>OY992859.1:15018715-16218715 GCA_963921415.1 Pyrausta despicata
AGTAATAAAAACTACACAAGAGCATACAAATATGGATTGCAGTTGCTGGATCCAGTATCCTGCAATCCAGCTGAAACCAGCACTTTTTTCGACATGCCGGACCAAGCACACCATGCTGGATCCAGCAGCATGGATCCGCAAACATATCAAATTCAAAAAAAAGTATCTTACTGTATTTTATAGCCGCTTTCTGAAGGAAAATCTTCTATGGTACCCACGCTTGAATTCAGGGGTTAGCATGTCATGTGAATGCATGACGAGAGCGTCAAAAACTCAAAATTGCGAGTCGACGACGTTACGAGCCAAAAGGGCTTTTTTCTAAAGCCGGCTGCATATGCATGTCCGTGAGAGGTAGGTTAAACAATATGAATATTGATAAAATATGTTTTAAAGTCTATTTTTTACTATTATTTCGGTTTTCACTGTATACTGATACCACGGGCTTAGTGGCGAGCCCAGTGAATATCAGGTAGGGATCCAAAGTTTATTTTAGATATGCTTGTTTGGGACATATTTTCATTGGTTGTTGAGGAGCAGATTAGAAATATAAAATACATGTGTTTGTTTTGATTCCATATTTTGCTGGGTCCGCGCTGGATCCAGCTGGATTCAGGCTTATGTTGCAAAAATCCAGCTGGATTGAAAACGCTGCTAAATGCCTACATGCAAAATGCACTCTGCTAAAAAAATAGCGCCCAGCGCCCGAAGCGCGCATTATCTTAAGAGCTTTCAGGTGTGAAGCTTGTTTAAGTAGAGAGTGCTGTGCATGTTTTTTTTATGAGAATGTATAGCAGGCCTGAAAAACATAGTTAAAGGCTAGTGTCCATATGTTGAAACGCGTCTATATTGTACTAAATAGTTGATTTAATGGATTTAGCCGGATTTTTTCGATCTAACTTATTCCAGTCTAGTTACTTTTTGTAAGTTTCACGTCAAAGTAGAGCAAGACTTCGGCTGAATAATATCTAACAAAAAGATGGTTCACATGCCCAATGGAGGGCAGATAGATATAATATTGAGCTACTCTAGATATATTACAATTGATATAAATGTCACGGATTTGAAAAAAAAAATATATCGGGATTTTGAGCTCACATATAAAACACATGATATAACTATTTTACATGGATAGATTGACTATGCTCCAAATTTTAAACTCCCATTCTCAAAGGGATCTCTAAAAATTAAGAAACACAAACCTATCATCTTCTTAACATAAGAACAGATAATAACACCTCGTGCACATGTCTAATGAAAGTGCGCGAAATGTATCTAAGTACTCTGCCATTTAGCTAATTGTCTGCTTAAGTTATAATAAGGGTACAGAACACCTTGTGATGAATACTACTCTGAATGTCCTACTGACATTTTTAAGACCTTCTTAGTTTTCAAAAAGATGTAAAAAAGTAGTGGCTTTGAAAAGGTTAACAAGGAAAAAGTAGTTTTATGGGAGGAAAACTTTGCGTATTTTTTTTTTAAAACACTAATAATTGGAAGAACAATCGCCCGGTTTGCGAGATATGCAGGTTCGAGTCCCGCCTGTAGCAGTCCGTTTTCTTTAAGTGTGTATTAAATTTCACATTGAAAGAAATTTGCATTGTTAATGCTAAAAATATAGTATCTTACTAATGAAATTTACGTAGCACGTAGGAAGCCATCTATCTCTTCTTGTGGTCATATCAAAAATTCGATTTTTATTCATACTTCCTTCCAATTCATCGTCTCATTGTCTATTAAAACTTATTCCAAAATCCGTCGTCACCACCATTTCTTTGTTCCATCTTTGAAAATTGCAACCGTCCGCGCCATCTGCCCGGGGCGCGGGGTCGCAAATACCAAGGCCGCTGGTGGCTGCGGCTGGTGGCTGGTGGGGCGGAAACGACGCACCTGTGCACACACCCCTGCACCGGCCGCTGGGCCAGGGAACACGCGAGTGGAGTTATTCTACCTAGAGCCACGGTGCACGGTCCAAGTGATGGGACACAGTACACAGTATACAACAACAACATCACATACATTGATCTGACTCCGTGGTAAGTGGCTTAAGCACTAGTGTTACATAAAATATATCAGTATCAACAGTGGTGTTACAAATAAACTTAAATAAATACATATAACACCCAGACCAGTACAAACAGACATATTCATGCACACAAATGTTTGTACAGTACGAAACCGCGACCTCTTGGTTAATAGTCAACTTCTTGACCATTACATCAAATTGAAAAGACAGATCTCCTTTGAATGCTCAGTTTACTGTGTGCCCATGCGCTAATATATACTTGAATAACTTATAGCTAACTTCAGGGTGAGGTGTGCTACACACTACAACGGCAACGAGGTCAATTCAAAAATATATATCAATGGGCACTATCACTATGGAACTAGCACTAAGCCTTAGTGACACTTTGTATTAAGTGCTAATAAGTTTAAAGGAATGCGCACTACGTACCTTGATGACATGGTCAAGCATTTTATTGTAACGGAGAAAATAACAGTCCTCTTTTCTTTTTACATCAACACACTAGAAAGCCACGGATATAAGAGTAGGATACTGAATCCTATAAAATATCTTCTCTAAAAATGTATGCGTAATATGGTATCATGTCTATATTTCCTTTACCCAAACTCACTGATCATAGAGTTGTAACTCATTAGCGTAGCGGAAACATACTCGTACAGTATCGCTCTTTTCAAGGCCCCATTCCAAGAAAGTTAAACTTGTCAAGACGGTTGGGGTTGAGTGAACAGCAAACACGGTCCCCAGGCCGTAGACACAGACCATAGATAGTAGAGTTGTTACAAACTTTATGCTCGTACTAGTCTTTTCCAGCTTCGATAGGTAATTCTTTGAGAAATCCGATAACTTTCGAGAAGATTTCTGTTATCATGGGACTTTCACTGGGCAGAGACTTTCGTTACCAATGAGATCCAATAATTCAATAAAATAATGTTTATAAGTAAATTCAACCTTAGTTTAAACTTTTTAATTTTATATAGACATCTTTGATTGAATGTTATTTGATGTTATTACTTAGTATTTTAAAAAAAGTACTGAAGAATATGTATGACATACGGAAGCAATAGCTTAGTAATAATACTAGTTGTAGCATCTTAACACTAGAAAAATAAAGAGTTATAAAAAAAAGAACTATTGCATATGCAACCTTATTTGAATTATCTATTAAATCTCATCCGCAACAAAGGATGTGTATATCTAATAGATGTAAATTTTAAATTAAATTTGGTAAATGGACTTAATAGGGCATAAATATTTCCCATGGGAACTACATTAAAGTGGTAGCCACAGGGCACCTCCCCGCAACATCCGTCAGCACAATATGAAAGCTCTTGGGGGCTTCCTTCTCTGGACAAAGTTTAAAGCGATTATTAAGCGATTCAAAAGTTTATAATCGATCAAGTCCTAGCGATGAATACGGGTTGCGAAATACCGCGTCATTTAAAAAGTTTTACCAAATTGATATTTACTTCTAAGCAAGAGCTTTCAGTTGCATATGCAATATAGAAATTAAAGAAGGTATATAATATCATTATAGAAATTTAAGGATGCATGTTAAGGGCTAAAAGTATATTATCGGTATTAAGTGTATTATATGTACCATCTTTTAATACCATGTTTTTTTGCAAATAAATATTATGAATTATGAATTATGAATTAATTATGAATCGGACGCGCCTAAACATTGAACATGTAAATGCTGTGCAAACTCTCAACGACCACTTTGGTGTACCGGTCAAGAAGTTGACTATTAACCAAGAATTCGCAGGTTCGACCTTCGTACTGTAAAAACATTTGCGTGCATGAACAGACGATTAATTCATAAACAGACGGGCAGTACAAACAGACAGGGTGTAATACGTATTTATTTAAGTTTATTTGTAATACCACTGTTGATTCTGATATCTGTAACACAAGTGCTTTAGCTACTTACCACGGAGTCAGATTAATGTATGTGATGTTGTTGTATATTTAATTATTCTTATTAAACTGTCGGACGTAAGTCGTGATTACCTTCAGAGACGTCCAACAGAAACTGGGCAGAGCGGTACCCCAAAAGACTCGCTATCCGTATCAGTTTAGCGTCCAACTAACCACGTCCCATATGTACAACTCTTAGCAGGTACCTACAAAGTTTCAAACAAAGCGGTCATTAGGTTGGACTCCCTAACATTTCGTCTGTATTTTCGAGTTTGGCCAGCGCATTCGCTTTAACGGTCAAGTTTACAAGAGCGATAAGGATGGCATCCTCCGAAACTACGAAAAACAGTAGGGCCTGTGAATCAAAAAGAACGCTACCTGAAGCTGGAACAAAATGACTTGCCTGATTTGATCATGATCAATCATCCCACTCGGAATTCTGACCTCTATCTTTCGTGACCGATAAACAAAAAGATTGCGTCTGTTTTTAAACGAATACGAAATGAAGGTCAGTACGTACCTATTAATTACGAGACCTTTATAGTTTTAAATAGCTCATAATAAGCAGGTATTTTTCACCTCATCACCTTGAGCAAAGATGTTGGAATTGGGTCTAGTTTTTGCTTTGAGCCATGAAGCCTGTGAAGTTTGAAGAACAGCACATACCACAACATTTATCTAGACACTTCTAGAAAGAATCACTCATGTTCGATGACGCCATGAAATACAAAAAGAAACTTGAATTGTTTACTTTGAAATACAAATACAAAAGTTTTCTACTAAATTTACAAAAGGGCATACTCTAGGACAGCAAAATAAAGATAAATATAAACTCACTTCACCTAAGCTTCTCATTTCACTAGACATGACTGATTGTTTCAATTGTACGTCAACTGCCAAATTTGTATTTTTTTTTTGTTAGGAAAGTAAATAAATATATTAAGATGATTTATAAATTATACTGTATAAGTACCTATTTTGAATAAATCAATTGTTGTGCAAAGTAGTGCTATCTTTCTCTCTGGGTGGCCACGGAAGACCAGCGTCGTGGCATTCCTGGGATGCTACGACACAAGCTGAGTGGCCCCCCTTTCAGTATCTTGTGTATGTGATTTTTAAATGTGTTTTTTCTATTTGGTAAAAATGTGATACTGAATAAAAATGTTTTCTTCTTCTTCTTCTTCTTGAATTAAGCGTTATTCAAACGTGATTTACCATCAGTATTATTTAAAGTCTCAATAAAATTTAATTTTACCAAGAACTTATTTTTGTGTCAATTAGAAGCATGCGATCAGAGCAAACGCAGTTTTTAATTTTAATAATTTGATTATGGGGCAAGTTAAGGCTTGGCCACACGTTATATACGGTAGTGTAGGTAACGGTATTGCAAAATACATTATTTTTTGTTATCTAGAAAATAAGAACGCAGGTGTATTATAAAATGTATATTATATTTTAATTTTATTTAATATTTACTTTTATTTATTGATAGAATGAAATTAGGTATATCTTCATATTATGTTTTTTTTGTTATTTTATTAACCACAATTTACCTTTTTCATTTAATTTTTACTTCTTTCAGCATGACCTTGAGGTTAACCGGCTGAAAATGCTTTTAGCATTAAGTCCACCTTTTGTACATTTCTTGTGCAATAAAGTTCCAAATAAAATAAAAATAAAGCAGGCCTTTGACCGACGACAGCGTATAATTAAGGCAGTAAATGACATTTGTCTCTTTTAGGTTATATAGGTTGTTTAATTGCCATTGGTCTTAAATTGGCTGCATGTATTTAAAAAAAGGTTAAACACTATGTATCTACTTTATCTGTCATTTAAGAAATTATTTTTTTATGACAATGTCACAAAAGATTCTAAAAGTCAAGATATTGTGGTTTCAAGGAAAATCGGAACGTTTTTAAAGATTTTTTTGAGGGAGCAAACGTTAACTTTATAACTCAAACAACATCACATACATTGGTCTGACTTTGTAGTAAGTGGCTTAAGCACTTGTGTTACAAATATCAGAACCAAAAGTGGTATTACAAATAAACTTAAATAAATACATATAACACCAAGACCTGTACAAACAGACATGTTCATGCACACAAATGTTTGTACAGTGCGGGGATCGAACCGAACCATTACACCAAAGTGGTCGTAAAATGAAAATTAATTATTTAAAAGACCTTATCGTATTATCGAAATCATGTTACTCGTTTGTCATCCGTGTGTCCTCAACCTAGCAAATGATTGGCGATTAACATCTTTGCGCAATTGATTGTGTTATAATTCGGCACTTGCGAGCTTAACAACTAACAAGTCAACCGACACGCCTCCTTTCTAGCACTTGCGTAACTCAATGCTAACAGTCTGTAAGCTTGCTCATTATTGACGACCCTCTGAATAGATGAGCAGACATATTTGCAATGCAAGTCATAGCTTATTGAATCACACTTTCTGATTTAAAGAGGTGATAAGAATTAAAGTAAAACAGGTTTAAGTACTTGCCAGTCTTGGTAAGAAATTGCTGTGGTCAATAAAGAATTAAAAATATGTTATAGATACAGATTTCAGTCATACCGACTTCTTGCCTCAACGAAAAGTTATGAAAAGTTATGTCTCTAATGCGCTGAATAACTAAACGGTGAATAACTAGATGGATTAGTATTGTGATTGCGAATATCTGAAGAAGAGAGAAGACAAGCCACGCTTAGGTACCATAAACATAAGACGACCAATATCTTCTTATCCTCTTATGTATAACAATGAATTGCTGTTCGTTAGTCTCGCTAAAACTCCAGAATGGCTGACCCGATATCAATAATTTTTTTCTCAAAATAATCTTCGAAGTCCAGGAAATGTTTGAACGATGAAATATTTAAAAAAAACGGATAGGACGACGTCTGCCTATCCGCTAGTCACCAATAAAAATGCTATCCATGGGATGTTAAGCTCACTAATGAATTGACCGTAAAATATGGTGGCGCATCTAAGGTCATGCAATATTATAATATTATTAGTGTTTTACATCATACATTACAGTAATACTTTCGTAAAATAAAAATTTCGAATGCGCTATGAATATGAATTATTACATATTATTATGACATTAGTTTTGGTCATGCTCCAGGCTTTTTAATACCATTTTTGCTAAATCAGTGTACTTGTTTCTTCACCTTGAACGCTGAAATTTATTCATGAATTCGTTAAGTAAAACATTAAATACCAAGGTACAGTCGGCAGAACAGCAAATGCGAAAACAAGCGACATACCTACTTATCACGGCCAAAAACCAATTAAAAAACAAACTAAAACTGCCTTTTTAAGTTGAAGACAGTTTAAATTAAGTTTAATTTGAGTAATCCGTGTTTGAATAAAAATTCAAAAGTTACAGTATTTTTTTTTTTTCAATTCTTTATAGTCACAATGTTGTTTTAGTTATTATTACTCAGTTTGTTTCTAATTCAGAGTTGTGGCTCTTACCTGAAATTTTCTACAAGCCACAGCTTTACTGAAGTTTCAGTATTTAAAAAAAGTTTCCCTCATATATCCTTCTGATAGTCCTTCAACTAAGATTTCAATCTACCGTATTTCATGCAAATTTCTATCACTCCAAAAGGAAGATGACCCTTACAGCCATTACTTCAATTATGTGCTTCCAATGCACTAACCAAATTGCCATTCCAGTAGAACTCTCAATTGCTTCATCAAACCCATCACTCTCATCACCTAACCCGGCGCTAACTGTACGAAAGTGGCGAGGTGGTGCGCTCGGGCGTCCACACGTAAGCATTACTTCACCTCAAAAACTCCACGTTACGCCACGACACGCTCCGTGGCGCGTGGCGCGCTTGTTCTAATCATCGGTGGCCATGATTTAGCTGATGATTGGGACTATGGAACATATATAAAAAGAATGAAGTGGTCTGCCCAAATTTGGAAAGGCTTGTCCTACGACTCCACAGATCACCCGTCTCTCTCTCTCTCTCTCCCTCTCACTCTCTCTCTCTCTCTCTCTCTCTAGACGATGGAAAACACTTAATAAATAAATAAATAAATATTTCACAACAACCACACCAATTCTCTAGTCCCAAATTAAGCTACGAGGCTTGTGTTATGGGTACTAGACAACGGATAAACATACTTAAATACTTTTTAGGGTTCCGTACCTCAAAAGAAAAAATGGAACCCTTATAAGATCACTTTGTTGTCCGTCCGTCCGTCCGTCCGTCTGTCAAGACCGTTTTTCTCAGGAACGCGTGGAGGTATCAAACTGAAATTTCTATATGATACTTAGGTCTACTGTCCCTGGAAGCTGTAGAAAAATCAACCTAAGCCAACGCAATCAAAAGGTACAGCCATTTAGGCCGCAAATTTTCGAAACTCGCACGGGATTTAAAACCTATAGGGTACTTCCCGTAAACTTAGAATCTTGAAATTTAGTTCGAAGTCACGTTTTATAGTACAGATATAGAAAAAATTACGAAAACCGTAAGTTTTCAGTTTCATCATATAAAAAAAACATATTTTTGTCAATTTTGAAAATTTCAAAATTACTACTCCTTATCTCATGAACGCGTTGAGATATTAAATTAAAATTTATATTAAATACTTAAGTCTATAATACCCGTGATGGGTGAACTTTTACTTATATACCTACAGGTTTGTACGGAACCCTCGGTGCGCGAGTCCAACTCGCACTTGACCGTTTTGTTTGTAAATAAATAAACTCTTTTGAAAAAAAAACGGGCACTTTAGATTTTTTCCTCTACTTTAATGAAGAAGAACAAGAAATAGGTTTTATTAATTTGACGATGTATTGGCATGTTATTTGAAGCATCCTGGCATGATTCTTTACGTTCCAAATTTAAAATTTGAAATTAATAAAAGAAAAATAATGATTATTGTGGATTATTCTAAAATTGCTTTACTAATGGCGCGAATTGCTGAAACGAGTTTTAACTGATTACGATATTTTAAAACTTTTTGGACATTTTCTGCAAATTAAACAACTTAATCTTTATTTTTACATTAAATACCACTTTTTGATATGAGTGATAAAGCGATAAGGGCCGGTAAAATTATAGCCCTACTTGAAGAAGGTTGTTCGCAAACTTACGTGTCACAGCGGCTAAATGTGAGTCGTTCAACTGTCCAGAGGACTTGGCAACGGTATCAAGAGACCGGTTCGGTCAAAAGAAGACCCGGTTCGGGAAGAAAACGATGCACAGAACCAAGAGATGACCGCTTTTTGGTGAGTCAGGCGTTGCGGAATCGTAAGGCGTCAAGTGTGGACCTGAAGAAGAGCCTTGAAGAAGTAAGAGGAGTAGAAGTTAGCTTGTGGACGGTCAGGAGGAGGCTTTTGGCTGCCAATATCAGGAGTTACCGCCCAGCTCGGGGCCCTAAATTACTCCGTGAGCACCGTGTTGCTCGACTTCAGTTTGCTCGGAACTGTGCTTCATGGACTCTGGAGGACTGGAATAAAGTATTGTTTTCTGATGAAGCTAGAATCTCTTTGTGTGGAGAGGACCGACGCCGGCGAGTGCTGCGAAGACCACGGGAACGCTATGCGGAAGTGTGTTTCGAAGAAATCACTCCTTATGGCGGAGGCTCCGTTATGTTTTGGGCAGCAATTAATTCGACGGAGCGTACGGAGTTAGTTTTCATAGAAAATGGAACATTAAATGCACATCGGTACATAATGGAAGTCCTAATTCCATATGCACAACCCACATTGACTGCACTTGGGGAAGATTCCATTTTTATGGACGACAATGCTCGCTCGCACCGTTCTGGCGACGTGGAAGCGTACATGCAAGAAGTTGGGATCCGTCGTTTAGATTGGCCAGCTCGAAGTTCTGACCTCAATCCAATTGAGCATGTCTGGGATGTTCTAAAGAGACGTGTAAGATCAGTGCAACCTGCTCCACAAAACATCAGGGAGCTAAAAAGAGTCATTGCAGAAGAGTGGGAACGAATTCCTCAAAACGTTATTAAAAACATCGTGGAAAGCATGCCCAGAAGGATTCAAGCTGTGATTTTGGCAAGAGGAGGTCACATTCGGTATTAGGTTTTTACATTTGTAACTTTATTTATTTAAAAAAAGTATAAAAAAATCTATCTTTATTGCCGACCACTTCTTATTGTTTGGGCGTGTACATCGGTTTTAAAGAATCCATCGTTTTTTTTTTCTTTTAGTTGCCCGAACTCACTTCACGCGCATTAATTTACACGATTATAAGTATACAGACTACGTCAAAGAAATAAATTTCATTTAATTAACTCAAATCGACCTTAGAACGTAAATTTCCTTAGGTGCCCGTTTTTTTTGCAAAAGAGTGTACATATTATACTTAGAAAACACCCAGACCAAACACACACGTTCATGCACACTTATGCTTGTACTGTGCGGGGATCGAACCCGCGACCCTTGTTTTAGAAGTCCGACACTTGGATAACTGCACCAAACGGTCGTCGAACACACAAACTCTACACTTACAATCTTAAATTACAGCTTTCTCGTACCAAAGGTTTTTTTAACGAAGCACACAAGCTTTGACGAGTAGGTATAGTGAAACTAAGAGGTTTCTTGCAGCTTGACCAGAAAGAGTAGAAATTAAATAAGACGGAACTTCAATTCTTCATCATAATGCGATAGGCTACATGCGGTAGGCTTGCCTATCGCATGTGTCAAACGTCAGTCAAGTTGGCAAAATATTTTTTTTATCATATAAAAGATTTCGTTTTTGTTCTAAGCTTTTTCATTTTCCAATCAGGATAAGGATGAGGTTCGTCTTTCTAATAGTTTACTTCAAGGTGCATAAATGCATATTTTTTTCTAAATAAGTGCATAAAAATGGGTACATCATTTTTTTTGTCCAGGTATGCAGGTGTTGCCATGTAAACGCCAGCTTGCGCCCGTAGCGCCCAAATTTATGTTCAACACTTTATGGTCAGGTTATATTAGATAACAGAACCCATAAAAGATCATAAGCACTCGCATTGTTAGAAGATTGTATCGTCCAAACACAGTAAAGCAGTCTAGGTTTTTCTAATTAAATAAATAGAAAAAGCAGTAAGTTTTACAAGTATAACAATATAAGTGTGATCAATTCATCATAATTGCGGCTAAACAATGACATAAAAAAGTTGTTTGTCTCCAATAATGTTTTTTAAACATATTTTCTTAATCTTGGCACTGGCCCTCCACCGAAACCGAAATCATGGCCACCCTTACAGGAATCTAGCGATATATCTTCTATCCAAGTTATCTGGAACGTGCGAGTTTTTGTAACTGGCAACTGGCAACACTGGCCAGAGTGATGGAGAAATAATGTCATAAACGGTGCGCACTAGTAATTGTCTATTCTTAGTTATCAGTATTGCTCGTTAAAGTATCGTTACGACGAAGGTGGATGGTCTGGGACACAATGTTGTGATTGTCGTCATGACTGTAAGTGTGTTAGCAGTACAATTATCTGTGGGAATGTGCCAGGGTCTACTTTCCGTAAAGGGTTTGAACTTGCTCAAGAGAACATGTACAACCAAGTATTGGTAAGAGGAATGATGTGTTACTCAGAATAATAGATAATAAATTGATCCCGATCAAAACTATAAAATTCAAAAAACCTAAGCAAACTTTAATTTTAATTACACATAACTCAAAGTTAGTACTCTACATTGCATTTAGTGAACTGTGCAACATATTGCTTATAAATTCTTTTCGCCTTTTGATAACCAGAAACCTCTACACCTAAAGTATACAGTGTACAGTAAGTATGTGCATTAGAGCTTACTCTATAAACACCTTCTATATTGACTACCTACTTGAGTTCGAGTATTCACAATAGCCAGAGTTAAAAAATAGAACTCCTTCATACTAATTATACTAAATTCCTGGATTCAAAGGGGCTAAGCAGTGAACTTTAAACACAAAGGGCTGCTACAACAGATCAAAGATGCTCGAGGTGGCAATATAAGCACAGATACATAATAATAATACTAAGTCGACCCTCCAAGTGAAGCCAGCGAAAAAGATAAAAGTTCCGTTTTACCCTTAACGTCATCATGACTCTATCAGAAGCTTGTAAATAAGAATACAACAACATCACATACATTGATCTGACTCCGTGGTATGTAGCTTAAGTACTTGTGTTACAGATATCAGAATCAACAGTGGTATTACAAATCACTTAAATAAATACATATAACACCCAGACCAGTACAAACAGACATGTTCATGCACACAAATGTTTTTATAGTGCGGGGATCGAACCAGGGGAGTGGGGGGGGTCAGCTGTTAGTAGCTCTCTATAGAATCACTGCATGCTCATTAAACCTCATGCGGGCACTGGGCACCGGCAGCATACGTAAGGAGAGCCCCTCAAGCGTGACAGGGCGCAGCCGACTGGAACCCATGCCTCGTTTCCGTGTCCTCCCTCTATGGGTAACTACATAGAAGGGTGGCTGCACACGTTGACATGAGCTGGTGGTTGTTTAACTCATTCGCGGACGCTAGACTGCTATACGAGGGCGTTTTGATAACTCCATGACTTTCAGGCTGAATAGAAACTTTTTTTATTTTTAATGATATTTTCTTAAAAGTAATATATTTGCGAACCTAAAATAATTCTATTTTCAAATATGGTGCGAAAACAATATTTAATAACAAAAGATGTTTGGCGGCTGTGAAGGTGTTCTTCGAAAATGGAGAAATCCGAGTTTCGAGTCTTGATTAAACACTATTTTTTACGCGGGAAAACCATTAAGCAGACCGAAGACAAGTTGAAAAAATATTACGGGGATTCAGCGCCGTCTCATGGAATGGTACATAAATGGTTTACTGAGTTTCGTTGTGGACGTATTACAACCAATGATGCCGAGCGCCCAGGAAGGCCGATTGAGGTAATCACTGAGGACATTGTTAACAAAATCCACGATATTGTTTTGGCTGACCGTCGAGTAAAGATACGCGAGTTAGCTGAGGCTGTGCACATCTTAACTGAACGAGTTTTTCATATTTTGCACGATATTTTGGGAATGAAAAAACTTTCTGCAAGATGGGTGCCGCGCTTACTGACAGTCGACCAAAAGCGAAAACGCGTGACTACTTCTGAGGCATGTCTGGCTATGTATAATCGCAATCCAAGTGAATTTTTGCGTCGGTACGTAACCGTGGATGAAACGTGGGTCCACCATTATACGCCAGAGACTAAACAACAGTCAAAGCAGTGGACTTCTACCGGCGAACGTGCACCAAAGAAGGCAAAAACGGTATGTTCGGCTGGTAAAGTGATGGCAACAGTATTTTGGGACAGTCAAGGGGTTATTTTCATCGATTTCTTGGAGAAAGGCAAGACAATAACCAGTGCTTACTATGCTGCATTGCTGGAAAGATTTAATGAAGATTTGATGAAGAAACGACCGCATCTAGCAAAGAAAAAAGTTCTATTTCATCAGGATAATGCTCCGGCCCACTCGTCTGCAGTCGCGACTTTAAAACTTGTCGAATTAGGATACGAATTATTGCCGCACCCTCCATATTCACCAGATTTAGCCCCCTGTGACTTCTTTCTCTTCCCAAACATGAAAAAATGGCTTGCTGGGCAAAGATTTTCATCCAATGAAGAGGTGATAGCTGCAACCGAGGCCTATTTTGCAGGCTTTGAAAAAAAGTATTTTTTGGATGGGTTGAAGAGATTGGAGCATCGCTGGAAAAAGAGTGTAGAGTTGAAAGGAGAGTATGTAGAAAAATAAAATGTTTTTGTACACAAAATATATGTTTTTCTTTTCAACGTCATGGACTTATCAAACCGCCCTAGTAGCAATGGTAATAAAAAAACTTCTGTCTGGCGTAGTGTCTGCGAAAGATATAAGTAACCAATTCAAACCGAAAAGTGTGTAAAGTGCAACGACGTGAGAGAACCTGCACACTGGTCTAATATGATATAGATGGAAAGTGGCAAAGTACTCTCTTAAATTTGACGAAAACGATCTTAGAATTGATCGAAAGCTTAGAAAAGAAAGGGGTTGAAAGGGGGCAAAAGAAAGATTGTGAACATTCGGATAGCCTTAAAACAAATGGGAGACAGTCAATGCATAGTTGTTATTGGAAAACTTCGGAGAAACGTGAAAAAATCTTACACAACACGTATGCATGGTACAGCAGAAAAAAAACTTTTTTTTTTATTCGGGATAGGTTTGCTCTTGACCCAACACTAATCCCAACGAGGCAAAGACTGAGTCTACGATGGAGCGAGCTCACCTAGAAAATGCCTGTTCTCTCTAGCTATTTTTAAAGTAACTTAAACTAACAAAAACTTACTAGAGGAATCTATTTCGTGTGCGTTGGCCCTTAATCGGGTGGACTTGTAGTGGAACGATGCAATCAAATTGAGCGATTGGCTGCTGGATAACAGGCACCTTTTATGAGGTAATAAAATCGATGTACTTTTTACTATACCTTAACTACGGTATAGGAAAACTAGATTTTACATAATATGTTATCAAATAGAATTAAAAGTATTACTTAAGTAGCGTTTCAGAGTAATGCTTTATTTACGTAAACAGATTAGAGGCATTATCCCTACTTAACATTATAGACGGGAAAGTTAGTTTGTCTGATTCTCCTTCTTTCATGACGCAATGTACCAATGATATGATGTTTTTTCTGTGTGGAGGTAGGTAGGTGGCTGAAGGTTGACATAGGCTACTTTATTCCGCGACAAAACATCTTAATCACATTATGTAAAAAATTAAATATCAACTCAAAGCTTACCGATTGATGGTGCCGTTTGAATAAATTTTGAGGGCTTTGCGCAGTTCCAAGCCGAACGCTATAATTTATAATTTTTATGAATGATTGTAAAGATAAAAAGGGTTTCCTCGCGTACAAAATCGCGAGCGTCCACTAGTTTATAATAAAAGGTATTGCTATTTTATATTGTCATTTAAAGCGCCGTAGGGCTTGAAATTAAACTAAGTATACGAGTACAATGTATATTTTGACATCTTATCGGGATTGATTTTGCATGTTTGTGTCATAAAACGATAGGCACTCTTTTGTTCAAGTTGAATAAAATAAGCCCTTGCAGACCCAAGAGCAATTTCTTTACTCTTTCACCAAATTGGTTCCACGTACATAAACATTAAGTGAAAAATAAGACCACAATCTTAATTTTTAGAGAAAAAAAGTATAGTGTCGTTGCATACTCAGAACCTCTCAAGGGCAATCATTGCGTTGACAGCCACTTTCTTGTCTAATAAAATTTGTTCCTTGGACAGTCCCACGATCGCCTACTAACTACTACTGACTATCATTTCTGAGACTGTATGCTCTGGTAGATCGGCAAATCGGTGGGCCGTCCATAGCGTACACCGCACAGGTTCAACGTTTCCCCGGCATCGTCTTGGCGGACCCCAGCGCATTATCTGACGCGGCCACGTGTGACCGACTGTACTGTGCCGGACATACGTGCCAAGGAATGTGGTAGACCTGGCAGATGCCTTAAGTGCTTGTCCATTCCTGGTTTCTGTCCAGTAAGTCCTGGTCCAGTTTTCGAGGCACGGGGGTGTATCACCGCCAACTTCCCGACTCCGTGCTGTTTTTGAGAAATTCATGACAGTAAATCTCAGAAACAATTTGTGTCTCGACCTGGGTTTCGAACCCAGGACCAGGATGTAAGACTAAACTAAACTTTGCCAATACACCAACGAGGCTTGTCCACATAGGCTCGCGAGCGCGGTCACGAAATGTCAAAAATATGAAGTGATGTCCAAGTGTTCACGTGCAAAGCGCACGTGCGGTCTAAGTAGCGAACTCGCGCCTGTTCCCACGCCTGCGCTCGCGCCTTCCTACGTGAACAAGCGTTAAGACCTTTGCCAAGCACTATCAAGCACTGGCTAGCAAAAAAATAGGAATACCAGGTAGGTGTATTTAGGACCCCACACCAGGCCCAGCCTACCTTTAGTCCCTTTACCTGTACCTGTACCTTTTTAGTCGTCGACTCGTACCTGAGTTGGTATGAGCCATACTCTACATATTAGTGTGGATGGATCTTTGGGATGATGGTAATTTTTTTATTTATTTATTTAGCCTATATCATCCCACTGCTTTGCAAAGGCTTCCCCCAAATCACTCCACCTGTCCCTGTCCATTGCCAACGTTTCCCAGTCCCTTGTTGTATTGACCAAGTCGTCACACCATCGTTTCTTGGGTCTGCCTCTTCGGCGATAGCCGTCTGTAGGCACCCATTTGGTGACGACTCGGGCCCACCTCTCTGGATGCATCCTGCAGATGTGACCCACTCCCACTTCAATTACGAAATACAACCATCCGCTCCAGGACCGGTATCGCTGATGTGGGCAACAAAACCGCGAAATTGAAGTGGGAGTTAAATAAATAATATTGAGAAAAAATCTTGAAAACTATTACCTGTAGGAGTTTTGATCACTTGTCTATCACATTTAAGGACACATAATGTCAACCTTTATGATAAAATCATACAACAAGTCAAGCCAGACCATTTCTGTTCCAGTAAACCCATAACAAAATGCAGATTGAATACTTAAGTTTTCAACATATTTTTGTTCAAAGCCTCAATTCTGAAGTTAGCGAGATAAGCTTGTTATTTTAATCACACTGTGTATTTAAAAAAGAATCTCTTGAGCAAACTTAAACCGGTAGAGATAAGAAACCATCAGCGGAAGTTATAAAAGAGCTCCAACTTACAATCTGAAGAAAGTTTGCGACTACCAAGTCATGATTACACACAGCATCGTTAAGTTGTTTAAATGTCGAGATATAAAACGAGATCCTTGTTTAAATCGTGTGCCGTTTTATGTAATCATTATTATTGTTGTGGTTGAAAGTCAATAAAATCTTTAGTGTCTTTAACAAATGAAGAGAGTGACTTGTGGAAACCTAGACTTGCCAGTCAGCTGAGAACATCAATTCTATGAGAAAAAATACAACTTCTACATAAACATCAACGATAGCGATAAGACCGCCTAAATTTTGCAACTTACTTTTTATGTTAATATTGTATTATTTTTTGTGGTGTGCAATAAAGTGTTCTCCATCTCTCTATTTATTTATCAACTTAGCCAATCATAAACATAAGCTACCTAATGGATCTAATAATTTTACACACTTTAAAACTTTTTACAATTTGCATAGTGAGCTTCATTCATAACAAGCTTTTAGGTATATTTAGCACCTCTCAAATTAATCAATGATTCTTCTGATTTGTATTTCCATATACTCCATATCTTAATGTGGCGACAATTGGTCTAGAGTTTTTTTTTTCTAGGTAGTTTTACTTAATAGTCCGTGGACTGATTGAAGTTTAGCAACGTGATCTTTGAAGTCGCAAATCTGTAGAAACTGACCATCGCAACGACTCTAACGTAATGTACAAATGTATCTATTCTCACTATTTCACATACAATACCATAGAAACAGAAGGCCGCGTCTGTTTGTTCCCATGTCTGCGTCACTTGAGGCTACGAAAGCGAATCTCGGTGGCCTATTGCGCCCGCGCGCAAGGCGTTCAGTGTAATTTGTGCGGTTGATCCATGTGCTCTACCGGTGAAAGAACGAAGCTCGATTTGAATATCGAACGCGAGTGAGGATCTCCTTGGTTGCGGGAAAAATAAAAAAAGTTTTTAATAAAAAAAAACAAGGAGTGCCAGTGTTTTGAGTTTGTGACTTGTGTTTGAAAAAGGAAACTGTCAAAATTGGAGCCTATTTTTCTCTGAATTTGAAAAATTATAAAATACTATATGAAAAAGGATTGTGTAATAAAAAAAAACTTCGTAAATATCCCTTTTTAGTGCGATGAACATCATGAAGATGACCACAGCCATGTTTGTCAAATATCGCGTGTCATTCATACTTACTTACCTAAGTATTGGATGACGAAACAAATTGAGCCGTTTGTTTTACGAGGCCTTAATTTCTATTTGAACAAGTATGTTTTGAATAACAGTTTTGCATAGGGTATTGAACTTAAGACATCCAATAAATAATGTAAGCCAATTTCACAAAAAATGACAACTTTATTTAGTAATGTTTAGTTTATGTTACGAAACCTAGGTGTATAGCAACCTTATACTGGCGCACTAATTATTAAAACCTAGATTTTTTAGACAAGACTAATTAAGACTTAATTGTTAATGATTATTTTTATATGTTCTGCACTATTATTAATAACTTACTTATTAAAAAAAATATGCTTGAATCACAAAAATAGGATATTTTTTATTGAGGTAGTAAAGAACTAAAGACGTGTGAATTAGTTGTTCTCATAACACACAACACTTCTTGCGCGCAGTCGGTAAAAACGCGAGAATGGACGAACAATTGTGTAAAACCACAGGTTCTTTCGACACGACTGTGAAGTGTAGCGTTTTTACGCATATTCTGTGCGAAGATAATAAATAGTAGAGTTTGTCACCTCACCACGGCCCCGATCCAATGATTTCATCTTATAAAAACTTTTTGTGTCAACTTTTTTTTCTTCTTTTTTTTTTAAATCGTAACTATATTCTTTATTCAAAACTCTGCCACCGGAAAAGCGTTGACATTGGCCTTGTTGAGGTCCTCACGTGTGCTCGCGTGTTCCATGTCCTGGGACACGCAGGGCAGGACAACATGTGCCATTGTTTGGGGGAAAACATCACACAAGAATGCGTTCTCCGAGCTGTAGCCCCGCTTTTGCATGTTATCCTTGCTTTGGCCTATTTTGGTCCTTAATCTGTTTAAGGACTTCCAAGTTGCCCAAGATAGTTCATGTCTATTGCGGTGAATGCCTGTAGCCTCTCGGCCTACGGTGAACCTTCACGTCCCTGACTCACATGGCACCGGAGGGCACCGTCAGGTTTTTAGTTGATAGGCGGGTTCTCTCTATGAGGCCTGGAGTCCCACATAACCCCCAGCTGCCCCCGCGGCTGGTGGGTATGCGTTACGGCATTTCCCTGACGTTAAAAAATAGGTAGATCATGTCTAGGGAGGAGTCGTTCTGTCTGCTGTCAACTTTTAAGGACATTACTCAAATGTAAATCACAGTTAAGAGTACTTACATAGATTCAAAAGTGGTTATCATTACTATGCAAAGTAATAAAACATAAACCAGATTTAGTAACAAGAACAATCACTTAGTTTAACGTTCATAAAATAACAGTGTTAAATAATTTTAACAACAATTCTAAGGGAAAACATAATTCAAATAAAATCACCGATACGTAGAAACTTCCAGCCAAATCTCAATATTTGAAACTTAAATTATCTCAACTCTATACAGTTGGACTAAAAAAATTAAATCCTTTGCGACATTGTGCCATTTTTCGTGCAGCTTTGCGTTCTTTAGACTGTACCTACCGAGGAGTTGATTTATTTGACAGTAGATGCAGAGGTGGATAGCCTTTCAAGTCAACTTGATGAGTCATAAAGTCATAAATCCGATTTTGGATTGTTTCGCTGTTTTGTCGATGTCATAAATGAAATATGCTGATGGGTTTCAAGGTCTTTATTTTTAGCGTTACCTATGTCTGTGTCGCAGTGTTTGGCCCAAACGGAATCTGTGCCTAAAATTGTTTGTTTGCAATACTCGTAGTTGGCCAAATTTTCAAACATCGTACAAGAAAAACGGTTGTTTGGAAAGATCGATTAAAAAAATTTGAGCGAAGAAAAAATTAATTTCAAGTTAGATCAATTAATAACTATTTATTTTTACGAAACAGTTGCGATATGTCAGTCAACGCCATTCTAAAAGTTCTAATCTTCTAAGCTACCTCCAACTTAAAGCGGAACCACAGACCAGCGGTCTACAACAATGGACCAACAACGGTTTAATCAGACAATTAAACAATGCCTTAGTGTTACCTAACTGTTTGCTACTCAATATTGCAGTAATTTAGCTTAAAGTATGAGGTGCCAACAACTATGAAAAAATCAAACGTGACGTTTTAATGTTTCTACAGTATAAATGAATATATGTGTTACAATTAGGACTGGAACATTCTTTATTTTCGACAATAAATTTAGATTGGAAATATTATTATTAATGTTTTAACTTTCATGGACATCTTATTAATGCTGATAAATCAAATTGCTATATAAAATTTATATAGCAATTTGATATAGTAATTTGACATAATATTTGACATAGTAATTTAATTTTGTAATAAATCTCTTTTTTATTGAACTTGAATATTGTATTTTAAAATGATTTAATATAATTTGCATGCTGTAATAATATGGCTGACAAAGCTGAACCACAATGTCAAACCTACCACCTAAATGTACCCTTTTTCATACGCAAATAAATTTCATTAATTCATTCTAAGTCAGAAAAAAGAAATTTCTCGTGAGTTAGTTGCATAGTTATCGAGCAGTATGTAAATACATTTTCTCGCCTACACCTCTGCATATTTTGTAATTTGCAATGGATTTCATTCTTATTTGGTAATAATAACGTCAGGACACGTTACTTGTTATCCAAAAGCAAAGCAAAGTTAGTCAGCGGCAAGGCATATTGACGTGTAATGACCACCGAATGCTGGTTATGACGTCAGCGTGCTGTCATTAAACATGCGCCTGCGACGAGAGCTACGGAAATGGAATTCTGACTTTTCAGATCTGTCGGTCTAGTAAATTGTAAAAATCTTGTCGATCTAGTAAATATCCCATCCTCGCCGCCACTGATTAATAAAACAACGGGCTGTTTGCATTCACGTCTATTAGCGAACTGGTTTGCAACAAATCATTCGTCACTATTTATATGGATTTTAAGGTCTACCATCTAACTATACATTACAAATTTAATTCGTTTCATGACATACTGACGTTACATCGATTGATATAACATACCTTCTGATGTTGCACCTTTTCTGAAGATTATAATAAGTTCTCATGACATACTCATGCATGCATTTTTTTTAATTCACGGCTATCTACAGTGTGGAGCATTTTATTTTGCATTGAAACAGTTCTTTTCCATAAATTTGTGTCATGCCGATTCATGTGATTATGAACCGGGCACTACACTCCAGAGAGTATAATACATTTGAAACACCCGCCGTCATTCTTATTCTTACTCTATCGCACCCGTCATCGTAGATCTTTCATATAACAGTTCGTTATGTGTATTTAGTGTATATAAGTATATACGAGTATTAATAATAATAATAAATCTTTATTTGCAATAAAACATGGTATTTGTAGGTGGTACAATAAAATGAGTGCAACATATTTTGCTTATGATTAGCATGCAAATTGTTTTACAGGAATAAAATTAAATTAATAAAATAATGTCAATTAAAGTTTAGGTCACACATTATGTCATTGAACAATTACATAATAGTATTGTCCATAAACAGTCTAACTAATCATTTATTATTATATTTTCATGTCAAAAAACTCTTTAATGTCATACACTTTTCGTTCAATCAGCCATCTATATAATCTTGATTTAAATATATTCATTTTGAGGTTTTTAATGTCATGGGTATCTTATTAAATATATTTACACCCATTGCTAAACAACTTTTTTTGAATTTAGCAGATTATGTACTATATTACTAAATATGTATTCTTATATGAATTTATTGTATATTTTATATTTAATATCACGGGGCATATATATTGTTTTGTGTTTTCTCTTTTATTTATTTTGAGTTAAGTTTTCCTAATTTAGCACCGCCCTCTAATCTTCCTAGCCCGAAGGTAGAGAATGCCCTACGGCGTTAAGTCCATCTTTTGTACAAAGTTTTGTTGTGCAATAAAGCTTAAATAAATTCTTAATATACCTATGTAGGTATCATACCCATATCTATCATGTGCCATCTACGATCTCAAATGTCATTAACATAATAGCACAAAAACAAGCAACAATTATTACTTGTTGCAGAACACTGCTAAAGTATTTTCACCGTTTAAGATAATCTATAAAAAGCTCGAAAGCTCACTCCAATTTCAACTCTGCCGCGTGTAAAGCTTAGTCCAAATTGCAAAAGCAAAGATAAAAAAAATATAACAAATTGTGAGAGGTAACAAGCACATATGCAAATGTAGATCGTGTCAAACAGTCTGTCATTTAACGCGATTATATATTCGTTGTTAAGCACACTTATATGTAAATGAGAGCTTATATTTCGAATTATATAGTTATGGACTTGTTTTATCATAATGCATTCAAATCTTATGCTAAGTAGTAACTATTCTCTTGATATTGTGTTTACTTTATATCACTTTCATATTCGTGTCGATTAATCTATTGACTCGTATTTCATATTATTAGTCTTTTTTCAATCAACTTAATTACATTTCAACAGGCATAGGTTTGTCAATCAAGTAAAACGACGTTTTGATATTGTAATTTTAATGGAGAAATCGTCAAGAATTCATCGCTTTTAACAAAGCCATAATAAGTAAGAGTAACTTAAATGGGAAAAAACTATCTAAGCTATTATTCATAGTAGACGATACAATTGAATAACAATACATGATGTAACATTACGTACGACACAAAACATACAAACACTTGTGAGAACAAATCTATGCACCAAATAACTATAACAAAGGCTTATGAAATATTAGACAAGGGGAAAGTGTGTCAGATTCATTGTTCGTTGTCACTGAAACACTATACCAACCCGTTATTACCACTATATTTGGCGAATTTTATGTACACCCTACGCAAAACAGTTCTGATTTCCAAGAAACTACTGCATTTAAACATAAACTTAAATTACACAGATTTACTTAAAATGTTAATGTTATCAGCCTCAGTAAAACAGACGGAGCATACGTTTACTTTTTAACATGTGCAATGTCTTGATCTAATTAAATGTTTAACTGCAGACAACGTGGAGTTGGATGTTAAAATAAAATGTGTGGAAAAAAGTGGTTAAAGCAAAGGCAATCAAATTTAAGTTGTCCGCAATAATGTAATGGCCAGCAGAACCGTCAGGAAAGTTAAGAGAGGAAAAGGAAAAGAAGCAGCAAATGTCGAAGGACACGTCCCTACAATAGTCGTAACTCCTCCCCCAGAAATGAAGGTCAAAGCACCAAAAAAACCTGACGAGAAGAATGTCAACCAAAATGCAGCAGCCATAGAAGCTAACCAAGCATCCACGTCACAGAACAACGAAACTGATAATAAGATGGCGGACTTCAATGTCAACCAACTGATAGCAGAGTTGTCAGAAAATTCTCGAGCATCAAAAGGGGAGATTGAGATCATACAGAGAAGGCTTCTGCAACAAGCGAACGAAATTTTAAAAGTAAACGCTTTCGCCAATACGGGGAGCCAACCGGTTCCTGGACCACGTGTGATTGATAGCACTCAAAAGTACAGCTCCAGGCCTGTATATGGTAGGATTCCCGTTGTCATACCAAGGAATCCAGTAGCGCAAGGTATGAACGGCCAAGATCGTAATAAAGTGGATATTTCGCGCCAAACCCTGACTAACGCCAACATGGCCGCTTCGAAGGCCGATGTCGCGAGAGCGGACAATCAACTTAACGACACTCAACTAGTCCCCGAGAAGCTACAAGAAATTTCCGTGCCATTCCCCGCGGATAATGCCGGTGCAATGATAAATAGCGACCAGGGAAATATGCAAAGGGTCGGAACGTCGGCAGCGGACGCGGGAAGAGGTGTTTTTTTCTACGAAACGGGTTCTGCGCAGCGCGCCGCGGCCAGTGCGCGCGCCGCTCCGGCAAGAGGTGAATGTCTTGATCCGTCAAATTCAAAATACATTCCAATTTTGAACGCGCCCAATTAGTTCGGTTGTGACAAAGTTTTTGTTGTTATTAACACGTATCCGTCCTCCGAGATCGCTCGCCGGAGTTCGCTTGGACTTTTTGCGGTTTGAGGATCCGATACAATTTTAATGTCTTAATACTTGTGTCGTGTGCACGAGCGAAAGTCGAAAGCTCGTGTATCTTGCGATGCCGATGACTCGTGTATTGTGTCCGTAACGGTTATTTCATCAAGTGGTTCATTGTGCACCCCTGACGATCCGGTATGTCTGTCCTTGCCCTATTCTGTATCCAATTATAGACTAGTTTCTTACTTGATTTCATGAAAGCCGTACTCACTTTGAGATTACATAGTTAACATTTTCCAAGTTTAAACTTACACCATAATATAATTGTTGTATAAGCATGAGTTTTAAGTGTAACCCTACCGGTTGAATAGTGGATTTTTCCTTATAAGTCGAGGCATGGGTGCGGTGGTAGAGCGGTATGTTGTTTTCCAATAAATAAGCGAAAAGATACAATTTTGCTTTATGTCACCGTCTCTGGTTTATGCAAAAGCTCTATAAAACCAGGACCGGTTCCTTTCCTTATTCGCTTATTCGCTACACATAGAGCATGCAAAGTGATTTCATGCTTTGGTCATAGAACTATTTACGAAAATTCACATAGTAATCCAATTTTTATCCAAAATGCTACTAACTTTAAGTTATGGTGACGACAAAAAATCTCATCGATTATACTCAAATTATTAAAACAAAGAAAAATAATAAAATCAAAGTCAAGATTACTTTCGAGCAAGCACCACGGATTATATGTAATAGAACTCTACATTTTGTACATTCACAATATCATTCTGATAGAGCATAGAACCCAAAGTGAAAAGCCACGTACAAATTGCAAATCATTACAATTTTTCTATTGGAATGGCATTCAATTTGAAGAAATAAGCGTCCAGAGCAGTTATCATGCTGACTGTTACAATCTTGTAAGCGCCATGACTTACAGACCTCAATATATGTGGGTCTCAGGTTCTCAGCTCAGCAACTGTCGATGATTGCTCCTATGTGTGCCACTTGTCACTGAATATTATTTGATTACGTACTCCAATGGATATTGAATGAAAAAGACAGCTATAAACTACCCGACGTGGATTTTGCATGACTGTATCCACTGACGCTTAAACAGAAACTTTGTAAATTTGTCATCCATGCGCAGATTATTAAACCCTTAGCAATGCTCTCACTATTTAGTACCATTGCGATAGGTACGGGAATGACACTTTTCTGCCGTAAAGGATATCAAACTACCATCAGAAAAGACAATCTAAGACGACCACTTTTGTGTAATGGTTAAGAAGTTGACTCTTCGATGCGATGCGACCAAGAGGTCGCGGGTTCGATCCCGGCATTGTACAAACATTTGTGTGCATGAACATGTTTGTTTGTACTGGTCTGGGTATTTTACATATTTATTTAAGTATTTGTAATACCACAGTTGATTCTGATATCTGCAACACGAGTGCTTAAGCTACTTACCACGGAGTCAGATCAATGTATGTGATGTTGTTGTATACAAAAACAAAAACACGGGTTGCACTCCGGGAGTGCCGGCAGAAGTGAAAACTTGATTATTAACGTTGTGCATTTTTGATTTATTTGAACCGTCTTACGGTTTTTCGATCAGCATCACGTGACCTGACGCGAGTTTCACAGTTTCTACCCATGCCACAAAAGTGCTCAACGCCGCTAAAGAAGTTTTCACTTCAAAAACTTAAGATGAAGTTTATCAAGCTTGATGCTTGCCTAATATACCTTTGTATTTTATGACTCACGCACGGTATATCCTGTAGTGAAGTTAATCTAAATGAACAATGGACTTAGTTGAACGGTATGACAATGACAGGTCGAATTGACAAATCAATCGTATCTCCACTCTTTCCATGCAAGGTCAACTGGTGTGGAGCTATTGTTATTAATTTCGTTACTTCCTTCACTAATTGTACGGGTTGATATTTAAAATTGATTGATAGCTGGCACCTCTGATGGAGAATAATTTTATTGTTGATTGTAAGCAGTTTATAGATTAGGAATCTATAAAGACATCATTAAGTTATCATGATATCGACATGTTATCATATACAGGGTGTCCAGGAATTAATGGATAACCATTAATTCCTGGACACCCTGTATATGTATATGGGTGTATGTTTATAAAGTTTAGTCCTTTATATCTTAGTTGTTTCGTAAAAAATGTGCTTTGCATTAACCATATATATTTTTCTCAAATTCCCCCTTCCTGTTGTCTGGAAGAGATCGCTACAAGACCGTTTAAATTGTACATCTATCTTTGTTGAACTTATCTGTAATTTTGTTTTGTGTTTTACAATGAAGTGTTAATCAATCAATCAATTTGATTATAAAAGCTTGTTGGATAAAATCTGTAGTTCCGGCCCCACATCGAGCTATTCATTTTCGTTCGCCCTTATTACGTCTATAATCGATCTATCTATCTATCTTTCATGTTAGACTGTGTAAGTGATGTGATGATGATAAAGTAGTAAACGTACAAGTCATTACATGCACGCAAATTAATAAGTATAATAGAATGAAAAGAACACAATAAGTACGAAACTGTGCAAATATTAATAACCAAGAAAATTATTAAGTACTTCAACCTTCATGAACCGTCAAAAAATATATGATAAAGTTGCAATAGCAATATTGTCTGCTTACTTTCACAAAACATCCCAAGTTTAAGTTAAACTTTCAAAGCATGACTCCAATCGTTTCAAGCTCATGAATCATAAGAATGATTGCGGCCCCGTCGATAAGATCGAACAGACACCGAACCCCGGACCGACAACAGAAACAACAGGTCAAACGCACCTGTCGAACCATAGGGTTACACTTTGTTGAACGAAAATTGACCTTAAGATTATGTGGATGACACCTAAATTAGGTCAAATACCTTAATAGCAGCTTTAAAATTGAAGCTTTGAAGTAAAATCAACTTTAGAATATTAACCATTGTGTTGAAATACGGTAGTTATTTAAAATACCTTTTTCAAAGGTGCATCATTTTAATGAGAGGGAAACACCTTACACATAACATGCTGGGATATAATAGCCTTTTTGTTTGCCACCAAGGACAATAATAACAAAACTAAATGCTTGGATTTGATAAACAAATCGTTCACTTTCTTATAAATATTAAATATAAATATTAAATATAAATATTTCACAACAATCACACCAATCCTCTAGTCCCAAATTAAGCTACGAGGCTTGTGTTATGGGTACTAGACAACGAATAAACATAGGTACTTAAATAGTTTTTGAATGAATGAATGAATGAATGAATGAATGAATGAATATTTGCTCATAAATAGGGTTACACTGAAGATCTTAATTGTAATATTGTTCGTCCTATTTAACTATTAAAAATAGCATGCAAACATTAATTATTATATTATATTATATTAAATTCAGTCTATAATAAAATTAGTATGATTTTACAATAATGTCAATGTCTATGTATATGTCAATCTATTAAATCCAGCAATGTCAAGTCAACTTAAACTAATCCTAGCTATTCAAAAACTCTTGAAATGTATAAAATGCATGGTCTACCAGCCATTCGTATAAACTTTTTTTAAACTGATTAAGTGGTTTATCTTTAATACATTTAGGAATCTTATTAAATATTAATACACACATACAAAAGCAGTTTTTTTGGATCCGCGCACTTTTTGGTATGAACTCAAGAACCAGCCGGTTGCAATTTCTAGTACAGCGTGCATATAAATCTTTGGCCTGAGTGAAATGTTTGGGGTTTTGTTTGACAAATTTTGCAGCCACAAATATGTACAGGCAGGGCAATGTTAAGATATGTAATGATTTAAAAAGTGGCTTGCATGATTCATCTGGTGCTAAACCGCAGATGGCCCTTACACACTTTTTTTGCGCTATAAATGCCTTACGCATATCAGAACTGTTTCCCCAAATAATTAAGCCGTAACGTAGTACCGATTCTATATAAGCAGTTTTGAAGTGAAAACTTCTTTAGCGGCGTTGAGCACTTTTGTGGCATGGGTACAAACTGTGAAACTCGCGTCAGGTCACGTGATGCTGATCGAAAAACCGTAAGACGGTTCAAATAAATCAAAAATGCACAACGTTAATAATCAAGTTTTCACTTCTGCCGGCACTCCCGGAGTGCAACCCGTGTTTTTTTTTGTTGTAAATAAATACATATTATACATAGAAAACACCCAGACCAGTACAAACACACATGTTCATGCACACTTATGCTTGTACTGTGCGGGGATCAAACCTGCGACCCTTGTTTTTAGAAGTCCGACATGTGGACCACTGCACCAAGCGGTCGTCAAAGCGGTTATACCACAGTTGAAAATATTGCCTTCAAAATGATATACTTCAAAATGAAGCAATCATTTTGAAGTATATATATCATTTTGAAGGCAATATTTTTGAATATAGAATGATATATTTACTTAAAATATGCCAAGGCAATAGTGGTTTTTACATCATTACGAGTATAAGAATGTAAAAAGCTTTAAGTAAAAAAAAGCTAAAGTAAAGCTTTAAATAAACGCAATTTCAAGCACGGGTACTCATCAAAAGCTTTGATTACTTTTTATCCCCCTATTTACACAGTTATTTGCAAAGTAAGAAAATTCGATAAAACGACTTATGAGATTTTTATCAAATCATGTCATGCTCGTGCCTTTCTTTTATAAAAAAGAACGTCTGCAAATAACTAATTTATTTTCTTTACTATCCTACTTCTAAGGCATGAGTGAGCTGCAATATATTTATGTCTAAATTTAGTAGTACAGAACCCACTTCGTATTTCAATTTACCATCAGGTTGACCTGAACAGTTGATGGAATCAGGCGTTACTTTGCGAAAATCCATGACTAAAGCTGAAAAAGTGAATTATTTTGCTTTAAATTTCCACTAAACGACGCCAGCGCAGGAACCCAAATACATCCAACTGTAACCACTTGAAAAGCTAGAGCTGGAAGTCGCAGGCATTACACAACTTACAACGTGAGGCAGAAGATGCACCTGGAAACACAACACTGACACCAACAAAACACTCGACGCGTTTCGCCACTACATGCGGCATCCTCAGGAGATGTTGTAGCTTCGACAGACTACAAGCGACTCAGTCGCGAAATTTAAAGCAAACTAATCCTCTTTCTCGACTTTAGTCATGGATTTCCGCAAAGTAACGCCTGATCAGCTTTTGACCTGAATATTAAAAAATAAAAAAGAACAACTCTCAGTTGACTAAGAGCTTGAAAACTATTTTATTTTTCACAGCCCTAATAGAGCAATGATTTAATAAGCGATTGACTCTTGGATAAGCCTCTGGCTTTGTACTCGTACGTTTCCGACTTCGTTATCATTTAGAGGTGCAAATTAAATCTTGTTACGACTTTATCTCGGGATTTTTAAATCTGTTTTTGATCACGATTTTCCCATTGTCTATTGATTTAGATCTCTTGTGTAACTGTACCACGGAAACTGTTTCACTTGCATCTGTGTCCGACTTACCATAATTTTAGAACATCAATTAATCGATTCTACAAGATCGTTTCGTAATCGAATGTCGTATGTTACATATGATGAACTAGTTCCGGTGTTGTGCAATTTAATATACCAAGAGGTGCAAAGTCATTACCTATTTAGGGCAGTTTCAAAAGTAGGACGTTAATTTTCCTTTAAATGAAGACGCTCATCTTTAAACCTTTGGGTTAAATCGAATTTAGATTTGGAAGCGGATTTTTAAACTTCCTAAAGTTTATTTGTTAAGTAGGCTTACTTAATTGAGACGTATAAAAACTTAAGATGCAAATATTATTCTGTATTATTTAAATTCGGAACGATAGCGAACTCCAAAAACGTCGTAACTCGTAACCACACATCATTTGACATAACATGTCGTTTGAAACACATTAATAAAACTTTATGCGTTTTTTACAAGCATATACCTGACAATGCATTGCTCACAACAATAACAATTTTGTATTGTGGTCAGATTATTTTTAGAAATATTTTTCAAATGCTCTTTGCTTTTTGACACAGAGATAAACATCACGAGAGGTGGCTCATAAATTTAATTACCTAGATACCTCGTTCAAAAACTTTTTGTTTTAGAAATTTTAACCTAAAATCTAAAACAAGCACTCGGTAAGTGGAATATCTTTAGTAACGGGAGAGGCCTGTTTGACAGTAGAGTTCCAACAGCTGACGAGTGTGATGAATATGAAATCGGCTTACAAACATCTGGTAGTTCTCAGAGTAAACCGAACCGAATCCTTTGCGAATCGTCAGTGCTTTTCTTATTAAGAAATGTTTATCATTGTGTAAAATTCGTTCTGCGATATTCAGTTATCGATGGCAATGATAGGGTTTCCTTGAGAACATTCCTTCTTAGCTTCCTAATGTCAGACAGCTTGTCTTAAACAGGTGTTCAACTAATATTTAGCTACATCACACTACCGGTGATCACTCACGTAGGTTGGTGCTGTTGTCTGTAACGGCACATCGGGCTACTCTACTTTGACCTTGAGAGCACCTCTATTCCCCATCGCAATAAAAACTATTTTCGTAGTTGACATGGGTAACTTGACGTGTCGCCGACCAAACGTGTGAACTGGGAGGCAACGACCCGAGTTTGGCTGAAGCGTGGACCGGTCGCAACGGGACCGTGTGTAGATTGGCGTTAGTATAATAATAATAATCCTCCTGGCCGATTTCGATCACAGCGGCCAATCTCAACAGAGATCAGCCAACTGCGCAGGAGATATTAAAGTGCACAAGTGTGAGCGCAATACACAGTTGCACTCACTATTCCATCACTCTCAAAGTTCGGTGAGACGTCAATCCGACATGACTGGAGAGAGATCAGGCGCAGGACCAACGGCTTAACGTGCGCACCGATGCACGGGGGTGTAACACCGCGGGTTTTTGAGGAATTCTCTCGGATGTAAGGCAGAAACTATGCCACTACACCAACGAGGCAGTATAATGTCGGATAAGTGCAGAGTGTGGTATTTAGAAAGTAGTAATTTGGGCAGTTTTTGACGACAGAAATAGAGCTGAGATCACAAGAGTAAAATTAATTATCCTTCTAGTCTGCTGACGAAGTCTACTTCTCTTTTGTCTAAATTTGCGTTCGCGGTGTATAGTGAGCATTGAGACAATTCAGTTCAATTCCATTCTAGACTATTCAATATAGCCTCTTTTGCATAAGCCTGTTTGGTCATCGGCAAGTAGAAACATTCATAAATTAATTAAACTTTGTTGTGGGCCAGACACTTTTTTATCCACATAAACTATAAACGTTTTCTAAATTTGCGAGCTTTGATATCAATATTAACGTAGAAGCGTAGCCTACCACATATATTATACATATATTATTATGTGTAAGTAGGAGACATATAATTTGGCAATACTAAAATTACAGGTGTTCACGCATTCACCAAATTGAAATATAAATTAAATGACGCACTTAATGACGTAATTAGACGGTAAAAAGTTGATAATATCACTTTAAGCTGTGGTTGCGGCATTTTGCCGGAGGCCGCAGTGTGAAAAGAACAGTCAACAAGCACATTGAGGTAAACACTGCTGAATCTTATTCTCTAGTAATAAAGGTGTCTTTGCAACAAAAAATGTACCCTGAAGTGTTGTCATCTGTACATTATGTACATACGATAAAACATAAGTGAGTGCGATGGCACAGGAAATGAGCGGATGCCTCTGTAAGTAAGTAGTGTGTGGTTTAAGACGGAAACTTAAAGAGAATTATATGATTGACTTAAATTATAGGTACGCTGCATTAAAAGGTGCCCTGGCCATCTGTTACGTACATTGTTTTTTTTTTTTTGTTTATTGAGAATATGAAAATATTTTAGTACGGTAAACTAAATAAAACCCTGAGGCAGAAAAAGCTTGTGCGATCAAATTTTAAATAAATCGGATTAAACTGAAAAAGTGGATAGGGACTACGACCATCTGAAGTACCAACTTGTGCATTACCATATTATTAATTTATAAGTAGTTTTCAAGTGGAACAATAAAAGTGACTAGTGGATGTGACATACGCTTTACGATTTTTCTTCGCACCACTGTAACTATCAAATATCCCAACAGTAATCTCTTTGAAATGCATGAAATTTTGCAAAAAAAACAGTACAACAATTACTGCCCGTGTGGATTCTAAATAAAGGGATTAATCGCTCTCTTTTGTGTATTGAACCATGGACAAGCCCTGAGAAATTAGCACTTAATACCGAGACCATTATTGTACAAGATAGTGGGAAAATGTGGAAAATAGACATAGGTTAGGGACCTACTATCCAGTGTGAACAGCGTGTTATAGTGTAACTATGAGGTTATTGCTTTAAACAATTGCTAGTATTCAAGTCTATTTTACCATACAACTGGGTTCAGTAGCTTTTTATTTAATTAAGAGTTAGAAAGATATAATCATAGTGTGAGGTGCTTGGTGCTTGGCGCAGTGGTGGCAGCGCTTTGAAAGTGTTACCAAAAGGTAAGCAACCCAAGGCGCGGTCATGTTTGTGATCGGTGACCATTCTGACCTAGTGATGTACAAGACTCGAGACGTCGAGCCCTATTTTTGGAGCCTCGAGGCGGAATGGCAAGGCTCAGTCAGCTCGGTAGCACGGTGCCCCGAGCTTAGCCGAGCTGCAAGCTCTCTGAGCCATGCCTCTAGAAAGAGCTCTAGCCTTCAAAAGAGCTCGAACCTTATAAAATGAACGCAAGCCTTCAATAAAAGCTCAAGTTTATGTATATGACTTTAATATCTCGGGAAAACGCGTTTTAACGCTTTCAAAAAGGATCGAGCTTTCAAAAAGGCTCTAGCTTTCAAAAAGGCTCTAGCTTTCAAAAAGGCTCTAGCTTACAAAAAGGCTCGAGCTTTCAAAAAGGCTCTAGCTTTCGAAAAGGCTCTAGCTTACAAAAAGGCTCGAGCTTTCAAAAAGGCTCTAGCTTTCAAAAAGGCTCGAGCTTTCAAAAAGGCTCTAGCTTTCAAAAAGGCTCTAGCTTACAAAAAGGCTCGAGCTTTCAAAAAGGCTCTAGCTTTCAAAAAGGCTCTAGCTTACAAAAAGGCTCTAGCTTTCAAAAAGGCTCTAGCTTTCAAAAAGGCTCTAGCTTACAAAAAGGCTCGAGCTTTCAAAAAGGCTCTAGCTTTCGAAAAGGCTCTAGCTTACAAAAAGGCTCGAGCTTTCAAAAAGGCTCTAGCTTTCAAAAAGGCTCGAGCTTTCAAAAAGGCTCTAGCTTTCAAAAAGGCTCTAGCTTACAAAAAGGCTCGAGCTTTCAAAAAGGCTCTAGCTTTCAAAAAGGCTCGAGCTTTCAAAAAGGCTCTAGCTTACAAACACCCCTCCACCAATCCGCACTGAGTCCGCGTGGTGGAGTATGGCTCGCACAACTTCATAGTTGAGGTGAGGCCTGCGCCCAGCAGTGGGACGTATAAAGGCTGACGAGAGAGAGAGCCAGAGCCTAGTGTTGGGCAAGTACCTTCTCGGGAAACTGCGAAAGCGATGCGAAAGCATTTTTAAACATTTTTTTCATAAATATCTACAACATAACTGATATTTAAGTAGCTTTTCTCCTGTCGCATGAGTTGCAAACTCAATCTTAAGCGTTTTCTCTCAAAGCAGTTTGACGGTTATGGGCGCGATGCCCGTATCAACGGACCGGTTCATGTGACGAAGCAAATGCAATAATTGCGAAAGTGGATGGTTTAATTAGTTTGATCAAGATTAAATTAAATATGCATGGACATGGCTACATCGGATAGAAATTTCAAGATACTTGATTCTCACATGAAGAGTGTAGGTAATAAATAAAGAAATTATATAAAAAAAACCTATGTCAACAAAAATTCTTAGTTTAAGCTCAAACACAAACAACGTTATTTATTTATTTTGTTTATTATTTTTTTGGGAAACATACAGTTTTAACATAACATAAGAAAATAGGTGATTAAAATAACACATAAACCAATTAAGTTTCCTCAGTTAAAATAATACATAGAGTATACATTTATAAGTATCTAAAATTCGCAGAACGCGTTCAACAGACTAAAATTGTTATATAACATTACTTACATTACCTAGATAGGATACCATCCGTACCGTGTCGATGTTCCACTGTTACGAACCAAGCGCTTCTCATCTACATTCCTGATGCGCACTGCTAAAGAGTGGAACTCACTACCTGCGTCAGTGTTTCCCTGCAATTACAACTTAGGAATCTTCAAAGCTAGAGTGAACAGGCATCTTCTAGGTGAGCTCGCTCCATCGTAGACTCAGTCTTTGCCCCGTTGGACTTAGTCTTGGGTCAAGAGCAAACCTATCCCAAATAAAAAATAAATAAAAAAAGATAGACTAAAATTCAATTTATCTAGAGTAGAAGAACCTAGTATTTTAGTACTCATGGCCACTATAGTTAGTTCTGATTCAACGCCGCAAGCGATATTTTCTTCCCAGATAAGACTAGCCTATAGTCGATACCTATGACAAAATTACACGGGTTTGCCTGGTTTACACCAATATACGACTTGCTTATTATAGTCAATTGACTATGTAGGAGGATATTATGACCTAGTCAGGTCTATTCTAGGCTACAATCGGAATAATACTGCTTGTTGTTTTAGTACAATGTAAGACACCCGCTTAAATCCATGGTAATATAGTGGCGTACCGCACTTAGTCCCTTATCGTATTTAAATACTATTAACAAAACAAAAAATCTTAAAATAAAATTTAGAAATAAAAATCACTTACCGCATACGCCATCAGAAAAGAACATACATACATGTAAAAAGGAAATCTTTCATGAAATCTGAGAACTTCATTAATTTAACTGTGTATAAAGAGCTATACACATATTTCTATGGAAAAAGATCTTCACATGTGGATATTTAGTCCGCTTACCTCGCATACCCTAGCCCATCCAATACCGACTAAGAAAATCAACCGCCTTTGGGGGGTCAATCAAACCCTAATCTTTGGCAAACCATTTAAGTAAGAGTTAGTAAGATTTAGCGATAGTCTTGGGCAAGTACCTTGTCAGGAAACTGCGATAGTAGGCAGTATCTGAGCAAATATCTTAACCTAATTTGCACACTTGAACCCTAAAAAATAGCAAGAGAGGACATCTATCTCCGTTAATACAGCATAGAAAGCTCAGTTTACAAAATCAAGACAGAGGCACTAGCTTGCTGGCTAACATTGACTACTTTATTTACCATGCCTAAAAAGTATCTTCGTAAATCTTGTACGTAACTCGTTAATCAAATTCGAAAAGACATTACACTGAAAAAACAGGGAGGATTCTCCCTGATGACCGGAGCTGAAAAAGATTTTTTTAAGTGTAATGTCTTTTCGAATCTGAAAATAGCGTTGTGAACGCAAAAATACATACTAAAAATTTTTTAGCCTGTTTCATCTAAACCGATTGTTAAATATTTGTCAAAATATTTCTCTCGGGTGATTTGAGCGTGTCTCCCACAACATTGATGAAACATACGCTGGCTCAAAGCGCCGGAAAGCACTTTCAGAAATCAACGACTCCATTAAGGTTCTCGGTTGCTCAGTTGGTTACAGCATTGAATCGGTCTTCCAAAGGTCGGAGGTTCGTATCCTCCCTGATGACCGGAGCTGAAAAAGATTTTTTAAGTGTGTCTTTCGAATTTAAAAATAGCGTAGTGAACGCAAAAATACATCTATAATATAAAAATGAATGGCAAAATGTGTTGGTAAAGGCATAACCCAAGAACGGCTGGACTTTCTCTTTTTGACCCTCTTTTTTTATGATATTCCTTAAAGTACGTACGGGGATGGTCTTTACGACGAAAAAAATAAAAAGAACAACGTCTGCGGGTCCGCTAGTAATAAATAAATTTTTATCAAAGCTAAACTAATCCTCACGTTTCAGGCACCGTCGACAGCCTCCCGCCGTACAGGATGCCGCCGGCGCCGGAGGCCGCGCTGCCTGGTGCCGCGCCGCCCACGCCGGCGCACGCGCCGTTGCACACGCACTCCGCCAAGTTCCCTGTAAGTTGCATTACAACAAATGTTTGTCGCTTTGACCTTGAGACCGCCTCTGTTCCCTTCGCAATACCTGACGTGCTGTCGACCGGACATAATATTATCTTTCTCCTAGATGTCATTCATTCCGGCTAGATTAAAAAAATATATATTTATAAATATTTCACAACAATCACACCAATTCTCTAGTCCCAAAGTAAGCTACGAGGCTTGTGTTATGGGTACTAGACAACGGATAAACATACTCGTACTTAAATACTTTTTTTTTGTAAATAAATACATATTATACATAGAAAACACCCAGACCAGTACAAACACACATGTTCATGCACACTTATGCTTGTACTGTGCGGGGATCGAACCCGCGACGTTTGGTTTTAGAAGTCCGACATGTGGACCACAGCACCAAGCGGTCGTCGATGGACAGACGACCTGAAAAAGGTAGCTGGTAGTGACTGGATGCAAAGGGCGGGAGATCATGCGCTGTGGCGCTTCTTGGGAAAGGCCCAAGTCCAGCAGTGGACTGTAACAGGCTAATATGACATGTCATTCATATTTCTCAGAAGTCAGGCCGATCGCTCGGAATCTTGGCTCTGGGCCTCTTGGCAAATTCCGTACGAGTAGGTAACAACAAATCAAAAAAGTTACTGACGAAGTGCATTTTCTCGTTCTTTGAGGTCAACATCCCTCGTTCTTATCATCAACCCAGGCTGAATTGTCTCTTCTTTAGGTGCTGCTAGTTTCAACTCCTAGAACAACAGATTTTTTTAACTCAATACGGGGAGTGATATTTATTATAGCGTTTAGCGTTGTTTTTTCCACAATGTACAATCACTAAAGGAACAAGACCACAGATATCTTATCTTACCAAATACTAAAACCACGCACAGACAGCTAACCTTACCGTGAAGAAAAACGTCAACATGCAACATTCCTATCAATAACGTTACGGGATTTTTTTAAATTATCTCCAACCATCACCAACATTTTAAACCAAATATTTCTTTATCAATGATCAAAAGTCAGATGCACTTCGTTCAACGGTTTACGCAGGCCATAATTGGCAAAACTAATTACGTAATTGGCCTCAAAATACCAACAAGCTGAGACTAATTCATATTTGATGGAATCGACGCAGATAGGTACTATAGAGGTAGAAGTTTTTACTCACATTTGCACAACTATAAAACAACGTATTGTATTGAATGCATCACCACTATCTTGTTTTCATAAAATCTAGCGGACGCCCATGGGTTTTTTCACTCAGTAAAAACCATACTCGTACTTCAAGGAATACATATTATTTTAAAATTGCGAAATCTGTTCGCCTGCTTTCGCGCTTAACAAAACATTCAGGGATTAAGTTAGTTTTATAGATTGTATCATCTCATTTTACTCTACAATTTGTTCAAGTAATCAACAAAGAAGTAAAATTAGGACTACGCTCGATCCAATTTCGAAATGACGAACGCGGTACTGACTGACTACCTCCAATAATTTAATAGTTTGGACGAGGACGCAGTAGGTAGCGCTAGTTGGCTATGGATCGTTCCAGAACGATGGACACTTTTTATAGCAGTTCAATAAAATCCACAAAGACTTTTCTTGTTCCCAAAGGAAACCAATTATGTTGTAACACAACGCTCCTATTCACGTAACTATGAATAAATAAAAATGGAAAGCCTCTTTTTATGAATTATTACAAGTATTCTAAGATTAAAAAGATATCTACTCGTTTTTTAAACGATTGCTGCTGGGTACTTGATTGTCGATTGTGAAATAACTCTTTCAAAACAAAAATCCCGATACTCGCATTAATTTGTTTGAAAATGATTTAAAGAAACATCTTGTTTACATAAACATTTACACCCATTATGCAGATTGTTATAGAACTTCAAACAAGTTACACACAAATTCAATCTGAGCTCTTATTTACACGGCTCTTTTTGCAAATTATAGTTCAGCATATAATGGAATAGTATTTTCACTCCTTCCGTATACAGAAAGCAGCTCGCACTAATGACGTCGGTTACGTCTCGTATATCCTGATGCCTGTCTCTGAGAATGCGAAATATATTCCAGTCTTCCATATAAGCGATGTCACATTGCTACTTGAACACTGGATGTACAGTGTACATATGTGTCTTTGACGACCTTAGTGTAATGGTTAAGAAGTTGACTATTATTGACCAAGAGGTCGCGGGCTCGATCCCCGCACTGTACAAACATTTGTGTGCATTAACATGTCTGTTTGTACTGGTGTTATATGTATTTATTTAAGTTTATATGTTATACCACTGTTGATTCTGATACCTCTAACACAAGTGCTTAAAAAGCTATTTACCACAGAGTCAGATCAACGTATGTGATGTTGTTGTGTGTTATATTATCATATACTATATTCGACGCCCGCTTGGTGCAGTGATCCACAGGTCGGACTTTTTAAACCAAGAGTCGCGGGTTCGATCCCCGCACTGTTCAAACATTTGTGTGCATGAACATGTCTGTTTGTACTGGTCTGGGTGTAATATGACTTTATTTAAGTTGATATGTAATACCACTGTTGATTCTGATATCTGTAACACAAGTGCTTAAGCTACCACAGAGTCAGATAAATGTATGTGATGTTGTTGTATATTATATTGTTATATATTGTATTATATTACATAATAGAGCGTTCCGCCTTTATCCCTCAAGCGGGGAACTAACGATCCGCTTGAATTATCCACTTCTATGTACAAGAAATGCAACTTTTTCCGTCTTTAGGATGCCGTTACTGTACTTATCACGATACATAGTATTAAGCAAAGTAATATTGTATATAATATAATGTAATATAAAGCAAAGCTTTCTCGTCAGTCCCTATGTCTGTATATATATATATAAATATACTAGCTGACCGTTGTTTTGCCATATATTATTGTGGACAACCCTCATCACTAAGGGATATGAAAAATAGATGTTAGTCGATTCTCAGACTTACTCAATATGCTCACAAAATTTCATAAGAATCAGTCAAGCCGTTTCGGAGGAGTACAGGAATGAACATTGTGTCACGAGAGTTTTATATAGGTATATAGATGTATGCTGAGAACGTAAAACTACTTAACGGATTTTGATGCAGTTTCTTTAAAAAAAAAAGAGTAATTCAAGATGAAGTCCATGCGTCTGCCGGGTTCGCTTGTACTTTAGTACGAGTAAAAGTAATTCAACAATACATTTTTCCTTTTCTTATTTCAAATATTTTTTGGTCATCGCTTTCGGATTGGGAACTATGACCGTTGCATTTTTGCCCATACTTTTTTATCTGGTGAGCTTAATGACATACGAATTTCGTAAGTTTTTTAAGCCATAGTTACTTTTACCGAAAAAGCCTTTAATGTTTTCAAACCGTCAAGTTTGAATTTCGAATGAGAATTAAAATCATTGTCTATGAAGGCAGTTATTCTCAATCAAAAGGGCACGGACGAGCGCTCGCTAAGTGCCTCGTAATTTTGATTTCACGGCGCAGGCGCAAGAGTAACCTTGGTACAGTGTATCAGATCTAACTATTCAATTTTTTGTGGCAAAATCGCCCTTATCACAACTGTATAACCTCCTGCAGTGTATAGTTTGTCGTGCTCAGCCATGGATTTGGGCAACACTAAGTTCTAACATCTTTAAAATTGGACCAGACATTCTAACGATGCATTCGTTGTAACGATCTGTTAATTACTACGTGGAAAGGATAAACATCGTCACTTTCACTTGGCAAATTTTAGGCGCCAAAATTTTAAGCTACAATAGGATACCTGGATAACTTTATACCACTTGACTACCTATATGCCTTAATTTGATTATGATAAGGTAAATAAACCAGTAACACATTGTGTTTTACGACCAGCGAGAGAAATGTTGGTGACGAGGGAATGGGGAATCGGCCACTCTGAATCTGCTAGATTTAGAGAGGCCCTGGTTTTAAAAGGTAGTTGAACAAAGCTTTTGACCTTAGTTTCAATAACACGTGTGAGAAGTTTATAAAACAATGGAACTTGTGGTGCTTCAATGACATGTTAGTAATTGCTTTGTAAAAGGTCTTTGTTTCTCGAGAATACGTACTTTTATCAAGATTTATTCGATACAATATAAAATGTTTAAACAGTAGTATTCTGACCCTACTCGTAAAACCAAGCTTTATAATACTAATAATATTATAAAGCTGAAGAGTTTGTTTGTTTGTTTGTTTGTTTGTTTGAACGCGCTAATCTCAGGAACTACTGGTTCGAATTGAAAAATTCTTTTTGTGTTAAATAGACCAATTAATCGAGGAAGGCTTAAGGCTATAACATCACGCTGCAACTATTAGGAGAGAAGAAATAATGGGAAATGTGAAAAAAACGGGGAAAATTATTCATCCTTGAAGGCTTCCGTTGCGTACGCTGCGAAAACGGTTCAAGATACCAAAATATATGTATGAAAGAATTATTCTTCTTGAAATGATCTAAAAAATGTCTGCAACAGTATATGTCTATGCCCAAAATAACTATTCCAAGCGGACGAAGTCGCGGGCACAGCTAGTAAAACATAATAAGCATCAGTAAACATCCAATTTGTTTAATTTATGCAAGCTATCACACTTGTTGATTGGACTCACAACTCACACATTATCTTACATCAGAGTCTACCCATCAGCAATGTTAATTAATTTCAATGATTTATCTCGTAAAATTTTATTCACTTCCAATTAATAAACGTGTTAGTGAAAACAGCATTGAGCGTGTTAATTTGACGGACAGAGTGAGAGAGAAATTGTGGAAGCGTGTAGTTCCTCCAGTCTTATTAAAATGCATGAAATAATTTATAGATTCAGGTATTACTTTGCCTAAATGCATTAATTTGCTTAACTTTGCGTAAAACAAGTAGGTTAAGTTACTCTTGCGGAATATCTTAAGCTACAGAGAACTTTTGATGATCGGAAAAATTTCAATCAAATCAGATTAATGGAATAGATTTATTCATCATTAAACAATAGAATTAGAAGGTTATTAGTGGACGCAAAAATGTTGAGATGAAATAGGGTGTACTGATTGGAAATAGGGTGAATTTGTTATGCGTTCAGACAAAGTACCTTATACAATCAAAAACATCCTGTTAAAAAACCAAGTCTCGCAGTTCAGTTTTTCTATCGTAAAAAGTTGTAAGAACCATTTAATGCCAAGTCGTTTAATTTATTTATTCCCTACTTAAGTCATTATCATGTCAATATAAAAAATCTTTTACATTTTAAATAAATAGATCGACTTGGCCATCGCATGAAAAAATAATGTATCTTACAATTCTTCCTGCGCTGGCGTCAGTAGTAAAAATTTAAAGCAAAATAATTCTCTTTTTCAGCTTTAGTCATGGATTTCCGCAAAGTAACGCCTGATTCCATCAACTATTTAACGCTCACACCACGCCTTAAGTTACAGGCCTATCTTTAAGATCGCCGATACACCTCCTCTTATAGACGCCATAACAATAATTAAAGCATGTAACCGCACTTTCGATCAGTAATAATAAACATGTGGCGCGATTTTTTGCGACTCATCTCATCCGCAGTGAAAGTGTTCATTGTTGTGTGTAAGATCTGCGCGCGCGCAAGCTTTCGGTGTTGTGAAGGAACTGACAATATTTGTGTAGAAAATATTCTTTTTTTGTATTTGTGATACGGTGGCAATGTGATTACTATGGGATTAAGTGAGAGTAGTGATTTTTAAAGCCAGTTAGGTTTGGGGAAATCATAAGGTTATGATACAGATATTACGGAAAAACGATTAACATGTAGAGGTACAATGAAGATCTAATAATTTTAAGTAGATATGTTTCAACCATATTTTACTGTAATTCGTTTGTCAGTTGACAGCTGCGAAATTTTTTGAGTTACAATAAATTGCGTAATACATCGCATGTTATTCAATGCTTTTATGCTTACGTTTCACTACAGAAAACTTAGTAATAAAAAATTTGACGCGTAAAAATTCAGGAAGTTCAACTTTTAACCGCCATTTTTTTGATAATTTTGTAGTTTTTTTGTTTTGTTGGTTAGTGTTACGACTAAAGTGATGCTTATTTAAACTTTACAACGAAAACTAAACTGCAAATTGCAGAACAAACTCGTGCGCTTGATATCAGTGAACCGCGGCGTGGCATACAAATCACGCGATTAGACAATAAGCTCCACCTTTGTTAGGAATCAGGATATCACAACTTTAGCCCGAAGCTGCATATTTGTGAGGGCGATAAGCCTTAGCTTTAGTCAGGTTTCAGGATATCGTAACTTTGGCCCAAAGCTACATGCATAAGGCAGGTTTGTAGGGACAAAAAGTTCCTTGTAAACTGTTTTAAAAACCTTCTTGGCTTACCTAGGCTTACCTAGGCTCAGATGTCCCAGAATTATATTTTATTTTACATTAGCAGAAGTCAGAAGAAGAAGAAATATATTGTTGATGTTTGGATACTATTTCGTGTAAAGCACATCTCATTTTGGACATATTGGATTGACTCACTGAAAGCACACGCTTTTGTTACATGTGTAGATTAGCGTACTTTACAATTTTCCTGTCATGTCCTGTTTACTATGGCTGCAGTGGCCTGCAAATCAGGCTACCCTTTTTTGTCGCAAAATCGCTTAAATGACAAGATTCACATGCCCATATGATGCTGCAGTGTTTATCTTGACGTGCTGTTGTTTGTTCTTCTCTACTAAATATACAACAACATCACATACATTGATCTGACTCAGTGGTAAGCAGCTAAAGCACTTGTGTTACAGATATCAGAATCAACAGTGGTATTACAAATAAACTTTAATAAATACATTGAACACCCAGACCAGTACAAACAGACATGTTCATGCACACAAGTGTTTGTACAGTGCTGGGATAGAACCCGCGACCTCTTGGTTAGTAGTCAACTTCTTCACCATTGCACCAAAGTGGTCGTCAAATGTAGGGTGTGTCTACAGTTAGGTGATCTGTTGAGTGCTAACGACTTGAAAGGGAAGTTGTAGTAAGAAACAAACCCGTTGTATGCCGTTCTAACACTGACGGTTGATATCTGTTTTATTAACGTTAATGACCATGTATTTGTATTAAATTTATTGATTGTTAACAAGTAAGATCTAGATCTTATCTGTATTGTCGGCACTCTACACCGACGGCACACATCTAGATGTGTGCCGTCGGTGTAGAGTGCCGACGGTGCTCGTTGAGGGTCCATCGGTCAGCTGACACCGCTCCGTAGTTGGGCAATTTCCGTGTACGATGCTAGCTCGTACATCAAACTACTATATCAATATTCTAGTGCACTCAACTATTATTTATTTCCCCCACAGATAGAGCGTGAAGTGATCCTGTCGTCAGGTGACAAGAACTCCAAGGTGCCGATCCTCCAGGAGGCGAGGAAACGTGGTCGGCTCGGAGCCGTTGCGCCCGACACGCCGCCCAAGGCATTGGCTGCGTGGACGAATGCTGAGGTAAGAAAAAACATGATTTTTAATCAGCGAACTATTTATCAAGCCGTGATTTTAGAAAGTAAATTTCGTATTCGTAAATATGTCCTTTTTCCACATATGATTTTGTGCACTTTTGTTTCCACGGCTATGTGCTATCCAGCGGAAACGTCGAGCAGTGAGTACATAATACTCATTAAAATATATCGTGTTTAGACCCGATAACCAGTAAGTAGTGCTTTTTCAAATAATTTGCTTTGGATCTTCCCAAAACTACCAAACGGTGAACGACAATAAGATACTTTAACATTTTGTGCATCTAGTTACTTAGTAACACTTAAATTAACAATGTTTTAATAGCATGAGAATGGTAGCAGATGATTTATATATCCTTTCATATAATACTTTCACGGTGCGATGTAAAACGTGGTTTTAGGAAGAAATAAGTAAAACTGAAAAAGAGAGATTATTTTGCTTTAAATTTCCACTAAACGACGTCAGCGCAGGAACCAAAATACATCCAACTGTAATCACCTGAAAAAGCTAGAGCTGGAAGTCACAGGACTTACAATACCTACAACTCACAACGTGACACAGGAGATGCACCTGGAATCACAACACTGACACCAACAAAACACTCAAATAATTAAATAATTGTCCGTTGGCTAACTTAAGGGAGATTATATTCGATAATCTTAATAAATCGACCACTACTGGCAATTCTATGTATAACTAAGTAGTATCAAAATTATATAACAGAAACATCGTTCAGTTGTATTATGTGCCAGCACGCTGTAACTCGTTGATGTCTTTTACTTTGGAGAAAGTTTATTTTTACTTAAAAGTCGCAATAACAACTGTTCAAACTGTGCGGTATCTTTAGCCGTGGCATTAAGAGCGAGTTTGCAACGAAATTACGAAGCAAGATGCGCTGGCGCAGAACTAAAATAGTTTAATAAAACTCGTACTTTGTTGAAAGCACCTCTTAGAGCTCGGAGCTTTTATCGTAACTCAAAGAAAGCTCCGTTGTAGCAGAACCTGTCTCTGTCTGGAAATAGGTGTAAGTACCTAGTAATCTTTAACATGGGCTAGAAAACGTCCTAGAAATAGCCGCGGCTAAAGATGACAGACTAACGGACGCTGTATGACACTGATTGGTCGCGATTGCATCGCTGTAGGGTGACCAATCAACTGTGCACACAATAGAAATTAAAGTACATTTTTTATAAGGTATTTTTTGTTTTTGTGAGAATTTTTTTAAGGCATTTGCATACACAAACATCATGGAATGCAAGTTTCTATTACGTTATAATAAAAGAATAAAAGTTCCAAAGTTCTCAACCTGAATGATAAATAACTATGTAGTGGCCTTTTATCAAGTGCACCATTCCTAGGAAAATCCAAGTAGGTAAATGCTTAAAATAGCTTAAATTTAGTTTGTTATACAACTAGGGTAAGTTACTCTCTTTACATATGTATGTTAGAACTGTGTGCTATTTATGGTCCACGCAAAAAGTTAGTTAAAGTTAGCTCTTTGATTCTACAATATGCTGTGACTAAGCCGGTTATAAAATACATTCTGCTAATAGGATCATGTACGAACAGATAAAAATGAGCAGGAAGCGCGGTCCAGCAAGCCGAGAATATGTGACAACTTGCGGTCATATAGTTAAGCTTAGTGCCTATTAAATCTGTGATCTAAAACAAGCACAAGTATAAGCTATAGCACAAGTACAGCTTGTAAGATTATTGACGTGACAACGTCTTATAAATTGGTTTGCCGGGTGACACTTCAAGAAACTGCGTTACGCTGCTCCGCTCACGTTCCGCGCTCACAATGAGAGCGAGTGAGAGGCACGCGTCCCTTCGACTCGGGCATGGTTAGCCCGCCTAAGAGCGAGTGAGACAGACATAAAAATTGAAAGGCACGCGTCCCTTCCACTCGAGCACAGTTAACCCGCCTAAGAGCGAGAGAGACAGAGCGAGAGAGAGAGAGTGAGAGAGATAGGCATACACACCGGTTCATGTTATACGAATGAATATTCACATTAAAATTATTTTACCACTCAAAGTCGTTGTCACGTAAAACTTTCGCCCGTATACCGACTTTACAGGCAACCACTATTTTTTTACTAACAAAATGGACCTGCTTTGTCTGATCTCGTAAAAAAAAACTTTCGTGTTAGCATATAGCGATATTTTCAGCCCGTAAAGCTGCGTAATACCAAGTTGAGCAAGTAATTTTCTATCTATTGCATTGAATATGCTTAATACCTGACTAGTGAGTAACAAAAAAAGTTATATTTTTTCGAACAAGCTTTTGTACTCGAACAGTGATTTGGATGACAAACTAAAAGTATATAAAAAATGTCAGCTCCATCGGACATCGAGAATTAGGAAGTAGGTGAAATTTTGCTTAAAACAATGCATTACATACTGTTGACGATGGCTCACTCTTAATAGTTTTATTTTAAATGTGACGGTATTTTTATATAAGTTTGGTTCATAGTTTTTACTTGTTACCTACAATGTTTTAAAATGTAAAGAGCGCGGTTCGCCTCGCGCCATTAACCAGTCTGTAAGCATCTCCGGGCGCGAGCGCATGTCGCTTTGCAAAATTGATTGTACACGTGTTTTCGGAAATAAACCATTTAAGTGTGTGAAAGCGTTTGAATCAGCATCCTGTAGTCTTCACATACAAATAACTAAATACTTGTAGGTACGGGTGAAACTATACAAAATTGTAAAAAGAGTCTTAATCATAAAAATAACAATGATGAAATGCATTTCTAAAAAAAAACACTTCTCGTCATTGTAAAACCCATGATTGACAACAAAACATTAAATGAAAGGTTTTCGCAATGGCTATCTTATGTCTTTTAAAATAAAGAAAACACCTGAAATTTTCTCTTGCTCCAAAGTAGAGACATGACTACACAAATTCACAGACCATAAAATATGGTTCGTGGTCAATAGTGTATATTAGACTAACAATAACTATAAGTTATTTTTATCCCATACCCTTAACAAGTTCATGGTCTAAGACTACGCCCGAGCGGGGCAAGGAACCCGTCATGGCCGTGACCACTACGAAGGTACCGTCACACACCAACAAACACCACTTAGTAAGTCATATGTGGACCTTCGAAGAAAGAAAGAATCATACTTATATAGTATACAACAACATCACATACATTGATCTGACTCCGTGGTAAGTAGCTTAAGCACTTGTGTTACAGATATTAGAATCAATAGTGGTATTACAAATAAATTTAAATAAATACAGATAACACCCAGACCAGTACAAACAGACATGTTGATGCACACAAATGTTTGTACAATAAAATAAAATCAATAAAATCAATTTATTTCTGTAGGTAGGCTAACAACCCGCACTTTTACATGTCTCAACATATAAATTAACCCTACCACTATGCGAAGCCGCAACCTCTTGGTTAATAGTCAACTTCTTGACCATTACACCAAAGTGGTCTTCAAATCGTATAATATAGTATTACATGCTAGCAAAATAAAAGTGGTCACTTCAGTTCGATTAAGGGCTTGATACGTCTAGTGATAACAAGATTTGTGCGTTAGGAGTGAAGTAATGATAAAGGCAAAGATACTTCTTGAAAGCATTGGCACACAGGGGGCGCAAAGCGTTAACATAGATAAATAACGAGTATATGAGTATTTAAAATACAACATAATTATTATTATTCACACATGAATGCATCCAAAATGTTAAGTGTCAACATCAATCATCAGCCAGTGAAAGTTCTTCTAGCGCCATCTAGCGCCATTTCCCGGTAACAGAACACGAATTTAATTATGCTTTACAGATATTTTTATTTTGTCTTTTTTTGATTGTTTTCACATTTAATTTAAAATTAAAATGATGTTTCTTCTCAAATAATAATAATAATAAAATTCAATTAAAAACTCAGTGGCACGCGCAAACTGTACACATAATTCCCAAAGTTATCTCGTCAACAGGAGTAGTTCCCAAGATTCTAAAACAAAGCCTTGAAGTACTTAATATCCCTCAAAAAGTCATACACATCCTGCATATCCGATAAAATTCTAAGGGACTGCCTTAAAAAGTAATGACTGCTGATTTGAAGGTAGCCGATACAAATTACCATCATCAACTTCCAAAATCTAAAAATCTAAAAACAAAACAAGAGACATGCAAAATCACGCACAAAAACTAATTTTCCGGGTAAAAACCCACGATTGAACTTGGTTAACAGCTGGTGAAATTAAACGGCTGGACCGGTTTTGACCAGCCATAGCTAAGAACCACCGTCACGCCACCGTGGTTAAATTATCTTTCGAATAAACCGCTTTGACCGCGTTTGACGACCGCTTGGTGCAGTGGTCCACATGTCGGACTTCTAAAACCAAGGGTCGCGGGTTCGATCCCACATGTGTGTTTGTACTGGTCTGGGTGTTTTCTATGTATGATATGTATTTATTTACAAAAAAAAAGTATTTAAGTATGTTTATCCGTTGTCTAGTACCCATGACACAAGCCTCGTAGCTTAATTTGGGACTTGAGTATTGGTGTGATTGTTGTAAAATATTTATTTATTTAAAAAAATCGCAAACAAACAGAACAAACAAATGTATAACACCCCTTTTTTCGTCGTGAATCAAAAATAAAAACAATCGACTCGTGGAGGACTTGCACCCCCGACCTCCGGCGGCAGGGAGATGAGCTCGCACCGGCGCTCTGCTACTGAGCCAACGAGTCGCCGGCGAGGACGGCGAAATGCGGACATAGTAGCTAGACGAAACAAACTGATATTGCCTAGACTCTGGATCTATCCTCCCATACTACAGAATAGGCCGCCTACAGCCTTACTTCAAATATGTTTACAATTATACCTACAAAAATATTCTCAAGGCTTGTTTTAGACCTGCTATTGCGTCATGCAACATCCACGGATGCAAAAGGAACAGTTTTGCGGATGTTTATGAAAAGCAACGAAACGTATGACGGATTGAACTATTATAGCAATTTGTTATCACTTAACGGTAATAAATTTATGTTGTGTATCACAATACATTTTCACAGAAGGCATTCCAAAGTAGGTCTTCACATGTTTTTCGTATCAATGAAATCTGCCAAACTATTAATACAAACTAGCGGCGGACCCCGCAGTCATTGTCCTATCCGTTGTTTTTATTTGTTATTGACGTGACAACGTCTTATAAATTGGTTTGCCGGGTGACACTTCAAGAAACTGCGTTACGCTCCGCTCACGTTCCGCGCTCACAATGAGAGCGAGTGAGAGGCACGCGTCCCTTCGACTCGGGCATGGTTAGCCCGCCTAAGAGCGAGTGAGACAGACATAAAAAGTGAAAGGCACGCGTCCCTTCCACTCGAGCACAGTTAACCCGCCTAAGAGCGAGAGAGACAGAGCGAGAGAGAGAGAGTGAGAGAGATAGGCATACACACCGGTTCATGTTATACGAATGAATATTCACATTAAAATTATTTTACCACTCAAAGTCGTTGTCACGTAATACTTTCGCCCGTATACCGACTTTACAGGCAACCAATTTTTTTTTCTTTGTAAGAACCATCCCCGTACTTTAAGGGATATCATTAAGAAATAATTCGCCAAATTGGCGTTTGTTGATTTATGTGCGCTTACCAACACATTTTGTGAATCATATTTACACTAGTGGTCGCCCGCGGCTTCGTCCGCGTTGAAGTTCGAACAAATGTTAGAGTTTTGTCCCAGTCTACTCGCCGTGATCCCTAAAACGGTACCACAATCATATTTTTAGGCCCTAGCACCGCGACACAGGCGGTGGTGGGAGAGGATTGCTCTAAAGAGAATAGAGATCATAAATTGCCCTACTTCCTAAAAAGATCTAGTCCATCTTATCCGTAGTTCATCGCACCCAAAGGTTGTATCATACAACCTAAATGACATAAACCTACATAACGCATCACCATAAGTGCGCCGGCGACTTCCTCAACGAACAAAGGGCTCGTGATGGGAGCCCATAAAAATTCATGGTGCACCGCGCGCGCTGGCTACGCCGAACGCAACGGTGCCGCGCGGGCCGCGTGCCGCCTTGCTGCGACGATTTATGAAGAGTGTGCACGAAGCACTGTTATTGCACAAAGATGAAAAAAACCAGCCGTGGGCTTTATTAGCAGAAAAAATTACTTAAAAAATCGGTTGTCTGTAAAGTCGGTTTACTGACGATAGTTGAACGTGACAACGTCTTTGTCATGTTGCCTCTTTGTCGCTCGTTCCGCGCTTTCGCTTGCACTTCAAGCATTGAATGGAACGCCTCAGAGCGAGGTAACGCCGCATGCGTCATATTTTTTGGTGCGTGCAGCTGGCTCCATCGATTTATAAGACGTTGTCACGTCAAAAACTTTTAACACACACAATATAAAATATTCATTTTCGTTTACATTGATCAGGTTAAAGAACCTGTTACCAGTATTTCCTTTTAAGCTTGTATGTATGTTGTAATACTTAAATTTCAAGTTTTAAAAAACTAAGCTTTTGAGAGAAAAAACCCTGCAGATTTAGAAGGTATTGCTGAAGGTATATCTTTACGGATACGACTGATTTTTGTGTTAATGTCATGTGGAAGTCATTCAAGGTCATAAACATACCAAACATTTGGACGCAACGTTAAAGTTTAGCGCAAAATCTTTGAACCTATAAATTTAATAGCTATCAATAAAACTCGTAACCGTACTATCAAACGACTTCCTAATAGGTAACGTCTGTTATTATTACCCTTATATAATTTTTCACGGCGTTTCCAGAGCATTGTAACGATCACATGGCTTGCGCACGAGTTCCATTACATGCTATTACTTCAGTGAAAGCATCGAAATTGCCCGTATCGAATTAAACTCTTCAATGTACATCGATTATGGCCATAAAGCGAGTAAACGGTTTTGCATAGTTTAGTATCGTACTTATATAGGAACGTATTCTGTGTAACGTAGAAAGTACGTTAGTATAAAAACCATGTTACACAAGTTAGACCCACCATTTTCATAGGACCCTAATACTGTAATAATAATAAAACGATGGACATTACTCCTATCAGTAACCTTAATCAGTAACTTGCGGCCATAACCCTTATGACTCGTAGTAAAAGATGACATCTTCTTAGAGCGACTTCTAACGGCTAGTTAAAGATGTTCTTTCAATAAATTAAGTATTTAAGTGCCAGTCAGCATGCCGGAAGCCCATTATACAATGTTCATACATTTACGTGGATGCATAAAAAGTATCACAAAAATAACGGTAATACTCGTAATGACCGATGAAAATCAAGCCATATTATCATGATTTAAATTTGAGACAAAAAAACGAGAATCAATCAATACCCAAGGTTGAATGCAATCTCATACTAAATCTAAAATTAAGTCCGAAATTCGTCATAGCTGCACCGCCCTCGCTGCTGCGACCGTCGCACGCGCAGTATACGCGGAGCCATGTCAGGTGCGGTCGGCTGCTGTCTGTGTGTGATCTAAGTGTGACGTACGAGCTGGGACGATGGTCGAGTTCGCGCTGGAAAATGTTAGTGCTTGTGTTAAGATTTTATTTTGTGAAAGGGTTTGCGAGGCCTGGTTAGATCGATTAGGGCAACGATTGTCTTTGCGGTCTTTTTTTCTAGGTCTTATTTTTTGTAGGTAATATTTTTAACCCTTATTTTTGAGTAAGGTGGTTTGACTACAGGTTGAAAATTGTTTAAAGCATCCAGAATTTCTTTTAAACTTTTTTTCGTGGTGGATGTTGTAAACCTGTTATCAAACTTAAATCATTGCTAATGAAAAATTAATAAAATACAAGTTTTCATAACATGTAGTGTACGACATTTATTAAACTTAAGTAGGAACATTTTTAAATATCTTAACGAACGTTATTTATCATTTAGCTAGTAAACAATAGCTTTGTACCGATCACTAAGCCTAAGACAATAGGTGCTTATTAGAATTCCCGGAAGTTTACCGACCTAACGTGAAACGGCTTTAGTTGATTGTGGTTTCTATGTTTTGATTATTGAATATCCGATATTCAAAGATGGAAGAATAAGTTGGATATTAACCGAGAAGGCGTGGTTTTTGATTATGCACCTGTCTGTAAACTGTTATCTTCGGTCGTTTGACCTGAAGCGGTCTGAGGGAATCCGCAGAGGCCTTTGATAGTTTGTGACCGGAAATCGAAAGAACCCCCACGTAGACCATTGTTTTCTATTTGGCTCCAAGTATCTTCATATATGCTCATTTCGTTTTCTAACTTGTTTTTGCTAAGCTATGAATAAAAATAAGAACTTTCAATAACATCCTTTTTTTAAAGCTAATTGTGGTAACTAAGAAGTGTACGTATCGGAAGAAGCCTATTGTTCGACTAACTTTCGAACACTTGCGTAAGCTATGAAAACTCGAGCAGTTCCGTAAAACATAGATAAACACTCTATATGTAAATTCCATCCCAGATAATAGCTTTCATTATTTTTTCCACTCTGACAATCAAGGCTTTCACAAGCGTGATTTATACTTAGCAGGTACAGCTAAATATCAAACTGACTGCAATTTAAATTCCATCCAGTAGGCCATTGTTTCAACGTTTCCCACCGCACAATGCAACTGTAATATGACAGAAAACTGTGTCTTCCACAGAACCAGCAAGCTGGCACATCAGGGGACAACTTCAGACAGTTCCATGACAACTACAGTTACGCCTTACACCAGAACCAAAACCAGGGAGCAGTCTCCAGAAACATCCAAGGATATGATTCGCCTAAACCACCGATACCAGCGAAGAACATGTACGGCATGAAACCTGAGACACAAAACAATTCACAACACATCACAGTGACAGTTGAAACGGGTAAAGACAGCACAAGAGACGCTCCCAAGAGCAATAAGTCTGTCAGCAAAACGTATCACACGCTCAAAGACATGATCTCAAGTAGATTTAAAAGTAAAGATAGCAATGAGGCTGAGAAGAACAACGAACCTGAACCTAGTTTAAATAACAGTGAAGAGAGGAAGAGGCCAGAACCTGAGCAGGTGACTCCGAGAGAAACGGTGCCGAGGAAGGTAGAGCAAGGGATCTACGGGAGGCCGATGCCGCAGAATCGACCGGATATGCAGTACGGTCATGGCATTGCCAATAATATGGCGTATCCTAGTCCATCGCCCCACAGGTAAGACATTAAAAAGACAGTTCAGTTGATCCCAAATAAAAAACAAGAATTTTGATAATCATGTTTGTTTGTACTTTCCAGACCAATTATGCAGCAGCAAATAGTCCAGCAACAGATGATGCTGAGCCACCAGGCCAGGTCCCAGGAGATGCTGGCAACTCCGCCCCACGCCCGGCCTCAGCCTCAAGCCTTGGGTGCTGATGCGCTGTATCAGCAGTACGGTCCTCCGGGCAGAAGAAGCGCTTTGTATCAGCGAGATGTCGACGTCAGGTCTATGGCGAATTTTACGTCTCTGAAAACTGGACCTCAGGTAAACCACCATCATAATTTGCAAATGCATATTAATTTCATCATTACCTATTTTTGTTGATTGAAATAATATTTGTGACGGGTCTGGTTATTCGTTGTACTGTCGTTGTCTCTGATTCCCGTAACACAAGTGCTTACGCTACTTACTTTGGGGTCAGAGCAATGTGATGTTGTCCCCATATATTATTTTTTTTGTTTTCCTTTACTGCTAACGTAAGGTCGATTGAACGTCAGCAAAATCTTTACAGACATTGTAGTCTGCCGGAGTCTATAAGTCTTCATCAAAACTTAAAATCTTAGCTGTGTAATAGCAATTAACACTTAAAACTGCTCTTTCCAAATAAAGCAACTTTAATGAAGCTCTTAATAGATTTTACATGGGAAAGTTTGAGGTAACGAGCCAAATAGGTGCGCATTAACCAATGTTCAAAATTAATTACCCTATTCGTAATATTCATCCACCAAAACTTTTGGAATAATCTTGGAAACTCCGCAATAGTCTTGCAACACTTTTCTTGGGGCCGCCGCTGCGTTCTCACTAGCTTCACAAAGAACAATGATTCCCAACAATTAAGAGTCGTTCCCACGTACACCAATTACAATAATATGTACCGACTTTGATGCCGACGAGAGATCTCGCCGTTTTACCATCGTTCCCCGCAAGAAACTGTATTGAATCATTGTTTTCTTTTCCATAAATAAGTCAATCGTGTCAGTCAACTCTAATTTCTATGGCAACATCCTCGGGGCATGTTTCCGTTTCATTATTATTTTATACGGTACAATTACTTTCACCAGCAGCATCATTAATTAGATGATATTTTTCTTTGTTATCATTACCAACATAACTGTTATCATCAATCATTATCGTGTAATCATTTAACAATGATTGCTGTAAATTTTGATTAGAATAAAAAGTGGTGATAAAAATTCTATTGACAAAACAACGATGCGTTCATACTGTAACCAGTTACATCAAAACTTGATATAACTGATAAAGAGGAAGTGAACGAATACTTTTGAACTGTATTCCGGATTTACTGTTATCTCCTAAGCCGCTAATTGACTGAGCTTGAGTAAATGAAAAACGAGTAGCTTGATTTTATTACTTCCCTACAATCAGTAGTTTCATTAACACTTACTTTTAAGATAATCATAAAAGTTTGAAGCAGGGTATTTTTACACCTGTATGTGTTAAAATATAAATTTAATATCTTTTACAGTTTGAAAATTCACACTCAAGACCCGATCTCAGGAGTCCACAGCAATTAGAAAGAGAAGTCATCAGACAAAGAGGATTAGTTGAAGGCAGACGCGCAACATCCCATCCTCATCTTCTAGACGAGCCTCAGCCGAGACTGGAATGCACCACATCACAAATTCACGACAGATCGAGAAGAAATTCACACGGAAACCTTCTAGAAGTACACGAGGGTCCGCAGAGGACTTGTGAAGAAAGAGAATCTGATGATGGAGGCTTCAGAAATAGAATGGCCGCTCAGGGCAGATCTAGTTTCGAAGAGCGTATTAGAACCAGTGGTAGGTCGACAGAATCACATAGGATGCAAGAAAGTGCTTACAGGAGAACGCCAGAAATCCATAAGGAATCTAGGCGGACTCCTGAAATTCATAGAGAGTCGCGAAGGACTCCTGAAATGCACAGAGAAACGAGACGGACTCCGGAAATACACAGAGAGCCTAGAAGAACACCTGATATGCACAAAGAGCGTAGAACTCCTGATTCTATAGGTCAGAAACTTAAAGAAGAAGCGTCTGGTCACGCGGAGAGAAACGATGAAAGCGCAAGTCAAAAGTCAGTGGATAGCGTGTATAGTCCTAGCAGCAAGACCGAGGCAGTGCATCCTCAACCGTCATCCTCAAGACATACGCCAAACAGGATAGAGGATTTGAAAGCACATGGGAAGAAAGGAGCCGGGTCTGGTGCTAGCTCAGGTATGATATTATTAGACTTATTCTTTAAATTGATTTTAAATCCTTGCAACACATTAAAATGCCACTGACTTCTAGTGTATGCATCAAATGATAAATCAAATACGCAATTAGGAAGCAATCAATGAGTTAATCACTTTATTATGCAAATCAAACGTTAGCTAAATGAATAAGCATTAATTCTCTGATACCGAACACCTCCGGTATTTTTTGTGGGACACCAAATGAAGGCAATAACAATTAAACTAATTTGTCAGTTACCATTTTAGAAATCATTATATTAACATAATTTTATTAGGCTTAAGCGAACCACAGTATGTATTCAACTCGCCTTACTTTTGAGACCTAGACACCCCTTCAGCTCTTCGCATGCCTACTCCAAGGACCACTGCATCAGGCCGTTGACACTCTCTGTAAATATTCCAGATTACGACAAAAACGGTGGTCAGAGTTCCAACGTGGACTCGGGTCGGGGCAGTGTAGCGTACTCCAGCGGGCGAAGACCTGAAGCCAGTCTGCATGACACATCAGCCGACTCTGATGCTGTGGGGCCTTCGAGGTCGCAGCCGCAACCGGGCACCAGCCAACAGGCTGCTGGGCAAAGTACGTATGAGACTTTCAGGAAGATACGAAGGGTTTTTACTAAATTACTAACAGCCTATATTTCATTTCACCGTTGAACCTCAATAGCACTTTTTGCCGAGAACTTGAAAGAATAAAAACTGTGACATCCGTCGTCACAGTCCATATTTCGGAGGATGGCGTGATTATCCATTAATCGCACACGGAGCGCTGCATGTATTTCAGCACTATACCAAACCCACGTATTATTTGGAGGTTACGTCACACGTATTTGACTCACCCCTGCTTCTTTTTCAGGTGGTGAAAACGAATGGGCAGACCTTGTGGAGTGTGAGCTGCGTCAGATCCTGGAGCCGAAGCTCGCCAGCATGAGGCTGGACTCGTCGGGCAGTTCCGACAGCTCCGTCACACCTCCCCTGCCACCCCTGTCCCCGTCGTCTGACATGCACAAACGGAACAGGTAAATTACACCCACAATCACACCCCTCTATTCTGTCAGCATCATTATATGTGTATCTCATGCCGCAAACCTGACCGTGCAAGTGAACTTATAAACGGAACAGACAGTATGAGAAAACCAGTAACTTTCTACAATAAAATAAAATAAAATCCAATAAAATCCATTTATTTCTGTAAGTAAATAAATACGCTAACAACTAGCACTTTTACATGTGCCAACATATAAATTAACCCTACCAAAAAAGGACCTCTTTGACAGCTATTTAAACCAAGCATCCTTAATCATCCTGTTAGCGTATTTTTTTAATACAGCTGAGTTTACCAGAAAGACACCTGAGAATTATAGAAACAATGTATTTCAAAATGTAGGAAAACGTTTTGATTTTGTCTAAATCTGCACACACTGTTCTTGTTGGTAAGTACCGTAAAGTCAGCTAAAGCCCACATGGAGATACCGAGCCAAAGGTATAAAGTATCGTCTGACAGACACGACAAATATAGCATCTAACTTGTTACGTATTTCCAGCCTTCCAGGAAGATCATCAGAGTACCCCGAAGACAGGCGGCGAGGCAGGGAGTCCCCGCGCTGGCACGGCCACAAGAAACACTCCTCCAAAAGGGACCACCATTACAAGAAACACTGTAAGTACCTACCAACGACCCTGACTTCAGTCTGAAACGGTGAACCAATCCTGTGTTTGGTTTGTTTATTGACGTCTTTTCTCACACCTACACACTCAGGGTTCTCGTTAACAATTGCGTTTGTGATCTTAACGATTAACCGGCTCAAGATTTTTTTGGCTTTTGGCCACACACTACATTTTTGATAATAGATATTCTGAATGTTGTTATCTTCCTACAGTATATTATGGTATAGTATGGTTTTATGAGTACTTTACACACAAATAACTTACCATCGGGTAATTTGTGGGTTTAAAACATACTACGATAAAAGATAACAACGATAAGAATATCTCGCAAAAAAAAAGTTAATCGTGAAGATCACAAACGCAATTGTTACGGAGCCGGATTCGGTCGAACGGAACGGGACGTCCCTGAAGAGAGAGTGGGAAGGTTAAATGGGTTAATTTGGTAATGGCTCTTTTTCTATCTCCCCCAGTATTCGGCCTGGACACCACCGACATGACATCCACCACAACCAGAAGCCTGGACCTATCCTCACTTCTGGACGGCAGAACTGACAGCGACGCGTCCACCGGCGACGCCAGGGCTATCCGTCGCCAACTCAGAGGGCTGGAAAACATGTACGCTGAGGTTCTGCAGCTGCTGGGCGTAAGAAAACCGGCGAATCTGGCTAAGCACCCCACTTGGGAGTCTAGGTAAGATTTTATCTCTAATGTTCAGCCTAGATATAAGCGACATCAGTCATTTACGCTAAGATTTTGCAGCTGCTGGGCGTAAGAAAACCAGCTAGTCTGGCTAAGCACTCCACTTGGGAGTCTAGGTAAGATTTTATCTCTAGTGTTCAGCCTAGATCTAAGCGACATCAGTCATGTACGCTGAGATTCTGCAGCTGCTGGGCGTAAGATATCCGGCGAGTCTGGCTAAGCACCCCACTTGGGAGTCTAGGTAAGATTTTATCTCTGGTGTTCAGTCTAGATATAAGCGACAACAGTCTGGACCTGTCATCACTCCTCGAAGACAGAACTGACAGCGAAGTGTCCACCGGCGACGCCAGAGCCATCCACCCTCAGCTCAGAGTACTTGAGAACATGAGATTGGCTATACACCTCTAGTCTAGCTAAGATTTTACGCCAACATTACTGGTCAGCCTACACATGACAGAGAAAAGTCTGAACCTCTCATCACTACTCGATGGCATCGAACATTACTCGTATTGGTGGTTTGTGATTCGTGTCGTGTTCCTATTTGGTTGGTGATTTAGCACACAAATACAGTCCATTCAAGTTACCCCAAAATAATTTGGTAGCCTACAGCATTAATTAATTGCTCCGGAAAAGATATTAATTTATTAACTAAAAAAATAAAAATAAATAAAAGTAAAAAAAACTAAAAAAACACGCTTTTATTGCTAACTACAATAGAAAAAATAATTTCTGAGTACACGGAAGAGTAAAAAGCGTGGGGTGCTTGGTATAGTACGAGTAGTATGTATTTGAAAATCATCCTATTATTGGCAACTATAAAAAGAGAAGTATGAAAACGTCATAAAGTGCACCCCCCCCCCCCCCTTTTTCCTCTACTGTAATATAAATTCCGTGTACCCAGAAATTATTTGCTCTTTTTTAGTTAGCAATAAAAGCGTGTTTTTTTAGTTTTTTAATTGTGTCAAATGTATTATGTGTGTGCTGACTTTAAACTACTTTTTATAATTTCTGCTGTATGGACTATATGTGTATAAAATAAATGGTTTTATTATTATTATTTATCAATTGCTGCATTTGCTGCTTGTGTCGATGTAGAAGATATAAGATGGAAATGAATCAATTGAGTCGTTTTTCTTACAGGTTATCATCAAAGCGCCGATACGGGAGCATGTCCTCGCTGCCATCCAGCTCCGTCAGCAGTCGACCTGTACGAGAGAAAAGACGAAGCTCTAAAGACCATCGGAGTAAACATGATCTCAAGGTAAGCGCGAGAAGTTACATATGAGTGAAGAACAAGATGAAGATGAGTTTTATTTGCTAGTTGCCGGTCAAACCCGAAGATTATTGACACAATCAACATTTCATTGCTATGCAAGCCGGATTCGGTCGAAAGTGGTTCCATGGGTTAATTTTAGTTGATGGAATCAGGCGTTACTTTGCGAAAATCCACGACTAAAGCCGAAAAAGAGGATTATTTTGCTTCTATTGCCACTAAACGACGCCAGCGCAGGAACCCAAATACATCAACTGTAACCACTTGAAAAAACTAGAGCTGGAAGTCGCATGACTTACAATACAACGTGACACAGAAGATGCACCTGTAATCACAATACAATGTTACCACAACACTAACACCAAAAAAACACACTCGACGCGTTTCGCCACTTCACGTTGCATCCTCAGGAGATGTTGTCGGCTCGACACACAAATCGTTAATCCTTATGAATCGTTAAATCGTCTTGTGCAATGCGTTGTTAAAAATAATATAAGCGTAGTTCAGCACTGCGCCTAGTAACAAGAAAAATCTTGGAACCTGCATACATTTTGAGGAACCTATTTTCTTTCACTTAACCAGTTCTTTTGGAATCTGCAAACATTTTCGAGGACCTATTTTCCAGTTCGTTAACCGGTTCTTTAAACGTTGCAGGGCATAAACAAGCGGTTCCAGCGGCTCGAGTCCCACGTGGTGACGCTGGCGCGTTCGGTCGCGCACCTCTCCAGCGAGATGCGCACGCACCACCTCGTCATGCAGGAGGTGGACGCCGTGCGAGCGGAACTGCTGGCGCTGAGGCACATGTACAAGTGAGTAACCTTGCACGGCACAACAAGCGGTTCCAGCGGCTCGAGTCCCACGTGGTGACGCTGGCGCGTTCGGTCGCGCACCTCTCCAGCGAGATGCGCACGCACCACCTCGTCATGCAGGAGGTGGACGCCGTGCGAGCGGAACTGCTGGCGCTGAGGCACATGTACAAGTGAGTAACCTTGCACGGCACAACAAGCGGTTCCAGCGGCTCGAGTCCCACATGGTGTCGCTAGCTCGTTCAGTGACGCGAGGAACATAAACAAGTAAGATCTTGGTATAATTTCAGCCTTCATACTTTGAACACATTAAAGAGGAGGCGCATATTTTGACAACAATGAAAATGAGGCGCACACCCCCGAAAAGACCTTCTAGAATCGTGAAGTCCAACACTTAGGGCAGATCAGATAAATGGGTAGAATCCGTTTCATCCTACCGACTGAAGATGAATCAGGAAGTTAATCAGCAATGTTCCAGGACCTACACGCCAAACAAGAGAATAACCGACACTAGGGGAAGTTAAACATTTTATGATGTTCTAGTGTTGGTATACGGGTTTTCTAAATCAGGGAATGCACTCTTGGGTGGCCCCGTGCCTTGGTGCGCACGTTAAGCCGTTGGTCCTACGCCTTATCTCCCTCAGGTCATGTCAGATTACCGTCTCACCGACAAAGTTCGGTGAGACGGCAATCAGAGTGATGGAACAGTGAGTGCACCTGTGTATTGCGCTCACACTTGTGCACTATAATATCACCTGCGTAGTTGGCTGATCACTATCGCGATTGGCCGCCGTGGTCGAAATCGGCCAAGAGGACTATTAAATAGCTTAGTTGAGCCACATATAACAAAATGTTACTGTGCCGTGTTTATTATTTTAATGTATTTTCCCAGATCCCAACAATACATCCGCTCGGGTCACCAGCGGCATTCGGACCCGTTTTCCTTCAGCAACCCGGACCGAGTGAAGCGGCTCACCAAGTTCTTCGGAGACGAGCCGCCGCTCATGAGGCTGTTCCTCAAGAAGCTAGGCTATGAGGTGAGAGATAAAATCTATGTGGTTTGGAACCAAGGGCTATTAGCAAGAACCATATACAGGATGTAAAAAAAACCTTAACGAAGCCGAATACCACATATTCTACCAATTGTTACGGTCATTTTTTTTCCTTTACACCATACCTGGGAAGTTAACGGTTACTGAGATATTGATGTTTAAAGTTTGAAAAAAAAATTGATGATTTTTACAGAAACGTCTTCTGTCCGTTATAACTGAACTTTTTTCCAAATAACATGATACAAATTTTTACTAGTTCTTTCATAAAAAGCCTCTAAATGGCACACTCTGCAATGAACACTCGAACCGAACCGCGTCGCGGCGGCGTAAAGCAACACGCCCCGCGGCGACTTTTCCGCGTGCGCGCTGTACATTGCGGGTTAGAATTAAATTATTTTTTTTTATGTCAAAAAATAAAAGTTGTTTCCCAGCCAAAATTTATTTTTTATACGATTTGGTTTGATGTACTGAACGTGTGGTTGACGGCTTCGTTAAGGTTTTTTTTACACCCTGTATGTGGCGCCATTAGGTCAAACATCACATCTGTCTAAGATTATTTCTATTTATTTCGCACTACCTTTCGATCCACCTTCGCTGTGTCATACTAACGTCGAACAACATTACATTACAGCAAGGTAATAAATTAATATTACGGCAATAAATAAATATACAACAACATCACACGCATTGATCTGACTCCGCGGTAAGTAGCTTAGGCACTTGTGTTACAGATATAAGAATCAACAGTGGTATTACAAATAAACTTAAATAAATATGTATGTACATATAACACCCAGACCAGTACAAACAGACATGTTCATATACATACAAAATTTTGGTACAGTGCGGTGATCGAACCCGCGACCTCTTAGTTAAAAGTCATCTTCTTGACCATTACACCAAAGTTGTCATGGTTGTCAACCTTACAATTAAGATATTGTAAGGTTTTAAATAGTTATTTTATGTTGCGCTAAGCAAACAAATAAGTTGGTAGGCCCCAATAGAACAAACAGACTCACAAAATAATGGACTAACCCTATCACAAATTAGATAAGAGGTTACTGCCCCTATAATTGTAGCAGGATACGATTTGACAAAGAGACGAGAATAGACGCGACATATAAATATTTAACTTAACTTATAATTGACTAGCATGCCGCTAACGGCTTCGCCGGCGTGAAATTCGGTTCTCTAACATTATTGAGCATGTTATTACTATACTTATAGCAAAGACTTTACTTACATTAGCTTTTAATAATACTTGATCTCATTTTTTATATTTATTTTAAATATAAACCTATTTAACCTGCCCTCAAACTTGCCACACCTTCTCGGTAACAGGTCAATAAGTTCGTTTTTAAGCATCATAACTACCATCTATATAATGTAAATACACCTAGTATGCAAATGTTAATAAATGAAATGAAATGAAATTATACATATAAAACTTCCTCTTGAATCATTCTAGTCTATTAAAAACACTGCATCAAAATTTTAAAGATCTAAACATTTATGTAGCTTTTGCATTTGCACACATATTACAGAAATAGGGACAGACCTGAAAAGCGACTTTGCTTTAAAATATGTAATGACTATGAAGTGATATTAAAGTAAATCTATTTTCTTACTTATTGAACAAATAAATTTCTAGAAATACGCTGCGTTACTTGAAAAGGAGAAAGTCGGAGCAGCTGAGCTTCCATACGTCGGAGAAGACAAACTAAGGGCCCTCGGGGTGCCCCTGGGCCCCCGAATGAGGATCCTGAAGGAAGCCGGCATACATCAGGATCTGCATCATCTGTCCAGAGACGACCCCCATAGTACCACCACGACGCTAGCTATCGTATAACAATTGGAAACATTTTTTTTCGTCGTATGTACACATAGTTATATGCATTAGGGTTGCCACCCGTACTTTAAAGTAAAATATTGAACGTTATTTCAGGCAATTGTACTTTGTACTTTATGAGAACAATAAAGTACACGAAAATACTTTATTTCGTATAATTTGGTTACTTTGTTATTTTGAAGTTGAAGTTCAGTCGTAAATATTAATATAATCAACTTTGGAAGTATAATTATTTGTTGAATTTGTTTTTCATTTACAAAGAAAAGTAAGTTGTTCTTTATTTTAATACTACGTACTTTTTTTCGTACCTATAATAACCAATGTACTTTATTTGCAAAAGGAAAAGGTGGCAACCCTAATGCACACGGCAGCACGTCATGGTAAACACAGCGCTATCTTATTCACTTGTAATAAGAGCGGTTTTACAACACGAATCTCATACTCTCTACTCTGTACGAATATCATACGTCCAGGGAATCGGCTTGACAAATGCATCAAATTTTGTACTTAATGTGCCGTCCATGTAATCGCTTATTGAGTTAATTTTAAACAGCCCTTTGCAACCAGCCAGATCTTTTTAAAGTTTTTTTTTTTATTTAAATGTTATAATGTACTGCCAAGCTACTATGAGTCTTCTAAACCCAAAGGGTCAAATTATACACGTCCCCATGATACCCTGCTTTGGAATTATCCCTCACTTTTGCAAAAATCCTTTTAATTTGTTGTTTTTAACTTTTATTTGTATTTGTTTATCAAATATTCTTAATTTGAGTTAATTGTGCTCAGTCAGAAGACCTACTGTTATGTAAACAACGAAAGTCATTCCAACAAAAGGCTTTATTTAAAGTTATTATGTAACTTTAGAAGTAGGTATACTTTTTAAAGATAATTTCTAAGAAATTAGTTAAGTAGGTAATAAAAAATCATATTTGCATAATTAGAAATAAACATTTACCTACTTTAATTAATTGTTACTATCCAAATAAGAGGAATTGTCCGGAGAACTACTAACGTTATTATGTAATTAGTCGCATATTTTTGTGAATATTTACCTTAAGTGTGTTGAAGGAAATTGTTTGTGATTTCAAACAACGAATCAAAAACTGATAAGTAAAAAAATAATATGATTACTATTTATCACAATACTCATTTATATATTAATTTTTAAATTTTAAGATTATATTCTTAAATATATTTAATCTACAAGTTTCATGTGTTCCTTTTTTGTCAACAAACTACATTACACCGGCTACATTCTGATGTAAAACAGAATATGTGAATATTTTATTTTAGTAGGAATAATTAAGGTTATGATTTTTCAATGATAATACTCGATTTCATGACATCTTACACACCGCAATGACAAGCCAAAGAGTTGACTCTTGTGTGTAAACTGTAGACTATGTGAAAACTTGTATAATTGTGTAAATATAAGTAATCGATTATTATGTAAATACTAAGTCTTTCTAATTTACAACGAAAATATGCAACGCAATTTTTTTAAATATTCCTGTAGAGATAGAGTTTTGGTACCCAATCGCCGAATAAATTTTGTATTGTAAATTATTAAGTTTTATTGTAACAAAATGTTCCCTAGATTTGACCTTAGGAAAAATATTATTGGAAGTTTCGTAATCGAGACTTTTAATTATTTCTTGTCGTGTTGGAAAATCCACAATAACCACAAAACTGGGAGATATACACTATTATTTGCCTCAATTTATAGAATATTTTATTTTATTTATAAGGCATACAAAAAGCATAAAATAACAGTACAAGTGTTCCAAAGCGGGCAAAAGTAAAGGATCTAATACTTAGTTAAGAAGTTGCCCGGCATGATATCAATCGTACGTAGTAAATTACAAAGTTGTAGCTCTGTTTTCTAAGTGTGTTCATTAAACTCGGACTATCATGACATGACACTCACCACGTGTGTAGGTGCATACTCGATGCATGGCCCTAGTTCTAAGGCAGACGCATTAATAACGAACTATTTATTCACTACACATCCCTCGTTATCTATTAGCAAAACTTATGTTTACTTATCCGGGTCATATGTTACATGCTGTAATGTTTTTCGGTATGCTTAAGAACTAGTGATGCGAAATATGAAAAAAATCGACAAGATACAATGTGAAAACTAAGTAAGACTCGACCGTTATATTCAAGCCTTGAACTTGAAGTTAGTACCTCTAGTGCAGCAGAGAAGCCTAAAGAAGCTGGTCACTTTTGACGACCGTTTGGTGCAGTAGTCTACATGTCGAACTTTAAAACCAAGGGTCGCGGGTTCGATCCCCGCACAGTACAAGCATATGTGTGCATGAACATCTGTGTTTGTACTGTTCTGGGTGTTTTCTATGTATATTATGTATTTATTTACAAAAAAAAAGTATTTAAGTATGTTTATCCGTTGTCTAGTACCTATAACACAAGCCTCGTAGCTTAATTTGGGACTAGAGAATTGGTGTGATTGTTGTGAAATATTTATTATTTACTTTTTGACACTTCTTGTATGAAAAAGTCTCAGCCCGCTGTAAACAGCACATTTTCAAGAAAAAAAATCCGAACTAAACTCAACCCTATTTGGTTAATTACAAAAAGCATGTCTATCTACGTTTACTCCGCGAACAGAGATACTGCTGGAATATAATTCAAAAAGGCCCCAAGCCCTAACCAAACAAATAAATCCGCTCGTTAAGTTCCAAAACACTTAGCTAATTTCGCCAATTATCGACGGTCATCAACGAATCGATAAACTCGACAGACTTCACTAGTGATAATCGCACAGAACTCACGTCCCGGCTCAGTTCTCAACTGGCAGTGAAGACGAAACCATGAAGGGTGTAGCAGCGGTCATCTTGGTGATCCTAGGGGTGGCAGCAGCGGAGGTCGCCTTCAAACAGAGGTGTAAAGGAGGTACGTGTCCACATCTGATTTTTATATAAGTCACGCTTTTATACCACGTAGCGCTTTTGCTTTAAGTACCTGATTGTGTTCATGCGAGGACCAGTTATGACACCTTAAAATTAATGTTGAGGAATCAAGTGAAAATCCTTAGTCTCTGTTGCTACGTTGCTTTTCGCATAAGTGTAGTGCTAGAATTCCAAGAATATAGAAGTTGATAGTGAAATGAAGCGCTGCTATTGAGAGGAATTAAACATTGCTCTAACTACGGCACTTGATCGGTTTATCACCCTGCTTTTGCTGCAGGAAAAGGGAATCCCACATTCAATAAACCCTTAACTCGTGATTTTATTATCATTAACAATAATTTATTCCTTACGCACAAAGTTATGAACAAACAAAACGATAACCTGCTGGTTATCTAAAAAATGGTTGACACTTTAACGGACAGAGCTGACTGATTAAAATATTTTTAAATAATAATATCAATATGTAAATGAAATAATACTTATTCGTTAAAAAGACATATATATATATATATATATATATTATAAAAATATTAGAAATTCACAAAACAAAAATCCTTTAGCTACAATCACAAAACGCGTGTGTGTGTGGTGTGTGTGATGTATGGTGAGTGGCGGGCGTGATAATCAACTACGCTTAAGCTAATCTTCAACTTCCTCATAATTTAGTGACTTCAACCACTTAATAAGGTTAATTTTGTATTACCTATAGGTCATTAGGTAGATGTCTAAAGCTCTGTTTGGTTACATAAATACGACGCTAAGCTAATAAAGGGTCTGTGTCTTATCGTAGATCGTAAAACACAAATAGTTTTTGAAGTATTTTGCGTCATTAGTTTGAAAATATGCTGATTATGACCTTAGCAACAACTACTGTTCTTATAATTCTTCCTTTATCTTCAACAAGCAAACTGCCGGCTTCGCAATAGTACCTTCGAAGTACATACATTATTTAATTAGAAACGAATATAAATGTTAAGATGTTCTTTTACGATATTGCACTTTAAATACCTAAACCTTAAATCTATTTAAAAACAGTATATAAATCCGTTGCGTAGTTTCAAAGATTAATGAAAGTATATGTGTTTGACGACCGCTTGGTGCAGTGGTCCACAGGTCGGACTTCTAAACCAAGGGTCGCGGGTTCGATCTCCGCACAGTTCAAGCATGAGTGTGCATGAACATGTGTGTTTGTACTGGTCTGGGTGTTTTCTATGTATAATATGTATTTATTTACAAAAAAAATATTTAAGTATGTTTATCCGTTGTCTAGTACCCATAACGCAAGAGATATTATTAACATAACATAAGAGAATTGGTGTGGTTGTTGTGAAATATTTATTTATTTATTTATGCACACAGGGAAAATCTATCTCCACTGATCCGCATTAAGCCCGCGTGGTGGAGTACGCGGGACGTATATAGGCTGATGAGATAAGATGACATGAGAAAAAACATTGAGAAAGACTTTGTTTTAAACTTTTTTTGACAGTTCAAATCTTAATGGACGATGCTGATCTGCATGATATCAGATTTTAGAATGAAACCTTATTTGTATTTCAGTGGCTGAAGACCTGTGCACAGTTGACGAGCTGAGGATCACGCCCTGTGGCAAGAACCCCTGCCCACTGAGGAGGGGCCGCAACGCCTCCTTGGCGTTTGACTACACTCCTAGTACGTCTTTATTACTGTACAATACGGTCACTTATCTGGACCAAGACATCCGCCAAACAAACCTACTTGGTTTGTCTAGTCTCCTAGTAGGTACATTTGTATTACTTGATAACAGCCCAGCAAAACTAAGTGACAAAAGTCACTTTGCTTGGCCAAGAATTCACTCAAAAGTACTGGTATTGAAATATTTTTATTTGATATGATACTCGTATATGTCACTGCTCAAGTGTTGCGCATGTGGCATTGTAATGGTTTATTTCAAAAAAATATAGAAATAAAAGAGCCTTGAGGAAAGTTGTTGGCGATACGACCTTTGGTATTATCATGCGTCAAACTATTTATCTTGGCTAAATAGAAATTGAAGTTTAGAGACAAGTCCGGTGATATAGATCTCTTTTGACTACATATAGGTTGTTTTGAACCATATAGTATCAGACTGCAGAACTCTTAACAGAGGAACAGCAAATGCCTTAGCTACTTCATCCTAACAACATTAAGCAGATAAATAAGAACAGCAGAAACCTAACCCTGATTGTCGCTCGTAATCTTCTTTTACTCTCTTGAAAACGCAGGAGGGCTGCTATTAAGAGGCAACCAATATCAAAGGCCCCTGATAGCCTTATCATCTCATTTGCAGACTTCGCAGCCGACTCGTTGACCACAGCGGTTTACTGGGCCGATGACCCTGCACAGACGCCATTCTCCAGCGTTGGCGTAATCGACGCGTGTCCCTACACGACCTGCCCCGCCGTTGCGGGGGCATCCTCCACTTTTAATTACAGCTTGTACCTCGGAAAGAAGCTGCCTAGGGTGAGTTTGAGCTTCATATGACTCACTTTTGAAGGTAGTCTCCAAAGTTACGTGACGTCACAGTTGCGGACGCGTTGACCCGAATGATAACTTGAGACAAAAGTCATAAAAATGATTGCTATGAACTGTCCAGCAGTAAGAAATTAGATAGCCAGTGCCTCAGTGCGTGTGGATTCCGGTAGTAAGGAGCCTCCAGCCTTATCACAAACACTTCTGTGATACCTAAGGGCCAAGCGCTTCCGTCAGTATCAAAAAAAAAGGAAACGATCATTTCGAAAAGAAATATAGCTAATGATAAAGCTAGAACTTAGGTACTGTAAGTTGAAGTTCTGACTACATAGTCATAGCTAAAGTTGATTGCATCATTGCATTACCAAATCAAATCAAACATTTATTTGCTAGAATACACAAAAGTATGCAACTGCAGATCTTAAAAATAGGATGATGCTGTATTCAGCCTGCATGCAGGCGTGCAAATATTAATAATCATTTTATCAACCAATGGTGTATGAACCTCAGCAATCAATCACAACATCAGTAGATGTGAACGTTCGAGTCACGGTAACCAAAGATTAAACTGACTGTAAAACCACAAGAACTTAAAAAGACGACCTATACTCGCAAATCAGCCAATAACTGTCCGCGCGGATCCTCAGTCTGTCTGCCTTAAAATTTTTAGTAAAAGGAACTGAGTCAGATATCTGGGAGGCTAGTCTGCCGGGTTTTTAACAAGTCTTTTTTCCTATTTCAGGGCACATACACCTTCAGATGGAGAATTTGGAACACAAACAACGAGAACCAACTTTGCTGTTTCGAGACTAAAGTTAGACTGACATAAATATTAGTAACTAAAAAATATCAATAAAAACTGATTTCCTAACTGTTATCTTATCTTATTAATAAAATCCACCGTAAACGCAATTCCATCAATGACACTCTATGTCTTCTCTCGAGTAACCTTGACCTACGTCCAGACAAAAATGCTGACGAATCAGTAAGAACACACGTAACTTAGACTTTGAAATGAACATTCGAATATTTGACGACCACTTTGGTGTAATGGTCAAGAAGTTGACTATTATCCAAGAGGTCGCGGGTTTGATCCCCGCACTGTACAAACATTTGTGTGCATGAACATGTCTGTTTGTACTGGTATGGGTGTTATATGTATTTATTTAAGTTATTTGTAATAGGACTGTTGATTCTGTGCTTAAGCTACCACGGACTCAGAGCAATGTGTGTGATGTTGTTGCATATTTACTTTATGTATTTACCAATAAATGAATACAATATATACCATAAATAAAAGCTTTATTAAAAGCATTAAAAGTGAATAGTAAATCTTATAGTTCCTTTCAACACGGCCCTGCTTGGATCATTAAGTCCTATTGTTTGCAATAGCAAAGAATACAGGTTGTTAATAAGTAGGTAGCAACAATGAAATCAAAGGCTTTAGCCTTTGTATTTTTTAATGATTTGAGCATTTTACATTTTTCATGAGTTACTTATGCACGAAAAGGACTATAAAACGACGAGTTCTGTCGTAATTTATCATCTCAAGAAGTAAATATTCAGAAATAGTCCAAGAAAGAACGGTAAAGAGTTCTAACTCTTAGCCAATCTTCTAAGATTGGCTAAGATTACACGAAGTACAAATATACAGGTTGTTAAGTTGAAGGTAGAAACATTATAAGCAAAGGCTTTAGCATTTTGTATTTTTTTCTAACTTTACTGCACAAGAAATGTACAAAGGGTGGACTTAATGCTAAAAGTCATGTCATGCAGAAAGAAGGCAATGGATGCAGTGAAAAAATGAGGAAGGTAAATTGGGGTTAATACATAAGTTACATAACACAACAATAAATAAACATAATATATAGATATATACTATTTTGTAACGATTTGAACCTTACATTTTCATGAGTTACTTATGGACTAAAAAGGACTATAAAACGACGAGTTCAGTCGTAATTTATCATTCTCATCTCAAGAAATAACTATTTAGAAAAAGTCCAAGAAAGAACGCTAAAGAGTTAGAAGATTGGCTAAGATTATTTTTGGTCTGGAGAACTATGCGTGGTACAAATCACTCTTAGCATTGTTATAAAACCTTCGGGTTTCTATCATTGCTACCGAATGATGATAAAATGTTATCCAATTTTTACTTCGTGCGTTTTAGTAGATAAAAATTCATAAATAGTAATAGTTCTATTTAATTATGTATATTGTATCGTATTATAAAGTATTTAAGTATGTATATCCGTTATCTAGTACCCATAACACAAGCCTCGTAGCTTACTTTGGGACTAGAGAATTGGTGTGCTTGTTGTGAAATATTTATTTATTTATTTACTTTTATTTATTTAATTCTTGACCATTGGACTTTGCCTTCTTATCTAAAACTAGTGGACCCAGCAGAGGTTGTCCTACCCGCTGTTTTCTCAATTTTTCTTTATTTTTTAATCGTTTAAACCTTGCCTGGACTTCCACAAATATTTCAAGACTAAAATTATTCAAATCGGTTCAACTGATCTCGAATTTTAGCGAGACTTACGAACAGAAATTCATTTTTATATTTATCTAAAACTAGACGCGTGTAAACGCTACAAAATAGTCTATGACATCATCAGAAAAGGTTATCACAGTGTTATCATAAATAACTCATATTCATATTGACCAATATACGAGTGTATTTATCTTGTCTCTTACTTACAAATTATGTATAGCCAAAGGGTGTTTGTTTGTTCACTAGACGGTGAAAGCTTTCATCACAAACACACCTCAGAATCACACCACAATCGCTGTATAGTAGCCTACCTTTTTTTTAATCACAGGAAAACCCTATAACCAAGGCCGGGGGGCCTCCGCCGTGTACGGGACTTCCAGCGTACTAAAAAGGACGCGGCTCCGCTCCGGAGAAAATCCGGAGCGGGGACTGCCCACCAAAAACCTGCGGTATCCCGTCTCTGTCTAGGAGGTGACATGCCGGCTAATCCTTTACGTCCATGACGACCTCTGACAGCGTGCCCGCCTACCTACACGGTCCACTTACGGGGGGACAGGGGGAATAGCCGGGGATGAGGCACTATTCCCACCCGACGGTGATGTGGGTGCAGTGCAGGCCGGAGCAAAATAAGCCTACTCTGGATTGCTCAACTAAGTTTGAAAGAAGCAAAATACAAAGGTAGTAAGGTTTTTGGGTAACATACTATTATCTAATAGATTTGTCACTTATTAAAACCAAAACGTTTAATTTGAGTTACCCACATACCTTATTTGTTTCTTGTCTCGTAGTTGGCTACAATCGCTTTTTTGCCTCATTCTATTTAAAATGAACTTTATATCTAAAAAGTTATAAAAAAGTTAATCCGAATCCGCCTGTAAATATTGTTAACTGTAAATTAGTTCTGAAAATTAATATATAACTTCAATTTATGTTAACTTTAAGAGGTGTTAAACCTAAAAAAGGTACTTTTTATTGATGTCTGTGTTCATACTATATGTGTTGTATAGCATGGCATGTTTATGTTACTTTTATTATTAATAATAAAGTATTTTATAAAACAAACTATTATCTAGCCGGACAAAGCCGCGGCGAAAACTTAACACTGAACTAAAACAAGAGACAAATAACTCATTTCCATATCAGTTGTGCCCGTTCCGTCGCAGCAGGACATTGCTCGCCGTCATCACAGATTACTAAACCGTCATGTTGTCCCGCGCGCTTCTGTTTGTCGTCCTGAGTGTGGTGGTGCAGTCCGATTATGTGACCAAGAAGTTTTGTCGCGATGGTAAGTATTCTAAGTTTTTTTAAAAGGAGTTTGTCTACCTTGGAACTTAACAAATTTTCGATGGGGATTGAAAATAAAACGTAATAATACTAATAGACCAACGGCTTAACGTGCGCACCAAGGCACGGAGTGTAACAACGCCAACTTCCAGACTCCGAGCTGTTTTTGAGAAATTCATGACAGAAAATCACAGAAACAAATTTGGCTCGACCTGGGATTCGAACCCAGCACCTCTCGGATGTACGGCAGAAACTTTGCCGCTACACCAACGAGGCAGTCATAAATAAAAGGTAACATATAAGCATTTCATCAAAATTTCCAATTCATTTTGTTTATGTCATTTAATTTCTCATGGTAATCACGGCTCTAAAACATGCTAATGGCAGAGCATAGAGTAGGTTGTGCTAATAGGGACGGACGATGACTAAATGAAAGAAAATATCACAAACATGAAACGACTTTATATCTGCGGTTTGAAAAATCTTCATGTTTTTATGAAAACTTTTCATACGAACATATTTAAATTCTCATATAACTTTCGGTAATCTCAGATTTCCCCTTAACAAATGCTTACAATTGCAAGTATTATTTTTATTTTATTCATTTATTTCAATGTTCTATTTATTACAGTGGACCCCACCCAGTGCACCGTGCACCAAGTGTCGGTGGACCCGTGTCCCCACGGGCCAAGGTTCTGCTCCTTCATCGGCGGCAAGAGGTATAACCTCAATGTGGACTTCACGCCAAGTGAGTTTTACCCACTTTATGGTTTATTATCACTGATGAAGACCATACTGTCATGCGACAGCTTTTGAAAGTAAGCAACGTATGAAAACGTAAGGGAAGGTTATCCATGTTCAGATTTTGCTGCTTGTGATAACTATGAAGTGACACATCATCGTGACAAAATCTGCGTGTCTCTGCGCATGTTTTAAACTACAACTACCTTGTAGTTGTATAAAAGCAATCTAGTACAACTAGTAGTTGTACAGTAGCGCGAACTTTTACAACTTGTAGTTTTATAGAAGCAAACTTGTGGGTAATATGCCGGCATACGATGATAATAACCCACTGTCCTAAAATTACTAAGATAACCATTTCAAACAATGATCACGGGGCATGAAAGTGATTCGAACACGAGGACACAAAGCGAAACTCACAGACAAGGGATACAAGGTGTTACAAAAAAACTGTAATAACTGAAGGGTGCTGTTGTGCCCGTAAAACTGAACAACTTTCGCAAAGAAACCTAGGTCAAAATCTCAAAAAAAAAAATTGGCTCTTTCAAAGTAAATCGATCAGCTGATTGGCAATTTTTTATGGGTTCCGATTTTCTTTTTTGGTATGTTTTGGAATGTGCAGTTTTCCGGGCACAAAAACACCCTTCAGTTATTACAGTCTTTTTGTAACAACAATAATAGAGATAAGAGTAAAGATACGAGTAGACTTCTTTCTCTTGCAGATTTTACCGCAGAGAACTTAAGGCTGGAGGTGTCTGGTGACCACCTGAACTCGGATTCGTACTCCATCATCAAGTCCACTAAGAGGGTCTGCGACGACATCCTGGTCTGCCCTCTGGAGACTGACGTCAGGCACAACTTTGACATCAGCCTGTCGCTGGACATACCCTCACCAGTAATTTTTGTTGCTAATATGAATTTATGACTTATGTAAAAACTAACTTTAATTAAAAACCAAATGAGCCAGGAAAACAGCTGGTGACCTTCAACTGCTGGGCGGATTTTAACCAACCATAGCTAAAAACCAACGTGATTAAACTATCTTTCGAATAAAAGAAACCGCACTGAAATCAGTCCATCCGTTAGGAAGCTAAGATGCCATAGACAGACACACACAAAAACACACAAACACATATACGCAAACAGACACAGTGGTCAAACTTATAACACTCTTCTTTTTCGTCACGGTCAAATTGAAAACTCTAGACAAAAAAAATAGAGGACTCACACGCCGTTAGCAGAGACCCTGCAAAATGCATCGAGTAATCACAGCTTTCAGAGTTTTCAAGTCCGGCGGACTACGCCCTGACCATGCGACTGCGGGATTTTGATTCAACGGCAATATTTTATTGAAATACACTTTTACGGACACTTTTACGGATTATTTTGCGATTCCGTGGTCACAGGTAGACAGCTAAAGTCTACCTGTGACCACAGACGTTGAAAAGGGTCCAAAACGTCAGGTTAAAATAAAATGTAAATAAATCGCGAAATGATCCGTAAAAAGTGTCATTTCAATGTCTACTGTTCGCGTAAACCGAAGAGGCAATATTTACACAAATATTTTAAATGTATTTTTTTACTTTTGTCCAAAGTAATTTCTGCACGACCTTGAGGTTGACTGGCAGAAGATGCTTTTGCTTAAGGTCTATTTCTTGTACGTATCTTGTGCAATAAAGTTTTTTTTTTAAAGTGATTTGGTTATGATCTGTTCCAGGGCAAGTTCCCAGTGCAGGTCAAGCTGTGGAACGAAGCTGACGAGACTCAGGCTTGCTGCTTCACCTTCCATGCTAAAGTCAAATGAAGGGTATTTTTGAAATATATTTTTAAGTGCATAATAATATGATTACAATACTCTTTTGCAAGCTTTAATTTTTACATTACTGAAGGAAATCAAATGTATGAAGTTGTGTGAATAAATCCATTAATACGAATATTAATTTTGATTTAGTTGAATGAGAATCAAACCCTGGATCTTATAGTTGAAAAAGTACCACCTGAGTGTAGGATGATCTAAGCACTCGGTACAAATCATCGCCTAAACATGTAAACTCAAAGCATGTTAAGCTTGCTTTTCATTATTTAACATCATTCGGATAAGCGTAACATCATCAGTAAACTGTCTCAGGAATTCGCAAACTGTTACTTAAGTTAATAATAGTAAATAGTCCTCCTGGCCGATATCGACCACGGCGGCCAATCTCAACAGAGATCAGCCAACTGCGCAGGAGATATTATAGTGCACAAGAGTGAGCGCAATACACAGGTGCACTCACTGTTTCATCACTCTCAAAAGTTCGGTGAGACGGCAAACCAACATGACCTGAGAGAGGTCAGGCGCAAGACAAACGGCCTAACGTGCTTTCCGAGGCACTGGGGTGTAACATCGCCAACTTCCCGACTCCGAGCTGTTTTTGAGAAATTCATGACAGAAAATCTCAGAAACAATTTTGGCTCGACGTGGGATTCGAACCCAGGACCTCTCGGATGTAAGGCAGAAATTTTGCCACTACACCAACGAAGCAGTCAACACTACTAAAGTTAGAGTACCTTTTCGGATACCTAACGGGTCGGCGAATTCGAGCGGTTACATAAAAGCGACAGTCGCCCCGTGTCATCCCAGGTCACTTTCGTTCCCACAGAGAGGTCACGGAATCGAACGACGAACCGACCGCCATTACGCGGTCAACTGTTACAGTACAAAACTTTGATGATTTAATGGACTTTAAGAGAAGGGGTTAAAGTTGAAAAAGGCAGGAGAAAAGTATGCGAAAATAATGTTCAAGACACAAACTGTAGCGAAAGTGAACACAGAAATTTAATGAAATCATTTAAACCAACCAAATCTTAATAATAAGTGATTAGTCGAATAAGATATCAAATCTACTTCCAATCATGAGGAATTTCAAGCTTTTCAAGAGAACGCATCGTATTTCAGCGAAGACAAGTGAATTAAATTTAATGTGTAAAGTTACAAAGTATTTGTAAGTCTCGCTGCTTAGAAACAGCTGCTTAATTCCAACAAGTACTAGCGAGCCCCGCAGACGTTGTCCTGCCTATTGCTTTTTTAATTTTCTAATCTTTTAAATCTTCTCTACACTTCCACGAATATTTCGAGACTAAATTTATTCAAATCGGTTCAGCCGATCTGGATTTATAGCGTCAGGAAGGAAAACCCGACTTACTTTTATATCTATATATAAACTCTTTTGCAAAAAAAACCGGCACTTTAGATTTTTTCCTCTACTTTAATGAAGAAGAACAAGAAATAGGTTTTATTAATTTGACGATGTATTGGCATGTTATTTGAAGCATCCTGGCATGATTCTTTACGTTCCAAATTTAAAATTTGAAATTAATAAAAGAAAAATAATGATTATTGTGGATTATTCTAAAATTGCTTTACTAATGGCGCGAATTGCTGAAACGATTTTTAACTGATTACGATATTTTAAAACTTTTTGGACATTTTCTGCAAATTAAACAATTTAATCTTTATTTTTACATTAAATACCACTTTTTGATATGAGTGATAAAGCGATAAGGGCCGGTAAAATTATAGCCCTACTTGAAGAAGGTTGTTCGCAAACTTACGTGTCTCAGCGGCTAAATGTGAGTCGTTCAACTGTCCAGAGGACTTGGCAACGGTATCAAGAGACCGGTTCGGTCAAAAGAAGACCCGGTTCGGGAAGAAAACGATGCACAGAACCAAGAGATGACCGCTTTTTGGTGAGTCAGGCGTTGCGGAATCGTAAGGCGTCAAGTGTGGACCTGAAGAAGAGCCTTGAAGAAGTAAGAGGAGTAGAAGTTAGCTTGTGGACGGTCAGGAGGAGGCTTTTGGCTGCCAATATCAGGAGTTACCGCCCAGCTCGGGGCCCTAAATTACTCCGTGAGCACCGTGTTGCTCGACTTCAGTTTGCTCGGAACTGTGCTTCATGGACTCTGGAGGACTGGAATAAAGTATTGTTTTCTGATGAAGCTAGAATCTCTTTGTGTGGAGAGGACCGACGCCGGCGAGTGCTGCGAAGACCACGGGAACGCTATGCGGAAGTGTGTTTCGAAGAAATCACTCCTTATGGCGGAGGCTCCGTTATGTTTTGGGCAGCAATTAATTCGACGGAGCGTACGGAGTTAGTTTTCATAGAAAATGGAACATTAAATGCACATCGGTACATAATGGAAGTCCTAATTCCATATGCACAACCCACATTGACTGCACTTGGGGAAGATTCCATTTTTATGGACGACAATGCTCGCTCGCACCGTTCTGGCGACGTGGAAGCGTACATGCAAGAAGTTGGGATCCGTCGTTTAGATTGGCCAGCTCGAAGTCCTGACCTCAATCCAATTGAGCATGTCTGGGATGTTCTAAAGAGACGTGTACTTAAGATCAGTGCAACCTGCTCCACAAAACATCAGGGACCTAAAAAGAGTCATTGCAGAAGAGTGGGAACGAATTCCTCAAAACGTTATTAAAAACATCGTGGAAAGCATGCCCAGAAGGATTCAAGCTGTGATTTTGGCAAGAGGAGGTCACATTCGGTATTAGGTTTTTACATTTGTAACTTTATTTAATTAAAAAAAGTAAAAAAAAATCTTATCTTTATTGCCGACCACTTCTTATTGTTTGGGCGTGTACATCGGTTTTAAAGAATCCATCGTTTTTTTTTCTTTTAGTTGCCCGAACTCACTTCACGCGCATTAATTTACACGATTATAAGTATACAGACTACGTCAAAGAAATAAATTTCATTTAATTAACTCAAATCGACCTTAGAACGTAAATTTCCTTAGGTGCCCGTTTTTTTTTTGCAAAAGAGTGTATAATAAAGTGGTGTTAGTTACACTATTTATATCTCAAGAATGGATGAACAAATTTGCTTGAAAATTGGTGGAAAGTTGGCTTAGAATAAGGAAACGGACATATAACGCACTTTTTATCCCGTTCGACCGCGATTTCGAAAACAAAGGGATTCCACGCGGACGAAGTCGCTACGGGGGGCCACTAGTTATAGATAAATGTAAGTACCTATGTACGACTTTGCAAATAAACCGCTATAACGCTTCAGCTTATGTACGGTCGACCCTTAGGTCCAGAGGTGAACGCACTGACACAATGCGCGTTATTTACAATATTAGATAGTCGAAATGAGGAGATGGTGATTTCAGAGAAATCTACAAATCGTGCTGCAACACGGAAGCTATTTGCGATAAATTGAATTGCTTTGCTTGTTTTATTTTCTATTCTAATATAATAGGGCAGTTAACGCCTGTTGTAGCCTGTTGTATAAAGATTATTTTGAACTTTCTTAGGTCCAACCTACAGAACAAGGAAACTAATAAATGCGTATTGTTCTGTGCTCAAATACGGTGAACACATTTATGCTCTTCCACGGGCCGTATCTATCTTTATTTTCGAGATTTAAAACAACATTACGTTACAATTTAACTACATTCAATGATCCGCCTGCGCCTGATCTCTCTCCGGTCATGTCGGATTGCCGTCTCACCGAACTTTGAGGGTGATGAGTGAGTGCACTTGTGTATTGCGCTCACACTTGGGCACTATAATATCTCCTGCGTCGTTGGCTGATCTCTGTTGAGATTGACCGCCGTGGTCGAAATCGGCCAGGAGGACTATCATACCGATGGTCCACTTTAGTCTTAGTTAATTTTGGGACAAGCTAAACATGATATCAGATTAGCTAAAGATTATGTTTGCCATAACATTATCAACTATATCGGAGCGTCAAAAACTTACAAAGTTCACCAGCTGTAAGTTTTAACTACACGACACGTTGAAACCAACAAAAGCGTTTTCAAAATGTAAACCTCATTGTACTAGTAGCACACAGTTCACCATAACGAGGCTCTCACTTTCACCCGTCCACAATGCCCCTTTTATCGCGCATCAGCAATTATTTCGGCCTAATAGGCTATCAATGTAATGAGATGATGTCAAGACGTCTTTTGCGCGTTAGAGCAAGAATAGAATGTTAGCAAGAACTTTTGAATGACTCTAATCCTTCGAACTATTACGTGATGCCTCTATTTGCAAGACCACCGATTGATAGTATCTACTGAGTCTAAATAAACAACCGGTACTTGAAATAATATATCTTATAGTTAAGCAATGTTTACTCTTTTCACTTGTTGTGTTATATTTACAAGAAACTTACAATGTCGTTTTGACTACAAATTAAAGAAACTCAGATATATCGACTTAAATTATGAAACTACGACTATATTCCGATTACTTGTAGTATTAGGCACGCCCTTTAATCATAAATTGATTGAGTGAGCAGTAAGTTTCAAGACAATTATGGACGAATATAATAAAAACAAAAAGACGCAAAATTACCAAAGAATGTTCGAGACAGACAGACAGCTATGCCTTCATTTGTCATTTTGCATTTATCTCAAATACATCTTCGTTTTATCATCATTCTGAGATTTATCATTTCGCTATATCTAATTGGAGTTTTATCTGCTCCATCGAAGTCGTGTCTACGTTGAAATAAAATATTAGTTATTATGACAAATGAATAAGTTGTAAGTAATATTTGTTATTGAACAACTTACATTATTGTTATTGGATTTGAAAAAAAAAACTGCTAACAATTTGGGTTGAGTTGGTTGTGTAATTCTGTTGTATCTTTCGAACGTTCACGATTGATACTTATTTCATGTAAGAGAATCACCAGCGAGAAACAATTAGTTTAAAATCGTTAAAATCCACTTTTATTAATTGTTAGAGTGTAAGTATGAAAACGGAATTGTTTGTAATTATTTTACGAGTGATATTTGAACATAGGTTATCAATAAGTAACTAACAAGTAAACACGTTTAGGTACCTACTTGGTATGTCACCTTGGTCTTTAAGTACAAGTTAATTATATCAGAGTACCCAATTAGCAGAACATAATTTGCAATATGCGTCTTCTCACATATTGAATAAGATTAACTAATGCATTACTGCATTAGCAGTATAATGAGAAAATTTACATCCCAGTTCATCTTTACAAGTAAATTACGTTTATAGTTTATCGACCACCATGTGTGTCATTATTGGTTAATCCCTAGTTGAAGAGACAGAAATACACGTAAAACACTGGGCCACTAGACAATGTTAGTTTTATGCGATCGATAACGAACTTCGACCTAATCGGTATTCGGTAAAATCTTTTTGATTGTGTTAGTTTATAATCTGAAAATTTTGACATACTAAAAGCACTCTACACTTCTTAGAATCAAAGCGTTATAAAAGATATAGGTGAGCTAATAACGACCTGATTGAACTAGCTGAATAAACCTGCTAAGAATTTTGTACTAGGGAAAGACAAGTAGAATGAAAGTAGTTTTTTGGCAAAGAAAAATATAGGTGTAGGTGAAATATGTATGAAATATATAAAAAACAATAATAAGTACCAAAAAGGACATGAAACGTAAGACAGTAAAACGATACAAAAGGGTTACGATGCACCTTTCGTTATCGATCGGTTAAAACGAGCATTGTCTAGAGATTGAATATGCTATTAAGTTTTTCTCCGAGGCGGGAGAGCGGCTTGCAACTAGTTCTACGGGGTGATATGGGGTTATTACCCAGGACTATGTGGAGCCTGTGTCCAGAGATCATCGATATCACTGAGAAAGCAACTAGTGTGGTAAAGTAGCAGCGTACCAGGCAATTTTCATTAATATTTCTCGAAAATTAAAACACACAAACCCCAAAAAATTACATTGTTTACATTCAAACTCACTATCCAACATAACATTTTAAAAACTTAGCAGACCACAGTTAACCTTCGCAATCGTAGAAAATACGAGTATTTTACGATCAGTTCAGAAAGATTTACAGGTTTTATTTTATTTATATTTGGGATAAGTTTGCTCTTGACCCAAGAATAAGCCCAACGAGACAACGCTACGCTACGCAGAAGCGAGCTCACCTAGAAGATGCCTGTTCACTCTGAGGATGTTTTGTTTTCAAATAATTTCACGGAAAATCAGTCTAAAATAAACTTACCGTTTATTTTCGAATTCATATGAAGAAAATTGGATCATGTTTGTTAACTTACCAGTATCTGAAAATTTATGACATTATCCATCTTAAACAAGCGGGCGAAAGTTTTCCTGTCCAGTCCAGTCTACTCGCTGAGATCTTTAAAACGGTACCATAATCATATTTTTAGGCCCTAACACCGCGACACATGCTGGTGGGAAAGGAATACACTTACACTATACATATAACTAAAATTGCCTAAAAAATACTCTAAAATAGAATATTACGCTTTTCAATGGGCATGCACCACGCAAAGCACTGCACTTGTAAAGTTATTGCGCGCACGCCGCCATCCTTGCAACTCGCATCTGTGTAATGACAGGCCAGGAGCGATAATATTAGATGCAGAGCCTGGGAAAGGAAGCGGCGCAATTATACACAGGTTGTATTATTCTAATTTAGACATGAGAAATATCCGACTAGCATATTGCAGAGCGATTATTTAGACATGAGAAGTGAGTATCCGATTAGCTGAGCGGACGTTGCGGCTTGCGACCTGTGATAATTGATCATTAGTGCACCGTGGATAATTGGTAATACATTAATATTTTAATAAGAACGGAAGTCAGTTTAAGTATTCTAGAAATCTAGAAGCATATTTAAGAATAAAGGTGTCTTTTTTGCGAATGGACGTCAAACAATCCGACCTCCGTTTTTATTACAAAAGCTCTCCCGACTTCTATTGATAGTGTAAATATAGGGCGCACTTTACGGAAATTGCGACGTCAACCAACCAAAGTAAATTGAACATCACATCACAATTAAACAAAAACTCCTTCAAAAAGTCTTAAACAAGTAATCTGACTGCCCAAATTATTCTGAAGTGAGTTTATTTTTTTTAATTTATGCAAAAAGAAATATCTGTAACTTTTTTGTGGCCACGTATGAATCATTATTGCTATCATCGTAACCCAGAAGAATGGTCACGTAATGTAATGAATTCTCTGAACTCTTTCGAACTGAAGAGTTCTCCATCATCAATTCTATGGAACCAACCGGACACTCTACACTTTGTAACGTCAGTTTTTAAAATCATACTATAAACGGAGTAGAAAAACGGATTCCGTTTTTCTACTCCGTTTTAAGCAATCTATCTAGACACGCAGTGTATTAAAACAGTTTTATTGTGTTGGTGAACAAAATTAACATTAAAATGCAGTCGGTGTTTGATTATATCCTTAACAACGGCTAAAATTTGGAAATACACTTTCGCGTAAAATTGTGATAACTTTAGTTCGGTTCTCGATGCAATATCCGTACGCTCTTAATGACAATTCACCGAGTTCAGTTAGCCTTAGTTTAGTGCACGCTGAGCGTAGCCCGAAGGTTGCACTGGGCAGACCTGTTGGCCGGTATGCGGTGAACGCCCTACACGAGCGCATGCTTTCGCATTTCTCCTAAACATACTCCGCTCTACCATAAAATAAATGGCCACTATTTATCCCTTGGTTAAATAAAATCCTACCAACTTGAAACATATGCCTCCTTTAGGTTATGTCATTTGCTTCACATTGCATCATATTTAATTTCATTTAAGTTTGCATTATTTTTATGGCTTATATTTAAACAAGAAATAATCACTGCCTACTTATTTTGTAGTAGAGGGGACTAACTTTACTGAAGGTCAACATTAGTCCAGCATATTCCAATGAAGGAAAATACGGGACTGGACAATGTTTCATCATGAGGAGAAGCTAATTTTATACATTCGCAAGTGTTATGGAATTTGAATTATATTTGTGACTTTTTTTTAATAGGTTCGTTCGTAGTAAATTTACGAGATGGCAAATCATATCAAAGACATGCAGTTGTTAAGTGTTGCTTTATATCTACAACATTTTTGTTACATAAACGAAAGCAGTTAGATGACTTGTAGGATAGTTTGATATATGCTTGAGATTTTAAGCCCAGACAAAAGAATTGACTTTTATAAAACTCAAAATGAGCTATTCAACTTATTGCACCACACGTTCATTACCATGCAACAAAGAAATTATCAAATGCAACAATTACAAAATCCTGTTGAAATAGCAATAAAAGCAAGAAAGCCTAGATAAGATCTAGAAAGCCTGTGCGAAATACGTAGCTTTAACAGAGTTTGCTAACAGAGAGTTAAACTGCTCTAACACACGCTAATACAAATGGTTCGAATGGCGACTGAGTTACTTTACCCGGAGGCATTTCTATTTATCGTTATTATGTTTTTAAATACTTATTGTAGAGGTTTATAATTTAAGGAATAGGAACAATACTCGTATATTCCTTGTCTTTGCCAATTTGTAACAGTTATCATCAGATTGCAGATTTTCTTTTGTAGTGTACCGAAAAAACATTAAAACTTACAGTCTATTGAGGGCGGTTAGTATGTTTCTTAGGTAAGTAGTCAATGAGGTACAAAACAGTAATGTTTTTTTTTTAAATGACCTACTTATACTTGTATACAAATTGGAGCAATTGTTAAAACGAAATAAACTATATAATTGTTACATACAACATACAATCTAATTTGGAAACGAACAATAATAATTAAATTACCTACATAAATTATCAATTCAGAAAGAGAACGATATACAAATAAAATTCATCTGTCTCACTCGACACGAAAAAACATAATATGTGAGGTACATCAATAAGGTATGTGAGGTATATCGATGAATCCACAATTTTGATGAAAAAGTACAAGATTGCATCTACTTTTAGATTAAAAAAATAGCATTTGGGCAGTTCGACGCTGGTTGCGTTATGATACAGACGCATGTCATGTGATCACAACACAGTCGATTCCCATATAAAACTATCTCACTCTCAACCAGAGAATCGGGTTTCTCAAATCTTATAATAAGTCTCCAGTTAACTGAAATAAAACATGTGACAGGCCGTTATTTTTTATATTCAAACTAAATAAATAAGAGATCAACTTTACACTTGCGAAGCTTCTAGTAAGACCTGCGGTCGTATAATTAAAATACAAGTATTTAAAACAATAATTGAGTAATTAAAATTTTCAATCTGGGCGACAGTAGACAATTTGTGTTGGCAACACTTTCTTCCCAATTAATTCAGTTTGAACTTTTTTTATGTTCATGGTCAGTGCGTATGCGCTCCATTTTGACAAAGACTATTTGTAATTGAATTCTGGTAGGTAACCTGCCTAGTTTTACCGTAACTGAAGGTATACACACTATCATGGCCTATGGGCTTAGCGATCAATGGTAAGCAATTCTTAAATGTATAATTAAGTAATCAATTAAAGCCCCTTACGTAAAAAGGTTACATTTTCATTAAACTGGTACTTTAGTTAACCAGTTTCATTATATATCTGTAACGTAATGATGGTTATTTCAGAAAATTTGTACACTCGAATGATGCACTACCAAGTTTACCGCTCGATGAACATTTAAAAATATCTCACTCATGCAACACAGTCATCTGAGAATGTTGCCGTTATCTACCAAGCATCTGCATCTTCGTGGTCACCTGCAAGGCAGAAACTGGTTTACCTTATGGTACCTGGTCTCTTCTGCCTTTTTGTTCTTTGAACTTAGTTTTAACGCATTCGAAGATATCACTTTCACAGACAGTTTGTTTAGTTCCCAGCTCTCACTATTCGGTCTCGGGTAGCAGAGCAGAGGCACAAGAAGTTAAGGATTTTCAACTGTATTCGTCCCCGTCACACATGGTAGCATGACTATACAAAATGAGCGCGATGGCTTTATAGGCCGAAAAGACGATGATAGGTGTTTAGAGTAGGACCTCACTTTCGTAACGTTCGAATTGTCTGATTAGGCATGTAACAGATCTTTTAATTATTCTTAGCGAAATACGAGACGTGATAGGAAATCTTTAGATTTACAGATTTGACGACAGCGTTTTTGGAACTAAATTGAGGTCAAATAGTCCGGCAAGGAGGCAATCCCGCAAGCGGCACGGGGAATACAGAGTGTAAAAAAAACCTTAACGAAGCCGTCAACCACGCGTTCAGTACATCAAACCAAATCGTATGAAAAATAAAATTTGGCTGGGAAACAGACATCAAAAAAAATAATTTAATTCTAACCCGCAATGTACAGCGCGCACGCGGAAAAGTCACCGCGGGGCGTGTTGCTTTACGCCCGCCGCGACGCGGTTCGGTTCAAGTGTGCGCTGTTCATTGCGGAGTATGCCATTTAGAGGCTTTTTATGATAGAACTAGTGAAAATTTGTATCATGTTTCTTTGTAAAAAAGTTAAGTTATAACGGTCAGAAGTCATTTCTGTAAAAATCATCAATTTATTTTTCGAACTTTAACCATCAATATCTCAGTAACCATTAACTTCCCAGGTATGGCGTGAAGGAAAAAACTGATCGTAACAATTGGTAGAATATGTGGTATTCGGCTTCGTTAAGGTTTTTTTTACACCCTGTATGTTACTACGCCGCCAACTACCTGATCTGGAGAGGACCCGAAGCATCTAGTAACTAATTTACCTGCGATCCAAAAACGGACCGATTTTCGGTTAAAGCCAAGAGGTTGGCAAAAACAGACAGTACAATCGTAGAGTTAAGAGAAGTTTTTCAATATGGCATTATTGTCAACACTACACAAGTTGCATACATTTTAAAAACTAAATGACAGATAATTGGCTATTCTAAAAGCTAATCATTACCGTCATCGCCTCTAGTCCCGCTATTTGCCGATCTCCTGTTATCTACTTATCTCGATTCAGACACAATGGCGATCACTTCAGCATCGACTAATGTTATCGATTGTTACAATCGAGTCGAGTTAATCGGTAATAGCTTTCTAAGCGACAGGTGTTCTCGTGAGATCATTGTTTGAAGTGTGCGACTCTCTACTTCCTACTTTACGCATTTTTTTAAAGGAACAGCTGTTATACGCATTCCACTCTGTCATTTCTTTCACGGGGTAATTCCGTACATACTAGAATTTAGCGTTGTTTGAATTTTAAGCAGACAACTTACAATAAAGTCGGTTTTAAACTAATTTTTGTTCGTTACAACAATGTCTTTGCGTTTTTCATCAAACAAAATACACATGTATTTGAAACAAAAACTAATTTATTTTTCATCTTAAATTGCTAAAATATTAGAATGTGATCCATATCCCATATAAGTATTCATAGATGAACGCATAAAAACAGACATTCAAACTTCGTTAGTCTGCTACCGCTATAAAATAAAAGCCAATATTTATCAGATCAATATAACCTTAACAATGGCTATTGTCACTAGATCACATTGCAAAATAGTAGAAGCTCTAACTCACTGAAATACCTTTTTATGTAGAAAAATAGAAAAAAAAATGGTTGCCTGTAAAGTCGGTTTTACGGGCGAAGATTTTACGTGACAACGTCTTTTTCTCGGTAGAATATTTATTGATATGAATCTTATTAAATTGCACAATAGGAACAAGAAATTGAATGAAAATAAGAATTGCACAAATTTTTACTACACAGTGACATACTAAACATGTCACTGTACGGTACGGACCGATCATGTTTGAGTGGGAAAGAGACGCAAGGCATTCGCCGGTCCGGCGAGCCTCTCTCTCATTCGGTGACTCATCGTAACAGACGTGAGCGGGCGTTACACTTTTTATGAGTGACTCCGAGCCACAAACTAATTTAAGACGTTGTCACGTCAAAACAGTTTTCGAAACAGAGAAAAGATGATCTTGGATAAATCCTTCAAAACAGTATCTCAAGACACTCGGATATTGGGCACAGCTACGTTAGGTAGGAAGGAATTTGAATTTTACGTTTTTTCATACAAAAAAATATTTGTTAAGAACTTACAAATACACGTTATGCCAGCCTGTCTCTACATTCTATGAACAACAATAACAATAAGGACCTTATTCGCAGGGACAGGGTCACCACACCAATTAACTTTTTTATTTTTTATTTATTACCATTTCACACATGCAAGTACATTACATAAGGTATTATCACATTTTAAAATCACAAAGGTCAGCATTCTAAGTTTAAAACAGTCAGCAAGTTTAAATAAAACTCAAATCTTCATAGCTGTGTTTGAAAATTGCTTATAGCAATTACAAATATTAAATAAAATGAAGTCCCAGCAAGGTGATTCAAATAATTAGGTAATTATTAGAATTAAATATTTTTTTGTTGTAATTTTATATTTTTTGTGTTTATCCTATCTTTCAATAGGCTAAACGTTGATAACTATATTCAATCATCTGTGGTAAGGGTACAATTAAGCTTCAGATTTTCCATGTCAAAGAATAGGTAAAGGTTTATTTAAACTTTCGTTAAGAAAACTGGATGTAACCTTCAATACAAACACAACGGAACTCCAGTGAGACAAATACCAATAGACTTAATAATGAGTCAGACCTAGATTGTCAGGTTTGGTGAGGTCTATAAAGAGAACTACAAAAGGATAGGAAAGGTCGTCGAGTCGCCGTGATTGGAGTTTTCATTCAGAGGCTGTGGGCTGATTTTTATGTTTATCTTTATTACACCGATGGATGAGTAACACTTGGTTTGACATTTTGGGTGCGTGGTGAAGTTACTGTTTCCTAGACAACCACCGAATACGTTGAGAATAGGCATAATTAAAGTTCTCCCTTTCTTTACCCTCAAAAACAAAAGCTTTTAAGAAAGAAAGCGGCCAATGGCCCATGTTTGCGATTAGCAAGGGTCTTTGCGTTTTATGGTATGTACTTATGACCTTTGACGACCACTTTGGTGTAATGGTTAAAAAGTTGACTATTAACCAAGAGGTCGCGGGTTCGATCTCCGCACTGTACAAACATTTGTGTGCATGAACATGTCTGTTTGTACTGGTCTGGGTGTTATATGTATTTATTTAAGTTTATTTGTAGTACCACTGTTGATTCTGATTTCTTTAAAACAAGTGCTTAAGTTACTTACCACGGAGTCAGATCAACGTATGTGATGTTGTTTTATATTTAAATAAATATATAAATATATTTATTTATTTTTATTTACTGACCGGAGACCTACAAGTATCACTGACAGTCGAGAATCGCAGCGACAGAAAGTCGCATAATAATGCCCTAGCGGTAAAATGGTTGCTTAAAATGTATTACCTATCTAAAACGATCATTGTTGTATATAATAATGACAGCTGATATCGAGTTATAAAGGGTGACATACATCCCACCTGCAAGGCCGCCGGGCCCCGCCATATGGCGCGGATGGATAAGGAACGAGCCAGGCTGCGTGTGCGCATGTGCGGTTATTTTATTCAGAACTTTGTAGGAGACTGATAGCAAATACAAATACTAATGCGTTTATTTGCGTATTTTGGGTGTTACAATATAGGTCTTGTAGATAATGTTAAAGATAAAGTTCACCAAAATTCGCTACATTTTAGCCAGCGTGCAAATACATATTTATGATTTTAGCAGGTGATCGTGGTCACCTTTCGGAAGACAAGAATGAGGAATGACCACTATATTCGGGTGGTTTTATTGACTTGAATGTCTTGGGTGAAGTTATATGTCTATGCAGGTAGAGGTTAAAGAACATTTCGAGAGAAAAAGTGATAGCTTAATGCGCTTTTACTATTTCGATAGTCAATTAACGGCCGCGCCATTACCTACTCCGTATTTAATTCAATCTTTTTAGGTAAAATTTTTGTGGTGTGAAAGTAGAGTTATATTTTAACTGTTTAGCCTATTTAAAAAATGGCTAGTCACATCTGATGGAGAGTGAAGTGAGGATGCGGATGAGGCCGTAAATTATAAATCGGATTTAGCAATCATACTTGATTCAACTATTTTAAAGCAGAAAATTGTGCTCGATAAAGAGCGCACGAAGTAGATTACAAATGTCGACATATCACTAGGGCCAAGGTGATCTGGCCAATAGCAAATAGCTGAATAGTTGAATAGCCGACTGTGAGTGTGTCAAGCGCCACAATAGCTGATAGCAAGGCCACACTCTCGGTTACATAAGCGAGACTGTCTCGTCTGGTCACGTTTGAAAAACTAAGTACATATGCAGGATCTAAAGAACGAGGACCAAGAGCCAAGAACATTGTATACGTTTGATAAAAGTTCCCTTTAGACTTTAGAGAGCTGAAAAGCATCGCAAGAAGACAAGTGTTTTCCTTGGTTTTCATTTATTTACCTCGCTTAGTAATGTTATGTAAACTGTATGTAATAACCAGTGATCGGAATAGGGTGAGTATATTTACCTACAGTTTGACGAACAGAGACGGAAATCGGAGACTTCCTTACGACTAAAATTTTTTTACCGGTAAATTTACCGGAACTTTGATATGCAACTTTTTAATAGCTAAATGCTTCAATAAATCTTAATTAATGTTAGATAAAAATAAAATAACGCATATTATAAAAAAAAATTTATTAAAAAAAAAAATTGTTTGAACTTGTAAAAATAATAAATAATTAATTATTATTTTTACGTTTATAGTATAAACGTAAAAATAATAATTAATTATTTATTATTTTTACGTTAATTCTTTATTAAAAACATAATTTACTTTATTTAAATGAATTTTCTGACCCTAAACTAGACAGCAACTTGTATCTTAGAGATCAGTGACTTCTCCCATTCGTATGTACAAAAACAATAAAAAAGTATTTCGATTTTCACAAAAAGTTAATTTTAATATTCAAAACTAAACAAAAATATTTGAATGAGTGACATTCGTTATAGCTTTCTAAGTACAAACAAACAATAAAATACAGACATTTAGGAACAAATAAGTTTGAAGTGTTTACTATTATTTTTTTGGCTAATTAATACAATCAATACCAATTGAAAGCAAAAATTTCGGTCGAAGTGAGCGTTTGTGGCAAATATAGTAGCATATATTTGGATTCGAGAAGGTCAGCAGTTTTTCCGGAGCGACACTTCGGTGCAGACACTCGCTTCGAAATTACAAATAATCTTGAAATTAAAATGAAACTAAGTCACATATCTAACAAATGAAAACAAATACAGGGGGTGGGAAGGAGTGTGCGCGAGCGCGGGGTAAACAGGTATACCTTTCACCTGATTACCCCCCGCAAAAGCCTCCCCTTTACCGCGGTACTGTCACTATTCAGTATAATAAAAAATTAGCAAATATATGCATGTCTATATATTTATACTATAAAGTTGAAGACTTTGCTTGTTTGCTTCAAGATCCTTAACTAAAACTAATAGATCGAAATGAAAAATTCGTGTTGGATATTTCATAGTAAAAGATCGGTAGGACCAAGGCATCAACAAAAGTCGATGCATAATCGAGAAATACATCTTTTGAGAGTTACGCCTTGATTGACAGTCACGCGGACGGAACCACAAGCAAAAATTAGTCAAAATGAACAAAAAAGTTTAAAATAATTGTCAAAATCGTTACCTGAAAAATAATGCATGTGCATTTTTAATTAATTTGAAAAAGGATGTGTAAAATGAACCAAACAAGAATGTTTAAAAATGCGATATAAAGATTTACACATTAAGGTTTCAGCATATTTACCAGTAAATTTTTTTATAGTAATCGCGTTTTATTAAGTATTGAATTACATTTTGTATAAATCCGCTGTGTTGGTAAAAAGGTGTAATATTTAAAACTTTATATTTATTTATACTTTAAAATAATTATGTTTTAGGATAAGAAAGTCATTCATATATTATATTCATGTTATATGTTATATTGAAATGTTCAAACAATTTTTTTTTTAATAATTTTTTTTTATATAATATGCGTTATTTTATTTTTATCTAACATTAATTAAGATTTATTGAAGCATTTAGCTATTAAAAACTTTCATATCAAAGTTCCGGTAAATTTACCGGTAAAAAATTTTTAGTCGTAAGGAAGTCTCCGATTTCCGTCTCTGTTCGACAAACTGTAGGTAAATATACTCACCCTATTCCGATCACTGGTAATAACCATTTACTTCCAATGTTGCATACATATTTCACAGCAATCACACCAATTAAGCTACGAGGCTTGTGTTATGGGTACTAGTCAACGGATAAACATACTTAAATACTTTTTTTTGTAAATAAATACATATTATATATAGAAAACACCCAGACCCGTACAAACACACATGTTCATGCACACTTATGCTTGTACTGTGCGGGGATTGAACCCGTGACCCTTGGTTTTCGAAGTCCGACATGTTGACCACTGCACCAAGCGGTCGTCATACTAATATGTAATAATAATACCCATTTACTTCTAATGTCGCATACATCACAAGTAAATGGCCAGTACATAGAAACTGATAGAATAGCCAGTGTGCGAAAGCGCAATATGAATATATTTATTAACATAAATTAACCAACCATTAAAATGCAACTATAGTCATTATAAGTGCGTGTGAAATTTTAAAACGAGAAACTATAATTACATCGATCGACGCTAATTCTGCCATAAAGCACTCAGTAAACAACTACTCGTATACTATACTTAAGAGAACAGTTTCACCTTCTAAGATAGCTCTAGGCAGTTGTTCACTAAGCACTGTGAAAGTAACCAAGGAAATTACACAAAAGTTAACTCCATGTGACTGTTATGGTGGTGTACCGATTTGAACTGGGTGAATGGAGAAAGCATCGATGTACACAATGACTTTATCGCATTTTGGGGGTTACCTACTACGTGAAAACATTTTTGCTATGTAAAAGCTGAAAAAGAGGATTATTTTGCTTAAAATTTCCACTAAACGACGCCAGCGCAGGAACCAAAATACAGTGGTGGTCGGTGTCAGTGTTGTGATTCTAGGGGCATCTTCTGTGTCACGTTGTGAGTTGTAGTATTAGCTTTTTCAGGTTATTACAGTTGGATGTATTTTGTTATGGTTACGCGGCACCTTAATTGCAATCGAAAATACGGACGAAATGTTACGGGCAGTGTTCTTAGATTTCGCGTTCACCATCCGTAACAACGTTCTCTGCCCGAGGGCAATGTCACTCACTGGAGCTCATCTCACCACCATCACCGCGGATAAGAAAGTTAAATAATAGAAAGGTTAACACCGCTGATTAATAGAATTTACTAGCGGTATCGCGTTTAACGGTATTCTGTGGTAGCCATCAGTTATTCCTACAGTAAAAAACACTGCCTCGTTGGCGTAGTGGCAAAGTTTCTGCCTTACATCCGAGAGGTCCTGGGTTCGAATTCCAGGTCGAGCTAACATTTTTTCTGAGATTTCTGTCATGAATCTCCCAAAAACAGCTCGGAGTCGGGAAGTTGGCGGTGTTACACCCCCGTGCCTCGGAAAGCACGTTAAGTCGTTGGTCCTGCGCCTCATCTCTCTCCGGTCATGTCGGATTGCCGTCTCACGGAACAGTAAGTGCACCTGTGTATTGCGCTATATCCTGCGTAGTTGGCTGATCTCTGCTGAGATTGGTCGAAATCGGCCAGGAGGACTATTACTTCAGTAAATATCATTTGAAAACTACACGTTTGGCTTGGCAATCGTTCATCAGCCTAACAATATTAAGCAAAGCCTTAAATGCATTAACAATGTGTCTATTAGTAGGTCACTCATCGCAGTTAATCAATTAAGTGGGTCACATATTTGTTTCTTCGGTTTACGCGAATATTAGACATTGAAATGATACACTTTTTACTCCCTTCGGTCCCTTTTCAGCGTCCGTGGTCACGTCAAAATTAAACGTCAAATTAAAATAACATGTAAATAAATCGCGAAATAATCCGTAAAAAGCGTAGTTCAATTAAGTGGGTTTTGTAAACAACGACGCCATTAATGTTTTTTAGACAGAGAAATATTTTTTTCTTTCTTTGCCATTTAATTCAATCGTTCATGAACATTTATCTCAATTGTGTTCTAATAGTTAGTCTTTAAGTTTTTTCCACAATTCTGTGCAACGCAAAAACTGTTCTTGCGATTATCTCGCGATGAGAACTTAGGAAAAACAAGCCGAACTAAAATGACGGACAATGTCGTAATTTAAGCAATAACGTTTCGTGAAATTGTTCAGATTAATTCCATTTAATTTTAGAAAGCATTTATAATCTTTCTTTTTAACAATAATAAGTTATTTCTGGTATTACATCTAAAATAACTGGTCCAATACCTTTTTTTGGTTGTTGGAGATATACCTACCTTAATCTTGCTTTTGGGTAAATAAATACCTAGCCTCTTCATTTCGAACTTTATTGAAGGAAATATCATCCAGTTATCTTAAATGCATATAACTATACTAATAATTCGTACTTCTATTAAGTAAACAGAAATCACTCATTTTAGAACGTCATTCGCACGGTCTTCTATTCGCCACCAAATAAACAAACAACTGAAGCGGTAATGGATAAAACTCTCACGAAAGAAACCGAATAACCACTCAATTAAAGTGTTATTTGTTATAGATTTTGCCATCGCCTTCACGATGCCATCTCAGTAATAACAGAGGAGATTCAAAACGCTTTCCAACTGAGGAATGATTGATTTAAATTGTGTGAGAAAAAACTAACAACTGCTGCTGCGTAGCTTCCAAGATCCCCTGAGGCGAAATAGCGATCTTGCTTTGACATTCGTAATTGACGAAGTATGTAGATAAATATATGTTTGATCAACGTCATTATTGATGGATGGGCAGCAAGGAGAGTAAAAGTGAATATTAAGTAGGTGGCGCTTTGCAAATCTAACGACGTTTCAAATTCAAAATAGAATCTCCTTTCTCAGATATTCTGACGATATAAGATCTATTTCGACCTGTAACCTGTTTTGTTATACAAATAAAAAAAAGAATATATTTGAATTTTCAAACTGCAAAATTACTCAATCATTACGTTAGTTTGTCAGATGGCCATATACAGGCACACAAGTGTAGGTAACGATAATGTGTGTGTACAAAATTGTAAGGTAGGTACCTACGCGAAAGTTCCGCAGCAGAACGATACACAACCCTGATGATGGATGACGTATGATGATGCCTGGGGGTATACCATATAAAAGTTCAATGACTGTTTTGATAATAAAAATAAATTAATTATCGTACGCATGTCACTTTCATTGGACTCGGTAATCTTTATTGGCCATGTGGCAGATAAACTAACAGATGATTTTCCTTTGAGGTTTGTATTTTAAACTACTGGACCACGCAGACGTTGTCCTGCTCGTTGTCGTTTTTTTTCTTCGTAGGTATAAAACCATCCCCGTACTTTAAGGAATATAACAAAAAATAATTAGGTTAACTTACCAACACATTTTGCGATTCATTTTATTTTGTACTGTACCTACCTACCTACCTACTTTTTTGGATTCATACATGTAGTTTCGAGTTTTTCTGATTCAAGATCTTACGGGGAAAGTCGTGTCTTTAAGTAGGTACCTAGTTACTGCCTACTTATTCGTGAAATTTCGATAGAAGCATAACAGACAAAAAAATTGGCTTACCGTTCCACATTTTAGGCTTCATAAAGTTGGTCACTCTTTTTTAGGTACAACATGCATATCATTTGTTTAACTACTAGGTATACCTGAAAATTTAATTTCATTGCCTTTAGATTTAAAACAGTTGTAAAAGATGTATTAATGTCGAAAGGATATTATAAAATTGATAATTATATAAATGAAATTATACAATACATATAAAGATATATGAAAATGTTTAAATGTAAATACAATTTTAAAAGATTTGTTTTATTTTAGAGGTGTTTTTTGGAGAATTACTTTAACCGCTTAATTTTGGTAATAAGCACATTTGCTATTTGATACAATAAATTAATAAACAATCCTAATTAATTGTCGGAATAAACAGACGCTGAAAAGGATCCGAAACGTCAGGTTAAAATAAAATGTAAAGAAATCGCGAAATAATCCGCACAAAGTGTCTAATTTCAAGGTCTACTGTTCGCGTAAACCGAAGAAACAAATAACTAAACTATTAACTAAATTCTAAATAATACTATTTTATTATACACGTTTCTTTCCCTATAAGTTTTAAGTAAATAATGTTACTTTATGGTAATCTTGCTGATTACAGCATGGTTTCGCTTCGCGGCCGCCCCGCCGCCGCACCTTCCTCACAGCGCTAGTATCGCTCAAAACACCGCCGAGTTTGGACGTTATCTCGCTGCGCGTTGCCAACCAAACTTTACGTTATCGTAAAGAATTCTGAGTTAAAAACAACCAGTGCAAGTGAAAAATACAGTGATTAGTGCCATTTTCTAGTGTTATCCTAATCACCGTGTATCAATCGAGTTTTTAAGTGGTTTTGCAACAAAAATCACTGGTAAAACTCGTATTTAACGGAACTTTAGTAGCGTCGCATTTGCTGCGGATTCTATTGGGTTATTCGGTGAGTAGCATTTTGCTATGGTGTTTAGTGTTTTATGGTAAAACGTTAACGGTGCGGCCTTAGTTCGAATATCATCAGAGATACTTTCGTTTGCTTACAAAAGTGCAGCGGACCAAACAGACTGGTTGTTGATGAGCTCAACCGAAAATTAACGGTTTTAATTTTTACTTTAAAATAACGAAGAATTTGTTAAATTTCAAATTATATCCTAACACTTTAAGTAGTGGGTTTATTGTTTGGTTTAACGCCATATGTATAAGAAATCTGTTTATGTCCGATACTACCTACCTAATCCAATGTTTTTTTTGGATTTTAACAATAATGTGTTATAAATAAATAAAGGCTACACCTAAATTTAAGAGGTAGTACGTGCCGTCCTACCTGGTAATTAATATTAAACTTTACCTCCTAAGGCCCAAACAAAAAAAATCGACGTTATAACAAGTTTATTGTAACAACTTCTCTGCACTTTAGTCGATGCAATAAAACGCGGAACTGTCCAAAGGCTGCCAAACAGGATCTAGAAAGGATGAATCAACTTTATCGCCTCTCGTCTTGTCTGTTTTCCTAGTGTACCTAACTACTTACTATATTACTGAGCATGGTGACCAGATTAACTTTTTTCCCAACTTGCTCGCTAACTTCTCTCACTTTACTTAGCTAATTGAAATTTCACAAGTATTCTTATTACCTACAACTTTGCTCCTGACCACTAATGAGCAATGCACCCAGGGGAGATAGCTAACGTCACTCTCCAAAGAGTCTGAAAATTCCTGCATTCAACGGGGCTAGGCAGTGAGCTATAAACACAAAGGGGTGGCACAATAGCTGATCAATAGCAGCCAAAACAATGATATTCTATAATAATAATTACTTACAAACGTACTAAGCCAAATTAATGCATTCCTGCACACCAATAAAAGTTTTCAGAGTCACCAAAATCCCAATACAATATCCTAGATAGAGGATAACAAAAATAAAATGAAAACAATACTTTTTATTGTTGACAGCGCCTCTAAAACCCAGACAGGATCAATTTAAACCTTTGTACCACTGGACCCGACAGTGTATCAGAATTCTACGTAAATAAGCGTTAGTGTGGTCGCTCTGGTCAGCAGGTAGGCCGAGCAACACACTTGGAGGTCGCCGGCCGCACCCCGCCCTTAGGGCTGCCACTTCGCAGCCTCTTCGGCCCAGAATGAGCAAATCTAGTAACTTAGTGAAATAGGTACGACTGCCTCGTTGGTGTAGTGGCAAAGTTTCTGCCTTACATCTGCGAGGTCCTAGGTTCGAATTGCAGGTCGAGCCAAAACTATTTCTGAGATTTACTGTCATAAATTTCTCAAAAACAGCTCGGAGTCGGGAAGTTGGCGGTGTTACACCCTCTTGCCTCGGAAAGCACGGTAAGCCGTTGGTCGTGCGCCTGATCTCTCTCCGTTCATGTCGGATTGTCGTCTTTCCGAACTTTGAGAGTGATGGTGCACCTGTGTATTGCGCTCACACTTGTGCACTATAATATCTCCTGCGTAGCTGGCTGGTCTCTGTTGAGATTGGCCGCGTGGTCGAAATCGGCCAGTAGGACTATTATTATTAATAGGTACAATTAATCAATAAAATAAGTTTATTGTACAGACAACAGCACATCACACGTGATTAAGATGCCGCAGTGACCCCCTAACGTGCTATCGTGCCACTCGTGTCACCTCGTGTGTACTATTCACGAAGACGCTCCTAATTAATGCATATAAAATTGGATTTCTCAAACTTAAACCCTAGGAATGTCTGTAATATAGATGAAAAAGACTGACTGACTATATATATATATATTTAATTAATCAGTTTCCAGTCTACTAATGTCAACAACTATGATTCATTCAACCACCATTCATGGTTCTTAATATTTAAAAAAATCGTCAATTGAGTAAAATGTCTTGTCTAATATTGAAAGGTTGTTCTTTAATAAAATTTGGTATCTTGTTATATATTGTTTTGCTCATAGCATATTAAATGATACGGTACCGAAGACTTGAATGGCAAAAATTGTTGTCTAATTTTTTTTCTGAAAAACCGTACAAAAATGATTGATTCACTAAAATGTAAAAAGTCATCTGTCTTAGACAACAATTTACAACCTCAAAAGACCTCAAACACGCCATTACCATACGGCAATGTTTGCCAAAGTTTGTAACCCCGAGGCCACGAACGAACCTACACGCTCCTATGACATTGAAAACTCGCTAAATGTGGTAATTTAAACAGTCTAGCCTTACGGTAAACGATACTTTCTAGTCTGTGTACCAGGCACGCCCATTTTGACTGAGACTAATTTACTTGGTTGCCTGTTATTACAACACCGATAAACTTTAGTTTTAAATAAATATTTTCGTGTTATTATCAGCTAATTAACTTTAAACACTGTTTTACTACCTTTAACTTAATATGCTTTCACGTTCATGGCCGAATTGATGTTTGCACGTCGACTAGGCACCTAGTTGGAGCATAATCTTAAAGTTGATAGAACAGAGGTATTTATTTATTTAAAACTATTGCACAAGAAATGTATGAAGGATGGACTTTATGCTAAAAGCATTTTCTGCCAGTCAACCTCAAGGTCATGCAGAAAGAAGGCAATGGGTGCAGACATACTAATCACTTTAAATCTTTTAGTTAAAAATTAGTCCGTGAACTATTTAGTATTAACTTTGTTCTACTATCGTTTCCGAACTAGCGACCCGAGTCACAGAATACCTGATCGATCGGAGGTTCTAAATTAACATATAAAATATTTACCTATTAATCTTGGCTTATATGAATTCCAATCGGTCTCATACTCTCATCAAAACCGGATTGTAGCGGAATCAACGGCACAAATGACAAAATTATACAGCGCGTCTCGCCGACTACGGCGAAATAAAAGCAGGGTAATGTGTTATCCGATCCATGAGCCGAGTTCACCTTAACAGAGGTAATGCTATGCATTTGTTACGCGGTGCGTGGAAGAATGCAAGAGCATGCCTTACCAGAGTTACCAGTTGTACCTTGATAGCTTGATAGTCTGCATGTTTGCAATGCTTTGCGTTAGTTTAAATGTAGAGAGAGATAGAAAGGTCTAGTTTAGCAAGAATGTTATCCTTGTACATTGTTTCTTCCCTTGGTTTGTGTTTGAGTTAGCCCCTTGCTCTTCGTACGCAAATCTTCGTAACTCGACGATTTTCATCTCCAAGCGATTATCGCCATACAAATTAATTGTGGCGACGAATGTCGACGACGCAACTATTGAAGGAGCCTTAATGAGTCTAAAGGCAGCGCAAATATGCATCATACTGTCGTCGCTGCTACTCGCGAAGTCGCGATTGTCAGCGATCTAGTCTTGTCGACGATTAGTTGATTGTCACGCTCGTCAGTCGCGATTCGTAGGCTGTTGAATTTTTTTATGCGACTTATAGGTACTTACAAAGATTGGCGAAGAAATTGCTTACACAACTGTTTCAAGCGGCATCTCTCTTTCGCCCTGGCTCACATGTAAATATACAACAACATCACATACATTGATCTGACTTCGTGGTAAGTAGCTTAAGCACTTGTGTTACAAATATCAGAATCAACAGTGGTATTACAAATAAACTTAAATAGATACAAATAACACCCAGACCAGTACAAACAGATATGTTCATGCACAAATGTTTGTACAATGCGGGGATCGAATCCGCGACCTCTCGGTTAATAGTCAACATCTTAACCATTACACCAACATACATTACATAAACCTTACCTAGTATACTTACGCTGCGCATTCTCCGTTCTCACGGCTGCGCAGGCGACGAGGTTGCTGACCGGGGTTTCTTCCGATCACGGTGTCACAACAACAACACCATCGAGTCTGGAACTGGATCAATTCTTAATAAACATTTAATATGCACATTGCATTGCATGTGCTATACTTTTCGGTTGTAATAAGTATGGTCCTTTGCCTTTTTTTAAAAATTAATATGGGTTCGCTCTTGACATCATTCTCTCTCTAAGAGGTAAAGAAGATGTCGACGATGTAGCGAGCTTACCAAGAAGGTGCCTATTGACTTTCGCTTAGAATGAACTCAAGTTATAAGAAAGATTAAAATTTCCAGCCCAAGAATAATTTATTTAATATCGTGTCGTATCAGTATAAGTATGATTGTCACGGTTCAGACCATAAATAGTCAATAATTAGGGTGCCACTAACACTATTGAATTGACTGAATAGGTTTCACTTTCCATAAAAGGAAACTATAACGAATAAAATAGTGGCATACATAGCCAAATGTTCGCCATAAGTAGCATTTTTGTTTCATTACTTTTATGGTCAAAATTATCTCTACGAGAGCTACGAACAAACCTTCAAAAGTGACTTTGCAATAAATATTATGAATATGAATAGTTTTATCATAGGTATTCTAGCCAATAATGTATGTTAAACTAGGAAGTGATTTGTGAGAAGCTGATCGAGGGCCTCAATATATCGCAAATTATCTTATCAGCTGATAACAATGACGGCGAAACGAACCCGTTCCATGTGACTGGTGTTATGAAAACAAACATCGATACAGCCACCAATCTGTATATTATGATGATACTGCGACAAAACGCCTTGTCTTGGTTGCAGTTTCATTCGCTAGGAAATTTACCACTTCTAGGTTTATTCTTTTGTCTTTTAATCTCCTTTAATAATAATAATAATCATTTATTTCGGATACGATAAGATATCCATACAATTTTCTTAGTAACAAAAATTTAAACTTATATACTTAAATGTTAGTAAATTACATCTAGATCCAATTATTGTATTTATTAAAATCATTTATTAAAAAAACAGGTTTTTAGTTCCCTGAGCATACAGGTAAACCCAGTGCCTGAACAGGGAACATGAGGGCTTATCTTTAATGGCCATCAGGATGCTATTGACGCTCCGCCGGGCTCTGCTGAGCATTGAAGCCGTGCGCTTCCGAATGATGGCATAGATTTAGGAGCCATCGTAACAAGGTACAAGTATACTTTTTTGTAACGTCGCCGATATCCACCCCTTGCCCTCTTGCCCCTCAAAAGTTCACTAAAAACGTAATTTATGTTTTTTTTACAAAAATAACTGCGTGTACGTTATCATAACGTCATTGTACTTGTACCAAATTATTTGTGTACTAGTGTCTATCGTTATCAGATAAGAAACGTTCTTACCTTGAAAACGATTGCGAAGTTCGATCGATCCGATTATGATGTAATCGAAATAGAGGAACGCTTAAAGAGTTTCAATTTACATAATTTTCAGTACCTATTATACAGTCACAAGTCACAACAGTGTCATCAAAAACCTCTTGACCTTTAGGTCGGTATGTAGACCATTCGTGGGGCCCATAATGAGAATCTACAAAGTCACGCACGCGTCACGATTTCTCTTCTACAATAGCAGAGGTGTATCCTGTTTCTCGTTTACCGATTTTTCATCTAAGATCTTAAGCTATTTCACGTGTTTAAATTAGGCTAAGTGCACGAGAGGATTGAAATTCTGGGCCTAGAATTCTTAACCGAGAATCTTTAATTAATCTTTCTAAATCGATTACCTACTCACTTACTAAAAATGTAATATACAAGGTGTTACAAAAAAAACTGAAGGGTGTTGTTGTGTACGTAAAACTGAACAACATTCGCAAAGAAACCTAGGTCAAAATCTCAAAAACATTTTTGTCTCTCCCATAGTAAATCGATCAGCTGATTGGCATTTTTTATGGGAAATCCGATTTTTTTTTGACCTACGTATCTTTGGAAATGTTGTGCAGTTTTCCGGGCACAACAACACCCTTCAGTTATTACGTTTTATTTTTTAACACCTTGTAAAATAAGCGTAAGTAAGATTAAACAAATTTTTCGAACTTATAAAAATATCTTCCTTGTGTAATGCGCCTGCAATTTTCGCATGCGCCAAAGTATCCAGCGTAGGTAGACGTACGGCATTGTGACTACTCCATGTTTGGTGGTGGCCCTGGAGTCAGTGGAACTTATGGCCCGACCAACCAACTGGTTTACGCCGGGTGGCTATAAAACCGACTGTTTTATAGCGATTTAGCAACGTGATAGGCTATCCAATCGAAATTTCGGTTAATGGGTTTGTTGTAATCAATGGAGTTTGCGAATTGCTACAAGATTTAATTGGATATCGCATTTTGTCCGGTTAAGAGGCTTACGAATCGTTTGTTGTAATTTTATTAATCGGTTATGCACTTTAAACTCGCACAAACACTTAAAAGTATTTCAAAATACACATCAGAACGCCCATATTTTTTCTGTTAACAATATTCAGACACATGGTTATTACATTTGGACTGTCTATATAAAAAAAATCGTGGCAGATTGAGGACAGAAAATTGTACCTACAGTATTGAAATTAGAAGACACCCTAATTTTAATAGAGAAGATGGTTGGAAAATTCCACCAGCTTGGGATCCTGTTTTGGCCAAGACTCAAGCTCGACCCCGCACTGCAAAACCTCAAGATACTGTTAGCTCATTTGTGGATTGTGTGGATAGGAACGTAACTTAATATTTTTGAGTGATGGTAGTTTAAAAAATTTTCAAACTATGTAATGACAACTAACACCTTAGTCTACCTGTGACCACGGACGCTGAAAAGGGTCCGAAACGTCAGGTTAAAACAAAATGTAAATAAATCGCGAAATAATCCGTAAAAAGTGTATCATTTCAATGTCTACTGTTCGCGTAAACCGAAGAAACAAATATTGTACCTACAGTAAAAAATGTTGAATTAAATTAATGTTTAGTTAAAATTATTATCCCCATATAACTTTTAGATTTAATTTTGAATGCCATTAATATTGGTTGATATGGCGAATATATTGCTGATCTATAACTATGACCATCTTCAGTGTACCTTAACCGAACGCAAATAAAGATTATATTTCATTTGAACTTTGAAGGTAAAAAATGGCATATACATACAAAAAATGAATCAGCTTTTTTCATACTCTTGTACCACCCAAAATCGTCAATTAAAGATATTTATGGCGGTAAACACAGTTAAACATGGCAAGATTTAACTCAGTCAGTGAAGTGAATTGTCATAATACTTTTTTTTCTTATATTTGTCTAATTGGAAAGTTCCAAGGTTTATTACAGTATTTAGTTCACATTGAAGTTTTTTAGAAAAAACACGTGTTTTTGTCATAATCTAAAAGTGTTTTTTGCAGTTGGTTTGTATCACAATTTTAATAATCGTATTCATTAGCAATAATGTTGACCGTACCGGTTGCTGTCCACAGCAATGTCTATCAGTGCATAACAAGTGTTTCCGTATATCCGCAAATGAAACCGAACACCCACTGTGCATTTCATTAGGCAACTGTCGCAGTGTGCGATTACAGGCTTATGTAAACACCGCACCGGGATTAGTAATCATGTCAACTTGCTTTCGAAACTGCCATTTATCCTATTACGACACTAGATTGATAGTACGCTCCCATTTCGGCTAATAGAATGCGCACAAACGTCATAGAACTATTAATTTTGATAGCGGCCGTACGATTCGGAGAACATTGTAATGGACATTAATAAAAAAAATATTTGGCACTGTTAATGAATTCTTCTTCCAACTTCTTTATACAGGTTTTGTAGTAAATCCTGGTCCTTTGATTTGCAGACTTTTCAATCTCAAAGAAATAATTTTTGAAGACAACATGGCTCATAACATAGCATGGCTCAGGCTTCACGTTTTATGTATCACAAAGTCTGACTGGATTCCGGTAAACTACAAAATTATAGTGCAAGACGTCGAGATCAGCATACTGGATCTAATTAGAGAAACGTTATTATGAATCGGCTCGTTAGTACTACTAGCGAAAGCACTCCAAGGCTGCTTCAGCTAGGGTTGCCAGATTTAGATAAATAATTGAAAGATTCATTACATCAAATTCAAACATGATGATGAATGAACTGACTTTTTATGTTCAACTTATCTTGAAAACTCTTCATCCATATTAATTTAGCTGATTAAAATGGATTAACACTTCTCCACTTAGTTCGGCCCTAGTTAAAAGTCCCAACCAATAAAGGCTAGGTAGTCCAGAAATAACTCTAAACATGCCAACAAGCAATGAAATTATTTAGAAAATAATTAGGAGTTTCAACTACCATCAAGACACCTGTCAAGTCCAGTCAAGTCCAGTGATCACACTTGTGCCGCTAGGGTGAACAGATCAGCGGTCAGCCCTGGTTGCCGGTTCGATTCTCTCGCACCGCAGGGAGCCTCTTTCGCCATCTGTCGCATCTGCATACAATGGCTATGGTTTTAATCGGAGCCATAAGAATTGCAGTGTTATATCCATGTAAAATTACAAGTCTTCAAATTGAGGATTTAGGAAGAACTATTGAGCTAGGTGGGATAAAGCTATAGATAGACATGTCCTTTGTCGTTAGTCATTTTTCTATCTGGCCTTTAAGTCATCTACGGACTGGGCCTGGTGACCTGTAACACCGGTTTATTGTAAACCTATTTCAGGCACCAGCTTCTAGCACCTTATGTGCACATACTTAATTTAAATTTTATACATGTTTAAGATTATTGTAACCTATTGTGCTGAGGAAAAAAAATATTAAAATAAATAAATAAAATCAATAAAATCAATTTATTTCTGTAAGTAGGCTAACAACTAGCACTTTTACACGTCCCAACATATAAATTAACCCTACCACCGCTTCGGGACAATTTGGGCCAGTGCTGAGAAGAAGCGGCGCAAGAAACTCAGTCACTATTGTCATTGCCTCTTTTCAAAATTGATTTACAATAATATTAATAATATAATAGATTTTGAAAGTTTTGAGAACCTTGTTTTTTTCTTGCAATAATACCTTAGGAGAACGAGTTCACTGGGCAGCTTGACCACTTCATGTATTTTTTGTAGTGACACCCCTTAGATACTTCTTCTAACGGCGCCGCTAGCTTTACATTTCTTTGAAACCCGATTCTACTAGACTGCACGATTGATGCAATGAAAAGGTGTCAACCGAAAAGCATCATTATTATTATGCATTACATTAATGTTTGTACCTTCACCTCTCGTGGCTCCACATGGTTTCACATATCAGCGAAACTGTGCCACTGTCTAATAACCGGCCATTCAAATAGCTGTACCGTAAGCAACCACTATCCACCTAGCTACAGCTTTTTACAGGGCAAAAGAGATTCAGTTATTTAAAAAATATATATTTTTGTAGATATTAAAATTCACGATAACTTCAAACAATGCTCCACATGAAAGCCAAGACCCCAAAATTGAGTTCTTGTTATTTTAATTGCAATAATATTGCCAATTACTGACCAATGGTATGGCTCTTTCTGATTAAATTGATTCATCTCTCGAGTCTTCGAAGATACTTTTTTGGAATGTAATATGTAATATCACAACGGCATACAGACAGTACCACAATCGTGTTCGATTGATTAATTGAACTCATTGAGCAGCTGATCATTTCAATTGATGATTTGTGATCCTTCAACTGATCGCTGCAATTGTCTAATGACAACTTACTTTATCAAACTGACCGTTGATTGAGTAACGAGCCAGGAACTTGCTCACTACCACCACCAAATATCGAAGAAGTTTCAGTTTAACAACTTCTGGAGTGCCACATGTTTTGTATAGAAATATATAAGCTAGAAAATATTTATTTATTTATTTAGGAATCTAGGCTTACGATTAGTCAGCGTGGAATGTTATTTCTGTAATTAATTATCGTCAGATTAGTTAATTAGAATGTGGAATGTTCTTATCACAAATAAAGTGATAGCTTACTCCTGTTACGTAGCGAGTAGTAAAATGGTAGCACTAGGAAAGAAATCATTAACTTCCTAAAACAATGGTTTCCTAATCCCATCGTGTCGTAATCATAAGGTTTCCAACTTTGTGTGACATTGTTTGAGGTTTTAATAAAAGTGGCAAACAAAAAAAGCGGCGCCATCATTGTTTGTTTTACGTCACCTAGCGTACGTACGACATACCCACGCGACTCCTGTCCGCTCCTGCAGGTAGGTAGATGTTAGGGTTGTCAGTCCGTAAAATTTTATATCTGATTGAATGTTTTGATCTCTCTCACATTTCCTTATAATACGTCTCTGTCACAAAGAAGTGGCTGACGTCAATGATTATGCCACTTTCTTCCTACTGATAAATGCCAATTGTTTTTTTTTTTTCATAAGAACGCTGCCAGTGAACGGAAAGACAGATTGCAATAGGGCGGAGAAAGACATCTTTAGAAGTTTTTATGAAAGCAATGCTAATAACTTATTAAAGTCAAAGGCGTGATGTCTTTTTGACTCGGATGAAATACCGAGACCAGATACTATTATGTGTGACGTTAAAACATACCCTACCCATCGGCATTGGATGTCACTGTGGCGTATTGCGCCACTTGCCGGTGACGAAGCAAGGGTTAATGTCTACCTGTCAAAGCTCCTATCAACCCATCGGCAACCGTGTTAATGCAATCGCAGTCCTACGCACGAGCGACCGCCTCTTCTGTTGCGTACGTGTGCGCATCACTTAAAGCACATGTAATTGTGACTTAAGGCGCCACTTGCAGGTGGTAGGAGAGCAAGGGTTAATGTTTCTGTGGTTTTAGAGATAATTGGCATTTGCGTTTGTCATTGGCCCGATTGGTATGGTTTTGGCAACTTTTTTAGCCCATTTTCGTTATTATTGATGCCATGAGCATAATATGCTATAAAAGTTTTATATTGTTTCAATTCATTAGCTTTGTACGTATTTGTACATTCTTTGGTTTACGCCTCCTTAGGTGACTCATTCCTATAAGCCCGAAATGGTGTAGGTATCGTACTTTATTTCTAAGCTCTGTTTATTTCTTACTTACCTACAATACGGAAATTGTGACCTACTATCGACATAATTGCACGCAAATAAAGGCCATAAGAGGATAACGGAGTCTCCTAATGTTAGAGTACTAATAGCTGGTAGGCAATACTGTCCCACGCAGAGTCGCCGACCAAACTTGGTCCGCAATTCGCAATCAACCCACTGACCACCCTACTCAGCCAGGGTTGCCAAAAAAAAGCACATTTCACCATACAAATTATTTTGAACGTTTCTCATTTCTGGTGAACAGTAACAGAAATTAAGCTTCTTTGGCATTAGTAGGATATAATAAACCAGACATCTTCCAATGTTCGCCCCAAGACTAGCTGGGATGGTGAATTGATGACTTTTTGTCGTAAAAACTCATCAATTCACCATCCCAGCTAGTCAGCGCTACTTAAACCTTGCCTTGAGCCGTTGCAGAACTTACTTGTATATCAGCCGATAGCATGGCCGTCTTAAGACTCCAAACTGATTAAGCGAGCCGGCAATATTATCGGTCAATATAATGTCAGCTGCGAGGGCAGGTCTCCTCTGTGCCAGTAAATGACCACTAGCCACTGACCACAGAAAACTAGCGCCATGGCTTGCCGTGGCAATAATGCTGAGTGGGTCATATTATTACATTTTTTTTTTGCTAAGTTTTTGTTTAAATGTTTTTATATAATGTTTATATTGTAATGTATTGTGATGCTTGTGGCGCAGTGGTTGCAGCGCTTTGGTAGTGATACCAAAAGTTAAGCAACCTAAGACGCAGTCATGGTTGGGATGGGTGACCATTCTGACCATTTAATGAACCCGCGTGGTGGAGTATGGCTCGAACCACCTCAGAGTTGAGGTGAAGCCTGTGCCCAGCAGTGGGACGTATATAGGCTGATGAGATGAGTGAGAGATTGTAATGTAATATATGCCAAATAAATATTTTTTCTTTCTTTGACCAGCCCTAGAATGAAATGGCGTACCGATGTCATTGCACCGCAATCACAAAAGGCCCACCGAGCGGCTACAATGGTCGATAACCACCGGAACGATATTGTTTCTGCCAATTTCATTAAAGAACTGGGCCACCGGCTTACCGTTGCATACCGGTGTACTTCATAGGAATTATGAAAGTTTTCACAATCGAAAAAGGCCATAAAAGTAAGGCGATTCAGATGAAAATTAACGTTCTCAATTTATACAAATTGCATTTGCAAGTTTCAGTCATACTGAAGCATAGAAAAGGCTACATGTAAATCAACATTATTATAATAATATTTTTAATATAATATTTTTATTACGATAGCGAAACGAAAGTAACTCTTTCTGTCTGGAATATTTTCAACCAATCAAGAAATCGTTAGTTTTTAAAGTAGTTTTAAAAAAATTAACCACTAAGAAGCGGCAAAAAGTACACCCCAAGCAAAATATGACATGTTGCGAAATAACTTGTTCCGTGAAACAAAGAAGTACTTCTGCTGTTTTCTCCATAGAGTTTTATCTCTAATCACACACACTAACCATTATGTGAACATGAATCTTAATTTGGTTTTGTAACGCTCTCTGAGTGAGTGTCGTGTTAGTACACAGGGCGTTGGCATTTGAAATGTTACAACACTTATGATTCTCTAATTCTTTAGGGTGTGCGATCATTTGACATTGCTTTTGAACTCAATAACACGACATTTACACTCAATTTGCAATTAGTTATGAATTCTGAACTTACGTCATCATCGTTCTCTTCCTCGTTTAGCGAAATTGGTAAATCGACCAAATTAAGCTCCGTTTAAATTCGAATTGTCATATTTCTGTTAATCTGTCCGGCGCGGGCGCCGGTCAACAGGCTTAAAAGTGTAATTGCGAAACGCTTTATGCAATTTCATTTTACTGCTGATGTTTGCAATTGAGTGCGATTTTATATTATAAGAGGTAAATAAAATTAAACGAGTAAAGTATTTTAAATACCAAACTGTTTTTTTGCACAGGTTTTTAATCTTATTCTACGCGACTTTATCAGTGCTTTGCCAATAAATTTATCATACAGCTGAGCTATATGGTATTTGGAATGCATTATGGCAGCGCTGCTGTTGCGCGGATAGCAATGTCGCAATAGAGAGGATCTTGCGATCTTCTCAGCGCTGGCCCAAATTGTCCCGAAGCGGTGGTAGGGTTAATTTAAAACGTTGGGACGTGTAAAAATGCTCTTGCAAAAAGCGCTTTACAAAAATTAATTGATTTTATTGATCTTGATGCTTCTAAATTGCGATGTTTCAAATTTACATTCTAACGTACGGATTTCTCTTCCAGGCAGTCGCGATGGTGTTGTGACCACGGCGTGATGATGAGGCTCGACGCGAACGAGAAGCAGCACCGCTACCACAACCTGCTGCACGACGACCATGCCAGTGAGTCACCTTTACTGCTCGTGTTTAAACGCGTTCCTTTGCACAAATTATCAAAGAACCAAGCGCTTCTCATGTACATTCTTGATGCGCTCTGCAAGAGAGTAGAACTCACTACCGGCGTCAGTGTTTCCCTGCAATTACAACCTAGGAATTTTCAAAGCTAGAGTGAACAGGCAGGTGAGCTCGCTCCATCGTAGATTCAGACTTAGCCTCGTTGGGCTTAGTCTGGGGTCAAGAGCAAAACTATCCCAAAAAAAAGGAAGCAGTAAATTAAATGCGGTTCCTTCTTAGTGGCAGATAAATCGAACCACTCCGGTGCCGTCTAGTTATTAACAGAGCCTGGTGCTTATTGTTTTATTTTTAACATTATCACAATTTAATTGCTCATTATCTTGTTTCGGCTGTTATCACATCATTAACTTTAATGGCTCTATCAAGAGAGGCCTTGTTCTGAAACTTGTCATTGTCAACCGTTACGATGGTTAGATTTAACACGTTATTAGTAAAGACACAAAACCAAAGTTGATGGGAATGGACGAATTGTTCTCGTGTTCTCAGAGTTCTTGCTACAATTCGTTTCGCATGCATGACTTTATATGATATATTTCAGATTCAAAAAATACTAATGGAAAGCGCTTGTAACGCCCACTCATTTTTTTCTTGTGAGACAGCCTAGTATTATCAAATAAACTCATTTGTTTTGGATGAGCGATAAAAGCGATTAACCATAGTAAAATTTGATAGGGCTTTCTTCTCGTCTGCTGTGTCTGACTCAGAATAGTTAACAATGGCTAGTTTCTCTTCAATCAAGAAGCTCTATAAAGAGAAGATTTCATTGCCCAGTGCCCTTATTGGTTGAGCAGTCCTATTTCGTCGTGACGGAGTGTACAGCGCATAGCCGCATATGAATGAGAAACTACACAAAGGGCACGACTCAACAGATACTATCGGCTGAGAATATTCACCTCACGCGCCGTCTCGGGTTCGTTACAAATGAGAACATTCTATCTACCGCCGAGTGTATTTGGTGCTGAAGTGGCGGCGTATTTAAAATTGTTAATTACTGTGTCAGCTACCGAGTTTAAAAGTGGAAACAATGTTATAGGTACATGGTATAAGATTGTTTGTTATACGTACATGGTATAAGATTGTTTCCAGTTTGATTTTGATTTCAGTTTGATTAATTGCATTTGAAAGTGACTGACGCACCCATGCCATCTCATCCATAATCTTTAATTTGATTAGGAACTCTAGTTAAGACTGCCCTGCCATATTTACATGACCATAGTTTGTTACTTAGAAAGTTGGTTTATAGGCTTATTGGTTAGTAACTTCTTTATTCCTCTGGTTTTGTAAGAGTTCAAAAGCAGCCAAATTGGAAATCTTTTATCTTACAAGACTAGGCAAGTATAATCGTTGCTATTTCTCTAGTTTCCCAATTTTCTTTCGCCCTTTCCTATTAAATAAGCCACGATGAGTCACTCCCTCACCGGAATGCACCGTGCACCAATGGCACGGCCAATGGTCCGTCAAATCAAACGGGCACGCACCCTGCGCACCTGACTTCCTGCGCTTTGTGTGACGTCACGGGCCGGTGCGCACGAGTGGGGTGATAGCAGGTTCGATGCCTTTTGTTTTTGTTTGGGTCCGCGCTGCAGCGCTGGCCGTATGGCCGTTACCGGGTGCCCGGTGGTATTGGATGCGTATATAGTGATATGTATAGTTGCGCTAATGAATGAATGGGTCAGCACCAGATATAGAGCAAGTTTTATCGAACCTCTGTTTAAACATTTGGTATTTAGACAAGGTGATTTGCCACATCTATGTATTTACCTTTTTTGGGCATTTTTTTACAATAAAAATATGTATAATGACAATGCAGGTAGTCGCTACGATTGTAGTGAAGTCGTTTAGGAATGTCGTCTAGCTAGCTAGCCAGTCATTTTTGACGTGACGTCTTAAATTAGGTTGTGGCTCGGAGTCACTAATGAATAAGTGTAACGCCCGCTCACGTCTGTTACGATGAGTCACCGAACGAGACAGAGGCCCGCCGGACCGGCGAATGCCTTGCGTCTCTCTCCCACTCAAACATGATCGGTGTCACGTAAAATCTTCGCCCGTAAAACCGACTTCAAGCAACCATTTTTTGCAATCATTAATGATCCGCAAGTTTCATACATTTCGAGAAGGTGATTTTAAAGAAGCTAACTTGCTGGTTACGCGGATGATATTGAAATCAACTATATTCCTGAGCATGAAAAATAAACACTCAAAAAATTGATTGTATAGTATCCAACCAAACACTGCAAGCGTGTCAATATAATAATTGTGCAACCCGTCGGATGCACCGCTGCAACTGTGACGCGACCCTGGCCGCCATGCGCAGGCGCCTCGCTCGCCTACTCGCGACATCGGCGCCCATAGACCAAAGACATCGCCAAAGAGCAGATGAGGCATGCATCGGTGACATAAAAAATAGTTAAAAGATTATATGTAGGTAACATATAATATTTTAACTTGTTTCGTTTATGTAAGTCTAATGCACAACTATACTTTCAACACTTAAATTAAAAAAAAAACCATCCGATATAATGTCTTCTCTGATCTGGTCTTATCTAATAATTGAACAGATCGCTGTTTCCATTAGAAATAGGATAAAGAATCAAATGCAATCGCTGACTGCATTTGATTCTTTATCCTATTTCTAATGGAAACAACATAGAAGACCATATTTGGCTTAATTAAGGATTGTAAATCAAAAGGTTGGTCAATTTTTTTTATGAAAGTTCGGCTGTCTGGGATTCCATAATATCACTTCATATCTATGAGACGTGTTATATTTGTAGTACTCTTTTTTATTTGGTTTATTATACCTTTCTTCATTTAACACAGTAGGTACCTACACAAAGTGTCTGGTCTTGTTGTTGTTGATTAAAAGCGAGCATGTAAAGAGAGTTTTTATCGTTTGGTATATGATATGATAAATAGTTTGTCATATAAATAAATAATGAAGTGAAGGCGGAAACTATATTTCATACCCATTTGTCGTCATAGTTCAAGGTTGCGTATAAACATTAATGCTTAGTTTGAATTATGTTATTAGCTAAAGTTTTAAGAAGGCAAAACAAAACAAGAAACAGGAATCGTCGTGACCATATTCTAAAATATATGTATTTTATAATATGGTCACGATGCCTGTTGTGTTGAAAAAGCTATCTGGGAATGGCACCAATGGTAGTGCGCGTATATTCTCTCATTTATTGGTTTCAATTGAAACGACCTGAGCTATTAAACTGAGGTTTCTAAATTATATTCTGTGCTAGAATGTCACATGAAATTTTTCTTCTCTTTTAACTCGCGGATTAAAATCTTATCTCTAAGTTTCAAAAAACACATTTATCTTACTTTCCTGCAAAAAATACCTCAATGCATAAATTTATTCTATGATCTATGATGCGCCGGCGTTATCCCACCTCCGTATTATGCTAATAAGTGTTATTTTTATTGTCATTTTAAAAACAACTTTACGCCCTTAGCATTAGAGGTGCAGAAATAATGTTAATCCGAAGATTATTAATATAACAGATCGAATTACGTGGGTCGGTGTGACTGAAGTTCATTGACGCGTTAAGATTATAATTTTTTTTGCAGTTTAAGCGGAATTATTCTTTTTAAAAAAACATATTATGCCGAATTGAAGAACAGTGATGCAAATCAAATGGTTATGTTCGTAAAAAAATTTATTTCCATCACTATTCTTACCTATTGCTGTAGGTAGGAGATGATACCTACTGCTGTCATGTTACAGCTAACACCTTTGACCTGTCCGTAGACATAATTACTGCCGTAATTGCATATTAATTGCAAAACTATTGCTATTACCGTCTGTCTATGACTGCACGTAAGTACAACTACAGACAAGGCCAAGAATAGGGACGCGATGCCACATTCTGCCAGTAAATCTCCATTAGCCGACTTCAGAATCAGCTGTTTGCAAAAGTTAGGATTTGAGTTTGCTATGATAGATATTCGTTACTCATCAATTTCATTAAAATCTGAAGTTCAATGAGGGTTCATTGTAATGTTTTGAAAAAAATCCCTATATTAATAAAAAGGGATTAAAAAAATTGTAATCCCGAGTCGTCACCAAATGGGTGCCTACTGACGGCTATAGCCGAAGAGGAAGACCCAAGAAACGATGGTGGGACGACTTGGTCAATACAACAAGGGACTGGGAAACGTTGGCAATGGACAGGGACAGGTGTAGGGGTTCCAAAATTACGGATATGCTAATTACGTAACTAATTACGAATTTTTGGGTCCAATTACGTAATTCCGTAATTACGTAATTTTTATGATACTTTTGAAATCGATGTTTTATTATTCTGTCAGTGTATTCACAGACCGACTATAGCAAAAAAATGCAGAGTTAAAAAGATATTAAACAGAAGCTTAATTAAAAAAATCAAAGGAACATGAATGAAGTCCCTTCCTAGTTCCTACTATAAAGTAATACAATACAATAAGTACAGTTAGTAAGTATATTTTAGGACAATTCGTATATAATAAATAACACAACACATTACACAAGCCTTCATTTATTGTGCCTCCAGTGACAAACAGAAATCTAAAATAGTTCACAACACATGACAGGCACTTAACAAATTAATTAATTGATCAGGTCAGTTCTTGAATTTCAAGGTGTGAGCGTGACCTTTGAACGTAATAAGAGACAAATGAGGAATGAGACTATTTTTTTTGATAAATCAAAGAGCCGAACTTACACATAGATCGTGGGGGGCTTTCCCTGCGGATTATTCATAATAAAGTTATACTCTATTACGTACATATCAAAGATCATTATTCCGTACGTTATGCAAGGCTACAATAAAACGCGGGGATCCCCGCCGGGGAAGTACCGGACCATGAAGTATAGGAGTGCTATTCTTGAGATCACTCGAAAACATTATCGTTCGAATAGGAGCTAATTATTCTTGATTTACTTTAAATAAACTTTAGCAGTAGGTAAACAGTTTACGATTCAGAATTCAGATAGCTTAGTCGCATATATACTTTAGCAAAATAAAGTTGTTAACGGAAGGTTTTACTGATCTTAAATAATACGTTTTCATCGCTCGAATCTCAAGAATAGCTCTCCTAATATTTACCGGAGTGAATTTTTCCTTTATTGCTTATTTTTTTTAATGTTTTGGCTTGGAGACGAGTTGAGTTTTGTCTGTGCTGCCGCGCTTCCGCCAACATTCAGTTTCAGTGTAGACTAGGTTGGTTGTCTTATACGTCAAAGGTCCTGATTAGAATAATGTTTAATGTTGGAAACTTGCTAATAAGTTGCTAATGTGTGATTGAATGAATTGAAATAATGAATATCACTACATAGTATAAAACAAAGTCGCTTTCTCTGTCCCTATGTCCCTTTGTATGCTTAAATCTTTGAAACTACGCAACGGATTTTGATGCGGTTTCTTTTAATAGATAGAGTGATTCAAGAGGATGGTTTATATGTATAATAACATCCATTAACACGCGTGCGAAGCCGGGGCGGGTCGCTAGTCATATTATATTTCATTGATTTTATGAAAGTCCTTTACTTACGTAATTACGGAATTCGACCATTCAGTTATGGAATTTTCAAAAGTTTAAAATCTTTGCGTAATTACGTAATTGCGTAGTTACGTAATTACGGAATGGAAGCTCTAGACAGGTGGAGAGATTTGGGGAGGGCTTTGACAGTGGGATGATGTAGGCTAAATAAAATAAAAAAATTGAAGTTCAGAAACTCATGAATAAGAAGAAAGTGATCTTGTAACGTTTTGCAGACCCGTATTTTTTGCGTAATCTATTAATCGATAATATAATGACTAGATTCATCATTTTGTAAGCATCGCAATCTATCTTCCAATTGAAAACATTCAACGTCAATGCAAAAATGGAGACGGCCTTGAGTTAAGAGTTAATTGAAAGTAATTCTATCGCATTAGACGAGAAATCGCTATCTTACTTTGCCCGGAGCATGATTAGCAAAAAATCGATAATGATAAACTGATCTAGGTAGCTCTTCAATCACTCCAGTTCACTGTTAATCTTAAGGCACACTATTTGCCTCGTGCAAGTGTAAGTAACTAATATTAGCATTGCAAATCCTGTTTTACCATGTATGTAGAGTAGATAAACAGGTGCAATACAAAGTTTATTGACGCAAGTCGTAAAGATAAAAAGAGTTATTTTTATTGCGAGCTGAGATAATCCCCGCATAGTAAAGGCAAAATATATTTTCTAGGGCTTAACCATTGAAAAATACCTTAGGCACAGCACTGCGATTTATACGAACGAATAGTGCCTTTTATGCAGCGAAAATTGTCTTATTAGAAAATTCATTGCTTGCTGCAAAAATCAATATTTTTGCAGCAAGCATAATCAAAATGATGGAATGATTTTTTTATATTAATTACTTAGTGTGTAAATATTTTGTAGTTTCATGTTATTGTGTACTAGTTATTTATCACCCAAAAGAAAGGAATGTAAGCTCTTTCTACCCTGAGATACAGGTTCAACCTAGTTCAGGCAAAAAGTCTTCTATCTCGGTGTAATTTTAAGCTCTAATGTATTTTCTTTTGTTCATTAAAACTGAATAAATTATTAACTGAATTAAATAAACTTTATATGTATATTTATTTTTAGTTTCCTCTCTGGTGCGGGTGTCAGTCAACCAAGCGTTATTATTTATTTTTGAGGATTAACTTTTCTCCATCTAAGAAGGGTGTTTCCTCATAATATAAAATGCAAAATGCATGTTTACTGGAACCTTATCAGATAAACAAGTAAAACAAGCTATCTGATCTGACTGTCAGCGGAGGTCATCTGCAAATTCAAATGCATGATGTCAACGTTACATCATCGTAGACCTTGGACACCAGTGATGTCGCCGGAATCTTCATACTGGAATCTCGACGAGTTTTCAAACGAGAACATGTGATATGAGACAGGTTTATCGATATTGGACTTGGAACTCATCTAGACAGGATAAGTTTTGCAGAGAACAAGCTTACCTTTTCTTGGAGTCGTTGACACGCTGAAGTTTATCGGAAGCCAGGCATTTTGATCTCTTGCGAGTATCAAACATGAGTTTATTTACCATATTTGCCTATTTTTTTCCTTTTATACCACTGAGCACATGCGGAAAGGAAAATAGGTCTTTTTTTAAATTTACATCAATAATGCTCTAAATTCATTTCAATAATCATCTCTATGCATACATGTATATTATTATCACGACATGACACACAGTTCTAACACCAACTCATTTAATTGACTTGAGAATTCTTCGATAACCTACACGGATATTGCTTTAAGATAAGTGATAAGGTTTCCTTATCAGTGGGTTTATAAGCTTTAGTACATCTTGCAATCAAGATTTGGAGTTCACCATCGCAAAGCAGCAATAAAATTTAAGTATGATAGATCACGACTCATTGATTTCTGAAGAGCATATGAAACATTCGGTTAATCGAGTTTATTAACTGATATACCAGTAAATCATAAAAGTTTTCCATAGCTAACAATCGCATCACTATTCTTACTTAACACGTTTAGGGCATATATTAGACACATGACTGGTTTGATCTTGAACGGCGTATTTACCTTGTATAGGTGTAATTTACCTGTTGATAGGAAAATCTCTTGTGTGGGTGCAAAATTTTACATGTTGACCTTTCATACACGGATGCCTTCCATTTAATGTTTGCTTTACTCTATCAGCTTGAATCTGAAAGCAGAGTCCTGGCAGCATTTCTATTTATTTTGTTTATCTGTAAATTTTCAATAAGTATCAACATATTTTTCATTTGCTTCAAAACAGTCTCTTTTTTCTTGTTCCACAATTTACAAAATAGTGTCTACATTAAGAATTTTTTTGGTACCTAATCAAGTGAAGTGTAAGTCATGAACCGATTTAAATTTTCGTTTAAATGGAATGGCGTAAATCCTCCACTTTACATGAGATGTTCAATTTATTCAAGGTTTTCCGCTATTAGCAGTGGCATCTAAGTAAAACACGTGATATATCGTATTGTCAATAGACGCTAAGCAAATCGTAAAGTGTAACATGTACACAAGTGCCTCTTTATTTCCTTGGTTACTGTTTGTAAATCCTCAAACAAAATATTTGAAATATTTACTAGTCTACGACTTGCGACATACCACGCATGCGCCGTTACTTAACCCACATGATTCCTGCCTCTATTTTCTTTATAATAAATACTACATTCGAATGTAGTTGCTGACATTTCGAAACCCCATTGTAATACCCCACGCATGCGTGCCAAGCAACCCCACTCAGTAATACAGGGTCCTCCTTCAAACATTCCTTTTCCACTTTCTACTTTCCAATCTAGTGTTTAAGGCTCTTTTTCTCCTGAGTGTTGAATTTAGGACTGTTTCAGTTCTATGTTTAATCAGCTGTCTGGCCCCAATTGATAATTCAGTTAGTGCTGAGGCTGCCGGCTTCATCGTATCTAAGCCTTTTTTAGCAAAAGATACAAAACTCTTTTTTAAACGTTGTCGGTGAAAAATACTGGCTGGTGATTCAATCTGTGATTAAGTGTTTGGCGAAAACAAGTGAGGTTTTTAATAGGAAAAACAAGAGATGTGATCGTTGTCAGAGCAACTGGATTCCGTGAGGCTTTTGTTTGTGATCTGTTTACGTTTCTTTAATTCAATATTGATGTTATTTTTATGGTTTTCGCGTGCGAGGAAGCCATTTTTAGCGCATTGCTAATCTAATTTGTAGGAGGAGTGCCGTGAAAATGCGATAGCTGAAAGGCTAGCAAAGGGTTAATACATATACTTAGTTAATTGGAATAGAATCGACTGTTGGGGTTTTGCCCTATTATGGAAATACCTAGATATTTTGTTTTGATGAATTTATTAAGGTTATTGACAGAAAAATCATCTGGACTGAATAACCTGAGTATTTTAATTTATACTAGATTCAAATTACGCTATTACATGGGCTTATTTTAATCATAATCCATCACGTGTCGAGCTATACTTGTAGTATATATAAAGTTATAGTAAGACAGTATCCGTGGTTTTACTTACAAATCATGCGACGATTCAATAACTAAAATTGTTACGATTGTTAGAGAGCTAGTTTTCTAATGCAGCAGTTTAACATAAAACAAATGTGTGTACTGTTTTGCTCTGTAAAATTGCATTCCTACTTCTGTTATAATCAAGTCTTTTTATATTTTCCGAGCATTTTTATTTAACTTTAAAACTATAGAGAAAACCATCCCAATATTTTGTAACGTGTCGTTCTAGGCTCTACAGAAAGATTAATATGAGTGCGTCACTTATATATTTCTCAAAATATTTATATAAAAAATATTAAACCAACATGTAACACCATTTTTCTTTGACTTGAGATTCTTCATTTATCTTTTTCAATGAATGTTACACCATGTTTGGTGTGTGGCCAAAATAACTAATTGCATCCTAAATGTGATACCGTTAAAGAGAACAGTCACCCTTCAAGCCCCTGTTTAAAATTGCTCATTACCTAAACCACTTCTAAACAGTCTAGGTGTGTTCGGTGCGGTAATTTAGGTAATGGTCCACCATTTGTTGTATGGCCGCGTTGTGATGGGTGGCCTTGCTTTGTTTGGACCAGATTAAGGCTTCGCGTTTTCGTAATGTTTAGTCAAACACTATAAAATAGGTCATGGACTCTAGCAAACTAGTCCTAAACTAAAATTTTTGGCATAAAGTAAACAGTGGTCATTATCACATAACCGGTTTTTGCATTATTACTTTTATGATTTCAATGAAACAATACTTTGACAGGTGTTTTTAGGGTTCCGTACCTCAAAAGAAAAAAACGGAACCCTTATAAGATCACTTTGTTGTCCGTCTGTCCGTCCGTCCGTCCGTCTGTCAAGACCGTTTTTCTCAAGAACGCGTGGAGGTATCAAACTGAAATTTCTATATGATACTAAAATCTGCTGTCCCTGGAAGCTGTAGAAATATCAACCTTCTAAGCCAACGCAATCAAAAGATACAGCCATTACGCCGCAAATTTCCGCAAATTTTCGAAACTCGCACGGGAATCAAAACCTACAGGGTACTTCCCGTAAACTTAGAATCTTGAAATTTAGTACGAAGTCACGTCTTATAGTACAGATATAGGAAAAATTACGAAAACCGTAAATTTTCAGTTTCATCATATAAAAAAAAATTATTTTTGTAAAATATTTTTGACAATTTTGAAAATTTCAAAGTAACTTCTATATAAGAGTTATATACCTACAGGTTTGTACGGAGCCCTCGGTGCGCGAGTCCAACTCGCACTTGACCGGTTTTTTTCTCATTACGATACTTGATTTAAGTTACATGTGGGCCGATCCGTGAATTTAATCAACTGTCAAAACTTTTGGTATTGCTTGCTTGCAGATCTACACGCACACCAAAGGTTAAGCTCTCAAGGATTTTGTATAAAATTGGAAACTGATTACTTTTTTTGGATATTAAACGTGTGACTAACCTTAGCATAGATGAGTCAATTTTAATCTTAATAAAATATAAACGGCCTATAATAAAAATATAATCATAACTATCATAGATAATAATAGATAATACGGGTAGATACTAGGTAAACTTGTAAAACTAATACTGTCGTCTCCGCTCCAATAGAATGACATCATCAGAACAACGTTAGGAGTAGAATACAAAACATACTAAATTGAAACCTCCGTCGAGAAAACGTGTCAGTCGGTGTTGTTGGTTTTTGATTCACGTATTTTTATAAATTTTTAGGTAAGCGGTTTTGATTGTTCCGAATTCTGAAATAAAATTATCCATTGGGAATTTTTGTCAGAAAATTCCACCATAAACTCATCCAAATTAACTTCTAACATCCATATCAAATAGTTCACGAAGTCCAATCCATCACGCTTGGCTAACTAGTCAGACGTACAAAAATCACTTCTCTATTTTTAAGACCAGGCCCTATGAAGTTAATACAAACATTTTATTTCGAAAAAGCTGTAGAAACCAATTTTTAAACACACAAAATTTAAATAAAAATTCGGTCAATTGACTACGATTTTTAATACATAAAACGTGACAATTTTGCATTCCCATACAAAATCCATGGAGGCAGACCATTTTGACAGATAATAAAGAGTAAATCAACGATTGGTGGTGTCATCTAGCCTATTCTACCGATTCCTCTTCAGGATGGCCATGTTCACAAAATGTTTAAATTTACATCAAGTATCCAACGTTCATTTTACTACCGATGTACTCCATCCATTGATGGTTCGCCAAGCGCAAAAAACGCATACAAACCGAACGTAATTACGTGTTTCTAGTAAACAAGTCGTGTATTGCAGCCGTGATCACGTCCTGTCTGCTGTCGTTTTCAATGCTGGCCAAGCGAGACGCGTCACGTGACCGACGCGACGCCCGCGCAATACTTGATTAAGGGGGGTTTTCGATCTGGTCGACCAAATTGCTCTAAAAATTTTAAGGTTCTAGGTAAAACCTATCGCAACAACAAGCGAACGAAATAAAAGGCAAAGAAGGGTACCTGGCTAGAAGATTGATTGACAACATAAGCATGTGACTTCGTCATTGAAACGTTATTCAGTTTTTTTTTTCAATTGAATTTCTGGCAAATTCAAAGTTGTGAAAAAATATTACTTTCTCCCTTTTAAAACAGCTACTGTCTACCATACAAAGAATACAATAGATTCATTCGATAGTTCATTACACGTGCGTGCGATAAGAACACTAATTAGTATGGAGACTCCGTCGCGAGGCTCGAAAACAAACCTTAACCAATCGGTCAACGATTGACGAATTTTCCACTCAAGGTTGTTTGGGGACATTGTATTGTTTTCTTACAATTACAACGCTTGTTATTCAAATTCAGGTAAATGGCAGTTTCAAGTATGTGGAAGAGGCCAGAATTTTTTTTCTTGAATTTTCGTTATTGTATACGCATACTTAAGGCTCATGGTTAATGTTATTTGAAGTCTTTTGACACAAAGCTAAATCTAAAGGTTCTGATAATCTGTAAGCAATCAACAGTAATATAACATGCCGTTTAATTTTACATTCGCTTTAAAATTTCAATTAAATGTCGCAATCGTCTTACTTTTGCACATCAGCAAAACTTACTTCCTTCGACTTAGTGCATGCATATTGCATGTTTGTCTAGCATAGTAATAGATTTTCCATTTCAACAAATGATTTTAATTAATTCTCGTCATAAACCATGCACGTGCAGATTTCCAATCGCACATACCCGACATTAACGACGCTATTAGAAATTGAAATGGCGCTCTGACGTCATGTCCGGAGTTAGTCCATTGACAATAGACTAGGAGGTAGGTACCTCCTAACTAATAATATTGGCATGATGACACCTATCGTAAATATTTACAAGACCATGTTGTTTTAAAAACATAACCTCTATGAAGCTAGTAAAACTAATTTTAAAAAGCTGTAGAAACCATTTTTATTAACATAGAATTTAATAATTATTCATTCAATTGACTTCGATTTCTAATACTATTCCCATACAAAATCTATGAAGGCAGACAGTTTTGACAGATGATAAAGAGTATGTCAACGATTGGTGGTGTCATCTAGCCTATTGCATTAAAGCCGTCAACTTTCAACAGGAAGGTTGTGGATTGCATTGAACTCTTATTTCAGATACGAATCGTCGAGCGGTATAGCGCTCTTAGAGGTGCCTAGATTTATAAACAAAATTGTCGATTTTACCTTTTCTGCTATTGCGTTATGAGTTTGCTCGCTTATTCGGAATTTAATTTTTGTACTTGGCCGATTTTCTTAGCTGTGACAAAAAAAAACAGTTTTCAACAGCTTTATGGTTTGTTTCGAAGAACTGCTGTAAATAAAGTGTTTCTAAAAGCAATAAATTAGATTGGAGCCGGCTAACTCAATAAATAAGTATGTATGTCAAATTGTGCAATGCACATTCTCGTAACTCTAGAAAAGTTGGCAAACTTTTCACCTAATTGTTCGGTCTAGTCTCCTCGTCGCCTTGTTAGGAACAAACAGGAAAATAAATAATACATTTTGAATATGTATTACCGGATCAGGAAATTAAAATTAAAAAATCATTGACAAAGCAATCGATTGGCAATTATCAATTACTCGTAACCTAGATGCGCAGAAGTGCTTTTGAAACATTTCTTCCTATTATGTTTATCCTAGTCGTATGTCTTCTTTTAGAGATGTTTTTCTGTTGAACATGACACTGCAAACAGTTACTAAGCTGGGCTTATTTATGTTAAACATACGCTTCCGTTTTTTAATATGTACATACAGTTCGCTGGGCCATGTATCAATATAAAAAACTTCGAACATAACACTTTTACTGTAGGCGATAAAAGTGACATCGGCAATCGGATTTGCTCGATTTCCTCATCATTCACACTAGCTTATACCTGTATGACAGTTGATTACATAAGCCTTAGGATATGTATAGGACCGAATGTGAGAACAGGTGGTTAAAGGCCTGGCCTGGCCCAAATGAGGCTTTTACTACCATTTAAAAAAAATATACAACCACATCACATACATTGATCTGATTCAGTTAGCTAAAGCACTTGTGTTACAGATATTACAATCAACAGTGGTATTACAAATCAACCTAAATAAATACATATAACACCCAGACCAGTATAAACATATATTTTCATGTACACAAATGTTTGTACAATGCGGGGATCAAACCCGCGACCTCTTGTTTAATAGTCAACTTCTTGACTTTTACACTAAGTGGTCGTCGAACCATCATATACAATGATGATTGCAGGTTATTGCTGTTGCATATCACAGATATTCTAACATGTTCAATGTTACCCACATTCCAGTGTTGTACTTCCAATAGCTAAAAAAGTTGACCAGCGTTTGACCGACCTATCCGTTTCCAATTACATCTGTAGAACCATATCGTTTATCGCAATAAAATCGCTGACTTGTCTCCGAAAGTATCTCTTATCACCACAGTATAGAGTTACATTTGTTCCATGTTCAGTAACTAACAATACACACAATTTTCTACACAACTTCCCACGTTTGCCTTTCACAGCGGCGTGAGAATGCTGTGTTTTTGTTCGTATCATATCGTTCCGATTTGATGCAGATTAGGGCTGAACATTTATTTTGTTTCTGATTAGATAAACTGTCTAAATTTCTTTTGTCATGTATGCAAACCTCATTATGTTACATACACATGAAGAATTTTATTTAAATTCCATAATAAGCTAGCATTTGCTGATATTCAATGACAACCATGAAAGAATTTAGAAAGCAGTCATTGAAAAAAAAAAACATTTTTAACCACTATATGGTATGTACTTGGCTATGTATTTGAAAATAACCTAATTAATGTTTGTATACATTGACGTTTTTTTTTAATTTATTTTATCCACAACAAGAACGCCACACTTATATGAAAAGACTCGGTTTAATTCAGCAATGCCAATTGCTGAATTAAACCCAAGTGTGAAGTTGTTTTAGCCTGTGTGTGTGTGGGTTATCTGTCAAGTATTATCTCTCTGCCACTCATATGCTTACCGGAGAAGAAAAACGTTTTCTAAACTAAAGCTGAAAAAGAGGATTATTTTGCTTTAAATTTCAACTAAACGACGCCAGCGCAGGAACCAAAATACATCCAACTGTAATCACCTGAAAAAGCTAGAGCTGGAAGTCGCAGGACTTACAATACCTACAACTCACAACGTGACACAGAAGATGCGCCAGGAATCACAACACTGACACCAACTAAACACTCGACGCGTTTCGCCACTACACGTGTGGCATCCTCAGGAGATCTTGTCGCTTCGATAGACTACGAGCGACTGCTCAGCTTTAGGCATGGATTTCCAAAAAGTAACGCCTGATTCCATGAACTATATCAAATCAGTTGTCTAAACTTTCTTCTAGGGTAGCTTACGTCAACTTTGACCTTTCGAAAAAAAAACGTATTTTTGTGAATGTAATAATCAGCTGGCATCCTGCAAGTTAAACAGTTTAACATTTCGTCCTCGAATTTATTCGAATGTTTTGTAATTCATGTCACAATCTTATCGCATTAAACACAAGTGTGAAAACTTGAAGCTTATAAAATGTAGACTGCTTAAATGGCAATTAAACTTACACGCTCATTAACATAATTATCCTGTCCAGTTAACGAAATTGCCGGGATTGCCCGACGTAATCACGACCACTTACGTTTTTCTTGAAGCGATATCAAAGTTAAACACTTACGAGAATAATTACGTGAGCTTTGTCATTGAAATAATAACAAGACGTATTGTCTTGTAATTAACGTGTACGCACGGCCACACGTCAACTTGATCACTGTGGTATCCTATGACTACATAGTAAAGGTGATTTTGCAACGAAAATGAGTAGCTTGATGTGGAGCTGTGTACAGAGCTTCTAGTTTTCTAATAGCATTGAATAATGTTATTATACTTTCTGTGATAATCATTCAAGTAACTTTCGTTTCATCGCTTACCACCTGTTTGAAAAGTTAATTAATGCATTTTGAAATCGTTTAAAGCCTAGCGTAATTAACAAATGAATTATACATTTTTGCAAAAAATATCCTATGAACTTAAAATAAATGTGTCTTTTAGATTTTTTGAACTAGTGTTGTAATTCATTAATACCATTGGTACATTTAAACACGACTTAGTTATGTTAAATTGTTCTGACCCAAACAAAAATTACCGATGTTTGTATATTATATTGTGAGTATAGTATCAGTGACTACAAAGTAAAATAAAATCAATTTATTTAGTGAATAGACTCACAAGGAGCACTTTTACACGTCCCAACATATAAAAATTCTACCACTACCCACCTACTGAGTGTAACAATACCAACGATTTTACTACAGAGAAAATTTTCATAAAACAGTGTATTTTCTACGCCAAGTACAGTTTTTGCATTCTTCCTACATCACCATGAACGTTTAGGCCTCGTTTTACAATGTCCCAACACCGCTATGCGTTGATCGATTATGTAAATTAAATACCCGCACCGTTACAAGTTACTAGTAAATACTAGTAAAACACTTGTTGCTTCACATGACCTTCCCACAAGTGTTCAGGCTTCACTAAACCGTTATCATCTTGCGAGATTTCTTACAACTTAGTGCTTGCGGTAATTGGATAACTTAGCCTAATGGATTTTCTTGTGGCGCAGTGGTTGCAGCGCTTTGGTAGTGATACTTAAAGTTAAGCAACCTCGGGCGCGGTCATGTTTGGGATGGGTGACCATTCTGAACATTAAAGTGACGTCTATTTACAAGCATCTCCATGCTTCGGAAGGCACGTTAAGCTGTTAGTCCCGGTTAATATCGATAGACATTAGTTGTTAAGCCTGGTCAGAGGCCCTCGGGCGGCTTAATAACATCTGACAGTAAGGTTGGTCACTTACCTTACAAATACCCCTCCACCAATCCGCACTGAGCCCGCGTGGTGGAGTATGGCTCGGACCACCTCATAGTTGAGGTGAGGCCTGTGCCCAGCAGTGGGACGTAATAGGCTGATGAGATGAGAATGGGTTTTCAAGTAGAGTGGCTATTCAATTTATTGCGTACTGCAATTTTGTATGAAAGGAAAAGTGCGCGGTCTACACAAGGTCATCCATCAATTCCTTGCATAGAATTTACAGATCAAACGACACGTTACTAATGACATCTTGATGTGTTCTAAAATTGGCTGTGATAACTAATATTATGTAAACAGGCCCTGAACTCTTGTACATGGTTCGCTATTTACTTTATTAACTTAGTTTTGTTTGATTATGAATGTTATTGAGGATCAAAACTTGTTCGTTTCGCAAATATTTATTTTTGCACTTCATTCGGCAGCAAAATGGATCTTTAAGTCTTGCTTATCTGCGTGAGTACATTTTATGAAAATCCTCTTTTACCGTGACCAAATCGATTGTTTCGCATGTTTATTATTGGAAGCATTTCTGTCACGTGCTTTAAAATAGGCTACAGTATGGCTCTACGGTCCAAGTCTTTTTTTCAGCTGTGATTTATTTAAGTAGTTTATCTTTTCAATATTTATAATATTTGTATTTTTTTCTTCTGTAATTAGCTCAACAAGCTACACAAACTAGAAACATTTTTAAAAATCAGATTATTAAATTTATTTGCATAGTTCTAGACTCTCGACGACCGTTTGGTGCAGTGGTCTTCATGTCGGACTTCTAAAACCATGGGTCGCGGGTTCGATCCCCGCTCCGTACAAGCATATGAGTGCATGAACATGTGTGTTTGTACTGGTCTGGGTGTTTTCTATGTATAAAATGTATTTATTTACAAAAATAAGTATTTAAGTATGTTTATCCGTTGTCTAGTACCCATAACCCATGCCTCGTAGCTTAATTTGGGACTAGGGAATTGGTGTGATTGTTGTGAAATATTTATTTATTTATTTATAAAGCCAGAAGTAACCATGTTGCTCTGACATCAACCTCGCTAACAGTGATTTAAAGTAAGTGTTGAGAAATGAATTGCCTCAATATATTTGAGGGTATGCGCTACTAACTGATGATGGACAGTCACGGAGGCAGGGAATCCCGGAGCTCCCGGGCCAGTGACTCTCCGGGGGACACCATGAACGACGTTTATGCGGCTTGGCGTAAGTTTAAAAGATATTGTTTGATGGTACAGCTATCTATCTAGGTTTCAAATAGGTCCAAAAATAAATGCATTCATCATGGAGTTGCTGAAAATTTATATCGTCATCTTGACAATCCACTCCACAACACAAAGCGTCCAGACAATAAACATTGCTTCATAGCGCGGCTATTGAATCTCGTACGACAAGTAAAGTGCGATTTAGACCTAATTAATATTAAATAGGTTTAGGAGATGAGATGGAAAATTAAAGAAGAATGAGTAACTGAATTTGATCAACCGACCACGTCAAACATTTGTTTAGAACGAGATAAGCAAATATTGATAACAAATCTTGATAACTTGTACATTACAACTCAAATTATGTAACGACGATACGCTCCCTGCATAAACAGTTCACGTCACTTATTTTGTAGCGTCCACACATTTAAGTAAATTCCATAACAATGGAATTGCTCTCGAAAATCGTGATGGAATCATACATCACATGCACAAATTGTATGTTAAATACTTCACGGAAGAGACTATTTACATTCGCGTCATAAAACAAAACCATCTTTGTTTGAACACAAATAAAGTTGATAATCACAAGAGTTTGCTAAGGTGACTTTTTGCATGTGACCACGCTCGATTCGTCGTGACCATTGTTTTTGTACAATAGTGTGTCAACGCTTGTATGGATAGAGTTTGTTGTATGCGACCAACCAACAGTCCCCCACGTGATCTGAAAATTAATTGACAATTCAAGTTCAAAATCATTTTTTTCGGACCAAGATAAATCCATAGTATGTGTTTGTAACAAAGGAATCTTATAAAATTAGTGTTAGTGAAACCTAAAAAACATAAAAACTAAATTAGGGTGCGGACAAACTTTTTTGAAATCGGAGAATAATGAATGATTCTCCGCTACTGTTCTTAGAATGCTGTTGTGACTATCTCTCACTCTTCTGAGCAACGTAGCTGTTTTCTTGCGAATAATCGCGTGGACGCCGTCAGTGTGGGCCTGCGCAAACATCTCCGATGCACTACAATATCTTGGTAGTCTCAGGAGCACTCTAAATCTAAAAGCATTATTACAATGCCTTGCGACATATCCTTCACTGGGCAAAGTTACAATCACTTAGTAATTGTACTCCTACCAATAACTTTCTGCCAATTGTTAATTGTTGACTTCCTTTCAATTGTTAATTATTTGCCAAGATATCGATTGTTGGTCGGACAATGTGTTTGCATCCGACACGATGGCGCGATGTCCGTTCTTGACCTCGTTGAGATAAAATGTCACTTGTATGTACTCGAGAAGAGTATATCAAGATGTTTTTAATAATCTCTTTGCAACCGCACCCATCTCATATCATTTGCATACAAATATAGTCATCATTCAAGTGTTTTGGCAATGACATGTCAACACTTTTGGCTACAAGTAGGCAATTAATTCTTGCTATTGCCTTTTATATACCCCCTTTTTTCACTTAACACTTTTCAATATTGGCATTGTAATCTAATGATGGCACTCTTAACTTTTTAGCAGTTGCCATATCGGTATGATCCAAGGTAAATCTTTTTTAATGAAAAGCTATTAACATTTTATTTCTGCCTTCTTCCAGATGAAATGCTAGAAGGCGAGGGGGCAGGGTTGGCAGCTCGCGTCGCAGAGCTCGAGGTCCGCTGCGCGCGGCAGGCCGAAGAGCTCCTGTGCCTCCGTTCCACCCTCGCCGATGCCCTGCGAAGGCTGAATGCACTAGAGGGCAGAGCCCCAACAGCGCCGACGGGCCAGAGAAATGGAGCGTATACAGGTGAGGCAACACTTGCTAACTGGTTTAGGCTTTGAACGTAATGGAGTCTATTAGATCCCCGGAGTCCGCTGCAAGCGGCAGGCTGAAGAGCTTGTGTGCCTTCGCTCGACCCTCGCCGGTGCACTGCGGAGGCTCAACGCGTTAAAAAGCAGAGCCCCACAGCGTCGACTAGCTAGAGAAATGGAGCATACACACATTAGGAATCTCACGTTCACTATTTTAGTCTTAGAACGTAATGGAGTCTATCCTCGGAGTCCGCTGGAAAAGGAAGGCTAAAAGCTTGTGTTCCTTCGCTCGACCCTTTTGCTAAAGCTCAGCGCTAGAGGGCAGAGCCCCCACATCACTAACTGCCAGAGAAATGGAGCGTATACAGGTGAGGAATTTACATAAATATTATAGCATAGCATTTAGGAAGTTAGTTGTCATTTTGGCGCAACTGATCCAGAGTTAGGAAGCTAAAGGGAAGCGCTTCCTACCGACCGGGTGTTATGGTCGGGGACCAAGGTCCAATAGACATCATCTTGATTTGTCTATCTATATTATTCTGGATCGAAATCTTATATACCGCGGTTCATGTGCGGTATTAGGCCGGTATCATTTGGCCGGTACTAGGCTTACAGCGCCATCTAGCCTTATGGAGCCGTATTAGCTCTCGCTGTTGTGCTTGCCGTTAGGCATGCACTTGTGATGGCGAATGGTAGAGGTCGCCACAGTCATGTCAGAAAAAGAGACACTGGGATTGTTAATGATGAGGAAATCCTGTGTTTTCGGTAAAATTTTGCCGATGCCTGAAGGATGCGTTAAAAGGCAGCAATGCCACTACGATGCTAACTAGTTTTCACGCGTAAGGTTTTTTCTGGTACTTACCACAAAAGTTATTTCCTTTCCTTAAGCTGTTAATCGTAAAACAAATACATTAAAAAACAAATACATTAAAAACCGAGTATTCTGCAACCAGAAATTAGACTGAACTCAATGCATTTATGTTATCAAATCAGGTAACTGACATTAAGATAAGATGTTCTCGTAACACGGTTCAAATTACCATACCCATTTGCGGCAATGTTCATTAACATTTCGCCAACGAAATCAAATCGCAGTGATATAACAGCATATTGCATTTCCTGATATCATCCGTTTATCATTAATCATTGGATGGGAATTGAATCCCCAGTGCATTCTCTAAAGGTAGCATGTATGATGTAACTACTTTTACCTGTTGTCCTTTCACTGTGAACCAGATGCTTCGCGAAAAGAACACAAGTTTCATTTTCATTTTGATTGAACAACTTTTTTAATTAACTAAATAAATATACAACATCGTCACATACATTGATCTAACTCCGTGGAAAGTAGCTTAACAACTTGTGTTACAGATATCAGAATCAACAGTGGTATTACAAATAAACTTATATAAATACATATAACACCCAGACCAGTACCAGACATGCTCATGCACACAAATGTTTGTACAGTGAGGGGATCGAACCCGCGACCTCTTGGTTAACAGTCGGCTTCTTGACCATTACACCATAGTGGTCGTCATGTTCCAATGGCTCTTTTCAGCTTAAAAGAAGGTGGTATCAGTCATCACCATCCATAGGTTGTTTAAAAAACCGCCGTTGCTAATTATCGGCTGGTCTCAAAATTCTATCTACATTTGACTGAAAGATAGAAGACTAACTGTCAGTTTCATACAAAAGGGCTTTAATTTAAATGTAGTGTTTAAATAATCATCTCGCTTAGTTTAGTACTAGGTAAGGGCCAAGGCACACTTGACCCGTGACCTTCAACCTTAGATCAAACCAAACAACTAAAGATATGGTACGTTCTTACAATCGTCAACTTAAAAATGGGCCACACACGCACGGGTAAACAACTCGCAGTACTGCAATGATTAGGAGCTGAGCAGGTCCATTAGACTTGGTTTAGCAGGACCACGCGCGACTTGTTCAAATCGGATCTGCTTATTTTGTGTTTCAATCAACTAAGCCTTCAGCGATTTCGCCGCGGCCATAAAATAACTGACTCGCTCGAACTCTGTAAGACGCGAGTCGCTACGACAAAAAGTCGCATATGTGCTCTGTCGGTTATTTGTGTGTCTGATGGAACAATTTTCTATTTATTTATTGAATACACATCGAAATTCTAAAAACAGTTAAAAAACTTGCTTGTAAAAGTCGCAAGTTTATTTTGAATGCTTAACTTCTGTCATTCTGTTACTTACCATATCTGTTCTATTCCAGGGTCACAACAAGGCACTCCCACACGAGAGCTGAGGCTGCGGCAGCCGGCGTACCGCGAGCCGGCGAAGAGGACCTCCAGCTACGGATCCACCGGCTCTTCACTACCACAGAGGTAATGAGAACATTAACTTATCCCAGGGTCACAGCAAGGCACTTCCACACGAGAGCTGAGGCTGCGGCAGCCGGCGTACCGCGAGCCGGCGATGAGGAACTCCAGCTACGGCTCCACCGGCTCTTCACTGCCACAGAGGTAATGAGAACATTAACTTATCCCAGGGTCACAGCAAGGCACTTCCACACGAGAGCTGAGGCTGCGGCAGCCGGCGTACCGCGAGCCGGCGATGAGGACCTCCAGCTACGGCTCCACCGGCTCTTCACTGCCACAGAGGTAATGAGAACATTAACTTATCCCAGGGTCACAGCAAGGCACTTCCACACGAGAGCTGAGGCTGCGGCAGCCGGCGTTCCGCGAGCCGGCGATGAGGACCTCCAGCTACGGCTCCACCGGCTCTTCACTGCCACAGAGGTAATGAGAACATTAACTTATCCCAGGGTCACAGCAAGGCACTTCCACACGAGAGCTGAGGCTGCTTCAGCCGGCGTACCGCGAGCCGGCGATGAGGACCTCCAGCTACGGCTCTTCACTGCCACAGAGGTAATGAGAACATTAACTTATCCCAGGGTCACAGCAAGGCACTTCCACACGAGAGCTGAGGCTGCGGCAGCCGGCGTTCCGCGAGCCGGCGAAGAGGACCTCCAGCTACGGATCTACGGGCTCTTCACTACTACAGAGGCAATAACAACATTAACTTATTCCAAGGTCACAGAATGGCACTCCCACACGAGAGCTGAGGCTGCAGCAGCCGCCGTACCGCGAGACGACGAAGTTGACCTCCAGCTACGGTTCCACCGGCTCTTCACTAACACGGAGGTAATAGTAAAAGTAACTATGTATATATCTTAGTTGTTTCGAAAAAAATGTGTTTTGTATTATCCATATATATTTTGCTCAAATTCCCCCTTCCTGTTAATTCAATGTTCCATTAACCAAGGGTTGTCTGGAAAAGATGTTTTGTGTTGTATAACAAAGTGTTAATCTGTCTATCTATTTAATGTTGTACGTTAGGTTTTGATGATGCAACAAAAGTACGAAAACCAATGAACTAAGTAATTATTAATTAAAAGCTAAGCTAGTGTGCCGTAAAAAGAAAATAATTAATCGATATCAATGCCAATCCAATTTTTTTTAATAATCTCGGTATTCTCGAATTAAATGCAACACCTAAATAGAAGGATTTGAAAGTAAAGAGAGTTTGGTAGGAGAGGTTTCACGGTCTTCTCTCTTTCTTCTTCTAACAAAAAGACTGCAAGGGCCCTTTCTTCTACAGACACTGACATTCTAAGGTTTGGAGCTCATAGACAAATGTATCTGAAATGTCACGGAAGAAACATAAATGTTGTTTTAATACTTAATTTATATCTTTTATCTTCATCACCATCATATCAGCCGTTCGACTGCTGAGGGACGCTTGCGGGAGGTCTTTTCTGACCTAGAGCTGAACAAAGACCTCCTCCAAGCATCTCCACTTCGACCTTCACCAAATCGACGGACCACCTTGTAGGGAACCTGCCCACGGAACGCCACTCTGCACATGGTCTCCATTCGAGAATTCGCCTTTCCGCCCCAACGGCCATCGCTTTTTCTTCATACTTGTCAACAAAAACGTTTCTAGGCTTGTTTGCTCCTTCAATATCAGTTTCTTACTTACACTTTTATCTATTCTTTCCAGACGTGGACCCCAGCACCAATCCACGGGCTCGCTGCAGTCGGACTCGCCGGCGTCGTCGTCGTCGCTGTCGCCCGCGCCCTCCCCCTCCCCGCGCGCCACGCCCGCGCCGGCGCACGCGCAGCCGTACAGGTACACCGAGTAGGTATTACATCTACTACTCATACACAGCCGGAGCTCGTCTTGGAAATAGGCCTTCCCAGTTCCAATATGACATGATGATGATGAGGCAGTAAAGGTGAAATGTAGTAACTTATGGCCTAATCAATTAGGTTGAAAATTATACTAGGAGATTTAAAAGTAACTGAAAAATTGTAGCACACTATCACACTATTCTAGTGTGATTTATTGAAACACAGCTATTATGACTTTACTACAAGTCTTATCTGTAAGCGTTAGATCTACTGACCTTTGCAAGGTCGTTAGACAATCTTCATGGTGAACAAAGACAACACTGCGCTATGATCTATTGGTTTTCATTCTAAAACTTTTCGGTTCCAATCAAAAGTATAGTTCATCATTGCTCAGCGCTGTCATGTGCCCTGCCCTGCCCTGCCCACTACCTTCCTGATTCGCAGGGCCGTGTTCGTTCAATTCAGTTCTCTAGCGTATCTTATCATTTCTGATTGGATCCCGCATGTAGACGTGCAGCAATACATTCGTGCATTGTTGTACGCTACTGCGTAAAATAAGAAATAGCTTAGCTACAGGCCAAATTAAAATATCGAGGGTTGTTCTTGCACTTTATACTTGTTGTACTTGAAGGGTACATAATTTCATCTAACGTATTTAACCTTCTCACTCAACACTTCTTAATTAATACCTCAAGAAGCACCAAGTACCACCACCATGTGAGGTAACACGACAATGCGACATAACATTGTGCAAGTCGCTAAATGACATAATCGCCACCTTCAATGTATGTCGAAGCGATAGCTATCTCGCACTCACTATTTATGTTTCTATTGTGGCGCAATTTTACTGCTAAGCCCTATTAGATGCTAGATAGCTTATTGCAAGTTATATTATGTACCTATGTCCACATGTGTTGAACTATCCTTTTCCTTCTAGGTTTAATATGAGATAATGTCTTCTTACTCCCTCTGGTGTTAAACAAAAACACCCAGAACTTTAGCAAAGCGTATGACATACAACGTTGCTGATGAAAAATATAAAAATACGCCCTTTTGTCATGTTATTTTCGGCTCGACAGCAGTGCTGCCATTCATAGTTTGAACTATTTGCTTTAAATAATATATTTTAATATACAACAACATCACATACATTGATCTGACTCTGTGGTAAGTAGCTTAAGCGCGTGTGCGCAAAAATCACCAACAATGGATTTACAATTAAACTATAATAAATACATACAACACCCAGACCAGTACGAACAGACATGTTCATACACACAAATATTTGTAATGTTGTTAAATACAAGCGCTGTTATTGGGCCGAAAGTGGCATCATCCTAGAGCTTCAGTTCTTATAAAATTCGTCAACACGTTCGTCGTCGTCACACATCCGTTCGTCTATAATACCCTACCCTTTCTTCATACACAATCAGCTTCATCTGTTATCTTTTTTTTACACGCTAATTTGTCGTTTGCTACACTATGTCGTAGTTCGCCTGTAGACGCTATTGTTGTGCTTAGATCGCGGAACAACTCGACGTCGAGCAACCAGAGTCACTCGCCGGGCGTCAACCTGACCAAGCGGTGGAGTTCAACGGGCGACTTCAACGCGCAAGGATTGATCAGCACCGCCAGGTACGTTGCGCACGCTTTTGTGTTATTTCAATATTATTTTTTTTAATTATTCACTGTTATTCATTTATCTCTATATATTTTGTCACAATGTTCCCGTACCCCTCCAAAACGGCTTGACTGATTCTTATGAAATTTTGTGAGCATATTTAGTAGGTCTGAGAATCGGCCAACATCTTTTATTCATATCCCTTAGTGATAAGGGTTGTCCACAATAATTTATATGGCAAAACAACGTTTGCCGGGTCAGCTAGTATAATCTACTTATGCAAATTTGGTAATTTTGTATGGCCACTATCATAGATCTTAGCAACCTGAAATAAATGTTTTATTTTTACTTTAATTTTTTTAAAGCGTTTGTCTACTTTTTTAAGTCGCCACAAAATTTAAACCAAATGTGGAAATCATTACCCTTGGTTTTAAGCCAAGTCGCATAATGTGAAGCTTACCTAGGTCTAGGCCTCGCTAGGTGAACCCTAAACGCGACAAAGCGGTGCGACGCGATAGTGGCGCATCCAGTTGTTGTTTATGACTGCCTCGTTAGTGTAGTGGCAAAATTTTTGCCTTACATCCCAGAAGTCCTGGGTTCGAATCCCAGATCGAGCCAAAATTGTTTCTGAGATTTTCTGTCATGATTTCTCAAAAACAGCTCGGAGTCGGGAAGTTGGCGGTGTGTTACACCCCCGTGCCTCGGAAAGCACCTTAAGCCGTTGGTCCTGCGCCTGATCTCTCTCCGGTCATGTCATCATGACCGCAACAACGTAGGACACTATCATAAACAACAATAATCGGGCGATTTCGACCACGGCGGCCAATCTCAACAGAGATCAGCCAACTGCGCAGGAGATATTATAGTGCACAAGTGTGAGCGCAATACACAGGTGCACTCACTGTTCCATCACTCTCAAAGTTCGGTGAGACGGCAATCCGACATGACCGGAGAGAGATCAGACGCAGGACCAACGGCTTAATGTGCTTTCCGAGGCACGGGGGTGCACACCGCCAACTTCCCGACTCCGAGCTGTTTTTGAGAAATTCATGACAGAAAATCTCAGAAACAATTTTGGCTCGACCTGGGATTCGAACCCAGGACCTCTCGGATGTAAGGCAGAAACTTTGCCACTACACCAACGAGGCAGTCACGACCGACACAAATGACAAAGGGTTTGAAATATCCGTCGCATCGCGTCGCAATTTGTAGCTTTGCATCGCTCACGTAGGACAACGCCATTCAGTTGCCGCGACTAGCGATTGTCAGCAACTAGATGACACTTGATTACCAGCGAGTCGCAGCGACAATAAACCTCACAATAATGTGCCCTGGCTTTTATTATACGGACTGCTTATATTATAATCATTCCTTTGCAACGATTGAATTACATAAACTGATATCCCAGCCTAGGAAAACAGTACACCAACTAAATACGTTTACAAAAAGGAATAAATAATGCAGAAATAATGTCTCTAATGGCAATAAACTTGTTTTAGTATTGAGTAGTTCAATTTAAGCACAGTAAACGTTTAAGCACTGCTGAATTTCATTACATTTTCTCACTTGCTAGCTTAAAGCTCTTTATTGTTCGCCTTACAGTTTAGTATCTAATGCTATCTTTGGTTTCTCCTCTAGATTCTCAACAACAAAGTCGTTGTTAAATTTGTATTCTAAGCCGTCACAGAACGGGGCAGTACTCAAGCACGGGTAAGTGGCCAAGACTTGGCGGGTGGATGGTGCTTTGGGTTGGGTTGTGATACTTAACACGATTTGGTGATGGTTATTATGAAGTTTGATTCACGGTGTTTCACGTTTTAGTTTTCGTCACGGGGTGATGGGTGTTCATCAGGTCACAAGTTATAAAAGCTCCATCTGCTAAGAGTGGAAATATTACAGATACTCACAGCAGAGAGAGCTCTATTCCGCATTGTACTCGTATTTATAATAATCTTGCGTTTTATCTATGTTATCATAATTAGTGACAGTCACCACAATGTCGTGCAATATCGGTCATGGCTGTTAACTGATTGTCCCATTGAAAAGTTCATAGATGTTTTTTTCGTTATATGACACATAATGACAAGGTAAAAACTTTTGTGTATGTTATTAGGGCGATGGAATGCGAAGCGTTATGTGCTGTCGTCTTAACACGTTATTGTTTTTCTTAGTAGGCCTTCTGTAATCAGTCTGCGACGCAAATACACACTGCGCTTGAACCACAGGGAAAGGAGAAGGAGATTAAAACAATTTTAGTACATTTTTGGGGAATTCATGTGGTTTGGCTGGCTGTATCATTATTTTGATTAGATTTTGACTGGCTGCTTTCAAGTTTTGATTATAAATATCAATCACACACAAAATTAACTGTAGTCCGGTCAGTGATGCGAGTCAGAGATACGTGGGGGAAATCGCGGGCATATATTAAGAAGATCGTTGTCTCCGGCCTTACGTCCCAATGAGTCGAGTGCACAGTATACACTTTTAAGCAGACAGTAGCTTAAATTAATATAACATTTTCAATAGGAATATTAGACTAAGATAAACACACGAGAAACTTTTACAGCTTGTATAGTTTTTGTCAAAAAATTCTCGGTTTAAGCGCAGAATCCTTAGAGGAGCAGCCATACCTGTATTACCAATACAGCCTACTAATACCAGCGATTGTATCGGCAGCTCATACGCCTAACTTAAAAGCATAATTTCATGAATAAAAAAACTATTTAAAAAACTATAAGTTATTTACTGATATATAATCATATCTTTAATTGCTGCAATTGAAAGCAACCTTAGTAGGACACGTCCTGCAGACGGGTTATTTGATGCTTCTGAGTGTAAACTCGACTTGATTGTGGTGATGTGGTCACTGCTGCCGTTGCCGAGATTGCAGTATAAATGACAGTTATATTGCTTTCATTGCAGTTGACATTCAAGCGGATGCCATAAATTTGTGACTTTGTTAAACACGAAGTCTTAACATCTCCGGATCTTCAATTTTTTTAGGCGGGGCAAAACCTGAATAATTCCGCCCCTCCCGCTTAAGGGATATATATTTTTGCCTTTATAATCTTCACAATTACAGCTATCAGCAGGTGTCCACTAATTAAATGTGAATGTGGCGACCTCTCCCGTACGCCATCCCAAGCGCATGCCTAACGGTGGCAAGCACGATAGCGAGCGCTGATACGGCACGATAGGCTAGAGTGCGCTGTTAGCCTAGTACCGCACATAAACCGCGGTATATAAGATTTCGACCAAGAATAATATAGATAGACAAATCAAGATGTCTATCGGACTTTGGTCCCCGACCATAACACCCGGTCGGTAGGAAGCGCTTCCCTTTAGCTTCCTAACTCTAAATCAGTTGCGCCAAAGTGGGCATAGGCCATCCCGGAATAATATGAGAAAAGTAGGTAAAATCTTTGACCGTAAAATTGGGGAAGTGTGTCAAAGAAATTCCTTTAATGAATTATAGATTCTGTCCAAGCAAAGATATTACGTCTGTATGGATAACTCAGGTGCCTACAATGAGAAAAATGCCTACATACTTCTAATACATATAGTATTCATGTACCTAATCACTAGTACCTTACCATTCTCAATCCTACATACAAAAAATATATTAAAGTACGAACAGGTCACTTTTTATTCTGCTGCTGCAACAGTGCGCTCTGCCACCTAAACTAGGAAAATAAAATCAACTTTGGTGATACCCACAGATTTCTATTTGACTAGATCCCGCAAGTCTCATTGCCCGCGTAGAAACCAAGCGTGTCAATATTTTTATACCTACTGTGACGTCACAACAGTTATTTAGTGATGGGAACTCCCGTCCACGCCGCCCGCGATTCGCCGCCGATCGTAAAACGTTCATCAGTACAGTACGCCATCAGCCTTTGGAGGTAGAGGTCGCGCGCGGTCCGCTGGCCGCTGGCCATAAATAAAATAAAATATTAATTACCTGGTCTAATTTTCTTTTTTGCGTGTTAGATGGTGAATGTATTTTCGCTGAAAGATTTTCGTCGGTATTCTACAAAAAAAGGAAGTACTTTCAATTAAAAAGTAAACAAAATAATAAAATATAAAGCTTGGAGATATTAACTGTCATTCTTTAGTCATTAAATAATGAATTATTACATAAAACCAAAAACAGCCGCGATGGAAAGAAACTTAAATCTAAATCTATAGCTTAAAAACGATAGACACGATTACGAAATCGACATTGACAACATCTAGGTACTAATTTTTTCTATGAAATAAAGATGATTTTAGGTTTTAATTATGTATATAGGATGTAAGGGACAGCCTTCCGAAAACTTTAACCATGAAGTCAGACCATCACCCTGAGCAAGCAACTGAAGGATTTTTTCCCCAGAAAGATTTTCTCACAGAAGATCGACGTAAAGTAGCTTGCTATGTTTCGCTCGGTGAGTGAGGTCTACCGATGGCCTATTTCCCTATTCCTTCCTTCTCCCATTCCTTGATTTCCCTACCTTACCCCTTATCTCCAATAAGGCGGGCAACGCATCAGTGACTCTTCTGGTGTTGCAGATGTCTATGGGCCACGATGACCGCTTACCACCACGCGGATCGTCTGCTCGTTTGCCCCCTTTTCACATAAAAAAAGTCGAATTTTTTTTTCATATCCGGGAAAAAAAATCTTTAGTATCTTAATCAGGGTGATGGTCTGAGTTCATGGTTAAAGTTTTCTGGAGGCTGTCCCTTACACCCTGAATAGTTTTGATGCGAGTGAATACAAACATAAAATCAATCAACTAACTTTTGCATCAGATATCGTCTTTAGTACATTTAAAGTGGGAATTGCAGTTTTCGATAGTCGTCGAAATTTTTTTGTTTCTGAAAAGCTTTCTTCACTAAAATGGACGAAGCAAATACGACTATACTGTGTTGGGAACCAATTTTTTTGTCCCGCCGCTTCAATCCATTTTTCTTTAATGACAGGGTCTCTTGGAAATCTGTAATTAGAATTCGTATTAATCTAAACAAAAGCATTCAATATGACAATTGCAATTAACAAAATAAATGCCATAAAAAAATCTCATTCCTCTGACCCCAAAGCGAACAGTCTCATTCCTCTGTCCCCAAAGGGAACAATCTCATTCCTCTCCCCGCAAAATCGATTGTTATAAATAATCGATAAGAACTGAGTGTACGACACAACACTATTTGCTCTATTTGACAGAAAAATTAGAATAGTGACCGTACCACGAAGCTGAGCCAAATGTGAAAATTAATTCATTTAAATGTTCATTGCGTGTTTTAACAGGCAAACCCTACAATACAATCTAGTCAAGAAAGCAATGTATTATAAAATCTCCGTTACATATTTTATATACAGTTTTCATTGTAAAACCACGAGAAACATAAAATGTTTCGTATTTAATAAATAAAGGATAGTTTTAATAATAAAATGACTTACCCATGAAATGAAACGTTTCCTTTATCTCGTCCCACTTTTTTTGAATAGTTCTTGCAATTTAATACGGCGCAATAAGGCATTTTTAATTTTTCGTCGGACGTTCGACAGCGAGAACGTACAACCGCGGACTGAATCAAGTCGCGCTAAAGGAAGCGAATTTCGCTCCCTTTTTACACGCGAGGTACATACACTTGCGGGCTCTAGCCAAATAGGAGCTCTGTGGTGATACCGTTACAAAAAAAAAACTTATTGTATAAATAGGGTAGTCCTCTTTACTTTCGCGTAAACGCGTAGAAAAGTCAAAAATCCTTGGTTAACCTTTAACTTTATTTGCGTGTGTGTCTGCTATAATCATTTGATTTATAATTATTTCAATCCATAAAATTTTTTATTGGCCTTTCTGCTTATTCAATTTCAATTTATTTATTAAAAACACGTGCAAACTTACAGATCGAGTCCAAAACGCTTACAGGTCAATTATTATAACACAATAAATCAATCAATAACAAGTCAAATAATATAAAACAAATAAATTCGTTGTGAGTACACATAAATTAGGTAAAAAATAAATGTTAAAGTAAATAATAATACGTCAAAATTTAAATAGGTCAATAATCAAGTTCATTTAACTAGGTACTTATGTCGTTAAGGAGCACACAGAATTGGTCAAACAGATGCCCAATATTGTCATACAAAATATCTATGTCATTGTGCCGAGCGAGCAAGTCCCCAATGAGCTCAATGTCATCATCACATTCGTATATCTATCTGCTTACGGAGACGTCGTGGTTCACTGGGTAAACACAATGGGATCAGTTTTTTATGTTATTTTCCGTTATGTAATAAACAAGACAGTTTATTATTACTGTCTTAACACAGAGCAGCGAATACGTTATACGAGTGTGCTTATATTCAAACTGTACTAGCGGCCGCCCGCGACTTCGTCCGCGTTCAAGTTCGAACAAATAATAAATAATAATAATAATAAATATTTCACAACAATCACACCAATTCTCTAGTCCCAAAATCAGCTACGAGGCTTGTGTTATGGATACTAGACAACGGATAAACATACTTAAATACTTTTTTTTGTAAATAAATACATATTATGCATAGAAAACACCCAGACCAGTACAAACACACATGTTCATGCACACATATGTTTGTACTGTGCGGGGATCGAACCCACGACCCTTGGTTTTAGAAGTCTGACATGTAGACTACTGCACCACGCGCTCGTCGTTAAATGTTTAAGAGTTTTGGCCCAGTCCACTAGCCGAGATCTTTAAAACGATACCACAATCATATTTTAAGGCCTCGTGTAACTATTTAGTAATCTGTGGCCTCGTGACACAGGCTGGTGGGAAAGGAATGCTCTTACATAAATAATGAGATGGTGGCAAAAAAATCGCAGTTTTCATTTTTTTGTCGCGGCCTTCTCAAACTCTTGTCCGAGTAGATAATTCAGGGTTAACGCGACAAAAGATGCGGCCAGTTTATGTACGCATTTGGTTAATGACGACCAGCCTTTGAGGTATATTTATTAAGATCCTTTAATTCAAGGCAAAGCCATTTACGTATAAACGACATTGCACATTTGGTCGTCTTCGAATTAGTAGGCGTAACAGCTATTGACCTCTTGTTGAAGCCGGCACAACACTGATTGACTACATGCCAACATATGTATGGAGAGTGTTTCCACTTACAAATTGCTTAAAATGCACAAACGTCATCCACATTCATGGAGATTAAAGATGACTCACTAACTAAGTAAAGTAGTATAGATCATCATTCTTCAAACATCCACCACGCAACTGACATCATTTCGTTCTAAATTGTATTTTGACTCTTCCATTGCGCGCTACCGTAGTCTTATCTAGGCTGAACTTTAAACAAAAACAGCAATGTGTAATGATGACCAAAGAGTAAACAATACAATAAAAGTGCACGAAATACTAACTCAGTCCGTTCTGTTCTCTTTACACGCAGTCTGCCGGTGTTTTTCTCGGTAGCTGGCCGTCTGGTTCGCATTATTATATCCGAAACCAGTTTTTAAAAAGTTATCCTGCGGCCGTGTACTCGTTTCCTTTGCCTTATTTGACTATAAAAAAAGTTTCGTTTGTACTTTTGGCGCCATGGACGACAGGTAGGCTACAAAAACTTTCGATCGCTATCTTTTTCCTATCAGATAATGGTCAATTAGCGTTAACGCTATGTAACAGGATAATAACATTTTGTTTTTAGATTGTTTTGAGTCTACTTTGGCATTTGGACGCTTGCCTCTACGCGGGTGGTCGCATTTGTTTAGTTTTGACTTTGTGGGCGAAGCGCCGGTAGATATTCGCAATAATGTCATTCACCCCGATGTAAGTCGCTTGGTTTTTTTTTGTGCAACGGGAACTTAACTCTGCTTATCGTAATTTTGGAACTAACAACAATAAAACATAACGCTTTACACTGACACAGCTATTTACTAACAAAGGATTTTACCAAGCTGAAACTAATGTACTAACAATTAAATATGTTTTGGATTTTAATTTACCTAAGTCATTATTTTTCATGTTAAATAAAATACAACTTAAGGTATTTTAATAGGTAAACGATGCTATTTTAAAAAAAAATATGCATGTTTTTATATTCAAAATACACTCACTTTGATTTTTCAATACATACAGATTATTTCTCAGTTGGTTAAAATTTAAAGATATCTCAGTAAATTATGTAAATTTTTCTTTCGACCCAGACAAATAAAGGTTTGCAAACATGACCATTACAATAATGAGATGTATTCATGTACTTGTTGCGACAATTTAACAGATTAGGGCCTCTCCTTTGAAGACGTAACATATAATGAAATGAGTCACTTTTTACGAATAATTTTGCGATTTATTTACATTTTGTTTACTAACATATAATCCCATCGGCAGCACCCACACCTGTCAGTACAATGAAGAGGACGGCTCCATGCGGATGTACCTACGCGGGAGGCCCGTCGTGCTGTACGCGCCGAGCGACCACGAGGGCCTGGACCCCGCGAAGGTGGCTCCGCCGCCGCAGAACAAGCTCAAGCTCGAGTGGGTGTACGGGTACAGGTGAGTGCACCACCCCTTAGCCAAGCTTCACATAACAGTCATATCAGTTTTTCGACGCACACTGCTGGGCATAGGCCTCCTCTAAGATCTCCACCGCGATCGGCCCTGCTCTTCCCGCATCCAGCTCCTTTCCGCGACCTTCACCTGATCGTCGGTTTGACTTCACTCCACAAGATATGGCTTTTGGCTTTACATTCGATGCGCAAAGAAGGTGAAGTAGAAGACTATTGACGATCTATCTAAAAACCCTTTGCAAAAGAATCCAATATACGAAGATGACGTTTTAATAGGTCTGCCATCGCCTAAATTGTCGACCCCGGATAAACACGGCAAAAATCCCATACATTTGGGCAAATATGTTTTTGACTTCTGAAAAAGTATTTTTTGGCAAAAAAAAATAAAAACATACATAAAAAATCGAATGAAAAAATTCAACATTCGTTCCGAGGTAATATGGTAACAAAATTAATTAGAAATACATGATTGCAATTTTTAACTAAGATTTATTTCAATTTATCGCTTATCTATGAAAATTAAAGGTTTTCCCCTGACAACGAAAGTATTCCAACAAGTGGACAAATCCGGGGAAATCGGACATATGGCAGCCCTACCGTATAAGGTCAAAGTAGACAGAATTTTGTAGGGGCATAATACCTAGTACCTACCTACTAAAAATTAAAATAGTAAATTAACTAAGTATGTAGTATGTATGTAATATTTATGTGGTAGGTACGACCTTGCGCAGGACAGCAATAAAGGATTAGAGAGTGGTTTACAATACCTATTTAAAAATTAAAATAGGTAACTGGCGTAACAACAAACTTTGCTTGGTGATTTAATATAATAATAGGGGGCCTACTATTATGTTGCGTTTGTTTATTATTCAACCATATCAAGGGTACCATACGCCATGAATTTTATATGGCTATAGCAGAGTAGTGCTATCGATTTAGCCAAGGTTATCGAAAGCTGATAACAACTTGGGAAACTCGCTCATTTTTATATCAATTTACTTTATAGTTTTTAGTTTTATGGGAAAAGTCAGATGCCACACGCTAACCGTTTAAAATAATAGATACAAAAATCATCAGTGATTATTATTTCATGTCTATCATTGATGAAAATCTCTATTTCGTTCATATTTCATAAGCATTATCAATATTATCTATCAGTTACTAGTTGCCGCCCGCGACTTCGTCCGTGTGAAAAATCATTATCTTAACTATTCCTTATAAATTGTAGCCTATGTGTTTTACTGATATGTTATATTTTTTTATAAAATTTCATTCAAATCTGTACAGTTATTTTACGTGAAAGAGTAACAAACATCTATTCCATAGGGTAAAGCCGAGATATATGCCCTACTTTTCGAAACTTCGCTGTATAACTTCAATAATAAAAATCAAATTTATGCAAAGTAAAAGACGTTGTCTTTGATATATTCAAAGTATTAGGGACTTTAAACTTAAAAAAAAATAATCTTTTATTTCAGATAAACATTATCCATAATTTACACACATGTCAATCATTAATTAAATATTAAATAAATCGAAAGAAAATAATAAATTACAATTAAATAGTGATAATAAACAAAAAATAAATTAAATGTCAGGTTCTTATTTAACAAAAGGCGATGAATTGGCATACAGCTTCATCTACCTTTGCATCATCGGGGAATCCCACCGCTCGGCCAATGCATTCAGGACACTGTTTGTACTGCTCCGAAAGCGTTGTAGCAGCGAGGCACTCCTCTTTCGGATTAGCGGACCTCTAAATTTTGTAACATCTATCCCATACAGGGGATAGATGCCCGACCCCCATATAAATTGCGTTTGGGATAGATGACTCGACGGAAAATGGGCATCTATCCTACAAAATCTTCGAATTCATTTTGGCATGGCATGCTGTCGCTGCGAGTCATACAACCGAGTCAATTAGATAGAGTTAGATAATCTTTTGATGGATGTAATCGAATTTATCTGCGAAACTAATGTAATTAAAATCGGGTCATCTATACCACTCTATCTATCTCGGCTTGACCCTAATTACAAACTTTCGCGTTTATAATGTAGTCATAGGCTACATGCTCTATTTTTTTACACATATTAATACCAAAACTGGGTTTAAAAATAAATCGTTTTAAGGATAATACTTATATCAATGAATTTGATTAATTAAAGTATTTATAGCTATGATATATATATATATATATATATATATATATATATATATATATATATATACATATATATATATATCTGTACTTATTATTTTTTCCATAGTTATTAGGGTTCCGTAGTAAACAAGGAATCCTTATAGTTTCGCCATGTCTGTCGGTCTCTCCGTCTGTCCGCAGTTTTACTCAGAGACTATAAGTTGTAGAAAGCTGTAATTTGGAATGAGTGAGTATGTACTATGTATATTATTAAATTGCAAAAAAGTCGTAGAAAAACTTTTTTTTTTTTGAAGTTATTTTAGCTTATCTTCCATACAAGTAAAGTGGGGGGTATTCTTTTTCTCCACCTTAAACTTTAAAGGAAAACTATCAGAGCTGAGTAGTATATAAAAAAATATAAGTTATACCGACCATGTCATAAAATGTACACGGAAAATAAATTTGATTGAAAATTAGTTGACAGTTGGTAGTTATGTAAAGCAAGTATTTACCGCCATATTTTGGCTCGATTTTAGATATTTGAGAACTGAAAGTAGGCACTTGCAACTACGGAACCCAACAATTCGCGTGGCCAAACACGCACTTGACCAGTTTTTATATTTACATATAAAAGAATATTTTTACAATTTTTTTCAGATTATTTATCTTAAGACTTGAGTCATCACCTTTTGGTAAGGTAATACATAAATACTTTTAACAATAGATCATTGACGCCCTTACTTAAATAAATACACTACTTTCCCTCGGTCACAGATCTCTTATTATTCAGCTTATTGCATATTATGGTAAACTTGTTGCTGTATTAGTTTTGCGTAACGAGAACTTGCTTACTTACTGGGTCAATTATATCGTCCTTGTTACTTAACTTGAAAGTTATTTTATTATTCCAACTTTAGTTCAACATTTCTCTCTTCTTAAATGTCAACGTCCTTATTACGTATTGAGTCATACAGAGTCATATTTTGTTTTCAAAGTAGCAAGTAATGGCTGCTTCAACACAGTACTAAAAATATGTCACTTGCCAAAATTCAGGCGCCTACTCTCGTTTTAAGCCGGATCGGCAATTAACTGAAACTCATCGGCCATTTATCCAATTGTCCGGCAAATTGAGGTGATTGCCGCCTACGACGACGTAGCCTTACGCAGAACTTCACAGGGAAACACTTTGGCAGTTTAGATATAGTGCAAGGTCAACGCGACCAAGTTCTGTATATTAAATTAATTCAAACAAAATATTTAAATAAAAATAAACAAATAAATATTTCACAACAATTACACCAATTTTCTAGTCCCAAATTAATCTACGAGGCTTATGTTATGGGTACTAGACAATGGATAAACATACTTTAATACTTTTTTTTTTGTAAAAAAAATCATATTTGTTTCTTCGGTTTACGCGAACAGTAGACATTGAAATGATACACTTTTTACGGATTATTTCGCGATTTATTTACATTTTGTTTTAACCTGACGTTTCGGACCCTTTTCAGCGTCCGTGGTCACAGGTAGACTAAGGTGTTAGTTGTCATAACATAGTTTGAAAAAATTTTTAACTACCATCACTCAAAATATTAAGTTACGTTCCTATCCACACAAAATGAGCTAACAGTATCTTGAGGTCTTGCAGCGTGGGGTCGAGCTTGAGTCTTGGCTATAACAGGTTCCCAAGCTGGTGGAATTTTCCAACCATCTTCTCTATTAAAATTAGGGTGTCTTTTAATTTCAATAGCCTCACGGAGCATACGAGGAAGAAAACGACGTTCTCTTGCGAGGACTTTTGGTTGGTCAAAGCGTATGAAGTGGTTGGGTTTATCTAACGCGTGTTCACACACTGCAGACTTTGTGTTCCGTCTATGTTTAACGTCGGCTATATGTTCTTTAATCCGCACGCTTATACTACGCTTTGTTTGCCCTATGTATGAGAGTCCGCAGTCACATTCCAGTCTATACACTCCTGCGTCTTGAAGAGGTATGTTACACTTGACCGGTGGTAAGAATTGGTTGATCTTCTTAGGCGGCTTGAAGTAAGTTTTGATTGCAGCACGCTTCAAAAAAAGCAAAAGTCCTCGCAAGAGAACGTCGTTTTCTTCCTCGTATGCTCCGTGAGGCTATTGAAATTAAAAGACACCCTAATTTTAATAGAGAAGATGGTTGGAAAATTCCACCAGCTTGGGAACCTGTTATAGCCAAGACTCAAGCTCGACCCCACGCTGCAAGACCTCAAGATACTGTTAGCTCATTTTGTGTGGATAGGAACGTAACTTAATATTTTGAGTGATGGTAGTTAAAAATTTTTTCAAACTATGTTATGACAACTAACACCTTAGTCTACCTGTGACCACGGACGCAGAAAAGGGTCCGAAACGTCAGGTTAAAACAAAATGTAAATAAATCGCGAAATAATCCGTAAAAAGTGTATCATTTCAATAAAAAAAATCATATTATACATAGAAAACACCCAGACCAGTACAAACACATATGTTCATGTACACATATACTTGTACTGTGCGGGGATCGAACCCGGGACCCTTGATCTTAGAAGTCCGACATGAGGACCACTGCACCAAGCGGTCGTCAATAATACTTATCTTGGATTCCGTCCACCAGACTCGCTAAAACGAAAAAGTAACAACAAGGAATGGAATGCACTTCCGCCGACGGTGTTCCCTCTTTCTTATAACTTGAGTTCATTCAAAGCGAAAGTCAACAGGCACCTTCTGGGTAAGCTCGCTACATCGTCGACATCTTTACCCCTTAGATGGAGAATGATGTCAAGAGCGAACCCATATTAATAAAAAAAAACACAGATCCTTGCATGTAAGAGTTTGGCATAAAGTGTGTTATAAGTTTGACCACTGTGTCTGTGTGTATATGTGTTTGTGTTGTTGTGTGTTTGTGGCATCGTAGCTCAAGAACGGATGGACCGATTTCAGTGCGGTTTTTTTTATTCGAAAGATAATTTAATCACGGTGGTTTATAGCTATAGCTGATAGAAACCCGACCGGCCGTTGAAGCTCATCGGCTGTTTTTCTGCCTCATCAGGGTTTTTTTTTAACAGAACGTTTTTTAAGAATTAAATGGAAGTCCAGTATGTATAGGTATTATAGTAGGCATACACATACGGGGCCTGTTAATAGACTGATACAATTATTTAAAGTGCGTCATTACTTTATTTAGCAGACACATTGTCTGACGCGAATGACATAAAGGTCGAATATTATATTCAATTAGTCACAGCACTTTTACCCCTGGTATATTTGTAATCCCCATGGAAATTTAAATTAATTCAAGGATAAAGGTGTGTCTGTAAATTGTTAAACTTAATTCTAATTGGTAACACAAATATGTCACTACTTAGTTTTTAAAATGATTGGTTCGCTTAATGTTTAGTTTTTTTTAATATTTTAACTATATATGTACTTATAACTATACTTTGATTTTTTTATTATTTTAAACCCAAACCAAATCTCATAGCAGTCATAGCGCTATAGGAGTATTGTAAATTGACTTTTTATTTAATTTTAGTTTTTTTGGAAGACTTATAGCTAGAGAGATTAAATAATTTTTTTTTAAAAAAAACAAGACAAATCAAGACATTGAAACTTATATTTATAAAGCTTACTCACAAAAGGCAAGTTCGTTATTAAAAAAAAATCGTTACACATATCATAACGTAGTATATGAAGGAATGCGGATTAAGAGAACTTTATACAGCCTTTGTTAGGATCACATTGAAGCAATTTCAAGGCTGGCTTTTGTATTGTATCTAGTTCACGCTTGGCCAGCCAAGCTTTACTGGACATGTAAATTAGAGTTCGGATAAATTTCCCTAGATGCAATATGTATGTATTATCAAACGCTATATCTACCTATCAGAATCTTGGCATTGTTTGTTTTTTTCACGCACTTTATGGAAACCAGTTATGCCTATGAAACGAAGGAAATATCCGCTAATTAGTACAGATCATTATCTATCTGTGTCAAAATGTTTTAATAATTGGTGAAAAAAAAGGCAACACGCAACTAAAATCTAGAACATTTTTACCGCAATATATAAAGGTCAAGGAATTACCGACTAGAGTAAAAAATATATTTTATATATTTATAAAAAATATAGGTTATAAGAATAATGTAACTTTACGTTTGCGTTATTAGAACAATTGTTTTTGTTCTTCACTTTGTTTAACAAGAAACAAAATGAATTCCGCAAAATGATACTCGTGAAACTTCCGCCCGCATTGCTGCAGGGCTGTGAATTCTTTAAACTAGCGATGGATGTATTTTAGAAAATGTAAAAATGTGAAAATGTAACGCAATGTAATTATAAAGCTGCTCGTATCAGTAAAAGGTTTTATTGACGCTTCAAGTTAAGTAGAAGTAAATTAAGTGTTAGGTTTATCATCGTAAACCAAATTACGGTTTTTAATGCCTAACAAAACTTTGTTAAAAGGTGAACTCAAAGTCGTAAGGCATTCTAGACCAGTCATGCCTACGGGCGCTATAAATTGGACACGTCTTTTCGTATCTTTTTTTCGGATATGTCATCTGCTGGCTTAAAATAAATACCAAATCGTTACCAATACAAGTATTTGAACAATAGAATAACGTGCAAGCAATTGAAATAGCCGGTCCTATCTCACTGGCTCCAAAGTGTTAACCTTAGCCAACCCCAAGGTCAGCTAATCGCTCTCGAGGTTTCGCTCCAGTGCGCGCACGCAATCGAAGACGATGACCAATCCGCCCGTGATGAAAGGAAACGCTTTCGGTGGGAATTTAGCTTTTTTGTTGGCATCTTCGGTCCAGATGGAGTGACAAGAAAGTATTAGTAGCAAGGCCATTCATACTGTCTTTTTTAAACAGCTACGTTCTAGATACGTTTGCCGAATTTATGTTGTACTTAAGTACAGAACTCGCTGTACTTTAATATAACACAAACTCGGCCCAGAATTTCGGCCATATTATATCTTGCTTGTTATTCAATTACGATTTAATTTGATGATATAATTAAATAACCTAGGCTATTTGAAAGCGACTACGATCTCAAACGAAATCTCCGTAACTAGTCCACGAGGTCGGGACCCTAAGTTTCGTAGGGTGCAGATGCCGTACTCCTTACCGTTTCATTTGTATTTTCGGCTATAGCCAGCTCGCCCTTTCGCACGGCCAAGCTTGTTAAGAGTAACAGTGATGACTACATCTGTAACTATGGACAACAGCTTAAAGAGCATAGGCAGAGTATAGGTGCTTATCCTTAATCGTCTGGCTAGAACAATGAATTCATTGCTTTGCCTGTTTTCTATTTACCTTTCTATATCCTTCCCAGGGGCAAGGACTGCCGCAGCAATCTCTACCTTCTGCCCACGGGCGAGATAGTCTACTTCGTGGCGGCAGTGGTCGTGCTCTTCAACGTGGACGAACAGTGCCAGCGCCACTACACGGGACACACGGACGATGTTAAATGTCTGGCAGTGCACCCCAACAAGCTGGTGGTGGCGAGCGGGCAGTGCGCTGGGCACGACAGACTCGACGCTAGGGTGAGTCACTGTGCAGAGTTTACTGTGTGTCTAGCGGGAACTAAGACTGCCGCAGCTATCTGTACCTTCTGCCCACGGGCGAGATCGTCTACTTCGTGGCTGCAGTGGTCGTGCTCTTCAACGTGGACGAACAGTGCCAGCGCCACTACACGGGACACACGGATAATTTGAAGTACCTCGCTGCGTACCCTAATAAGCTGCTGGTGGCGACCGGGCAATGTGCCGGGCACGTCTGACTCGAAACAAAGGTGAGTCACTGTGCAGAGTTTACTGTGTGTCTAGCGGGAACTAAGACTGCCGCAGCAATCTCTACCTTCTGCCCACGGGCGAGATAGTCTACTTCGTGGCGGCAGTGGTCGTGCTCTTCAACGTGGACGAACAGTGCCAGCGCCACTACACGGGACACACGGACGATGTTAAATGTCTGGCAGTGCACCCCAACAAGCTGGTGGTGGCGAGCGGGCAGTGCGCTGGGCACGACAGACTCGACGCTAGGGTGAGTCACTGTGCAGAGTTTACTGTGTGTCTAGCGGGAACTAAGACTGCCGCAGCTATCTGTACCTTCTGCCCACGGGCGAGATCGTCTACTTCGTGGCTGCAGTGGTCGTGCTCTTCAACGTGGACGAACAGTGCCAGCGCCACTACACGGGACACACGGATAATTTGAAGTACCTCGCTGCGTACCCTAATAAGCTGCTGGTGGCGACCGGGCAATGTGCCGGGCACGTCTGACTCGAAACAAAGGTGAGTCACTGTGCAGAGTTTACTGTGTGTCTAGCGGGAACTAAGACTGCCGCAGCTATCTGTACCTTCTGCCCACGGGCGAGATCGTCTTCTTCGTGCCGGCAGTGGTCGTGCTATTCAACGTGGACGAAAAGTGCCAGCGCCACTACACGGGACACACGGACGATGTTAAATGTCTTGCAGTGCACCCCAACAAGCTGGTGGTGGCGAGCGGGCAGTGCGCTGGACACGACAGACTCGACGCAAGGGTGAGTCACTGTGCAGAGTTTATTGTGTCTAGCGGGAACTACGACTGCCGCAGCAATCTCTACCTTCTGCCCACGGGCGAGATAGTCTACTTCGTGGCGGCAGTGGTCGTGCTCTTCAACCGGGACGAACAGTGCCAGCGCCACTACACGGGACACACGGATGACGTTAAATGTCTGAACTGTGCACGGGCCCTACAGACTCGACGCCAATTTTAAACACTGGTGTGTGATGCGATAGAAAATTCTTTACGCTCAGTCGTCAGCACTATTGGAACATCTGACGGAACACTTTAGTTGAAAAATGTGTTGTGTGTGACAGCCTCCATCTGTTCTCGAATCGCTTTGACGCGAGTGGCATGATCTGCCTTCGCACCATCCATACATCATCGGCCTTTTATTCAGTCTCAATAAACAAAGGTTACATATAAGCTTCAAATTTCACATTGAGGTAGACGATTTTCTATACATAGAAGATTTAGATCGAATTGGTTGTAAAACTTTGAAGATCCCTTCATTAAGTAATACGGCTGAGGGAGTTCACATCTATTCTTGGGCTTCCCCCTCAGTGAGGCCATCGCGCATGTCATCGCGCATTTTATTTTATTAGGAAAACACTACAGTATCATAAAAACTAAATTACTCGCTAGACTTTTATACATATTGACTTAAACTTTAACTTTTGAAATAATAATGAAAAAATAAAAATAAAAAACAATCAGTAGAGTTGGACATTAATACGCTTAGTCAAAAGCTGTAGTAGTAAGCTCTATCCAGTCAGTGCACCGCTTCAAACCATCTTTTTGACAAACGTTTTTTGAGACTAGTAACATTAGTGTTAAATAAGTCTAGTTCGAGGTCATCGGCCATAGCATTGAACACGCTAGGAGCTGTAATGAAATAGGAGTTCTGTCTGTATTTCGTGGTGCTTTGTGGGATGAAAAGAGTCGCAGACCTCCTCAGGGTTCTGTGCGGTACCCTGATATTTATTAATGAAAGGAGGTGTGGCGAATCTAATTTTGATTGAGCTATTTTAAAAAGAAGCACTAAATCTGCAATATTTATGCATGACGCCAAGCCAGTAATTTTTGGGTCTACCCCTTCTGTGGGGTTAGCATTACCAGACATTTGTTCCCAGCGTAGCTTGCAGTTTACTACAAAACATGACGTTAAGTAGGTTTACGTGTTATTTTTTTTAAAACCAATCCTACCTCAATATGCTCATAATGTATGTGTTGTTAAGTCTTCAAGCTACATCAACAAAAAGAGCACTATAATAGCAGGAATACGTCTTTAATAGCTTACCACTGAAAATTGAATCACTGGAAAATCCCCAGTTCAAGATGCAGCTTAAAAAGGTTGCTTTTGTGAAATGTTTTGATACGCTGGACAAATATTTTAATAATTGAAATCAAATTTTACTAATGTTGTAATTTAGTATCTCAAATGTTTTAATAATTACAATAAATATATTCAGTAATAATTGTTATGACTCATATTTTCTGAACTCAACGTATTTTTGTATTACGAGTATTATATGCCCGAAATGGGTAAACGGTTGAAACATGTATTTTATTCCAACCATTGTACACAGTTTGAGACAGTTAATGACTATCTTATCTAATCTTTTCCTTTTCAGCCCCACGTCCGAGTATGGAACTCGGTGTCTCTCGCCACGCTGGCTGTCATCGGCGCCGGTCAGATGGAGCGTGCGGTGGCCTGCATCACCTTCTCAAGAGCTGATGGTGGATCATTGCTGGCCTGTGTCGACGAGGGGCCCGACCACACCATCTCCGTGTGGGAGTGGCAGCGGCCTGATAAAGGGCACTGCCTAGCTGAGACCAAGGTGAGACAAGAAGGACCAGAGACCATAACAAAATATTATCATAGACAGCCGAAAGACGGTTTTACTGAACTCTTGCCTATGTCAGACATGGTTGGAGAATGATATGAGCCAGGTTCTTATTCGTAGAACGAGCTACCAATTTACCTTTGCAAGAATCGTGATAATTCTTACAGGCCAAAAAATTGTAAACGATTGGTGTGGTGACACTCCCAAGAAATTTTCAAACCTTATGTACGGATGTGTATCTGAAGTGAGGTGTCTTCTGACACAGGCTTTGTCAAACTTAAAAGAAGGTATTTGCCACTAGTTTAAGACACTATTTGTTAAAGAAATTAAGAATTTATTATAATCTTATATTTCGACAAGACATTACTCTTAAATAATTATTTTCTGCTCTGGTCATCGGGGAGGATACGAACCCCCGACCTTTGGAAGTACGGTCCAATGCTCTAACCACTGAGCTACCAAGAACCTTAACGGATTCGTTGAATTTTGTAAGTGCTTTTTAACGCTTTGTGCTAGCGTATGTTTTATCAATTATAGTTGGGAATCACCAGAGAGATTTTTTTTACAAATATTTAACAATCGGTTAAAATTTAAAAATAGGCTAAAATTTTATTTAAAAATAGTTTAAAAATAGCGTTGTGAACGCAAAAGATACTTATCAAATTATATTAAATTATTAATGAATAGATTATAAATTGCTCCGCGTTCAATGACGCTCATTTGACTTATAAGGAAAGCCTTTTCAGCCTCGTTGTGAAGATATTGTGTTCGTTCTGACTTAGGAAAAGGACTTTTCGCTCCTATAAACCGCTTCAGCGTGAGAGAACGCTTTCGAGCATTTGCAGTATATTAAATTAGTCTCTAACGTATTTTAACTGTCTCGTTTCAGTGTTCCGTGGACACAGTAGTAGCGGCAGAGTTCCATCCTCTCGACCGCAATCAAATAGTAACCTGCGGGAAGAACCACATCGCATTCTGGACGCTAGATCAAACCAACGTGTTGTACAAACGGATGGGCGTCTTTGAGACCCGGGATAAACCGAAGTACGTCACGTGTCTCGGGTTCAATCAGAATGGTGAGTTTGAATGTTTGCCTTCTCGATTTTAATTGGATTTAAGACCAACTAAGGGGAAGACCAACTATTCCCATCCATACTTGGTTGATATACCAACTATACGCACTAAGCGCTTCGCTTCATCCTGCACAATGCGCACACCAAGGAAGGGAATGCGCTTCCGCCGATGGTGTTCCCTCTTTCTTACAACTTGAGCTCATTCAAAGTGAAAGTTAATAGGCACCTTCTGGGTAAGCTCGCTACATGGTCGACTTTTCTTTACCTCTTAGAGGGAGAATGATTAGTTGCTGTGCCCTAGTCGGGCGTCACTGTACTAGTTTACTCATGAGACTGTAACACTTTATTGTAACGTGTGACTTTGCAATAAATATTATGAATATGAATATGATGTCAAGCGCGAACCCGAGCGAATTAATAAATAAATAAAAAACTACTTGTTCATATGTGTCACTTTACTAAAAAAAAAATCTTTTAGTTTAGATTAGCTAAGTAGATACTTTAAAAAGGATTTCAAAACTGTTTGTAGAATGAAATTAAGTGTTGCGGACGAAGTACGGTACGAATACAGGCATTTGCGGATGGGGTGTTTGTTTTAATTCGCAATTAACGCATTCTTCAATATACAGTAAAGTATAATATAATATCTCAGAAAAATAAGTCTCGGGAAAATTATAAACTAATACACTGATATTATTAGATGAACTTATGGTATTCTTATCCTTAAGAAATCAGCGTTATTAAAGTATGCTTCAATCAAATTTATTTATCAGTCAGCTCCTTCAGCAATCCAGCCGAAACGTCGAGCAGTGAGTACCTATTACTCATTAAAATATATCGCGTTTAGACCCGATAACCAGTAGTTAGTATTACTGCCTCGTTGGTTCTCTGCCTTACATTCGAGAGGTCCTGGGTTCGAATTTCTCGAAAACAGCTCTGAGTCGGGAAGTTGGCGGTGTTACACCCCCGTGCCTCGGATAGCACGTTAAGCCGTTGGTCCTGCGCCTGATCTCTCTCCGGTCATGTCGGATTGCCGTCTCACCGAACTCTGAGAGTGATGGAACAGTGAGTGCACGTGTGTATTGCGCTCACACTTGTGCACTATAATATCTCCTGCGTAGTTGGCTGATCTCTGTTGAGATTGGCCGCCGTGGTCGAAATCGGACAGGAGGACTACTAGTGTTAAATGTAACGCGAAAGTATAAAATCATTTATTAATCTGTGTTGGGTGTGTGTGTACCTTAGGCGATGTCCTGTCCGGGGACTCGAATGGCAACATAATCGTGTGGGGGCGCGGCACCAACACCATCGCCAAGCTGGTGCGAGGCGTTCATGAAGGAGCCGTCTTCTCGATATGCTGTCTCAAGGTTGGTTTCACAATTCTTGGTATTTAGTTATCTGAAGAGGTGCTTGTGGCGCAGTGGTTGCAGCGCTTTGGTAGTGATATTAAAAGTTAAGCAACCTAAGGCGCGGTCATGTTTGGGATGGGTGACCATTCTGACCATTTAAGTGACGTCTATTTACAAGCATCTCCGTGCTTCGGAAGGCACGTTAAGCTGTTAGTCCCGGCTAATATCGATAGATATTAGTCGTTAAGCCTGGTCAGAGGCCCTCGGCGGCTTAATAACATCTGATAGTAAATTTGGTCACAAACTTACCTTACAAACACTTTCCACTAATCCGCACTGAGTCCGCGTGGTGGAGTATGGCTCGGACCACCTCATAGTTGAGGTGAGGCCTGTGCCCAGCAGTGGGATGTTTTAGGCTGATGAGAGTTATCAGAAAGGCTTAGTTAACCTAGTCTAGTTAATGAAAATGAGGAATCCTGATGGCTGCAGTCTTGTTTTGGACTTCATTTAAATTATTTGGCCTCTCATGGCCGCCGGTGCGACCCGTCTAACGTTTGCACCACTGATTACGGCATGAGTATTTTGTGTTGGTGTAAACTTGTTTCTTTTTACCCACTATTATGAATAAATCATAAACTTGTACGAAAATTTTGCAACTTACTGTATCAAGTTCATAAAACTAAGAAGTAAAATATCATGTTCTAATGAGAACGATATTATTTTGTTATTTAACTTCCAAAGGCGCCTATACCTAGCCTAACAAAGTTGTTCATCACCTGTTTACTGTATTACTGTATATTTACAAGTTGTGCACTGTAATTATTATATTTCTGATAACAAAGAACTTTTGAAAATGAAAATGAATCAATTTGAAATTTAATAAGGTCATTTAAGTTTTAATTTGCTTTCAGGATGGTCGCGTGCTAAGTGGTGGTGGTAAAGACGGCCGCATCGTGGCTTTCGACCCTGACGTCAATGCTATGGGCGTCGAGAATGTGGTGAGTATGAAACCGCTTTATGACGTGTGTGTCGTTAGTCTTTAAAAAGCAAAGCAAACGAAAAGCAAGCACTGAGCACAGAATTTGGAGGAGGAAGTATGAAAGAAGATGATAGATGAAGATTGAGAGTGAAAAGTGAATTTGGGGATAGAAAAATAGATCGTGTTGGTTTTGAGTACAATTTGTTAACTAGGTAGCGTAGCGCGGCACAAGTTCAAGACTTTTAGTAGATAAAATCAAATTATTTTAATTTGATTTTATCCAATCCTTCCTACCCCACTCTAAATCTTCTTCCTACCGATATGACTATGGGTAGGAAGAAGAAGAAGATTGGACCTACTGACGTATGTAGGCGAATAATCTTTAAGCCAATGTTGGCGCCAACGTGTGGTACCGGGGTGAACGTTGGCATCATGATTTTCGTGTGTGATCTTTATGTAATTGTGTATTAATTTCCTTTTCATTTCAGATCGAAGGGCATTTCGGTGGCGTGCGTGTAGTGGCCGAGGGTCGCGGCAGTCAGCTGTTCGTGGGCACTACAAAGAACTGCATCTTGCACGGCGACTTGGAACTGGGTTTCTCTCCCGCCGTTCTAGGTAAATGCACGATAGAATGTAAGAACACTCAACTATAATAGATATATTTGGACTAAACAGTTTAGGTCCAAATATATCTATTTTATCGATGTTCCGTTTTGTTACGTTGAGTTAATTAATTAGTAATGACAAAAGTTGGAAAAAAATTGAAGTTATTTTTTGTAACTCGATATAAATATGCAGTATGAGCAGAACATATCTGGGGACAATTTGGATACTGCAAGTCATGATCTGTGTTTGAACATTCGCTTGACATGACTTGTTGGGACACCCTAAAGTATTTCAATACTTATCTTTTTTTAACAACAACATGGCGTGTATTGATCTGACTCCGTGGTAAGAAACTTAAGCACTTGTGCTACAGAAATCCGAGTCAACAATGGTATTACACATAAACTTAAATAGATACAAATAACACCTAGTCCAGACCAGTACAAAAAGAAGTATTCATGCACAAAAATGGCTACAGAAATCCGAGTCAACAATGGTATTACATATAAACTCAAATAGATACATATAACACCCAGTCCAGACCATTACAAAAAGAAGTATTCATTCACAAAAATGGCTACAGAAATCCGAGTCAACAATGGTATTACATATAAACTCAAATAGATACATATAACACCCAGTCCAGACCAGTACAAAAAGAAGTATTCATTCACAAAAATGGCTACAGAAATCCGAGTCAACAATGGTATTACATATAAACTCAAATAGATACATATAACACCCAGTCCAGACCAGTACAAAAAGAAGTATTCATTCACAAAAATGGCTACAGAAATCCGAGTCAACAATGGTATTACATATAAACTCAAATAGATACATATAACACCCAGTCCAGACCAGTACAAAAAGAAGTATTCATTCACAAAAATGGCTACAGAAATCCGAGTCAACAATGGTATTACATATAAACTCAAATAGATACATATAACACCCAGTCCAGACCATTACAAAAAGAAGTATTCATGCACAAAAATGTTTGTACAATCCGGAGATCGAACCCGCGATCTCTCGGTCTAATAGTCAACTTCTTAACCACTTAAAGAAAAATTGGACTGCCAGGCGGAAGTTGCATCTCATGTAAGCCGGTCGGTTGCTGTAACTAACTATTATGATATTTGATATTTGCTCATTGGTCTGCATTTCTTTAAGTGCTCTATAGGTTGCCAGTTAGCCCATGTCTTTCCTTTGGTAGTCCGATTTATTCTTTAAGTTTCAATTTCACAATTCGAAGAATTCGCATTGTTAATGCTTAAAATGCTGTTGTATCGCATCACATAACATAGCTTCACATACACGCACATTCTCACACACACACTTGGAATTGTATTATGTACATTTAAGCCTGATTTTATTTTGTTAAATTTCGGTTTATATTGTTGATATGTGTATCTAAGTAAGGAAGAGCGAGGTCACCAAAAACGCAGGCATAACTTGCTTAAATGGAGACCTCTTGTAATAAGGAATAAGTTATGAACGAAATAAATACCTTATTGTATTTTAATTAGTGATATATTTCCCACTATAGTAATTTTGTTATTTTTCAATTTAATTTAACTCACGTATAATTTCCGACACAAAGTATTTTGTTTTAATTGAAATGAATGACTTATGATGACTTAAATAATTTATTTTATTATTTACTAGCTGTGCCCGCGACTTCGTCCGCGTGGAGTTGTAATTTTGGGCATAGACATGTACTGTCGCAGACAGTTTTTTAGATCATTTCAAGAGGAATAATTCTTTCATATTTATATTTTTGGTATCTTGAACCGTTTTCGCAGCGTACGCAACTCAAGGATGGTTTAGTAGATTCTGAGATTCAATTTCCTGCCTGCCCCCTAAGTTCATCGGCGTGATTATTTATATCCCAGTTTACTCTCCAGGTGATACTGAGTCAAATAAAAAAAGTCCCGTCAAAATCAGTCCAGTAGATTCTGAGATTAGCCCGGACAAACAGACAGACAGACAGACAAAAATTTTAAAAATTGTTGTTTTGGCTTCTATTACGGTAATTAAGACCCCCTGTAACAATTTTTCATAAAAATCTTCAATGTACAGAAATCGATCTTTTACAGTCTTATTATATGTATATATTTATTTAATGCTGTACTATTTTAACGTTGTTTAATAATTGCAGGGCACGTGGACGAGGTTTGGGGGCTTGCAGCGCACCCCACGCTGCCGCAGTTCGTGTCGGCGGGCTGGGACCGGCTGCTGCAGCTGTGGGATGGGCTCAGCCACTCTACCGTCTGGAGTAAGGATATCGAAGTAAGTTTTTAGTATAATGTCGTGTTAAACCTATCAATTGATTCGGTTTAACTTAACTTAACTTTAGCTTTATTTACTACTATTTATAGGTGTGAGGGCTACAGTATATTTTTTTGCTGTTTAAAAGCCTAAATAAAAATAAAACTGGTCGTGAATTATACATCTACTCAATTTTTAGGCTGGCAGTCATAGACATAGTTCATAATTAATTTATTCTCAGAATATGGATCCGAAAATAAATGATTTGAATTTTAATTATATATATCTCATATATCTCTCATTCAGTTTTCATTTTATATTATATAATATATCACTTACACTATCACTCACATACACACAACATCACATCTACGAGTAAACTTCACCACAGAAATATACTCTCACTCACATACACACATGTTACATCTAGGCACACTTTTCCACAAAAACATACTCTCACTCACATACACACACGTTACATCTAGGCACATTTTACCACAAAAACAAACTCTCACTCACATACACACACGTTACATCTAGGTTCACTTTATACAAAAACACACTTACTTACATACAAACACGTTACATCTAGGTACACTTAACCACTAAAACACACTACTCACATACACACACATTACATCTAGGTACACTTAACCACTAAAACACACTAACTCACATACACACGAGTTACATATAGGTACACTTAACCACTAAAACACACTAACTCACATAATCACACGTTACATCTAGCTACACTTAACCACTAAAACACACTAACTCACATACACACACGTTACATCTAGGTATACTTAACCACTAAAACACACTAACTCACATACACACACGTTACATCTAGGTACACTTAACCACTAAAACACACTAACTCACATACACACACGTTACATCTAGGTATACTTAACCACTAAAACACATTAACTCACATACACACACGTTACATCTAGGTACACTTTACCACAAAAACACTTACTCACATACAAACACGTTACACCTAGGTACACTTAACCACTAAAACACACTAACTCACATACACACACGTTACATCTAGGTACACTTAACCACTAAAACACACTAACTCACATACACACACGCGTTACATCTAGGTACACTTAACCACTAAAACATACTCTCACTCACATACACACACGTTACATCTAGGCACACTTTACCACAAAAACAAACTCTCACTCACATACACACACGTTACATCTAGGTTCACTTTACCACAAAAACACACTGACTCACATACAAAAACGTTACATCTAGGTACACTTAACCACTAAAACACACTAACTCACATACACACACGCGTTACATCTAGGTACACTTAACCACTAAAACATACTCTCACTCACATACACACACGTTACATCTAGGCACACTTTACCACAAAAACAAACTCTCACTCACATACACACACGTTACATCTAGGCACACTTTACCACAAAAACAAACTCTCACTCACATACACACACGTTACATCTAGGTTCACTTTACCACAAAAACACACTGACTCACATACAAAAACGTTACATCTAGGTACACTTAACCAGTAAAACACACTAACTTACATACACACACGTTACATCTAGGTACACTTAACCACTAAAACACACTAACTCACATACACACACGTTACATCTAGGTACACTTAACCACTAAAACACACTAACTCACATACACACACGTTACATCTAGGTACACTTTACCACAGAAATGCACTCTCATACTTTTTTTGTTTTGTAAATTCTTTAAATACTCTTAAGCGAAATAGAACTCTTTTTGTTGTTCATTTATAAGCTTAGAAACTTCAATGTATAGTGGGGTCAGAGGGTGTGGCCTGGTGACCAGTAGCACAGGTTACTCCCCGAAGCCTATTTCAGGCGCTAGCTCACACTATCTTGGCTAAAACTTGCTTTATGTTTTCACATTAATTTATAAGTGGCCAAGTGGTGAAGGGAATAATAAATAAGTTGTGTTAACCAGGAACGCGCGCAGTGCTGCGCGTGGTCCGCTGATGGCGGTGCGGTGGCGGTGGGCGCGCTGAGCGGCAAGTGGATGGTGTTCCACCCGCACTCCAGGGAACTGCTGGCGCAGCACCAGGACGGGTATACAGCTTGTGTTGTTCGCATCAGTAGCCGGTGCGGTGGCGGTGGGCGCGCTGAGCGGCAAGTGGATGGTGTTCCACCCGCACTCCAGGGAACTGCTGGCGCAGCACCAGGACGGGTATACAGCTTGTGTTGTTCGCATCAGTAGCCGGTGCGGTGGCGGTGGGCGCGCTGAGCGGCAAGTGGATGGTGTTCCACCCGCACTCCAGGGAACTGCTGGCGCAGCACCAGGACGGGTATACAGCTTGTGTTGTTCGCATCAGTAGCCGGTGCGGTGGCGGTGGGCGCGCTGAGCGGCAAGTGGATGGTGTTCCACCCGCACTCCAGGGAACTGCTGGCGCAGCACCAGGACGGGTATACAGCTTGTGTTGTTCGCATCAGTAGCCGGTGCGGTGGCGGTGGGCGCGCTGAGCGGCAAGTGGATGGTGTTCCACCCGCACTCCAGGGAACTGCTGGCGCAGCACCAGGACGGGTATACAGCTTGTGTTGTTCGCATCAGTAGCCGGTGCGGTGGCGGTGGGCGCGCTGAGCGGCAAGTGGATGGTGTTCCACCCGCACTCCAGGGAACTGCTGGCGCAGCACCAGGACGGGTATACAGCTTGTGTTGTTCGCATCAGTAGCCGGTGCGGTGGCGGTGGGCGCGCTGAGCGGCAAGTGGATGGTGTTCCACCCGCACTCCAGGGAACTGCTGGCGCAGCACCAGGACGGGTATACAGCTTGTGTTGTTCGCATCAGTAGCCGGTGCGGTGGCGGTGGGCGCGCTGAGCGGCAAGTGGATGGTGTTCCACCCGCACTCCAGGGAACTGCTGGCGCAGCACCAGGACGGGTATACAGCTTGTGTTGTTCGCATCAGTAGCCGGTGCGGTGGCGGTGGGCGCGCTGAGCGGCAAGTGGATGGTGTTCCACCCGCACTCCAGGGAACTGCTGGCGCAGCACCAGGACGGGTATACAGCTTGTGTTGTTCGCATCAGTAGCCGGTGCGGTGGCGGTGGGCGCGCTGAGCGGCAAGTGGATGGTGTTCCACCCGCACTCCAGGGAACTGCTGGCGCAGCACCAGGACGGGTATACAGCTTGTGTTGTTCGCATCAGTAGCCGGTGCGGTGGCGGTGGGCGCGCTGAGCGGCAAGTGGATGGTGTTCCACCCGCACTCCAGGGAACTGCTGGCGCAGCACCAGGACGGGTATACAGCTTGTGTTATTGTAACTACAATACAGAGACTGCTCATAAAAATCTTCCCCTTCGAAACACAAAGTGATAACTAATAACATCTTATATAATTTTAAACTATCGCGTTGAATTTTAACACTAACTATTCTTAGTAGACTAAACTCAGTCAGCTGAGTCGTGACCACGGCTGTGTGCAATTCAGCCGAAACTTCGAGCAGTGAGTACCTAAATACTCATTAAAATAATTCGCGTTTAGACCCGATAACCAATAGTTAGTGTTAATTACATCTTATAATTCGACTAAACTACAACTTTTTGTCATTTACCGAGGACGATATCAGCGACGTAATATTAGCCTAATTAAGAGTTACCACGACTATATGGAGTAATGTATATTTGGCGCAACAGATTTAATGTTAGGAAACTAAAAACGCTTCCTACCGACCGGGTGTTATGGCCGGGGACCTCAGACTATGGTCCCGATCTTCTTGATTTGTCTATCTATATCTATATTATTCTGCATCTAAATCATTATATGCCGCGATTCATGTGCGGTACTAAGCTAACAGCGCCATCTAGCCTATGGAGCCGTATCAGCGCTCGCTGGCGTGCTTGCCACCATTAGACATGCGCTTGTGACGGCGAACGGTAGAGGTCGCCACATACATATTTAATAATAAAAAAATAAAATTGATTATTCCGTAACGCACTAAATCGTAAACAATCTAGAGGTTCTTAAACTACCCAGTAAGTACTCGTGGTACCTGTGGCGGGAGACCTCGCTTTCTTTATAAAATATAAAGGTATGAGCAGACTTTTCTAACAAAAATGATAACATTTTGTGTGTGTGTGTGTGTGTGTCTAAGACCTTACAGTTTAAGGTAAAGTGAAATAGTGTGTCAGTGAGGCCCTACGATGTGAAAATCTCGGGATTCGTTATGAAATATTTCAAAACCAACACTATCAATGTCACATATCACAGTTCAACTTGTCAGTAGGTCCTCAGTCTCGTTGTGTCCGAGGATTTTAAGTGCCGTTAGTTATAACGAATGTAAGAATAAGGTTACTTATTCCTTATTATAAGGTTATTCGTATGACGTGTGCAGTTTATTATAAAGATAGGCTGCTTGTACATACAATTGTCGCTTATCAAATGTTAATACCATGTTATTATTTAATTCCCCCAGCACGGAGCCAATTCAAACAATCCAGTACTCGCCCGACAACCGGCTGGTGGCTATCGGCTCGCGAGACAACTTCATCTACATTTATCGGGTTGACGACGGCGGTGCAAGATATACGAGACAGGGGAAGTGCTTGGTAAGATATACATCAGTTGTAAATGTCCTTTGATAATAGTAATAACTAGATTCATTGAAAACACGTCTGGTTTAAGGATGCAGGTTTTAATCCCCGATACATCTGTGCACTAACGTCAGTGGGATGTCACAAAGTCAACCATTTCGTTACGTATTCGTGTCGTTCAAACGTCAAAAACTGTCAGTTTCCCCATACAAATTGTCAATTTAACGATAGGTAAACGCTATGAATACGTAACGGTAGTTGTTCGTGCTCACCCCACAGATATCAACATTCTTATGTAACACTAGCGGCCGTCCGTAACTTCGTCCGCATTAAATTTCGAACATATGTTAAAGTTTCGGCACAGTCCACTCGCCGAGATCTTTAAAACGGTACCTCGAGTAGTACCTTTTAAGGCCCTAGCACTGCGACACAAGCTGGTGGAAAAGGAATGCTCTTACACCAATAATATATAGAGATTATGCTTTAATCTTCTTCTTTCGTGGCGGCAAGAACACAGGCTAAATCTTGCTTGTGCAGAAAGCGGCTGCCGTGGTAGCCCTCTGGTTACTGACTAGTAAGTCCTCACGCGAGCAGGTGGTCGGGCACGCGGGGCAGTTCATGAGTTTAATAATACTAAGTAAATTCTATATATAACCTGTCTCAGTTTACTTATTACATACCGGCTTGTTTAGTGGATTGTAACATTATTCTTATTTTCTCAAACATCCATGATTTCATGCAGTGCACGGAGAAAAAGCGTAGAAGGGTAAAACTATGATTTAAACTATTTTAATACTGCTTGCTTACATTTTGGATGCCCTACATTTTTTTTTTAGATATGAATGCTTATTAAATGCTATTAAATTATACGGAAAATGCTTGCTCGTAAAGTCAGGAAATACAACTTTAAAAAACCAGATCATAATTTCTAGTAATTTCTTCTTAAATCCTATATATCCCTGATTTATTAAACGCTTTCTTAATTCAGCATAGTACGAGTAATATAGTATTAGTAGTAGCTTAGCAAGTATTAGATTATAGTCTTCGTGCCTCATCAAATATTTGTTTCTGTGTTAGTTCCTTTATCATGAAAAATAATTAGTCAGTATGAGTAGAGCATAACTAGATGTGTATAGAAATACATAGAAAGCTTTTAAGCTGATATTTTTAGTACAGCCAGTATTTATTGCGATGTATTCATAGTAGACCTAATATTATGCTTCAATCAATAGGCTAGATGACACCCCCTATCGTTGACATACTCTTTATTATCTATCAAAACGGTCTGCCTCCATAGATTTTGTATGGGAATACAAAATCGTGACGTCACGGTAGTGTACCAAAAATCGGCGTCAATTGACCGACTATTTTATTGAATTTTGTGTGTTTAAAAATTGGTTTCCTCGGCTTTTTGGAAATTATGTAAGCTGATACTATTAATGATACTATTCTGTAAGCTTATAGTATTAATTCTGTAAACTGATACAAATCTTTGGTTTCACAGGGTCATTCCAGCTACATCACTCATCTAGATTGGTCAGAAGACAGTCAATACATAAGGAGCAACTCAGGGGACTATGAATTACTATTCTGTGAGTATCAGCGTTAAAAGACTGTCCCTCTCGTATCGATACTGGCCGAGAGCGACATCATCATATCAGCTTTTCGACGCCCACTGCCGTACATAGGCCAAGCATTTCCTCCACGATCGATCCTTATTTATTATTTACCGAACTATTTTTAAGCCTTCTTGCTTGTTGACTCATTTTAGCCAAAATTGATACCTTATACAAAGAATCTTGAAGAAAATATTAGCAATTGCTATCAAATAGACAAGACAGCAATTTATGTAACCTATAAAAATAAGTAGATATTTTTATAAGTTACATAAATTGCTATGCTATAATATACAGTATATTGCTATATTGCTATAATATACAGTAGTAGTACTGCAGTTGAAATATTTTTATATGATATGTTAACTAGCGCCCCGACCGGGAATCCGTTCGCGCTAACGTGTTTATCCGAAGGGTGCATTTTTAATAGGGATTATAAGTATCATATCACCAAAGTCATAGCTCATACCCTGTCAGTATACCAAATTTCATCAAATTCCGTTCAGTAGTTACAAAAACATACCAAGAAACTTTTACATTAATAATATTAGTTTTGTTGCTATCGAAATCTGCTGTAAAAAAGACTGTGTAGTTCATCTTTTCAAATATAACATTCATTCATAAGCATAAGTGTGCATGAACATGTGTGTTTGTTCTGGTCTGGATGTTTTCTATGTATAATATGTATTTATTTACAAAAAAAGTATTTAAGTGTGTTAATCCAATGTCTAGTACCCATAACACAAGCTTCGTAGCTAAATTTGGGACTTGAGAATAGGTGTGATCGTTGTGAAAATATTTATTTATTTATGTTATTTATTCAATCGTTTGTAACAATTTTGATTTCATTGATTCCAGGGAACGCGACGACCTGCCGCCAGGTGACGACACCCACATCGATGCGCGACGTGTCGTGGGCGACCAACTCGTGCCCCATCACCTTCACGTCGGTGGGCGTGTGGCCCGAGAACGCAGACGGGACCGACATCAACACTTGTACCAGGTACTGTACTGTACTGAGAGACCACTGATGCCCACGTGGTGACCAACTCGTGCCCCATCACCTTCACGTCGGTGGGCGTGTGGCCCGAGAACGCAGACGGGACCGACATCAACACTTGTACCAGGTACTGTACTGTACTGAGAGACCACTGATGCCCACGTGGTGACCAACTCGTGCCCCATCACCTTCACGTCGGTGGGCGTGTGGCCCGAGAACGCAGACGGGACCGACATCAACACTTGTACCAGGTACTGTACTGTACTGAGAGACCACTGATGCCCACGTGGTGACCAACTCGTGCCCCATCACCTTCACGTCGGTGGGCGTGTGGCCCGAGAACGCAGACGGGACCGACATCATCACTTGTACCAGGTACTGTACTGTACTGAGCACAGATCACCCCCAATAGATTCCGTATGTTGATTGTTTTGTATTGTCTCAAAGTCACCAAAGTTTGAGGAAGGTGCGGGTTGCGGGAAGCGTAACCATATTGCTATGATTGGTTAGTTCAAGGTCAAACTTGCATTTGCTCCGCCCCCGTAATTAAATAGTGATGGGACACGGTGTATCGACAGTTTTTATTTAATTATGCAAAACGAGCTATCTCATTGTCACAATAACTTACTGGATAAGATAAGTAAAAAAAACCATATACATTCAATATGTTTGATCAACAATTTACATACAATATAGTCTACATATACTGAACTCAATGAGGTGCACAAATCCAAACATTTCAAAATAAATCATGAAATAAATTTTTAGCCCTACACATTTTTTTATAAATATTTTGCAGTTATGGATTAAAACGACGGGCTCCATGGCGCAATTGGTAGTGGCCCTGCCTTGAGCGCCACGGGTCGTGGGTTCGATCTCCACCTGGGACAAACATTCATGTAATGAACATTTGCGTTTGTTCCATGTTCCAAAATATGTATTTGTAATATCTCTGTTGTCTGATATATGTAACACAAGTGTTTACGCTACTTAGTTTTATTTTTGAGATGTTGTATGAATTCAAACAAAGTGATTTGAAATTAATCATTCACCATCATATTAGCAGTGAGAAGCCGAAAATTAATCATTACTGATTGACGTTACTTATACCTTGATATAAATTTATCGATAATCGCAATTTCACCACACAGTTTAAATTTTATTGCACTTTAACAAAATACATCGATAAATATTTTTGTCAGTACTAAGCAATCACTAGTATTACGTAAGAAAGAGATAGCTTATTATAAATTTCACTTGAGAGAAAGAGACTTTTCAAAAAGACTTCAACGCGCGCTTGTTTTAAAATACACGATTACTTTTTTCGACCATTATAACTTGAGCTGCTTGAGACTGGTAATTACAAATTATTATACTTGCCGATGGAATGTGGTACCATCTTTTTTCATATTTGATGTTCTCTTTGACTTTCCACACCATTTTATTGAACATGTAGCCATTTTAAAACACTTTATTATGCTATCAATATTTTCTACGGTATTAAAACACGCGTAACGCACGGGTCCAATGTTTGGTCGCTACTAACTGCGCGTCTCGAGATATCGGGACTTATGGTAGCAAAAACAACCATGTGCGGTGACTTTTGATGGCCCTCTATACGGAATCTATTGGAGGTCATCTGTGGTACTGAGAGACCACTGATGCCCACGTGGTGACCAACTCGTGCCCCATCACCTTCACGTCGGTGGGCGTGTGGCCCGAGAACGCAGACGGGACCGACATCAACACTTGTACCAGGTACTGTACTGTACTGAGAGACCACTGATGCCCACGCGGTGACCAAATCGCGTCCTATTATGGGGTGTGAATGTTTTGGACACAGACGTCGTCCAATAATTCTAGACACACTGTTTTTTTATCATCCTTAAAAAAACTAGCTAATAATTAACCTTTGCGAAGCCGGGAAGCGTTGCTAGTATTAAATATAGCCTATGTTAATGAGAGATAGATAATGTATGATTTAATGGTATATTTTTTAAATCGATCTAGTTTTTTCGGAGCCTATTCGATTGAAACAAACAAAGAAACAATGAAATCTTTCTTCTATAAAATATTATTGTAAGTGTAAACTGACTTAAGAATTACCTTTACTTATTGCCGATTTAAAAGTTATCAAAGCCTTTCAAGGCCTCCGACAATCAATTCAAAACCTGTACTTGAGGTTTACTTACATAAAACGCCTTGTTTAAATCCGTCGAAATGTCCAAATCCGTTTGATATAATTTTTTTGTGTCACACATTTTATAGTTACGTCGTATATAAAATCCAATAAAAATCCATTTATTTCTGTAAGTAGGCTAACAACTAGCACTTTTACACGTCCCAACATATAAATTAACCCTACCACCGCTTCGGGACAACTTGGGCCAGTGCTGAGAAGAAGCGGCGCAAGAAACTCAGTCACTATTGTCATTGCCTCTTTTCAAACTTGATTTACAATAATTGTAATAGGGAATATGCATAAAATTTGAAATTACCTAAAATATTTTTTCTCGAATACTTATTATCGTAATATTATTATGAAAAGAATTTTTTTTATTAACTTATTATTTAAACCCCTAAAATAATATTCAAAAAGTGCAAAATAAGGGAGCGATATTCAAACTTACGAAACGCGCCACCATAGGTCGAACGAAATGTGACGTCATCTGACACGACATTGTATTGTAAAAATTACAAAGTAACTGAAAAGTCCACAGTAAACACTAAGGTGGACGTGTCATGTGACGTCACGCAAAGCGCGCGCAAAATGGCGGCGTTTGAACTGCTTAAATTATTTAAAAGTTTTAAATTTTATTTTTAAAAATATCTAGAGTACTTTGAAGCCCATTAATATTTTTTTCTATCTTATAAAGTAGTAAACTATTAATTTAAGACAAAAAAGAAAAACATGAATATTCCCTATTGTTTACATTTAAACATTTCCATATATCTTTGTCATTTATATAATATCCTTTCGACATTAAAACATCTTTTACAACTGTTTTAAATTTATCTAAAGGCAATGAAATTAAATTTTCAGGTAATTTATTAAAAAATGATATACATCTACCCATAAATGAGTGACCAACTTTATGAAGCCTAAAATGTGGAACGGCAAGCCTATTTTTTTGTCTTGTGTTGAAGTTATGCAAATCGCTATTTTTAGGAAATAAGTGTAATCCTTCCCGATAACCGGAGCCGAAAAGATTTTTTTAAGTGTTGTCTTTTCGAAAATAAGTGTAAGTTTTTTCGAACGTAAATAAGGTTTTCGTAAATGTATTGCGAGTAAACTGTAAGTATTTTAACTTCTTTAAACAATTCCCTAAGTGTTTCATTTGATTTAAGTTTATAAATAGTAAATAATAGTTTATAATAGTAATAAGTTTCTGCAATACGAAAATTGTTTTTATATCTGCAGCTGAGCCCCATAGTAAGATGCCGTATGACATGAAACTGCGAAAATAACTAAAATAAACTAGTCTTGCCGTTTCAACATCAGTCAGAAACCTTATCTTTCTTACAGTGTATGCAGCGGAGCTTAGTCTCTTTGATAAGGTCACGATATGAGGACCCCACTGGAGCTTATCATCCAAAGTAATTCCCAAAAAAGTTGCAGTATTTAAAGTAACTAGTTGTTCATCCTTAACAACAACAATGAAGTACTCGCGAGAGAGTACCATTTACATCGTCAAACGATTCTTTACCCCTTGGGGTTTTAAAAAGTAGTGAAGTATCATCAGCAAATAACACTATCTCACAAACACCGTCGACAAAGTATGGAAGGTTATTAATATATATCAGAAACAGTAACGGTCCCAATATCGAACCCTGGGGCACTCCCATAATGAGAGGTGCTCCAGGAGACTGCTCCATTGATAGAAACCTTTTGTGTTCTCTCAGTGAGATATGAATTAAGTAAGTTACATGCATCAGTTGATACACCATAATGGCGTAGTTTTCTCAACAGGGTCTCATAGTCAACACAATCAAACGCTTTAGAGAGGTCACAAAAAAATCCTTTAGCATCATGCTTACTATCATAGGCATCAAATATACAGGGTGTAAAAAAGCCTTAACGAAGCCGTCAACCACGCGTTCAGTACATCAAACCAAATCGTATAAAAAAGAAATTTTGGCTGGGAAACAACTTTTATTTTTCACATCAAAAAAAATAATTTAATTCTAACCCGCAATGTACAGCGCGCACGCGGAAAAGTCACCGCGGGGCGTGTTGCATTACGCCGCCGCGACGCGGTTCGGTTCGAGTGTGCGCTGTTCATTGCGGAGTGTGCCATTTAGAGACTTTTTATGAAAGAACTAGTGAAAATTTGAATCATGTTTCTTTGGAAAAAAGTTCTGTTTTAACGGACAGAAGTCATTTCTGTAAAAATCATCAATTTTTTTTCAAACTTTAACCATCAATATCTCAGTAACCGTTAACTTCCCAAGTATGTATTACAGTGTAAAGGAATACCTAGGTTGTTTGTGAATGATTTCATTAAGTTAATAGTGACATCTCACATGTATATCGTGATTTAATTTGTGACTTGTTAAATGTTTATAAAATTGTATTGATTGTAATTGTACTGATTGTAATTGTATTGATTGTAATTGTATTCATTGTAGTTGTATTGATTATATTATTTGTATTGACAATATTCTGACATCTTGTTTACCTATTATTATATTATTATTGTTTGTTTAAATGCCAAATGAATATTTGCATGCTATTATTAATGGCTGAGTAGGCCGAACTTTTGAAAATTGTAATAACTTCAGTGTACCCTATTCAAAAGCAAATAAATAATTCTATTCTATTCTATTCTATGGTGTAAAGGAAAAAAATATCGTAACAATTGGTAGAATATGTGGTATTCGGCTTCGTTAAGGTTTTTTTTTACTCACTCACTCATCAGCAGTACTGCGACCCTTTGTAAAACCAAATCGTTTATTATGCAATAAATTGTTTGATGTGAAGTGAAATAGTAGCTGATTGAATATAATCTTTTCAAAAATTTTACTTAGAACCGGTAATTTTAATTGGTCGAAAATTTGAGGGGTTATTTTTATCACCAGATTTAAATAACGGTAATAATTCACTAAATTTCATTAAATTTGGGAATTTTCCTTCATCAATACATTTGTTAAAAATGATTGCTAAAAGAGGTGCTATGAATTGAATAATAGTTTTAACTATACATACGGATTCCCCAAAGATACTCGGTTTTTTTTTCATATTTATTTCATTAATGCTTTAATAATTACATCGGTGCTAACGTATCTAAAGTATAGTGGTGAATCACACTCATCAATATTGGATTTGAGAATGGATTCAGACAGTTCTGCAGAAGAGTTAAGTTCTTTAGTAGTAGATGGTGCTACATTAGCAAAGAACTTTTCAAAAATATTAGCTACTTCTGCATCAGATTTAACTAGTTTACTTCCGTCTTTTAATGAATATGAACGATCTTTTGTTTTATCTTTACCGGTTTCTTTGTTTATGATATTCCAGGTAGCTTTGGCTTTATTTTTTGAACCTGAAACTATCCTACGAAGATGATTCGTCTTTGCTTGGGCACAAACTTTTTTAAAGATTATTGATTTTTTTTAACATATTCTATAATATGTGGGTCCTGAGAATGTTCTCTAATACTATACAGATCATATAACTTGTTCCTGCTTTTATAAATACCTGGTGTAGCCCATTCATTAAACTTACTTGTAAACCGATTAGACTTAACCTTTTTTTGTGAAAATTGATGCGAATTCGCTTTTAATTAAGTTAAAAAGATCTTCGTATAAGTTGTCTACGTTACTACTACTGTTTGGAATTAATGTATTCACACCATCAAAAATCCTATCCTTAAATTTATTTATCCTGTTTGCAGTGACTGGTCTTTAAACTATATCTACTACGCTCAAGGCCGGACCAGACGGAAATGTGACCTTTTGTCCTCTATGATCGGAGCTTAGACATTGTAAAATAGATTTATTTGTTATTGTCAAAATAACAAAATCACAAAAAATATTATCTATGCAAGTAGCCGTTGTTGGAGTCACTCTGGTAGGTTCTTCAATAACATTATTTAGGTTATACGATTCAAAGAGATTAAGAAATCTCATAGAAATTTGTGTTTTTTTAAATATATCTGTATTAAAATCACCGCATACTATTAGTAGTAAAGTCTTATCAAAAGCCTCAAAATCAAAAAAGAATCTAAATTCTTTATCCATAAGACTTTATTCCATAGTGTCTTCAAAAAGTTGGTAATTAGCGTCTGGGGGACTATATACGCTACAATATCATCTTCGTTGCCTCGTTGGTGTATTGGCAAAGTTTCTGCCTAACATCAGATAGGTCTTGGGTTCGAATCCCAGGTTGATCCAAAATTGTTTCTGACATTTTCTGTCATGAATCTCAAAAACAGCTCGGAGTCGGGAAGATGGCGTTGTTACACCTCCGTGCCTCAGTGCGCACGCTAAGCTGTTGGTCCTGCGCCGGATCTCTCGCCGGTCATGTCGGATTGCCGTCTCACCGAACTTTGAGAGTGATGGAATAGTGAGTGCACCTGTGTATTGTGCTCACACGTGTGTTCTATAATATCTCCTGCGTAGTTGTCTGACCTTTGTTGAGATTAGCCGCCGTGGTCGAAATCGGCTAGGAGGACTTTAATTATACGAGTATCATCTTGTTTTTCCTCAAAAGCTTAATTAATAAAAAAATGTTTTGTATTGTTTTCCGACGGCCGATTGGTGCAGTGGTTTACAGGTCGGACTTCAAAAACAAAGGGTCGCGGGTTCGATCCCCGCACAGTACAAGCATAAGTGTGCATGAATATGTGTGTTTGTACTGGTCTGGGTGTTTTCTATGTATAATATGTATTTATTTACAAAAAAAAGTATTTAAGTATGTTTATCCGTTGTCTAGTACCCATAACACAAGCCTCGTAGCTTAATTTGGGACTAGAGAATTGGTGTGATTGTTGAGAAATATTTATTATTATTATTATTGTCCAGATCGCACGACGGCCGCCTGCTGGCGACGGGCGACGACTGCGGCAAGGTGCGGCTGTTCGCGTTCCCCGTGACGCAGCCGCGCTCGCTGAGCCACGCGGCGGGCGGGCACGCCAGCCACGTCACGGCCGCGCGCTTCCTGCCCGACGACTCGCGCCTGCTCACGGCGGGCGGGCTGGACACGGCGCTGCTGCAGTGGCTGCTCGACTAAGTAATGTACATAGTCGCACCAGTACAAAACATACAACACCTACACCTACACTTGAGCCTCCATACATATCAATATGCTGGAGAAAACTACGTTAGTTACTTTATCGTATCTCATCAGTACGTCCCACTGCTAGGCACAGGCCTCACCTCAACTATAAGGTGGTCCGAGCCATACTCGACCACGCGGGCTCAGTGCGGATTGGTGGAGGGGTGTGTGTAAGGTAAGTGACCAACCTTACCGTCAGATGTTATTAAGCCGCCCGAGGGTTTCTGGCTAGGTTTAAAAAATAAAATTTAAAAATGTAAATTGTTTCAACAAACACACCAATTACCTAGCACCAAAATAAGCGTTAACCTGTGCTGTGGTGACTAGAATAACGGATAGAAATACTTAAATACATTTATAAACCCCCATGACTCAGGTACAAACGCTCGTGCTCATCACACAAACGTTTGCCCCTAGCCTAGGATTCGTACCCGCGACAGCCGGTTTTGTAGTCAAGACCTCAGTCCACCAGACCAAAGCTGTCGTCAAAAGGTTAAACGATTATAACTATCGATATTAACCGGGACTAAAAGCTTAACGTGCCTTCCAAAGCACGAAATACTTGTAAATAGACATCACTTGTATGGTCAGAATGGTCACCCATCCCAAACATGACTGGGCCTTAGGTTGCTTAACTTTTGGTATCACTACCAAAACGCTGCAACCACAACCTCTATCGTATTCAATTTCTGAAAAAGACATTGTGTACGATACTTCTAAACACGGATTGTCGTCATTTTTAAGCAATAACATAGTTTACTTACAATCCCAATTAATTTTGCTCCTTGTATGGAGGCTATTCAAAATATAATGTAGGATTATAACTAATACAGCCACTGGTATTTAAGACACATGTGAGATTTTTCACCATCGAGTGATGAAATCGAATAAATTTTTTTGTTACTAAAGAACAATTATTACAAATCAAGAAGTACAAGTTTTATTTGTATAATCAGTGAACTTTTATACCACAACTAATATTTTGTGCACATTTTTGGTGAATGTCTTGTTTGAAATTGTGATTACTACATTAGATTAACATTTGTAACAAATTATAGTGTCTGAAAGTATTTAACTTTGCTAATCTTACTACTTCAATTATTAGCTGGTAAGTAAAAGTACAATTTTATTGTTTGGCAAAAGTAAAACTTTTGAAGCACGAATTTTTGTAATAAAGAACACAAAATTCCTTGGAGGAATTCAACTAAATAATCTCTTAGTACGAAACGACGATGCCTATATTAAAAATGAGGAAGTAAGAAGTTTACATAGCTTGTAATAATTTGCTGTAATTTATATTATTTTTATTCAAAGACAGTTCAATCAAGTTAGAATATTATTTTATTTGTTTAGAATCTGATTTTAATGTAGGGTTGTGAGAAAGGGCTAGGTTACGTTTAACTTAAATTAAGTGTGATTGATCCGTCGAATTGTAACTTTTAATCACTTTTATTAGCATAGCTGGCAACATCGGACTAACATGGGTGATTTTTACACTTGCAACTCTGCGAATATTGTTAAACATGTGATTGAGCTTGATAAAGCATAATTTTAATATTTATAAGCATAATAATAAATTATAATTGTTTTTTTTAAGCCATGTAGATCAAGTTTTACAAAGTAGGTTATTTTTCATTATTTTAGAAGATAATGTGAGGAAGTTCATGAAAAATACTATACACGTCGAGTATACTGCATTTTATTTCAGAGATAGCCATTATAAGAATGGATTTTATCATTCTCAAATCTCAAGTACCTTTTTACGAGTATGTATTATTAATATTTTTTATGGGCGTCCTCACGTTTTATTTTACGAGTTGATTCGGAGCGTAACACATTCCTTAGTTCGTGCGGTTGTTGTGCCTACTGCCTAGTCACTGTTCGTCGTTTCGCGTAGCAGCACCGCAGTGACGATGTAAATAGTTTGTATGAAGGCGTGCTCCGTCTTTATGAATGTGCCTCTAATAAACAAATGTTTTATCTATCTGCCTTTTATTTTGAATTATTATACCTACTTATTTTATATTCGAAACTATAATGAAGATTTGAAATGGCTGTGCCACAAACTCAGGTTTTTTACAATCCAAGAGATTCTTTATTATTTTTCGGTCAATGAAAAAGGAACACAAGCGTTCAACACTTTGTATCACAAGGTAATATGATAAAAAATACAGCATACATTTTTCGTACATTTTATTAAGTTGGCGATTCTTTCAAATAAATACATTCCTTGTCCGTTCTGCCAATCAACAAACAACCATACTGAACAAATAATAAATTACACTTTCATTGTTGTTTTACAGGAAAACAACACTCCTGTGTAAATTCTTCAGAAAATACGATTCAAAATTCGTACGTCCGTAAATACAACGATAAATTAAGTAAATCCGTTTACAGTACAAATATAAACCATTATAAAATAAACTAATACAGTTAAAAAATAAACAAACTATAACTCAAAACGTAAAAAAACTCACAGACTCCTAATGTATTTAAAATTATTTCTTATGCAAGCAATGTAATATTTCATTGGATATTATATTAGAACCAATCTCATTATTTGAGCACTACACTTAATACATTAAGAGTTCAGTGAGCTTCAACACTGAAAAAAACAAATTCCTGGATAAAAATAATTACACAGAGTAATCGGATTGCAACTTAAATGTGTTTAACTTCCACTAAAACAGAAAGTAGATCTTTTATTTGTCACATTTATAAATACACTGAGGTATGGGATATATATTATTGTAGTAAACTTTTCGATATATTTTCATTTGGATCCGGAAAACATAAGCAACAAGAACAAATTTTACATTTTCTGGAACCTGTACTATTTGATATCAAAAAGCTTAACATTATCTGAGTCAATTATGAACAATAACAGGCGGGACTGCGAACAAGCCTACTACTCCCTAATCGTCAACAAATTACACTAATATGTACACTTGTACAGCACTACACCTAAATCAACTGTTCGACACTGTTTGCTGACAACTCTAGAAGTCTCCAGGCCGCTTTGGAGTTGAGCTCCTGGGGATCTCTGCAGAGAACCCACACATAGTTGACTCTCATCACCTTGTCGGGGTCTCCCTCTATGACGTTGTTCTTCGAGTCTCGCACGCACATGATCTGCTGCGACTGGAATGTGATGACTAGAACTGGTCCCTGGTCCATCATTTTGCCCATGACTAACTCTATCTGCTCAATGTCTAGGATTTTCGAGTCGAGACGGTAGCCGAGCTGCTTGCACTGTTTGATGGGCGTGGCCAGGATATTGAACACTCCCTCGTAACACCAGTCTTTGAGAATCTCCAAGTCTCCTCTGACCATGGCTTCTAGAATGTTCGGGATGATGTCGTTGGCGCAGTCTTCTAGGAACTTCTGCTGGGTGAAGGTGGGGTCGATCTTGCAGATTTCGGTGAGCGTCTTGGACAGTTCGGTCTTTTCGAAGATGTTGCCGAAGAGGCTGCCGACTTTCTCCGTGATCAAACGCGACGCTTTGACTATGGGGTTGTCTGACTCTTCGTATTTTATTTTCCAATCTAGCACCTGTAAATATATGACACAAAATTAAGATAAAATAGTGTGGTAACTTAAAAAAATAATCAACCACCAATAAAATTGAACTATTTGGAAGATCCAATGAGAAATCATAGATAAATAGTTAGAAAGATGGTTATATACCTTGTTGATATACTGGTTGTTATTCTTAAAGTCCTCCCACTGCTGGTAGAACTTGGAGTCCCGATGCAGCTCCACGCCCGTCGTCACCGTGTCCGCCTCGAAGGACCGCTCCATGGACGCCACCTGTAACCACCACATAAAACTGAAAAGAGCAAACCTGACTTATGTTGATATTTACTGCTAACTTGCTGGGTCTGTTTGCCTATTAAAATTGCTAAATTGCATAAACCAACCCTATTTATTTATTTCATTTTAGAAATTATGCAGTGTGCAGACCCAGATAGTGTTAAGTTTGGTATTATTATTATAAACTAATGCTTTTCTTGATAAATTGATCACCATAAACAAACTAACCTCTACCCGCTTCCTGAGAGACATTGGTGATGTGTATACGCGTCCTTCAAGCCCTTTCGGCGCCATTTCGTTTTTTACCACTTCAGTTGCCTGAAAAAATATACTATGTACTGTACACTTCTACAATGATAACTGTTAAATCTGTAAAAATATATTTTTTTTTTCTTTATAAACATACATAAAGTTATTTGGATCAATTCCCTCACTAGAGAGATGTTAGTCTAGTTATGGATGAAACTATACCTGAGAGATGGTCTTGAATGCAGATGTTCTACCTAGTTTATGCCGCGTGTCGGCAATGCTCTCGGCGGCATCCTTGGCCGTTTTAGAAAAGTCTTCTGACAGCTTGCCTGAAACACCACAATGCGATAATTGTTTTTTTTTAAATTGAGGTCAAATATTTATTTATTTAAGCTTTATTGCACAAGAAAACTATGTACAAAAGGTGGACTTAACGCCGTAGGGCATTCTCTACCAGTCATACCTTTGGGCTAAGCAGAAACGATCAGTGGACGGTGCGACAAAATAAATAAGAGAGAAAACACAAATATAATAATACCAATAATATGACATGAGATGAAAATATAATATATAAATTAAATAATCAATATTGCTGGCTGATTCAAAACCAATTTTTCAAATGGACAATTGTTGCTAGCTTGTACAGTAATTTTTATGTCAGTCAATTAATAAAGATAGGTCCAAACTGAAGCAAACTGTACTAACACCATAAATCCATAGTAGCATACAAATATTATAAATGCGACAGTAACTCTGTCTGTCTGTTACTCAATCACACTTAGACTACTAAACCAATTTGCATGAAATTTGGTATGGATGGAGATATTTTGATACCCGAGAAAGGGGTACTTTTTACCGCGGGAAAATGACGCATTCCCATGGGAAAATTCAAGTGGGCCTAAACTACTGAACAGATTTAAATGAAATTCGGTAAGAAGATACTTCGATACTTAAGAAAGGACATGAGTTACTTTTTACCGCAGGAAAACAATGCTTTCCCATGGGAAAAAATACTTTCCGGGGATTCTGATTTGCATTCCAAAAAAACTGCCTAATACGGACGGAGTCGCAGGTAAAAGCTAGTAATCAAAATATATAACAACAAAAGGAATAATGCTCCCTGTTTGGACCTCCAAATGATTTACACATAACATACCAGCTTTCTTGGCAATCTCAGTCTTGCCAGCCTCCTCAAGCACATGTTCCACCTTGCCCTTGATGCCTTCAATGGTCTCCTTCAGCACCTCAGAGCTCTTGGATGCTTCTGACTCAACTGCATGGAACTTTCGCCTAGCTGCCTGGTTACCAAAAACAGTTATAGTTACCATTATGAGACTCATTATTTACCACACTACTTAATATTTGTCTATGAATTTCTAGTTGGATTTAACTATGAAACTCATTATGCATTTGTAAAAAAGAGGGCTTATGTATTTATCAAACAGCCTAATTTCAATTAATTTTATATAAAGACCATACCAAAGTCATTTTAACATCAATAAAGTCCTATAATATCACAAATCACATATCAATGCCCAGTGATCCCTGTTTTAAAGTGAACATATCCCGCAAAATATACCACTGCCAAAAGATTCCCAATACATGTGGATTCTTTACCTGCAGAGCCTCAGAATTCTCAAGTTTTTGGGCTTCTTCTCTGAACTTTTTGATATTCTCCTTCATCTCTTTGTTTTTGGCGATGTCCTCTTTGATGTTTTCGAGTATAGAAGAGAAAAAGCCCTTCTGTGCAGAGTATTGGCGGCATTCTATAGCTGCTAACTGTAAAATTTTATTGTTATGCATTTACATATTAACTAATTGTTTTCATATGAGTAATATTTTGTAAGTGTAATATGCAAAATGTATCATAAATTTTGTTCATAGTCAGTTATAAACTTGTAAAAAATGTGAACTACATTGATTTAGTCACAATATTCTGATTCTTTGGAGTTCAGTCACCTGATCAGATTTGATCGATAAGACTGTTGGTTTGAGATGTACAGGTAGAACACATTTCCACCTCGCTGGGCTATATATCAACTGTCGACATGTATGCTGCAAATGAAGAAAATCAAATGAGTATTCCAACCATAGTTCGCAAGGACAGTTCACATAACCTCAAAATAAGTTTTTAGATAATACTAATACCATTTTATTTAAAAACTATTCTCAAACACCGGACAAAAACTATATGGAAATGCTATACAATTGTATTTATTTCGCTTTACCGAGCTAATGATTTTTTTACAATAAATACAAGAAGAACCCATTCATCGTCCGTGCAATACTCTGTCAAAATGACAGATTTGCAACGCTGACAGTGACAGATAAACTTTGCAATTTGTTCTCAATTACGTACAGACAGATAATAATGCAGTAGGTAACTTACACCAAGTTACTATAAAGGAAGACGGTGTATCAGCCTTATAAAAAACTCTACGCACTGTGGGGTGAGCACGGACTTTATCGTAACGTATTCGTATAGTCCAAATGTCAGAAACTGACAATATCCCCATACGAATTGACAAGGTAACGAAAGGTAAACGCTACGATTACGTTACGATAGTTGTTCGTGCTCACCCCTCTGAATCATGTTTATGCTGTATGCAAAACATTTCAAACCGACACATTTTAGGAAAAAGGAAAGTTATTATGTAGATATCAGGAGAAATCGACACATAAAAATGGTAACATTTCTATGTATATCAAATATAGTACAATAATAAAAAAAACTTATGAATTTATTTTTAATATTTGTTTTTTAAATTATTATTCTCACTTGATTTTGAAAGCATGAATCGATAAATTTGAAAGAGCAACTCTATTTTTGTAGCACTATCGAAAGAATAGAAGAAAATCACAACACTACTCTATAAGTTGACGTTGGTACATTGACAAAAACAAACTGTTAACATGTGGAGTCTAACGCGGGAAACGAAAGGAGCAAAGAGTAGGTAAAATAATGCTTGGGAAAATTAGTAAGATTGTTTGTTAATTTTCTAAATTGATTTTTCGTGGCGTACTATTGTGATGGTAAGGTGGAATTATTATCATTATGTGTTACTGCAGGGCAACAATGGAGTAAACGTAAGAAAAAGAGTAAGGTGCTCCGCTGATCCGATCGATATTCCCGCATAAAACTCAATTTCTTGAGCATTGAAATGTGAACCATCCCCGCATTTCAATGAGTTAGGTTAGGGCTTAGTTTGTAAGTAGTACCTATGTAGTTGTAAGAAAGTAGTTTTAAGAATTAATTAATAACCTTAGAACCAATGACTAGGCAAAATAATATTTAAAAAATAGGTCAAAGTAGGCTTGTTGAAAAAATGTCGATATATCGATACATCGATATTTTTCGTTCGATACATCGATATTTTTAGTCGATATTTTTTGATCCAATATATCGATATAAAAAAGCAAATATCGAAATCGTATCAAAAACGATATATTTTAAATTTTATTTATCTTATCGTGTTAATTCGCTACTATTCAACGCCGTAAAATATATAAAAAAGTTATTGTTGTGCAGAATTTCATTAATCTATCTAATTTCATTAATATATCAGGATAGAACCTGTGTTAGTGAGTGCGCGACTAACGGCCCTGAGTGTTACATTCAGTAGTCTGTAAACAGTATAAAACAAGCGGCAATACGTCACATTTAGCTGCACATTTGCGAAAATCGCATTACCATGCGTTCACAGAGTTTTAAAATACTAGTGCTAATGCCAAGACCAAGTCGAACTCTAACTTCTTGAACTCGGAGCCTAATATTTAAAAAAACCCGCATTGGAACATCAAGTGCCGAACAAGGAACATTGCCGTTCAAAATCAGAACTAGTTCCTTGGACTGGTTCGTGAAATATTGCTCATGACGCCTAGCCCTAAAATATTTAACTCCTACGGCTTCCTCTGTCTCGTCAATATGGCAGTTCCTAATAAAAGGAGCCGGCTATCGGGCGAGCAAAAAAAGAGTTTTTTTTACTTTCATTGCCGGAAAAATACTGCTATAATTAACTGATTCCTTATTTCCTTTGATTTAATTAAGAATTGATTAGAATAAAAAAATATTTTTATTACTGAGCTAGCTAGTCTAACTTAAATTCATTTTAAAAAAAAAGCTAATTGGTCGAAAAATTTTACTGATATATCGATATTTTTTTCGCGATATATCGAGACCGATATTGATATTTTTTTAAATATCGATGTATCGATATATCGATATTTTCTTTCATTGTCGACATCCCTAGGTCAAAGACCTTAGCCTGTTCCTAATGGAACAAAAAAAAAGAAAAAATAATGTCAAAATGTGTCAAAACTTTTTTTTCTTTATGGCTTTGTCGTCTTAAACAAAGAATACCATAGACTCGACATCCGCTACGTCATGCCACGAAAGAATGAGACAGTAATATGCGTTTCTCGGTAAGCTTGAAAGAGAGGCACTGATCTTTTTTTGTCTTTGTCATAGTTTCGCGTTTTTCATTGTTTGCCACAAAAGTTTGTGGCAAACAGTCGAGTACATACCGCGTCTAAGTTGTGTTGTGCCTCCGACAAATATTGGTTATTTGGAAAAATTGTGCTCTGATTGGTGACCTTTCGTTGGAATTAGCTTTAGTGGTGCTAGATTTAGCACAAACTATGATGAATTGTTCTGTGCTAGGCTGCAAAAGCCGCAGCGAGACTCAAAATGAAAACATAACCTTTCATACGTAAGTACAGTGTTTTCTTATATTTCTGCTTGATATCTGTGCATCAATATCCTTTAAATTATTTATTAAACCATTATAAACGCAACACAAAGCCGTTTTTGATGTGACTTATACAATAAACACATAGTAATCGACTTATGTAAATAATTTCTGTAGCCTGAGTAATTTACAAGGTTAGTAGCATTATCCACCCAATTTAAGAAGGTTAGACTCCCCAAAAAATGTCTAACAATGAAAGAGATTTTCAATTAGGTCGGATTATAAACATCTTAGTGTTGTCAGTCGAAAAAGAATAACGATACCCAGAATTATGGGAAAATACTAAATTCATGTTACTTGAATAAAATGAAATAAATTCCTGGATGGTGTCGTTTTCTTTTTTAATATTTTTTTAAATCAAATCAAATAAATGTAACTTTGGATATTTACGTGAATAAGTATTTATGGTGAAAATATGTTTAACGTAACGTTCTTCAACTATCGAGCTACCTATACCTATTCTACCGTGTACCTGGGTATTGTATCAACGCCGGTACAAACAATTGACGACACGCTGAGGCCGGCTTGAGCTTGTTTTTTCCTTGTCTCAGATTTTTTTTACTAAGAATTCTGTAAGAAGACTAGTATTTTATATTTATTTGAACTAGTACTTTCTTAAGAAGCAATTAAACAATCCAATGAAACCGGTGGCATCAAGTATCTAATATATCTAATATATTTCGTTTGTATATTTTCAGATTTCCCTAAGAAGAAGCTGTAAGTAATGTTTGGTTGCGCGCTACTGGGCGACTCAGTTGGATACCGACTAAATATTCTCGAATATGTTCCATACATTTTGAAAATCTTTGCTTCCGCAGGACAAAGCAAAAGGTTTATCTAGAAAAATATCTATACCTGCTCTGTATATTCACGTAAGTAGACAAGACTTTGTGACCTACCGTTATTCCTATAAAATTGATTGATCATTATATTAGGGCAGGATATAAATTTAAAATTCAGTTTTTTTTCTTTTTTTCTTGTGTAAATAACTAGCTGTTTGCCCCGGTTTCGCCCGTATAGCTAAATTATCTAAAGCTATATTATCCACGAGTTATATAGCTTTCGAAAGTTTATTGATAAAAGCTGTATGTAAATCACTGTAATCTGATTATGAAATAAATGCCTAAAATCATTGTTGACACTTTTATTTATGATCCTAAAATAATCCATACATACTAGTAAGTAATAGATAAGTTGAGTAAGGCTTTATCACAGTAACCTTTACATTATCAATTATATTAAGAACTATCACTATATGAGTTTTTAAGGCTGATCCTCGAAGGCAAGATTCCTGGCAAGAGATAACCAGGCCGACCCAGAAGAAAATGGATAGATGACATCAAGGACTGGACCAAACTTTGTTTTTATGACGAGCTAAAGAGAGCCGCTCAAGACCGCATCGGTTTCTACATGCTTACCTGCAGAAATTATTCATTTCTGACACTTAAAATTTGAATTTACAGTCACTCGATATTATTAAATGCTACGCTTAAACTAATTTATAGTAATTGATAAATTTCGTAGATGGCTTAAGATCAAGCCAAACTAGGGGGTAACGACGTTAATCTCTTTCTTATGTATGCTATGTAATGGAATAAGAGTAAAATCTGATAATATTCATAATAAGAATAGATATTATAATAATGTTCAAATTATTTCAATTTAGGTATGGGTAATTTTCATAATATGGCAACCCCGAAGTGTGATGTACTTTGAGTCTGTCCCTTACGGGTATACGCTGATGCCAAGTCTATGGTATTCTTTGTTTAAGCTTTGTCGTTAACAGTATTTATATTTTCTTGGGTGATGATCACTGAACCACACGCCATCTTGAAATTTTACGGTTCCTCACCGAAGCTAGCGAATACGAAATGTCAGTTTTGACAGTTGTAAGTTAGAAACTATACTCGGTGATCATCATTCTCAACTGTCATTCGAGTTAGCGAATAAGCCCGCAGTTTTTGTTTATGGAGTCCCATCTCTTACGTTGTGATCATATGATACGGACCTGTTATTTATACCAGTGAAAATAAACACTTTGACTATACAAACAAATGCAGTAGAACAGGGCCTCTTACGTTTTTGCTTTCTCGTAGGCATTGGGAATGTTCTGCTTAGAATGAAAGCAATAAACTCAGGGATGATAGTTTTCTTCTGTGCCAGGGCTGCGTTGATTCGCAAAGCAAATTAATGCATAGACAATCAAAAAAGTAATGATATCCATCCGGTTGTCAATTTGAATTCATGAGTTAGAACTTGATCATTTTGACTATTTAGACAAATAGATCGCCATCTAAAATTTTCGTTGTTACTCTGCTTTTGAATGCCTAGAAATGAAATGTTTTTTCCGTCCAAATACCTACAATTCAAAATATATTGTTTTCATTATTTCATGTCTAAAATGCTCGCTTCCGGTGTGAACATAGTTCCAGAAACATAAGAAAGTGTATCTTTTTCATTTATTTTCTGTCGTCAATTTTAGCCACGGAAACGTGTTGCGTTTGATGAAAATTCCATTTATTTTATGTTTGTTCGTACTTCGAACGTAAAGTGGTACTGGTGTTTTAGTTTGTTTCGTGTTCTCTGAAGTGTTCCGAAGTGCTTCGTTTCGTCATAGACAGTGGAAGGTACCGACGTAATATCGCTTTTATCGGGGCCTATATTTGAGTCTATAGTAGGAATTCGATCGTGGTCACCACGTTTTTGCCAGCTGGTGCGTACATTGCGGGTGTAGAAATTGGTTAGAATAGCTGTTTGATCGCCGAAGATGTAGTTTACGGGTTAACTTGAGTGTTATTTATGTCTGTTTGTGTAGTATGTTGTATTTTGTGACAGGTTTGTGCACCCGGCGAGTCGCGCGGACGCCTCCTTGGTGCAAGCTTGGAAGGCAGGATCTACAATTCCCGTTCGTCAGCTCTCGTCCATCGGGGCGTTACCGTTTTATATGACTTTAGCAAGAAATACAGGTAAGAATTTGTATCTTTTGAGTAGTTTCTAGCAAAGATTAAGTATTTATTAAATCAGCCGAAATATGTTCTCCATAGGACATGCTGTTGTATTTTCTCCATGTGGGGTTCCCTCTACTCCAGCTAAGCCAAAATAATTCTGTCCTGCAGAAAAAAAATATCAAGAATGAATCCAATTGGATTTATTTGAAGAGTCATATGTGTAAAATCATTGTTGCATAAAATTATGACATTACCTGCAATTAGGTACATATATTGGCCCTGAACATTTCAAATTGCAGGTACATGTTATTATGATGAGTTATGTGAAACAGAAAGTGTGGTTCCCGATACACTGTTAGTTTTCTGTTGTTTTTCACAGTTAGTTTTTCAGAAAACATTAATTTTTTATTTTCTTTATGTGTGCAGTGCTGGCAATCTTCATATTCATAAATCATATGGATTTAATTAGACTAAAGTGATGTGATATAGTACCTTAAATAATTTACAAAATAACATTTAAATAATTTTTGTCACCCTTGTGACGGTGCAGGTGAACGGAAACCAGGTTATTTTATTGGTAAATTATTTTTTGAAACAGCCTCAGTTCATATTAAGGTTTATTTATAAATTGGCATTCATTTTCTGATTAGTCTACTCATTGCTTATTAATTTAGAGTGCCTAATGTGCCCAGTAAGAAACTATTTTAAATTAGTCTGTACTTGAACAAACAGATATAGGTAGGTAATCTATGACACAACATCATTATTAGTCACAAAATCATTGTTAAATATAAAAATAAATATCCTCCATTCATTGCCGGTCAGTGTAAAGGGTTGGTTGTGGTTTGGTTGATTACCAACCTCTACAAAAGCAAACAAAGATTTAAAAGAAATATCTATTATTTTAAATCTTACCCATGCCTAAAGTGCCAAAACTTCTACAGATTAAAATGCTGTTTGTAGAGAATCTTGTTGACCAATTTGGATCCCCTGATTTAAGTGGACAGAAAACTCTGCTTCTGGAAGAATTAGTAGTAGTTTTAATATTTCTGTTTCAAAATTGTAATTGCAACATTAAGGGCAGCAGTGGAATTAGGCTCATCTAACTTCTTTTCACAAAGTTTAATAGTAGTAATTTCTCTACTTAATTTTCACAGTAATTTCTCTATTACCTTAAAATCTAAAATTGAGTATTCCACTGGCGTGTCTCCATTTGCTCATGCCCTGTAATAAATCTGGCGTGATATAGTCTGCAGAGCTGATTACCATGCGAGGGCGCGCGCGGCATAAATCCAATAACCTATTTTGCATCTTTGTGAGTGCTTCACATGTTTGAGGCTTTAAGTGACATGCCTGGGAACTTCTTTTTTTGGGAACACGCAAGGAAGCTCTGATCCTATTCTGGTAATTATATTTTGGCGCAGCTATTTTGGGAATAACAATAATATTAAAAGGTAAAACTTTACCAGTATCACTGTGATATAGTGATATCACATAGCTTCTCTCTTCTTCTCCGCTTATTACTTCGAAAGTTTCAGTTTTTTGCGTAAAGACTTAGGACTCAAAACTTGTGCAAAAAAGGCATTTTTTAATAATTTTATAATCTTTTTATTTTATTTTAAAGTGTAATCGTGTAATCTGGTTCTTAATTGATGGCTTAACTCGCTTCGTTCAACAAACTCGACTGTATTTCCGCCTTTAAATTTAATCTTAAAAGGTTCTGATAGGTCTTCGATTCTGTGAATTCCAATTTGCCAATTTCCACAAGTATTGGGCATTCACTTCCGTAGAATGCGTTTGGAGAGAAGAGTCATATTATAGCTGTACTAGACCGAATCACGCGATTGAGTCCAGACAAGCGGTCTGGCCGAGCACGTCGCTATCCTTATCCTAGTAGCTATAAATAGGCAAAAGACTGATAGTACTTATGTATGTACTGGCCAAGTTACTATGTATCTGAGTTGAATCGTCCTTATGGAAAGGAGACAAATAGGTACATCTAAGATTAATATGTGTGTGACTTAACTTCTGGCCATTGCTATATTTCTGATTTTTTATAAAAAACATTTAAAAAAACATTGCTGAAATTGCCTTATTTTTAGACAGTTACTCGTTCTTATAACCTTCCAACATTGCGTTTATCTCTCACATTGATTGAACCCCTTTCAATGGCTACCTCTGTACTGCAGGTATAACCTACCTACCCATAGTGTCAGATCCGAGATACTGCACGGCACAGCTGCCTGCAGGGGTGCACCCCTCGCCCACCCTTTATCGATCGCCATTTCGCCAACAATTGCAGAATGTCGTCCATATACAGCACTGCTCGATTACACCGTGTGGAGATGTTGTGCTGGAGACCCTCTTGTGAGCAGGACAATGTTTACACGAAAGAGGTTGCTAAAAGGTGGATGAGATTTCTATGGCTTTGACAGTGGCATGGTTGCCGTCCGTCTCATGTTTCTGAGAGACTTTAAGTTTCCATCACGATCAATTATTACTTGGACAGTCCCAGGAAAGTTATTTATATAACTCTACAAGTGTAATATTTTCCCATCTCCACAGAACACAACTTTTCCTCATACCAAAAAACTACGCCTTTTGAACCGATCATCGTTGATACATCGCAGACTCCCATTTGTAAGCGCTGTATTTCATATCTCCGCGAAACGACTTCGATTACCTATCCCCCGCTGCGATTGATGACACATTTTATCGATTAAACTTCGATACTTATCCGCTAACTCATCATAATCTCATTCATTACAGCACTTCGTTAATTCAAGTTTATAATCTCCTTTAACACGATTCAAGCACGCTCCGGGTAGTCAAATAGCCGTTTCTAAGCGTCAATGGGAAGATAACCTATTGTCCCGCCCACGTGGCTTCTATTTATAGGAAGATCGTGGCAATTGAGACTCCCATGAACTAGTGTCAATTGCAGCGGATTACTCTCACCTTGCCCTTGATTAAAACAGAATTGTAATTAATGGAATAAATACTCAACTTGTCCAGGATGAGCTTTATCATTTGTGTTTTGGTAGAACTTATTTACGTATGTGGTTTGGAAACATACTCTAGCGCTCATGGCACACTTTAGTTCGGGCGCTTTAAACGATGTTACTGCATAGATAGTGCTTGGTGTGAATTACAAGTATCGTGCAAGTTTTCTCAGAGGCAGCCTCTTTTGCCTTTATCTTAAAATAGAATAGAATAATCTCTATTTGCATAAAACATGGTACATACATTTTTCAGATGTTAAAATAACAAAATGGCCAAGCATGTTTTATCGATTTTTCGATATGCAAATCGTTCGTCGTCGATTAAAATTAATATAATAAAACCATTCTTAATCAATAAATTACATGTCCACCATAAAGTAAAAAATAATAATAAATGTCATAGAGTACATATGTCATTTGTAATGAAATCATGTCAAATCATACTAAACTATAATTAAAATTAATAAAATATTGAAAATAATAGAATTTCACACATTAATACCAATTTCAATTCGCTTCAGATGACCGTCACCATTGAGTCTGTGCTCATGTTTCTTTTGCTGATGAATGAACTTTCGTTAGCTCTTTAGCTGTATTTTTTTAGTCAGTTTGCTATCATTTATAGGGTAAACTGAAAAGTAATTATTGGTCATTCTAATGTTATTATTTTTAACTGTATGAGGAATAATCCAGTTCACTTCTCTTAAATGTCCTCCGCTTCAGTATTAATTAATACTGAAAGCATTGACCATCTACCGTTTTACTCTGGTAATTTTTGTATACCCTACGTTGCATCGCGTCAGCTTGTACCTGGGACAGCGGCGGGGATTCGCGAGTGTTACGCGGCGCTGTTGCCGAAACACGCTGTTATATCACCCGGGGCCGTTGAACCCACCTTTCTCGTCTAGCACACAGACCCCATTCGACTCACGCGCACATAGTGTTAGTTGAGCGCACTAGAACGCAAACATTGGCCGCTAGTCTTACAGTGGACTAAGCACTGGGTTTTTTCCGTTAACTAACCGGAGAGGGCTAGTCAATTACAATTTGGTGCTTATCATTTACCATATTGCACGTTATTATATCATAGAACCTAGTCTACGTTAAAGGTAGAACATCTTTACAAACCTAACACCACTGATGTATCTAACACGACGTCATGTAACACATCTTCAGCATGACGTCACAACTTGTTTGGCTGATAGCTCATCACTGTTCAAATAATTTTTATCCAATCACAATTTCTCACCACTTCCACTTCTGTCTACCAAAAATGATTCGTCTTTAGACCAAGACCCACTTTTACATACACAATATCATTATACATTAGAGTGTCTGGATAAATTCCATAATTCTTAAAACAAGCACACGGCGTCCGAACTTATCTGACCCGTCATAATATCCCGGCCTAGAAAGTTCAGTCGAGAATTTGAAACGAGTTGGACATCAACAGTGCTACTACAAAAGAACGGAATAACAATGGTTCATCTCGAGATTATATAATCACTGTCTTAAATATTAGGCAGGGCCTGGACCAGGATTTAGCATTTCTTACTATAAACCGATTTTTTGTCAGTTAATAGTTAACCACGTTCTAACTGCAATCGTTCACTCACCATTCATACAATTCATAGAAAAGTTTCATTTTAAGCACGTTGTCTTTCCTTTTTATTAATGTTGTCTTCTGTGATAAGATGGAAAATATTCAGGACAGTCTTAGTTTGGCAAACAACTGATGCCTACTAAAATATTCAAAGAGTCTAGGACGACACCTGTGCTACAAAATCCATTGTAGAGTCTTAACTCTCTATAATGTGGAAGGTTCTTTGCGTGGATATTTGGAGGTTTGTCCGTCAATCATGCTGGAACTGAACTGGATGTAATTTGTTATACAGATAGGGTATGAATAAGCTGATTTGGGTGATAGCTTTTTTTTTAATCCGGATTAAATGCTCCTTTGAGATTAAATAGAGATTGTTTTTCTTTCTAAAAACAACAAGCAGGATAACGTCTACAGGGTCGTCTAGTACATAATAATCTTATACGAACACAATGTACCTTTTTTGATTTGCTATAAACCTGGCAGGGTCGCGTACTAAATCAATGCAAAGAAGGCGCCAATCTTGATAAACGAACGAAGACGCCTATAGACTTGCAAATGCTTTACGGATGTCGCAACAGTCGTGTCTTTGAGATACAGCACGGCTGCTCGGGCCGCTACAGTCGCATCATCCGTGCGAAGGTGTTGGCATTTTGTGGCGAATGTCAGACGCCACTGTGCTATCGGACCTATATTTGGGGACCAGCGGTTCAACGACCGCGGTTGGTTACCGCGGGTTGCATCTCTGATAGGACATCGATCAATGTGACGATGCAATTTACGTCTATTGCATAGATCAACGTCGTAAACAACACTTCGAAATGCGAAGGCTCTAACTCTTCATAAGACTATCCATTTTGATTTTAATGGTTTTGGATTCTTTTAGATTTGCGATCTCCTTTGCCTCTTTCTTAGGCAACGAGTCATCGAAATTACTAATGTTACATTACAGTCTTGTGATAACGATTTAAGGTGTCATAGTTCCCTAGTTGCATTTTGACAAATACACCCCGTTATTTAAGGTACCTTAACGGCTGTTTTTCCATCTAACAAGTAAGAGCAACATTAATAGAATAGATGAGACGATAAGTATATCATCAGAAACCGGGCTTATGTAAATTTTACACAGTCGACAGCCCCGCGAACGAAACTCGTGAAGCGTGAAGGGATGACAAAATCTATAGATTTTCCCGTTCATTGGCCTGGATTTGTTGAATTTGTTTCGAGGAATGAGAATTTGTCATCTATTTGTTCTCATTGTTTTCATAAAAATTATGATTATGATATCGAGACGGAAATTCAACGTAAGTTTATTTGAGTAAACGTTTACTTTTGCCTACTCAGCTGAATAATAGTTGTTTGCGTTCAGAAATGTTTTTCTAGGGTTTTCCGCTGTCAGCTAGCCTGTTCGGCAAATTTCAAATAATAAAAAAATAAATATTGTGATGCCTTCAAAAGTGTGTTTAGACTTTAAAAAGAACCTGGGGTTGACTGTTACATAATCGATCGGGGTGTCTGGGACGCATGCGTGCGGTCGCTTGTTCCCTCTCCCCCTCCCCCCACACGATCCCGAGCCCTCCAGGCATGGGGAGACATAACACTTATGTACTATGATAAATGGCAAGTATTCTCGTGATGGCCTATAGTTAGTCAACAAGTACTGGAGTGAAGTAGCCTATGCAAATTATTAAATTATTCTCGGCACAGCCTCCGCGCTATTAGTTAGATTCTTTGTTGTTTGCAAAGGACGGTAATTTCGTCACCCGTTTAATGTTGGTAATGTTTTCGGCTATTTACGTTGCAGACCTTTTGAGGAAATAACATTGTCCTCATTGTGAGCCAGTAATGCCCCGGGCTAGGTACTTGTTATTTTTACTGCTAATTAAAAATTCTGGCTTCAGCACACGTGGCATGTCAACTTTATAACAGAGCTGTAAATGGCTCTTGAAAGCCTCTCTCTGTCTACCACATTTTAGCTCAAGCGAGGTTCGGCACTTCTGTATCAGCAAAACTAGTTTTCTACTCTACTTTGTTATCAAAATTCCAGACATCCTATTTAACTTTTTTTTTCGATGTAACATTATCTAATATAATGTTACACGGTGTATTCTCGGCATTGTCTAGTTGTCACTCGATATTTTCGTATCGTCATTAGGCGTATTCAGAGCGTGCTAAACGGTTCGCGATACTGTGGCCCTACTCTTATATCTGTCTGTAGTTTTAAGTGACCATCCCTCTCACTCATGCTAGCTGGATCTAGCGTGCGACCGGGACGGCTAGAGTCGCAAAAACGGATGGAGTGTTACAGAGTAGGATCTTTGGTACGGTCGACATTGGCCCGTTTACCGCGGGTTTGTTACTCCGGTCGTGATGATAACAAAGAGTTGGGCGTAACTAGACCAACAAGATTCGTTGTCAAAAATATGTCAACCAATTTTGCTACTTGTAGCAAATTCACTGATCAGCGAAAGGTTACATTGGCGCAGAATTGAACGTTTAACGTCACCTTATCTTATCAAAAAATGAAGCGTGACGGGTAGTACATACCGATAGTCGTCACAGCGATAAAAATACCTGTAATGGTGTCCTTCAGAGAGATTCATCATCTCGGTTTACGGCTTTGCTTAGGCACACAAAAGTTTCATCATCATCATCATTATCAGCCAAAGGACGTTGCTGAACATAGGCCTACCCCACAGTTTTCCACATCGACCGATCACAAGCGGTCTGCATCCAGCGCATCCTTACACAAAAGTTTAGGGTAATATTTTTTTAATTTACGTCAAAAGCGTTCGTGACACTGATTGTTAAGATATTGGTTCTAAAAATAACACTTGACGCATCTAACGCGACCTTAATGCAATTCTTTTATAATAATAAAACACGTTAATCAAATTCACCGAGATTCATTCAGCTAAATACATACAATGAATTATTATCCTATAATAAGTTCAAATTGTTCTTTCTTAAGTTTCATTTGCTGTACATTAAGATAATTAATTTTAACAAATACAAATAACTTGAGTGATCCAAGCTAGTGATGAGATGAAGAGATTTTAATGACAAGTATGAGGTGAGGTACATATAATATTATTATGACTGTTGGTACTTATTTCTAGGTTCAAATCAATCGCAAACTCATCGTTGGCTATACCTATCTGCAATGCAAATTGACTTTGCGTCACGACGCAGTAATAATTGAGTAACGTTATGAAAAACAGTAAAAAAAACTTACTGAAACTCGAGAAGAAGAAATAATAGTAAATATTAAACAAATAAAACAAAAAAACCCTAAAATAATAATAGCCGAACATATTAATAGCTATTTTGGTTTAAGAAAAATTAATATCTTATACGATACGTAAGATGTAGAGCGCGACAATAACACAAAATGTTTGTATGACAATAGATAACTATATTTTAGGTGAACATGACATTAGCAAAACTATCTAACGAGTGATACAATTGAAGTGAATAAGCAGGCAGGCGAAATCATTGCTTAACCGAATGACACTAGAGATACGATATCAGTGGTATAAAAATACACTCATTTAAAAGTAGGTACATTATTAAGTCACCCGACAACAGCGAGAAAACATCGTAAAACGATATTTATCGTAAATACATAGTTCAATTTTCTCCGTTCACGGTGTGTGAAATGTTCAGCGCAGTAGTCAGTTCATATTTCCAGCGATTGTTTCAAGAATATGCACGGAAGAATTCCAGGCATTTTTAATCTGATTTGAGCTGATAGAAAGTATCTTTTTTTGCCTGTAAAAATCGGTTCAAGAAGTTCATCAATAGTAATTTGATTTACAGAGGAATCAGTTACCATAAAAACAGAGAAATGGAAAAGAAAAGATGAAATTATTGCCTAGCTCGATTTAATCATGTGAAAAATTAGCCAAATTTTCGGTCCGTCAGTTATCTATAGTTAGTTAGTTTAGTTACCCATGATTATAGTTGAAATTGATAAAATCATTGGTTTGTAACGTTGATAACTGACCAAAATTGTGATTGACTGATCAAGATTCTTAATTAGATTGATAATGTAATTGCTGCTAGATTATCAAATTACTTGAAGTATGCAGTTTTTCTGCTAGCCACATTCGTATAAAGATTTTCCGAACTATTTGTGAAAGGTCAAATCGATTCGATATCATTTGCCCAAGCAGTTTTCATTTATCATACTATCTACCGTAATGTAGGGCTTCGTGTGAAAAATTGCTAGTATTTCGCTTTTCATGCATCGTCATTTCCATTTCAATCCCCGGAATTTCCTGCATGACGCGACACTTCAAATCAAATATCTTCAAATATTCGTTTCATTTTCTGTAGTGCCCTTTTTTCTATTTGATCAATGCGCTTTACACATTCTTGGTGTCCTGTGTATTTGTTCGGCTATCGAAAATTCGAAATTGCTAGAGAATCTTAGTTGAATTCTTGACTCAGTTAGACGCCGCTACATTAGAATTGCAAAAATACAACCCTTACGGAAATTTCTTTCTTCCACTAAGCCTAACGTTTCAAGTTGTAACGTTTAAATATGTAGCCAAAAAAGAAATGGAATCGAAAAAAGAGACGTTATAATGTTTGGAATCATTTTATATCACTTTTTACTTTGAGGGTAAGATTTCTATAAATAGCAAAATAAAAGATCATAGTTCAGTAAAGAATAAAAATAGTTTTGTGGATGCAAAATGCATCAAACGAGAGAAAGATTCACTATTCGATAAAAAATACTATGTGGTTTTATTGAATTCGCTGGGTGGATCCTGTAGACCGCGACCGTGTGGTGCAAGTGATGGAATTAATTCTGTTTTACTTATTTACCCATTAAGCATCACTTGCACGTCTCATTTATGGGTAAATAAAAAGCCTCACTTACATATCTTAGGATCGATTCCTTCGCCAGATTTGATGAAATCGGAGTTTTAAACTTAGCTCTGCAACTATAGCACGTAGACAAACGTGATTTATTCGGTTGCCCATTAAAAAGCAACTCAATGGTTTTAAATGGTTTTATCTGCTGTTAAGATTATTATGATTTGCAATGCATACCTGATGACATGAACTGATCTTGCTTCCGACTCCTGTTCACGCTTCCGCTATCCGTTACTCACGAATTTATATACGATTGCCAGCTTATCATGGTAAGCACTACGATATCTTAAGCGCTGTAAATTGAGGTCCTGTTTACAACCCCCAGGTCGATCGTTAAAAATTTGCCCACGGATGTGGATAAGTTGTCTCGTCTGAGTAATACATCTCTTGTTATTTAAAAAACTCTTGAAAATAATTCTGTATTACTTGAGGTAATATTTTGCTGTAGGATTGCCTCAAGTCAGGCCTCTCTCACTCGATGTACTTGCGCGCGGTAATAGCCTACTCTCGCCGGCACCGACGGGGGTGCGAATTCAGTGGGCTGCCAACAACCGTCGGACGCGCTCACGACGCACTATAATTAGTCGTGTTACGCTTACGATCAATTTGGTTTTTATACGAACCAAATAAGTAATCTGTGCTTGTTAAACGTTAGCTTTATTTAAGAAAAATGACTTCTGGTGGTGGAAATTTATGTGCTGTTGATGGGTGTAGGTCGAATACTATGAGAAATAAAACGCTTTCTTTTTTTAGTCTACCAGCTAATTAATAAAATGTTATTATTACCCGGTAAGTTAGTAATTTATTTATAAAGTATAAAAATAAATAAATTAGTAGGTGGTACCTACGTAAGTAAACGTAGGGAAAGGTAGGTGGATAAATTCAGGTAAATTGGGGTTCGGCTTTATTGAATTAAAATGTAATACCTACAGTGATGTCGTCAGTCAGAAGTAGGTCAGTTACTTTATCGAAATAATACCTAAGTACCTATTATACCTATGTCTACTTTTTATGGGCTACGCACCACCTACGAACTGTGTGTACCTACCTACCTACCTACTCAACTTGGTGGTTTAGTCGACTAATGACTAATTAATTAGCGAAATGACTAGGTAGGTAGGTAGGTACCTACGTAGTTGACATTAAAATTGACCGATTCTCAAAATGTACCTACCTGCTAATAATCTACAAACGACAGATTCCACAAATGACAGATTCGTTTTAGAAAGAGATGGCAAGAGTCACAATTAAGTAGCTCATAATTCGCTTGTTATACCTTATACAGGCTGAATTTTTTATTTCACATTTGTTATTCAATAATGTTATATTATTTCAACAACAGTCAATCAAATACCATTTTAGAAAAATGTGGTTGAAATATTTTTACCGAAAGTGTCAACCCTAGTTCGATTGTCACTCGGGTTCACGTCACGTGGTCTTGCGCAGCTGCAAAGCAATAGTGACTTTATACTCAGAGCTGCAGGTGCATTATTGTACGCGACAGAAAAAGTAGTCTATTAACGCTGTAGGTATCGAAATTTTTCTATGGAGTGATTTATCTGTTACGTAGTAACTATTTAGTAATCTGTGCTCAAGTGCTCACGTGTGTGTTAACGTCTCTAAGGAAATGAGCTTGGTGAGCTTTAAAGGTGTGTAAGCTAATCTTCTTGCCAAGTAAATAAAGAAGTTAGAACCTGTTCGATGAAAAGCCCTAATCTTGACTTCTTGATGAAAATTTTTGCTTAGAATAGCCTTTTCTTGTACCCCATTTTTATGGGGTAATTAAAACCATATTCCGTAATTCACTTGAGGAGTTTGAAATCCTATTTTGATCTTTTGAAATTGTGCTCAAAATTATGATCAAATACACCTACCATATCGGTTAGTTAGTCGCGATAACTATTTCAAATACATTACAAATTTAACATTGTTTACTGGGCAAGCCAAGTAAACACAGTTAACTTATCTAATGGCAATGCTCTCTAGCTAGCGGACTGAGATTAGCCGTGGTATGAATTCATAACTTGAAAAAATAATTGTAATGATATTTAACCCAGCTTTTTCCAAGGTCGATAACCTTGCCCTCCCGCGGATCTGTAAGATCGATATCAGCGTACTATAAGAAATAAGAAATATTTTTACTTAAATTGCAAAAATAAAATAAAAATTAAATCGTTTAATTTTCCGGTTTTATTTCGACGAACTCTTCTTGAACTTCTACTCGTATATCCGTTGTCTAGTACCCATAACACAAGCCTCGTAGCTTAATTGTGATTGTTGTGAAATATTTATTTATTTATTTATTCTGTATGAAGAATTTGCATTCAGCTTGACACTAATATGCAAGAAGTGCACACAAGATTTCCCCAACGCGCCCTTAATTACTTCCTAGAACGATGCTCTGCGCTCGATCACGCACCGTCATTATCTTTGGATACATTACAAACGTATAATTATGACGCGTTATCTATCAGTTCCTGTGAGTATCTTTAGGATCTCTAACTCTTCGTGACTACAGTATGTGATGTGATTCAAAGTTCAATTTGTAAGATGTTTAAAATAATGGGAAGTGAAGACTCATTCCTTTAATTTTCATACAGTGATGCTTAGTTTTTATTTTGCCTCAATTCTGTTATCTGTATTGCTCCAAATCCAGACACTGTTACAACATTCAAACAATATTTTCCATGTCATATGATACAACAGCAGCGACCCTGTTTTTGAGTAGTGGTCAACCAGAGCTCTTATCTGATGACACGCGCTGAATGCCATCGGAAGCCGGGACGGATGTTTACTTCGAATAATCGATGGAAAGGAGCTACTCAATTAGAACATGCTTTATTATCGACCACTCTACCACGACAACTCGACCTTTGGCACAACTCAGCCCTGCTCAACTCGACCACGACAATTTAATCACGACAACTCGGCCACGGCAACTCGACCCCGCCCAACTTATGTTTTTTTTTTCTCTAAAGCGAAATTTATTTTATAATTAGTTTCGATTTGAAACTTATTAAAAGTAAATTATTAAACTTTCTTGACATAAAAGCCGGTTGAGCTTACCTTAAAAAATGTTTTTGTAGATAAATGTATTTTTTGGTTTTCAATAGATTTTTAGAACGGAGGAGTTCGTACACTAAAATTTTATTGGCTCATGGTTAGAGACTTGAAAAAAAAATTAATGTATGAGTTTCTCAATAAAATTATATTTTTTAATGTTTTATGTATATTTTTAGTTTCTAATAGTTAAGGACAACAAACAGAAACAGAAACAGATTTAGATTAGTTGATTAGACATTTTAAAAAATATAATCGATTTGTTGTTTTTTTAATAAATTTACAGACTACAGTGAACAGGCATTTTCTAAGAGAGCTCCAACTCATTCTCTGCCTAGTCGGGCTTAGCCCTTAGTCAAGAGCAAAGCCATTCCCAATCAACAAACAAAATTATTGAGACGTTATTACGAAGAGCGGGGGACGAGTTGTCGGTAGTCGAGTTGTTTGTAGAAGAGTTGTCGGTAGTCGAGATGTCGGTGGTCGAGTTTTCATAGGGTTGAGTGGTCTTGGAGTCGAGTTATCCGTGGTTGATATGTCCGGGGTGGAACTGTCGTGATACCTTATTATCAATTCACCTGTCTCTGTCTTTCTTGCTGCTGCAGAAATGAGTGCAACGGCTTGAGTAAATACGTACAATTGGTTTCATACTCGATTTCGTTTCGTTGTCTTTTCTCAAATTCTGGTTCAATAACTCGTTAGTTATGTTTTGTTTATTTAATGGAATAAGTTGATAATAATCATCAGGGTGATCTCATGGCAAAATCGTTAGGTAATCCAATTTACTGCCAGAAATTCAGAGGTCACCTCGCTTTGAGATATTCTGACAATGCCTTAATTATACATCGATATTTTGCAATAAAGTGATTTTTATCAAAGGATACGGTATGCTCACCGGATCCGGATCGGATTGCGCGTGCGCCGGTGCGACATCGGACACCGCACGGGATGTGGTGAAGGAGCAGTGACTTTGCCAATGATCTACAATGTATAGAAGTTAAGTTTGACCAAAAGTCTACCTACTGAAAAAAGTTACTAGCCAGAGGATTTTTGTAGCCATTTGCTGTTTATTAAAAAACAATAGAAAAAACGAAGTATAAAACAAAACCCTCTTCGACATCCCCCACATGTTTTGCAGCACAATCTCAGCAGTTGTTCCTAAAACCTAATATAAATTAAATAACATGTGAACCACTTCTCTAAATTACGTCAGCTCAACCATGAACGCGATGGTCAAAGTGTGTTATTATGAACGCTTCCGTTACGTAGTAGGGCCTTTAAACGTATTCGTACACCCGAATGTCACAATGTATGTCGATCATCGTGGTTGTCCCCGGTGTAAGCAATCACATTGTCTGCATTCAGCGGCTCAAGTTGCGTCCCCTGGCTGCTTCCTGTCGAGACAGTGTTATGGTTTCAGACGCTTCGTAGGATAGCATTATGTCATCAATGTAAACTATCCAATAATGTGGCAGTACCGTACGTATTTACGTACATTGCAAGATGATGAAATGATTCCAATTTTTGGGTTAAATACATCATTTAATTGACAGTCGTGTTATGTTGTTCTAAAAAGGCCTGATAAAGATTTAAACGGATGTTTTGTGAGTGTCTTGATTCAGGTTGCAATTTTTATATTGTCTGCATAGGTTGTCGATCCAAAAAAATATTAAAAACCTTTTTAATTCCAAATTCTGGCTTTCAACTGCATGCGATATTCTCGTCTTTGGTTGACGACATTTTGGTTTCTTTATCTCGCATCACAACAGTTTATCTTCTTAGCAGGGCATTGATTTTATTATCTTCTAGATCTTTCGCTACTTTTACAGCTTCCTGCCTCTGGCATCTTGCAATTCCATATTGCCGTGTCGTGTTGTTTAATTTGGAGCGATCTGCCGACTCTCGTCGAGAATTATTGCTTGCTATTTTTATTGCCGGTGGAAGAGGAATTTAACACGGTTCTATTCTCGCGAATTATTAAACCTGGGAAGCAAATCCCGTGCAATCGAAAAAAGTTAGATTGATAACCACTCGAAACGCAATGTGAGTTGCTGACTAGTTGAAGTTTGAAAATCAGATACGAAAGATTATATAATTGTCAATAAATGCACTTGTTAACAGTTATTTGAAGTTTTTTATTTGGTATAAGTTGGCTACATACAAATCACCGTGTGGAAAAAGAACGAACGCACGAGAATCGTACACTTGAACGAAAATAACATAACTAAATAATAAAAAACAAAAAAAAACCTTAAAATAACCCACGTACTTTTTGAATCGTACTCGGCTTGTTTCTTCATATATTTTTTCTAGATGACTTTCATCAACTTAAAGTATTCAGAATGTAAATGATGTCAAGAGGTTGCAAATTTCGTCGTTAATACTCGTAAAATTAACATTTTCCATTAATTATTCAACAGATTTTACCCGCATATGGTATTATCAGCAGGTTGGAATTGAACGATACCTGTAATATTTTAAATACACGACTAGTAATTTGTATGTACTAAGTGTAGAAATCTCTAGCTGCTTAGAAAACCTCGTGGGTAGGTTGAGTACTATCTAAGCATTCAAATCACGCGAAACTCTTGGAAAGTACAGACTCGCGATCACTTTACTGGAATGATTTTACACAAGTCATTGAACTAATATCTATGACATTATAGAGTGCTAAGATCCAAGTTGTATGTGAAAATTTAAGTACAAACTTCGTTGTCCTTTTTTAATAGAAAAAGCCGATAACTAATACGCTCCGAATATTATATTTTAGCTACGTATTTTATCGCATATCAATGTATATCATCGCTACACTCACAGGCCTGTAATTTTTGCCAAAAATATAGTTTACTTAACACAAACTTCGACCTCGGCGCCTAGTTGAAAGTGTCAAGTGTCATGTCATGAGGCCTGATTGTTGCGGGTAGGTGGAAGCTGTCGCATTGCGGCTCCGTAATTGGGTTGTTGGGCTCCCAGCCACAGAACAAAACACTCTGTAGTACTACCTACCTCAGCAAAACAGTAATTAGATACTCTAGACAAGTTAACCAATAAAAAGTGGGATGTCAGTTACACCACCTACGAATTTATCTGGAACGAAGTTGAAGTAGACTAAACAAAGATGAGATGGAAGGAAATCCAAGTCTCGTTAGAAGTCATTATTAAGCTGGCAGTTTTCGCATCCGAGTTCGTAAGCTACTTTGTGCGACTGTTACGAGTGCTAATTACGAGGATTTAGAATTCGTGTTGGATCTGATCTCTGTGAGGGTGTAGTGCACTGCTTGAGAGGAATACCGCACTGCGGTTAGTATTTCTCTCTGCATATGTGTTTGCGTATTTTTGCACACCAGAGATTTTTAGCATTTTTTTGGCTTTGTCCTTCCCATACAAGGTTATATTCTTTTCGATGGTTTATTTTGACTGTATTGTCTAATCACTACCGTGAAATGGTAAGCTGAAGTATAGTGATTTGTAAGTTGTGCCGTAACAAAAATATTTTAATAAGTGTCTGCGACATAGTATCAAGTTTATGTTAAGTAAGCGAATATGTTTTCACTGTGTTTTGCAATTATGTACAAGATTTTAATTGATCCAATAAATATTCGACATTAAAGCTATATGTGTCTTTCTCTTGACACATCAAAGCTCATCAAACACACTTAAAGCAATCATATTGAGGTTCCTGGGTAAAAGAGGATTTGTTTTTGTTAAGTTTGGAGTTTTGGACAAATAGATCCGCAGCACACTTTTATAATTCCTTCTTATTTGTGTTAATCCTAACAACCAAGTGTAAAAGTACAGATTGCGAAGATTTATATTATTTGTCAGACGATAACCGACCGGTTTCTATAATATGTGCCATTGCAATGACAAAAGATTGCCCAGGGTTTCTGCTTTGGTGCCGAGAAAATGGGTCCTGCCTTTACTTTAATATCTGAAGAATGTATCTAACAATGCAAGTTGTGTTCGTAATTATTAACCGTGTTATTTTAGTATGAAAGTAAATTGTATGAATGCGTGGTGCCTACGAACGGATCTACTGACCCACACGCTAAGACGAAGAATGCATAGGGTGAAAAAGGCATTAGTTGCAATGGAAAAATTCTACCTTGGTCTTTTACTTAGTATTTTGCATACGAACGTAGTTTATTTTACAGTACGCGTGAGAAATTCGATTCAAGCAAATAGTTATAGTGTTTGTGCACTTAAGGTAATGTAATAAATATATCCATTGTTTGATAGTGCGGCAAAATTGAATATAATCGCGATTCCTCGGCCGTGGCCAATCGCGTATGATTGCGTGCGCACCGCCGTGAACTTCACAAGAGGACCATACGTTGCTTCCTCGTTTCTTTGTCCTTGCGCAGGCACAAGCGAAGCGACAATAATAAAGAATGTTTGTAAACGCAAAAGTTATCAAACTTTTTTTACTGCATGTAAATCTTTTGTTTGGTGAATTGTGATTGTCGTTGGTGTGCCTAATAAATAAAATAAAATGTTGGTTGGTTGGTATTCAAGTAGCATATTATGTTATTGCATTGCTACGACCTCCCTTATTGTCCCTCATCGGTGGTGGATATTCGTCGAGCATTTTCTAGACGGAAAAAAGGACTCTCCCTGTTGATTCGGGCAATGTAACGTAACGACATAAAATTTTAACGTTACCTTTATAGTTTGCATAACACTCGTTCGTATAGTGCGTTGGCCAATCGCGTCGATGTCCTTGGCGCACACGGCCGACGCCATTGAAACGCCGAATGCTGGCGTGCGTTGAACAAAACACCGTCGCGTTGACTCCTCGTGTCCGGGCAAGCAAATGGCAAGAAGGTAGCACTAGTAAGTTTTTTTTTGAAACATAAAAATAAATGTTAAACACCTGCGTTGTTCGTAGCAACCAAAATTCCTATTGTCTCATTTTTTTCCGGATTAGCTCAAAAAGTAATAACATTCGAAACGTACTTAGCTAGCGTTTCGAACTCCTATGGGAAATAAAAAAGAAGCGAGAAATAAATGATTCGAAAATTTATGACGATATGAAACGAAGGTCTACTGGCGAGGGAGATGAAAGATCTTACACCTACGTTATTATTACCATTTTCTAATATCAGGATGCCATGAAAATACTGCTCCGATAAGTATTACCGATTTATGTCCGACCTCATAAGGGATTATATTCCACAGTCTATTCTATCGAGTCTTTAATTAATCCTTCAACCTTCCTTCCTTAGGAATCGGGTTCGAGCTATTATTACAAAAGGTTCATTTTATCAAGTTTGACAAGAAAGTACACAGATTAAGTTATGATTAGGATTTCTAAAATACTATATCTATTCATCGTGTTTTACATTATTCATATTTTTGCGCAATTCCCCCTTACTAGTAATTAAATGTTACTTACCCTAAGGTGGTCTGGAAGAGCACGCTACAAGCGATAAGACAACCTAAATTGAACATCTTTCTTTGTTCAAGTTGTCTGTAATTATGTTTTGTGTTGTAAAATAAAGTGTTAATCTATCCTCGTAAGCCCTAATGTACCTTTGAAGGAACAAAAACTTTGTAGTCGTTAAAACCGAGACTTCCAATGGACAAAGTTAGAAGTATCGCCGGATGTGCCTTCAGAGGTACTAAAACTTTAACGCTGATTTTGAGTTCAAAAAATCGCGCCAATTGATAAAAACACTTTTAGTCTGTGGCGCAAAATATTTGTATTTATGTTTCCCAACGTTTTTTACGCAAAAAAACAAAACGTCAAATGTGAAATGATCAGTATTTTCCTTCAAGATGCCAACAACACGAAGACGAGGTATGTAATTTATTTATTTTTTGTATGTTTACGGGGTCTGATTACTAAATATTAAAAAAATACATTACTACTAAACAATTGAAAATGAAAATCTCATTGATTTGCGTGGTTAACAGTATAAGAATTCGTTTTGAACATTAATGGTTCGTTGAAAGGAACATTCGGACGTGATTAAGTAAGATTTTGTGTAGTCTTTTTTTTCGTAATATGAATAGAATAGAAAATATTATGATTAATTGAATATCTCATTTGATGTAACTAAACATAAAGATTACATTTCCATATTCAATATGTAATTCCGAGAACAAAATTACTAATTAATTTGTTCCTTGCAAAGAACTTTCGGCTTAATAGAAGTATTTAAATAGACTTATTTTCTGCCAGTTAGACTTGATACAAGTCTAAGAAAATAATTTAATTTGATTAATCTGGTGTTTTCAAGACAATATTATGTAGTCAGTAATATTCAGTCAAGCTAAATTTTATCATTGCTATGTTTTTTGTTCATGATTGCATTTTTGTTTTTTCTATTTTAGTCCCGTTTGTTTTTTTCTACTTTAGTTCGAAAATTTTAAAAAAATATTTTGATAAAGATAGTGTGTGTCATTGTTCTAATATACCCAATTATAAGTACCTCGATATCTATGACTAGTTACACAAATTTAAGACCGATAGTACTTTCAAAAGAACAAATAATAAACTAAGTTTAATAGAAATATCAGTTGAAATACATTTACTACTTACAGAACCTTATATTTATGAAGAATTTATTTACTATTCATTGTTTGCAAATCATTCACTTATTAATTAAAAAAAAACAATTAAGTTATTTTTTTCATTTCATGCTTAATGTTCTTTTAAAAGAACAATTTTTTTTCTTTTTTCACCAAAAATGTGTTCTATATGTTAATACCTATTGCCCCTGTAAATTTGAGTACAGTAGGAAATCAATAACGTCTAGAAATCCTCACCAGAAGCGCTCGGCGTTAACGACTTAAAATTATTTGTTCTACTTATAGTACATTAGGCGTTAAGTAGAACTCGGCAAATATATACCTTCGGTCTTACCAGGCTATATATCTATCTATCATTTCCCAATCTTCTAGACTTTGCTTTAAATATAGCCTAGAATTACCCTCTAAGCTAAAAGAGGACCTGAACAGTAAAAATCTTAAATCTTAACTTTAAAATTACACTTCTTATTAAATTAAAATTTCGTGCGTGCTTATGCCTGGTTTCTTCATACATTAAGGAAGTTTCCTTAACCTAACCTAATTAAATTAGGCTAAAGTATCTATAAATATCTGCATTTTGTAGAAAAATCGTTATCAGGCTGACTGAAAAGAAACTGAAACATTTGGAGAATAGAATATGCTACAAACAAAATTTTCAAACAAATAAATTTAAAAAAATAATTCCTTTTTGGTCGTTTCATTTGAAGCTCAACGGTGGTTATTTCAGAGTCGATATGACGCGTTTTTATCAGAAAGCAATTCGCAATAGTAGTTAATCGCCTCGGCAAACATTTGCTCGCGCTCTCTGGCTCATGCCGATATACGTTTGCTTCGGCAAATACGTCACGCGCTGTTTATATTGGAATAACATAATTCTAGTTTGCTCAGGTGCTTACATAGTAATGTTTTTATTAAAGTCTCCTGTTTCACTGATTTAACGAAAATCATGTTAGCCATCACGACCAAGTATAAATTCGTACGAATTTTTTAACAGTTCTTCGGTTGTAGAAATGTGTCATTTTTTGGACCAAACTATGATACAACGTAGAAGGCAATAGCGCTATGCCTTTATTTCTAACTGACTGTTCTTCAAGTCTATTTGACCAAATGCAAATTATCTTTTTCAAGTATATTTAAGTTGTCTTGTATTGTTGTCTTGCATTTTCGATTTTATTTCTTACCATTTTTGGTCCATAGTTATCAATAATGCGATTTCGTCATTCATAATTATTAGTCCGTAGTCATAACAAGGAGCATCACTGCCCGTTCGTTTACCCGCCGTCAACTAGATGATTGACAATATTACATTGTCTATTGCACTCCAAACCTGTGCAAACTAAATTAAACGCGAAACCAATTGATGTTCCACTTACTAAAAGGTCGATGTTGATGTAAGAACTGGAGGAAAATTAGGAAGGGTAATTTTCGGAACGAACTCAAACGTTTATTTGCTAAGAACGCAGACGTGCAAAAATTCAATTAAGAAATTAAAATATTTAGTGCTAGAATGTCTGTCGAGTTCGAGTTCACCTTGTCAGTTAATTTTTGTTCAATACTTGTTCCAACTTAGCTAGGAAAAAAATTGTCTTTATTAAGCTCCCATGGCGGGATTGCTTTATTTAAAAGGATAAAAATGGTGTGGTTTCTGTCATTGTTCTGTTCTAGAATTAGTTGAAGAGCGCAGGAACCTGATTGCATGGCAAAATTGTAAGCTTGTTTTATTACAAAATAAAATGGTAAAGAAAGGCGTGTACCCCTTTGTCCTATTCGTTAACTGAACTACCTACATGATGGTGGTTAGTTGTCGTCATAATATCAGATAGTCTTGAAGCTATGGATTCTGTCTTAGTCCGGAAGCATTGTCTCATTATATTCTCGGGCGTTCGTACTTTTTTTTCCGCACGGTTAATTCGCATGCGAACTTGCCGGTTCTACTGAAAAGTTTGAAGGTTACGTGTGATTCGTATTCTGGAGCACCCTTCGTACATATACCAATCGAACTTTATATTAGAATATTGAATTAGTAGTTTGATACCATATATGAATTTCAACTTCTTCTTTCAAACTTTCGACTGGTTAGGACCACTCGTTGCGTTTGAGCTGTAAACGATGGAAAAATCTCGATTGTGAAGTTCTAAGAATGCGCAAACTGAGAAATAATCTCAAAATTTTCGATCGTTCGTACTTTTATGAATGTGAACTTTTCTCGATTGCATAAAAATCTGCATCCTGTAGGTAAAATAATACAATATTTTTCTTTTGTTACAGAGACATCAGTACAGTGCGAGGAGAGTGGTCGGTGTGTCGCATCGAAGACAGCGGCCGGCTGCCGTCGAGCGTGCATGACGCTGCACACAACCGCCGATACTGTCCGCAGGTTAGCTAATAGGAATTGCTGCAAAGTGCTCGCTACAGAGGGTATGATATTGGTATCCAGTAAAAACTGGTACGAGAGAAAGATATAAGAGGGAGTTGTAAGGAGTGATAAGGTTTAGCCTTGTTGCATAATCTAACCCTGAGAGAAGAATACAACATTGTTGTTGTTGAGAAGTGGAAGCTGGGAAATACATGATATTCTGATTAGGATTGAACCAGAGACCTTTGCCTGCAGAACTATAGCTAACAAATTTGGAAATTTTCTGATTTTCTTGGTAATAAGGATGCCATTATGATATTATGAGTACTGAAAATGTCAACAAGTCAGTATCGTGAAGTACCGAAGGCTTTTAACGGAATGGTATCAAAATAATCAACAGGACGGTACTGGCTTGTCAGCATGCTATTGTCAGCAGCGACCGTTCTGTTGCAGAACATCAAAATTTTGCAGTAACAGGCACCGGAAGCTGCTCCCGCTCCGGCAGACGTGACTGGCGCGAGCCGCGGGAGAGCGCCCGCATGCCGCCCCGCGCCCGCTGACACATGCGCGCCGCACGCACCACGCGCCGCACACCCGCACCACGCACCTGGTGAGTGCTGCACCACCTGATAACATCATCATCATCATCATCAGTAGCCTATATACGTCCCACTGCTGGGCACAGGCCTCACCTCAACTATGAGGTGGTGCGAGCCTTACTCCACCACGCGGGCTCAGTGCGGTGCGGTGGAGGGGTGTGTGTAAGGTAAGTGACCAACCTTACTGTCAGATAGTTTTAAGCCGCCCGAGGGCCTCCGACCAGGCTTAACGACTTATATCTATCGATATTAACTGGGACCAACAGCTTAACGTGCCTTCCGAAGCACGGAGATGCTTGTAAATAGACGTCACTTTTATGGTCAGAATGGTCACCCATCCCAAACATGACCGCGCCGTAGGTTGCTTAACTTTCGGTATCACTACCAAAGCGCTGCAACCACTGCGCCACAAGCACCTCCTGATAACCCTGCAGGTTATTTACCGTTACCATCGAGTGTATGCTATGCTATTTTAGCGCAAATCCGATCCTGCATGGAGTATTGCAGGAGTCTCTGGGATTCCGCCAAATACCAACTTGCTGCTCTTGACTCGATTGGACGCAGAGCCAAGAGGCTCATAGGTGACGAGAGGCTTGTAAGCACGAAGCTCCGAAGCTCGCCTGCTCTTGGATCTTTTACAGGCTTTACTTAGACGAGCGTGGTCATGAACTACACCAGCTTATTCCGCCGGCCCCCTTTTAACATCGGACCACCTGACGTACCGCGGGATACCATCCGTACCGTGTCGATTTTCTACTGATACGAACCAAGCGCTTCTCATCTACGTTCCTGATGAGCACTGCAAAAGAGTGGAACACACTTCCTGTGTCACTGTTTCCCTGCAATTACAACCTAGGAATTTTTAAATCTAGAACAGGCATCTTCTAGGTGAGCTCGCTCCATCGTAGACTCACTCTTTGCCTCGTTGGGCTTTGTATTGAGTCAAGAGCAAACCTATCCCAAATTACAAAATGTTCTATCCACCTCATCTGGCAACCATCACAATTAAATGCAGATTTGCTGTGACGCTTGACTAACAAGTGACGTACGAACTTGCGCAATTGCCTGGTGGTTCTTGATGATAACCCTGAGAGTAACGATGAGTAGCCGCATAGTAACTGATCCCTAGGTATAATTGTGAGACTTTGAAGACTTTCTACTCGTACTAGTATTCAATCTGTCTTTTGTAGCTACTCTCAGTTGGCTTTGTACAACAGAATGTAAGATAAGAGACCACAACTGAATAGTCCTATACACATTATTTTCACAGCTTAATAATAAAACAGCCATTCTTATTCTTGAAGCATAACAGCTTCTACTTTGTTTACAATTAATCAAGAAAGTAGCAAGTACACTTTAGCCTTGCACTAATATAAAACTTTTTCCATTCCAGAATCATTGTCAAGAAAAAGCCAAATCGTCAATCATCAGCCCCCATTAAGATTAGTTAGTTGTATTGTAAAAAGCCGCAGCCATGGGTTCGGTGAACGTGAACAGGAACGTGGCGGACGCGTTCTACCGCTACAAGATGCCGCGCATCTGCGCCAAAGTCGAGGGCAAGGGGAACGGGATCAAGACGGTGATTGTGAACATGCCCGAGGTGGCGAAGGCGCTCGGTAGACCTGCCACCTGTGAGTTTAATTTTGTTTTATCTGTATTTGTGACTGCCTCGTTGGTGTAGTGGCTAAGATTCTGCCTCACATCCGAGAGGTCCTGGTTTCGAATCCCAGGTCGAGCCAAAATTGTGTCTAAGATTTTCTGTCATGATTGTCATGAATTTCTCTAAAACAGCTCGGAGTGGGGAAGTTGGCGGTGTTACACCCTCGTGCTTCTGAAAGCTCTTTACATGATTTACAATTTACAAATGATACAAATTCAAAACTCCTGATTTCATAAACAAATTAGTTCAACGGTTCTCAAGGTTGGGTATTATAACGCCTACTGAGCTGAAATGTTTTCGAAGTTGACTTTTACCAAACACTTTACTGGTTGTGGAAAATACTAACTTAATGATATCCATGTGTTTCTAGATCCGACTAAGTACTTCGGATGCGAGCTGGGAGCGCAAACCCAGTTCGACTTCAAAAACGAGCGCTTCATCGTCAACGGCAGCCACGACTCCGCCAAGCTGCAAGACCTGCTTGATGGGTGAGCTATATATCATGATCTTGATCATATTCAGCAAGACGACCACTTAACAGCTTCAACAGCTCTGCCGTCGAACGGCCGGAGATGTTTATGACAATCACAATTGGGTATTTGACACCCATTAAAATATATTCCAAAATACGGTTTCTAAAAATTAACACATAATTGAAAGCCTTAATTGAGTGACCATTTCTTATTAATTATAATATTTGATGTTTAATTGATCATAAATTCACAAAAAGGACACCAACTGACGAGTGTAAATGATGACGTCACAAACCATTGTCGTCATACAAAATCTATGAGAGATTCGCGTTTAGACAGTTCAATAAAAGTACGTCAACGAATGAGGGTGTCAAATAACCAATAATCAAGCTTCCTTATTCTCAATATGTGCAGAGTGCTCCATTACCACTCACAGTGGTTGTTAGGTTAGCTAGGATGTTTAGATCAAGAATTCAACAAACAATTCTACTATTAATTGTCATTCTTTTAACAAACTAACAATAATTATTATTATTATAAACACCAAGGAATAACTGACATGTATTCGCTTGTTCTACAATCTCGTGTCAAACTTAGATAGGTTAACGTAATGCACGGCTACACGTCAAGTTAATCCCTGCGGTTTCACTTATGCTAAGTTAATAAGGGTGAATTTGCAACGAGAATGAGTAGCTTGATGTGGAGCCGTGTGCACGCAATTGCGTGTAGAAATTCATATAGAGAAACATCTAAGTGTAACAAGACGTCTTGTACATATTTTTAGGAATTTTGTATTAAGATGAACTTTATCATTGCACCTGTATAACTTGTAATCTCTTTCTTACTCGGAGATAATCTTCAACAGCACACGTAGACTGCTATATAGTCTAAAATTGTTTTATGATTTTTCGTTACGCTGCCCGCTTTAGTTGATTCTTTCTACTGCAAAAATATTATTTTTGTGTTACTAGTCTAGTCTGAAAGAACACCTGTTTTGTCCAGATTCATCCGCAAGTTCGTCCTGTGCCCCGAGTGCGACAACCCCGAGACGGACCTGATCGTGTCGACGAAGCGCAACACCATCTCGCAGGGCTGCAAGGCGTGCGGCTACCACGGCGTGCTCGACTTCAACCACAAGCTCAACACGTTCATACTGAAGAACCCGCCCGCCAACGACCCCGCCGTGCAGGTACGCGCTACACTCACACACACTCAGACACACTCGCATACAATATGACACCCTAGCACTCTGCTCTAATCTAAGATTCCAGGATTTTCTTCAAAACTTTGTGTAATGCGGGTAGGTGCTTTATGCCGTAGGTAGGTACCACGGAGAGTAAACAATAACTTTAGATTTAAACATTATCCCGGGATCTCTATTGGATGACGTTATTGGATGGTAAAAGTTGTCAAGTCAAGCGTCAATTGAAGTATATTGAAGATTCGTAGATATTTTTGTGTAGCTAAAATGCTTAAAATATTATAGTACACTTAATTAACAGTAAGAGGATCTAGTGCTGAGGATACCGCCACATTAGAGTTGATCAAAAATAAAATAAAAAACAGATTCTCTAACAACAGTTGTGTTGCTACCAAATTCCTAATCTTTTTATATATCACACTCACTAGCTGACCTGGCAAACGTTGTTTTTCCATATAAATGTATATTTACCGCTTATACACTAGTAGGTATGAAAAATAGATGATAGCCGATTCTCAGACCTCAATATACTTACAAAATTTCATGAGAATTGGTCAAGCCGTTTCGGAGAAGAACGGGAATGAACAATGGGACACGAGAATTGTATATTTATAGATATTTGTGTAAGGTGTCTGAGTCTCGGTGTCAGGGCCTAAAAATATGATTCGAGGTACCGTTTAATAGATCTCGGCGAGTAGACTGGGCCGAAACTGTAACATTTGTTCGTAGCTGTACGTATTATATGTTGTAGTAAGTTGCACGTAGTTCCTAATAATTAGTGATTATCTCTGCAGGGCTCGTCGCTAACGGAAGGCAACCGCGGCAAGCGCTCCAAGCGCTCCGGGCCGGGCGCCACCGCCAACGGCAACCACGAGGAGGGGCAGGAACAGAACAATGTGAGTGCCACTTCTTGTTTACTTTTCCACCTTACACATTCCTAGCATTGAGACTTCTGTTAAGCCAGCATCAACAGCTAGCTTGGCCGCAATGGAACATCCTACTGGTGAAGGTTGGCCTGATGAGGGAATTTACCGAACGTGTTTGGGTGATGGGGCCCATAGTATAATTGGTTTTGAGTGTTTGTACGTAGTGATTATCGTTAATTGTGATTAAAATGGTACACTTTTTACGAATTATTTCGCGATTTATTTACATTTTATTTTAACCTGACGTTTCGGACCTTTTTCAGCGTCCGTGGTCACAGGTAAACTGTCAAAATATATTGTAAATAAATCGCGTTACACCGAAGAAACAAATACGTAAAATGTAAGTTCATAAAATAAAGATGTAAGTTTAGTAGGTGTGGAATTTTAACGCATGCGAAAATATTTTCTTGTACCTAAAAGAATACCTGGGAATGCAGAAGAAAGACTAATACATACCTACTTTGAAGTATGTGAGGTAAGTGGATAGCTATGAGAGATTCCTGCCGATGGATGGTGGTATGCCTACAATACCTGCATTGTGCAAGTGGTGGTGTCAAGGGAGTTCGTTAGAGCCTCGAACGTTCGTAACATCGTCGGCGACCGCCTCGCTTAATATGGTACGCCCTAAATGCTATTCCAGTCAACAAGGCGCCTAAGGCCCGGTCTCCATCAAAGTGGAGTAGAGAGGAGACGAGATAGATGAGTTTTGAATAACCAATCAGATTTCGATATTTCCATATCCCTCTGCTTAGCTTCGGTGGAAATGGATCAAGTGGAAAAAAGAGGAAAAAAAAGGAAATCTGATTGATTATTCAAAACACATCTCTCGTCGCGTCGTCTCTATTCTCCGCTTTGGTGGAAACCGGGCCTAAGACCCTTACAGACTGCTAATTTTGCACTTGCTTAAAGTAGCAGTGTGTAAAGGGGGCATTATTCGGAGTCGTGTGTCCCTCAGAGCAAAGAAGCTACTTACTGCGAATAGTATTGAAGGCGTAAGTGGGTGGGGCGTGAGTTAAACTAATTGCGCTCTCCTAGACGCACTTGATGAGCGTCTGTGCTTTTGGAACGCGTAAAGTATAGAAACATTGACAGTTTGTGACGGCAACCGCGAGTGAGACAACGTCCGGCAACTCGAGGGTTCTTAGTTGTAACTTGACTTAACAAGACGTGTGAGTATATGGATGCACTGGTTCCCGTACAAACCAGCGATCATTCTAGGTGCTCCTTTTTCTTGGTTTGTGTCGTACGATGAATGAATACAAAATACAAATACAAATTCTTTATTCATAGGCAAAGTTACAGTTCAGGTTGACGATTGAGGATTTCTTTTAAGTAAGGAAATACTTGTGTTAGATGATTCTCGTTGTCCAAGTTGTATTTGTGTATTATTTTAATTTGTTAAGTTTACGTTAAATTTTTTAATACATCTCAATCTCAATGGTTCCCACTGAAAACCAGCGCCATGTGTCACTATGGCAACAAAGCTGAGTGGGATCCAATTTGGTTCTGTTAATAATATTCTATTCATTGTAGAGTTGTATAACTATCGATAGTTTGGCTATCGATATTATCGATACTATCGATAGTATCGATATCCCAAAATTAACTATTCATTGTTATATGTTATATTATTCATTGTTCTTCGTGTAATTTTATACCAAATAAAGAAAGAATTCTTTCTCGCTCTCCATAGCAATTACATGAGTTTGTATATTTGCAGGCGGAAGGAGAGGCGGGTCCCGCGGCGCCGCAGCACCGGCACCACCACCGCAGCCGCGCCGCGCACGACGACGACGACGACGGCACCTGGACCGTCGACGTCAGCGAGGCCGCCGTGCGCGCGCGCATGCAGGGTACTATATTTAAAAAAATCTGCAGTACTGTCACACTTAAGCATAAGCACGAAAAAATATAAAAATTCAATCACACTGCAACAACAGTAGAGTTGATACTTAGACATAAAAATTCCTTAAAAGTCCAAAAATGTGATAAATGCTACTAGCATGCGCGAAAACACAACAATTATCCAGTCAGGTAAATGCTATTATGAATAAAGAAAGAGACTATTATGACACATAAATAACACTAAAACTCGCAAAACTATATCATGTTAGAAAGGAATGTAGTAATGTCGAGAAAACCAGTCGAATTAAATTTTAAAAAAAAATAAAATTATAAATTAATTTTGTAATTTTAATATTTGCCCTGTAAAATGTCTATAATGTGTTTAATTCTAAGATGTGAGTGTGTTATGCAAATTGGATCACTGATGATTGGTTCTCAAGCCTGTGATCCCTAACACAATTACCCTGAAAGTAACATAAAAAACTTCTGCCAGGTTTTGGTGTTTTTCAGCAATATCAATTTCAGAACACAGTGTGGTAGAGCCTAGAAATTTCTTTTTTTTTTAATTCTTTTTTTTGATTACAAAGTGGGATCTTCGAACGGTCATGGTGACTAAGCGGGTGTGTGGTAATAAATTGGCGCCTCCGAATGAGCCAATACCCCATGTACGTCTTGATTACAGGCATTCCTCTTGACCTGATTATGCTATAATATTATAAATATGCTTCATAAATTGGACTTAATAAGAGACTGGACACGCAAGAAGCTACCAACATAGAAGGTGAACTAACGTTGGATAGGGGGAAATGAGTAACACGTCTCTTGCGTTCCAAATCTATATTTTAACTGTCACACCAGTGCAAAGCATACCCTACAATATTTCACTATATTAACGAATGCCTACCTACTAAGTTATTATTATAAATACACTACAGAAGGCAGTTGTCTGTCCAGATCTGACGGAGGGCGCCAAGAGCATGACGCTGTCGGAGGACAGCGAGAAGAACGAGAAGCAGCGCATGGACCTGTTCTACGCCTTCCTCAAGGCGCGCGCCGCGGCCGGCGACGTCGAGGGCGCGCGCGCCGCCGGCGACGTGCTGCACGAGGCCGAGCGGTCAGTGTGCACGCTCTAAATAGATTTCCACTATTTATTTCCAGTATTTCGATATATTTCATGAAAAATTAAACCGCTTTCGTTACTTGTTAGGGTTCCGTACCTCAAAAGAAAAAAACGGAACCCTTATAAGATCACTTTGTTGTCCGTCCGTCCGTCCGTCAAGACCGTTTTTCTCAGGAACGCGTGGAGGTATCAAACTGAAATTTCTATATGATACATAGGTCTACTGTCCCTGGAAGCTGTAGGAAAATCAACCTTCTAAGTCAACGCAATCAAAAGATACAGCCATTTAGGCCGCAAATTTTCGGAACTCGCACGGGAATCAAAACCTTCAGGGTACTTCCCGTAAACTTAGAATCTTGAAATTTAGTACGAAGTCACGTCTTATAGTACAGATATAGGAAAAATTACGAAAACCGTAAATTTTCAGTTTCATCATATAAAAAATATATTTTTGACAATTTTGTACGGAACCCTCGGTGCGCGAGTCCAACTCGCACTTGACCGGCTTTTAAAAAGAGAGGCCACCTGATGTAAGTGTGCCCAAGTCCATAATTGTAGACATTTTATTTTGTCAAGATCAAAAATTCTTACTTTTTGGTTATATAAATAAATTTAGTAAATTTAAATTTGTAAACGCGCTTACGACTCGTCAACATCATAATTGTATAACTAATTGTGAAATCTGTATGGCTAAAGAACGACGCCTTGTTTTATAAGCTTTATGTATAACACAGCTGTTTGTATTTTCCTGAATAAAGAAAATAAAATATAAATTTCAAAAATAATGTGGCAACCTCTACCGTTCGCCATCACAAGCGCATGCCTACCGGTGGCGCACGATAGCGAGCGCTGATACGGCTCCATAGGCTAGATGACGCTGGTAGCCTAGTACCGCACATGAACCGCGGCATATAAGATTTAGATTCCGAATAATATAGATAGACAAATCAAGATAATATCTATCGGACCTTGGTCCCCGAACATAACACCCGGTCGGTAGGAAGCGCTTCCTAACTCAGAATCGGTTGCGCGAAAATCATTTGTTTAAATGATGAACTTAAAACGCATGTTTTAGATTATGTCATTTGCGCTGTCATTCACTTTGAATTGGCGAGCTAATATTTAAAAAAAGGATAATCACTGCCTAGTTTTCTTGTACATATTAAGGGATGTCGTATCAATAAATAAGACTGCAAATTTACCCGCAGGGTGACAGACCCTGTTTTTAATTAATATAACTGTTGTATGCTTATTATATCATAAGCTCTAGCTCTTTAATTTTTCTGAGGAGCTTCCATAGCGGCTGGTGATGGTTATCCATCTGTATAAAAATATTGCCAGGGAACATTTATAGTCATTGATAACTAGTCCACCTAAAAAGTAGCTTGAAACAGTTTAGCTTAAATTGAAGTTGACTAACGTGGTTTTAATTATTTCGCTCAAATGTTGTATATTGTGATATTAAATAAAACATTTAAAGAATTCAATTTTAAACCGGGCGCTTGCTCTTCCAAATGAGCTACTGTGTTTATTTGTTTGTGGTTTAATTTCACATCTTTAAGAAAATTGCAATTTTAATACTAAAAATATTGTAACTCAATGGTGTATATTGTTTTGATAAGATATCACGTACGAAGACTCACTAACTTCAGGACGATATGGTTTTAAATCAACAGACTATAGTACATATAACTATACCTTTCTCAAATTACCAGGCTGGAGGTGAAGTCCAAAGCGCCTCTCGTGATCTTCGAGATCCTCATCCGGCCGAACTCGATCGCGACGGACCTGAAGAAGCACCGCGCGCTGCTGCTGCGCTTCACGCGCGGCGACACGCGCGCCCAGCGCGCCGCGCTGCACGCGCTCACTGCGCTGTGCGAGCACAACCCGCCGCTGCTGCCCAAGGTCCCCGCTATACTCAAGGTAACATATTCATAATAATAATCGATCGATACGTCAAGCGATGCTCGTCGATATCACCATTCCTCATGACGAAAACCTCGTGAAGGCTGAGAAGGACAAGCTTAGCAAGTACCTTGACTTGGCCCACGAGGTGACCGCCATGTGGGATGTGTATTCGACGATCATTGTCCCGATAGTCGTGTCTGTGAACGGTTTAATAGCGAAGAGCCTCGATCAACACCTTAAGAGGCTCTCGCTGGATGGTTGGGTCAAGGGTCAAATGCAGAAGGCAGTACTTTTGGACACGGCGCGCATCGTCCGGAGGTTTCTCTCTCTGTAGCCTTAACGGTCGGTAGCTTGAGCCCTACCCCGCTGCTGGCAGCTTGCTAGGGTTAGGTTTTTATAATATTTTTATGATTTCTATAATTTTATATTTTACTTTTATAATTATATTGTAAAAACCAACCCTAAGATAATGTTTAAATAAAGTGTAATAATAATGAAATTCATTTATTCAAGTGACCATTTGCCTCATTTTTGTTAGTAACAATACACTTATTCTATGTTAGTTATTCAGAATTAATTAATTTTTAATTATTTACTTTTGCACAACTCCTGCCAAGGTATTGAAAACGAGGTCTTTGACGTGACAACGTCTTATAATTCGATAGAGCCGGCTGAACGCACCAAAAACATGACGCATGCGGCGTTACCTCGCTCTGAGGCGTTCCATTCAAGGCTTGAAGTGCAAGCGAGAGCGCGGAACGAGCGACAAAGAGGCAGCGTGACAAAGACGTTGTCACGTTCAACTATCGTCAGTAAACCGACTTTACAGACAACCGATTTTTTTGTAGTAATAGCATCGTTTAGTTTTATTGCATTTCAAAGCACATAATGTAAAAAATGAGAAAAAATTGAACCACTTCAAAAGGTCTTTAAACAAGAAATTTAATGCTCAAATTATTCGGAAGTCTGGACACTGTTATACTCGTATTTAGCACGTGTTAAATTTTTATCATAGTCATTATCAAGCTGGGACTGACTTCAGAATCATTTGGGCAGTAAAATTCATGGAGGTTATTTTTTTTTAAAATTTTATACTGGCCACTTAAATATCATTATTGCTTTCATCGTAACCCTGTAGAATGATCATGAACTTTGTGGTGAATTCCTAAGAATTGAGGAGTTTTTATGTGTTTTGAGTTTGGCACTGTGACCGCAAACCTTCTGTTAGATCGAACCTGTTATTGGGATGTGTTTTGTCGATCCCTTTGTTTTATGAGGCAAATAGACATGGCAGCGTAGGCTTTCTCGGTATGAGCTAAATGACGTAACGTATCGTAACCCTGTAAATGATTAACCGATCGAACTGATTGAATCGACGATAAAACCTGATGACTCGATGACCGTTAAAACTGTACAAATAATTCTGTACGATTTTTATTCACTCTCGTAGTAGGTAGATAGGAATAATATGGCGGTCAACTAACGAACGATATCATGTGGTACGACCACGACCACTCACTGCCAAAATCAAAACGCTAATGACGCTAAATGTTCGCTTCGAAATTTAAAACGCGAACCTGCCTGATGTAACTGCCAGATGGTGTTACGGGTGGTAGGGGATGTGAGAAAGGGACAGAGTTATGGAGTAGATAAGGTAGGAAGTAGCGAAAAAAGGGGAAGCCTATCTCATTAATATTGAGCTTTGAATAAGGTCAAGCTATTGAATGTCATATTCAATATTCATCTGATTCCAGCTGCTATACGACCACGACATCGTGGAGGAGAAGGCGATGCTGGAGTGGGCGGCCAAGCCCTCGCGCAAGTACGCGTCGCGCGACGTCTGCGCGGACGTGCACCGCCGCGCGCAGCCCTTCCTCGACTGGCTCAAGGACGCCGACGAGGACACCGCCAGCGAGGACGAGTTCGAGGTACGTGCCGCCGCCATCCCAGCAACCTCGACGGAGATCAGCCAGATACGCGGGAGATATTGTAGTGCACAAGTGTCTGCGCAGTACACAGGTGCACTCACTGTTCCTTCACTCTTGTTCGGTGAGACGGCAATCCGACATGCCCGGAGAGGGATCAGGCGCAGGACCGACGGCTTAACGTGCGCACCGAGGCACGGGGGTAACAACTCCGCGCTGTTTCTTAAAAAAATACTCCGAAACAATTTTTGGCTCGACCTGGGATTCCAACCAACTAGGAACTGGGACCAGCGAGGGAATCAATACCTAGGAAACAACCTGAAATACAACTTATTATCGACTACAATCTGAAAAAGCGTCTGCAGAATCTGCCTTTATGTGAATGCGTGAGTGTGTTCACCTTGCTCGACTTGTGCTGGCGAGAACGAATTTGGGGTCATGATATGCAACTAACAATCACATTAAACGAATTGCCTTATTTTGCACTAATACTGACAACATTTTCTATTCACACGAAACGTAAACATGGGTTATGTAAGATGTACCTTTTTTGCCATGATCCGCATATTTGATGATACATGACAAAAACAATATTGCTCGACTCAGGATTCGAACCCGGATTCTTTTGCATTTTCACCATGGCCCTAATTTCGCTACTGAAATCGTAACAAAATCGATTGCGTTAGCGAAACCAGAGCCTAGAAAATGCTCAACCGGGACCAATACCATACCATTTTACTAGAGATGGGCCGAGTACTCGGGGGTTAGTACTGGTCGGTGTTTTTTTAGTACTCGTACTCGGCCGAATAAGTCGGCTCAAGTAGTACCGAGTACTCGGTTATGTAAGTTTAATAAACAGCATGGTCTGGAATAAGTTTGCTAGTGGCCAACTGGAGGAATTAAAGTATGTACCTTAATGACCACATACTTAAGACAATGAACAAGCCCCTAATCTGGCGTTTGCCAATTCCTATTGGTTAATTATAGGACATCTAGGCCGCTGCGGATCGACAAACTGTATGTAGTTCAAGGGATATATCATAAAATCAAATACATATTATGTTGATTAGTGAAGTCATGATTTATTTATTCAAAAAAACAGTGAGTAGGTATTGCTGGCAGCGCGGTGCGGTCATGTGTGATCTTGTTTTAGGACCTCAAATTAAACCGAGTAACTCGGCCCAGCACTGACCAATGCTTATCTCGTTTCCCCAGATCCAGTACGACGACCGCGCGAAGGCGACGCCCATCAAAGCCGTGCCCGCCGCGCCGCCCCGCCCCGCGCCGCAGCCCGACGACGACGACGGCAACGACGTCGACATCGACGCCATATAGACACTACACTACACTACACGGCACAATACACTACCGTTCACTCGTTGCTTGTATGGACTGGCCTGAGCTCGAGTGCTGAGACAACATTTTTGAAGAAATTTTTAATAAAAACAATATTATTTATATTGTGTCTAGTCTCTCGGCAGTTAAAGGCTTAACCTTTCGTATGCGGAGCCGTGCCCCCACTTTGAACCTCTACGCGCGGGAAATATAGGGGCGCGGAGGGCGCGCTCGCCTTGATTCAGATTTTCTCCATAATTAGAAAATAATTGAATGAAGGACATAAAAGTGTTGATAGTTTCTGATAGTCAGATAACCAATGAATAGAATTCACTATATGTTTTCTATAAAACATGTTTTACTTATTTTTTACAGGCACTTTAAAAACAGTTTTCGAAAATATCGGACATATTGCGTTGTTAGACCTTATTTTTATAATGTTATCAAAGTATTTCCATTTTTTATTACATTACCTAAACAGATAAAGGATATAGCTATCTGAAAATATTAAAAAAAGCTTGAATTACGTGATATTATTAATAGTAATATCATTTAGAAAATTGAAATGAAGATACTGAAAATGGCGACTTAGCTCTAGAGTAAGCGCCGACTTTCGAGTCGTTTTGTCACGAAATTACTTGATATCAGTGATCAGAATGTACTGTATTTATATAAATAGACATCCTTTTTTACGTTAAGAACATAAAAATCATATAAAAGATCGAACAAACTGAGGTTTTTGAAGATAAACATTAGGTATAGGTGAATGTGCTACCTTTTTTTGACACGTAGTTTCTAGCATCATACAATGGTCCATAGAGTATAAAGAGGACTGTATTGCGGACATAGATAAACTAGTTTTCTGTTGGGATATTATTCGATTCACTCTCCTTAGATAATATTTGTAAAAATCCATTTAGAAATAGGTCAATTTGAAAATGAAGCGTCACAGTACTGTTTGTATGTGTGCGTGCATTGAGCTGTGCGTAAGCTACGTAGGTGCAGATCTGCTCCAAGGTCGGATGTATACTTTGCTGTGGAGCAGATCTGCACGGATATACAGCGGGTTTGTAACGTGAGGTGTATTCATTCAGTTACTGTATCAATATTTTGTACATACCAGGGAAGTACTTAATTGAAAAGAAAACTCACAAACTTCTTGAGAGTTTTCATTAATTGCAATTGTTAGTGATAATGCAGAAAATTATGTACCATGTAGAAAATGAGAATCATTTTTTTAAGTAGAATATAAACTTAAAAATATTATATATACATAATTATTTTTTACATTTATTATGTTTTATTTTATAAATGAAATACTCTTATATAACAGTATACTGATAAGAACATTTTCTAAAAATTTAACTGCCTGTATATATGTGAGCAGATCTGCTCGTAGGCAGCTTGCGCACAACGCAGCGCGCCGGCGACTTTGTGTACATACACACCGTATCGCCATTTTGTTTTTGCGCTAGTGTGAGTGTATTTTGGACAGATGTTCAAAACGAGTGAATTAGCAAAAGATCTACGTGTTATTATTCAAAACGAACTATATTTCCAAATACCTTATAAAATTTCCTATAGGATTGCTATCTCGTACTAATTACAAATCTTCTGCAATGCTCTCAATTTCTTGACAAATTCACAACTCGCTTACCATCACTTCTCAATGTATAAGATTTTATCAACGATTTATGCACAATCAAGCGTATTTTGAATGTCTTATGGTTAATAAGTATTCATTATTGAGCAGAAAACAATAATTTCCCTTTTTTATAAAGATTTCCTTCGTAAAAACACACTTTTTCGCGCACCAAAGTTGCACAGTCTCACGTGACAAAACGGTAGGTTTTGAATGCAAATTTTAATTTATTTTTCAAGGAAAGTGATTGGATGTTCCATTCTCTGTGGTTCATTCATTTATTAGGTGTATAAATAAAAATACTTTACACTTTATTACCACAAGTTTTGGTCTAAATTACAATAATTCTCGAACAAATCCTGTTGGTGCAGATCTGCTCTCTCGCAGTTAGCGTACGTGGAGCAGATCTGATACTAAGCATACGAAAGGTTAAGCACAGGTCATGTTAAATACCAACAACTGACACAATGTTAATAAAACCCTTATCGTTGGTGAGGCACGGCTGGAAATGCTTCAAAAGTGTTGCTTTGGGCTAGCCCATATAAAACATGAGTCAACGGGACACAACACCGTACCACAGTCACTATGCACCGCCACAGTTTATTTTGAAAACCACCAAAACCGCAACTTTCCATAGCAGTGCCATAGCACTGGTGGTTGAATAAGAAAATGTTATGGAATTCAAGCTCCTGCAAGAAAATACCTATATCAGTTGATACAAATTCCTAAATATGTGCAAAAACCTTGAACTTTTCATATTGTTTCAGTATTCTACCACTAATGTTATGATCATACATTTTTACAGAAAAATATTGTACTGTCTGCTTAACTGCCATAAATATTTCCCCGAATTATTCTCCTGTCCATCCAATTGCATTTACTCCTTCATTCCTAACTAATAAGCTGCCTTTCTTCTTTTATATCTAATAAATATTTAAGATATAAAAGTATTGGTTAAACTGACAGTACATATTAACTACGAATAAATTTCTTTGTTGTTATGTCAGGACATCCACAGCTGTGATCCCTCAAAGTTTATATTAGAAATACAACGGAAATGTTCCAAATTCAGGATTTTGTCACAATTAACATTCCGCTCAATTTTCGTCACTTTGGGGGGTATTTACAAGTTGTTTCTATCTGACTTCCTGACTGGCAACGACTTTCAGACGTATAAAACAATGTTTAGAGCATATTTTATACTAAATGCAATACTACACACTATATACTATACACTACGCGACGCTTAACATAAACTAGTGTCAATCGGCATTTATGCCTCAAAGCGTAGCGAAGCGTGGCTAGTATCATGTGGATAGTATTGTAAAGTCTAAGGGCAAAATATGTGAGATGTTGATTCTACACATTGTGTTCCTGAATCACTGCTTCACCTACATACCGTACACCGAACCTTGGCTGTCATCGTGTCATATTAATTGTATACAGGCGTACTCGAGTCATAGGGTTAGTCGCGTTTGGGGTAGTCTTGATATGGCGATTTGGCCCAACTTTTTAATCTACACTTCTTCCTATTGAATCCTTTATAAAATTTACAAAGTCTTTGCTGTAGACGATGACCCGGTCGAAGATATTTAAGGCAGTAGCATATCTCGCTGTAGACTGTATATGAAAATGTAAATTTTGTGTAAACAGCATCATACATCAACTTAGATTTATTACAGGTTACCGAAATAATCTGTAGGTACTGAATACAGTGTCATATTCCACCCTGTTACAGCGAGAGATGCTGACGCCTTTTATAGCAACAACCCGCAAGTCAACCGGACCTCCAATAGCAAAGCTTCAACTTTGGTGGCTATTCATTGATCGTTACATTTAATACCCTCAACATTTTTTTGTTCCTGTATAGATTTTTAATATAATTTTTAATCATATTTCCGATATTTATTTCTTTATCTGCACCGGAGCGGGGCTCGAAGCCGGGGATCTCATCGATTCTTTCCGAGTATGAATTTATTAGTCACAAAATGTAAAAAATATGGCTAACGTGACGCAATACTGAGTGCTACGATCGGATGCCGTAATCCAAGGCGATGCGTTTGTACGAACATATTTAATATGTAATAGAAATTGATTTAGTATTTAAAATTTGTAAAATCTGCAAAGTCGTGTGGTGTTGGGCACGGACAGGGGGTTCTTTGGTGTTGCTGGTGTCATTCTATGTATGTTTCTGGACGGGACAAATTTATACTGGGACCTAATGCTAATTATTTCCAATCTTTACACTGCTCACGAGTGAAAATACCATATAATAGACGAAATTTCATTGCATTTGTGACGCAATGTCAAATAATGTTTTCACTTAACACTTGAAAAGCCAACAAATAACATGGAGTTGGAGATAATTTCGTCTTACTCGCTTTCTCTACGGCTATACGGTTTTCATAATCAAATATATACCCGAACAGTCACTGGAGATAGTGTGACATAGGTAACAGTATGTTGCGCTTGTGATACGTTTGATGGTTTGTCCGTGCCACGCACCGGCGGCATTTTATATGTATATGTAATTTAGGTTAGTTTATTTGCTACGGAGTCCGCCTGCGCGCGCAGGTTATATATTATTTGTAATATATAAGGTATGTCGCCGGCTACGCGGCAGGACAAGTTTCCTCTTACTATTAACTATTATAAAATAGAATATTTTGAAATTGCCACCTGACAATTTATTAGATTTGTTTTGTATTCAATACATTTGGATTCTGAAAATTCTGGCGTTTTATTTTACCACCAACCTTTCGGAAACTTTTCTGTGTTCTTTAGACTGACTAGTCGAAGTTGTGACTAAGTTAGCTACTCTTTTCTCTTTCTATCACATACAAATATTAAGTTTTTTCATCTTTATTAGCTAGCGTCATCTAGTGGCAAGCGGAGCAAGTTTTTTTCTACATCGTCCCCGACGGTTATGACGTATTACTGCAAAGTGAATTGGCATGATGACACCTATCTTAAATACTTTCAAGACCATGCATGGCGTTTAAAAAACATAGCCCCTGTGAAGTTAATACAACCAATATATTTCCAAAAAGCTGTAGAAAACAGTTTTAAACACACAAAACTCAACAAATATTCGGTCTATTGATATTTCAAAATCTATGGAGGCAAACCGTTTTGACAGATAATTAAAAGTATGTCAACGATTGGTGGTGTCGTCTAGCCTATTGAAGCCACCGCCATCTAATGTCAAGTGGCAAAGTTCTGGGATTTGAATCGTTCATCTCTTTCTATTAAGGTTTTTTTGTTTAAGGAAGAATTAATTAAATATACATGGGTTCAGGTTCCCTGATGACCGGAGCCGAAAATATATTTTTTAGTGTAATGTCGTTTCGAAGTGCATTTCAGGTTGCTACCTGTGTCAAATGGCTAATTAATTAGTTTTTAATGGCTACGACTACACGTCTCACAAAGCCATAAAGAAAAAAAAGATTCTGTTTGATTTGAATCTTGTAGCTCTTTCTAACTTTTTTTTGTTTTGTTTATGTTAGAAAGAGATAAATATATAAACATATGTTCAGATTTTTATAGTAAATTTCCGCCAGCGCCCTTTCCGAGCGGATAGTTAACTTTCGCGGTAATTTGAATCTTCTAGCTCTTTCTAGTTTCGTTCCTTTCAGCAAAATAGAGGTTAATCTAGTATCTATCTATCGCTATCTAGCGGCGATTAACTACATATTTTTTTACTAAAACAACGCTCTCTTCTGTTGTCGAGTAATGGCAGAGAAACAATTGCAGGGATGTGCAAAATAGCAGTAATCGAATGAAATGTATTTTATTTTCCCATTTAGCTATTTAAGTTTACAATGAAGGTATCAAGGTCACTGACTTAATGATTTGTAATACACAAATCATTAAATTCTATAAAAAAATGTGTTAATCGGAATTAAATATAATAAACTCTATTTTCAATTTAAAATGACATAAAATCTCAATAAAACTAATTAATTAGCACCAAAATAAGGCACATACTTTCTAAAAATGGGTACTAATCATAAATTAAAATCTAATATATAGTTCATACACTTATGTACCTATTCGCAACTCTTCTATCATTGAAAACATTGTAAACAATTCCTAATCTCACATCTCAAAACAAGTATGTCTATCTGATTACGGAAGCCGGACTGTGATGCCTCTGCGTAGAAATAGTAATTAATTAAGTTTTCTTAAATAAACAAATTTTAAACAGTGCTTTATTACCTTTAAAAATGTACTAAGGCCCTACTCCCTAACGTTTCGTTCGTTTTTCGGATCTAGCCAGCGCTTTCGCTCGCACCGTGAAGCTGGTAAGTGTGACAGAGATGGGTACATCCAAAACTACGGACAAAGGCTCAGAGAGTAGGGGGGCTGAAACGGCTAGAGGGTTATATAAACATTAATACTTATTCCTGGTCAAAAATTAATAAGTAATTTAGGTAAAATAAATTAATACACGTGTGCAATATCCGTATCGACCATTTCGCATAGACAAAGCCTTACAATATTTATCTTGATTGTTTGTTCGAGCTGGTATGTTGTCATGTCTAAGTACTCATTACTTGAGGATCAACTCTAAGCATTTCTCACCATCCTGTCACAAAATATAAAAGAGCAGTAATAAATGCAATTACTCAGCAACTACCTACCTTTCTATGGTGCTATAAACCTTTTATTATTGTATATTATACTAAAAAAAAATTACCTATACGCTGTTGCAAATAATTAATTGACTAGCCTCAAGAACTGAATAACAATTACATGGTGCAGATATTTCTTAGAGATCATCTAGATAGATACACTGTTTGCTATTCAATGTTAATTTAAATGGAGGTATAAGTATAAAGTGAGTTATTCTTATATCTTATCTTATAAAAATATGTACAAAATGTATCTTATCTAAGTTATTAGCTAACAATATTATTATTATATTATTATTATATTTCCCAGTTTTGATGAAATTAAGGGCTTAGGCTTAGGTACATAATTTAATTTACATTATATTTATTTAATTTTTATCAGATTTGTTCTTAGATATTAGATATCAGTCAGACCTTAAATTTAGTTATACTAAGTTTTAAGGCCTTTAATAAAAACTTATTAAAGAGAGATTCAGATTTCAAAGTACGTCCGTGACATGACAAAAAAAATCATGTTGTTGAGTAGGTAAATTGTTGAAAAGCTTGACTATTTTATGAAATAATTTATGAAGCTACTTATCGCTGACTTAATTGAGCTTTTTTTATGTATAGTTTATTTTAATGAAGAATTTAGACGTTTTATGAACAGTATAGATCGTAACTGTTCCATTCTTAGTTTTCAGCCAACCAGCTTTGGTAATATTAGTTTGTTCACGAAGTAGAAAAAGCTTTGCAAGGTTCAATAACATTAATGTAGGTATACCTACTGTAGTTTTGATAAAATACACTTGAAAATAAACTTTGAAATATAATTAAAATGGATATGAAAACAGATCAAATAAATATAAAATCAAAGTTACATCACTGAATGCTATGGTCGAAGGCCACTTAAATGAGCTACTCGTATTATCATTTTGGTGACCTATTCTGACCTAGAAGATTTGTTAAGATTTCTTGCAATATTCGAAGGTGTAGATTCATCAAAGATCTTTTGCATAACCATTAATTTAGATACCTAAGTATATATATAGTAGGTACTTAGATCGAGATCGGCCCCCTATTTAGACGTACTTTCCGCTAACACAACTTACTAATTAAATTGATTTTGTTCTATTATGTCAAAATAGCAGCGCTAATATAAGCTAGACAAAGCTACATTGCACGTTATATGAATTGAGCGAAGGCGATTTTATTATTTATCAAACGAAATCAATAGAGGTTTACGTCATCGACTTTGACTCTGTAACTTTGTCTACGGCCCCCGCTTTTGAATGGAAAGCACTATCACAACAGACCGCAATAGGGCCACTAGTATGAGCTAGGTACTACTAGACTACTTGGCTTGACAGGGTATCAAACCCCGGCCTGCTGTATGGGCAGCGCGCCGGCGGGCGGCAGGCCGGTACTGGTGGGCGCGACGCTGAACGAGCTGATAAACACGTTCACGATGGTGATGAGGAAGATGCCCAGCACCGTCATGTTGTTAATCTTGTCGGCTTTGCAGATGTCCTTCTCGTCTTTCACGTTGTAGCGAGAGTTCATGATCAGGCCGACGCCGACTGCGATCTGCAATAGGTAATTTGTGAGTGTTAAAAAAAATGAAAACTGAAATTTAGCTGGGGCATTTTTTAATACTGCGGTGCTGGTTCGTGTTTTAAGAGGCGCTCATAAGCGTCTCTGCGTCTTGTAGGTAATGTATTGAACATTCCGGCACGTTTTTGTCAGCATTCTGAAAGCACTGGAACATTCTAGAGTAAGAAAAATGGCACAGTTTCAGCTCATTATCCCTAGAAAGAAGATGTTGGACTTGGAGAATTTAAACGTAACTTTCTTAATTACTTAAACTCGGTCCGACTGATCAAACTGAAAAAAAAAATAACACAGTTTACAATGACCCGCGTAGGTTTTACAACGTAGGGAGTTAGCTCTTTATCTTTATAGTTTCTAGATATTTAATTATGCCTCGATAATAACCCGTGTCCGTGGAAGCTCCAATGACATTCTGCGCGTTGTCACAGGACGGATAGACTGCCCCCTAATGCAGTGGATTCGGCTGCATAATAGTATAGCTAAATAGTTTATCTTTTTTGGGTCAAATGGATATGGACTATGTGTGTCTGAAATAAATGGGTTTATTTTTATTATTATTATCTAACACCACATACCTGTAGTATGATACTGAGCGAAATGAAGATGATGCTGGAATAGTAGTAGGGATGGCCACCAGACGAGGACTCGATGACGTAGCGCAGCTGGTTGGCGTTGGCCGAGAGCAGCGCCAGGTCCATCATGCCCTGAGCCAGGTTCTTTTTCTGCTGGTATGTGTTCACGTCGGGTATGGACTGGAATGGCGAAAGCACGGGCTTAATAAGGCTCTAACTGGAGACAGACGGATACCAGCGCGCCTTTACTTATACCGTGAGTGATTCATCAATTATAAACGAGTAAACTTCTAATTAACAAATTAAAAACATGGGCGTTCTTGACGCTAGGCGATATTTTCCTGCTCGAGGTTTTATGGGAAGAAAATAAGACCACAAGCGACAATTACATTTTTAAATCCATCGTACTGTAAGTATACCAACTCAAAGATAGGTGTATCTGACTTGTATATGTTTTTTTTTACATAATATTTAATGTAATTTGGAAAAAATAATAAAATAATACATACCCCAGGAACCGGCGAGATAGGCCGGTCGTCCACGCCGAATCTCGTTCCGATATCTAAAAAAAGTTAGCAGGTACTTTATTACGGTTTGCAAAAGCACAAAATTATAGAAACATAAGCGTGTAGAACTTTATGCACTGCATAGTATAAATAAACCAAAGTCACTTCCCGCGTCTTCCCTTATGTCTGTATGTATGTATGTATGCTTAGTTAGATCTTTAATCATTTTAAACCTAATCAACGGATTTTGATGCAGTTTTTTTAATAGATAGTGATTGAAGAAGAGGAAGGAGATGTATACTTACATACAGGGTGTAAAAAAAACCTTAACGAAGCCGTCAACCACGCGTTCAGTACATTAAACCAAATCGTATGAAAAAGAATTTTTTGCTGGGAAACAACTTTTATTTTTTGACATCAAAAAAATAATTTAATTCTAACCCGCAATGTACAGCGCGCACGCGGAAAAGTCACCGCGGGGCGTGTTGCTTAACGCCCGCCGCGACGCGGTTCGGTTCGAGTGTGCGCTGTTCATTGCGGAGTGTGCCATTTAAAGGCTTTTTATGAAAGAACTAGTGAAAATTTGTATCATGTTTCTTTGGAATAAAGTTCAGTTATAACGGACAGAAGTCATTTCTGCAAAAATCATCAATTTTTTTTTCCAACTTTAACCATCAATATCTCAGTAACCGTTAACTTCCCAGGTATGGTGTAAAGGAAAAAAATGATCGTAACAATTGGTAGAATATGTGGTATTCGGCTTCGTTAAGGTTTTTTTTACACCCTGTATAACATAGTGGAGAACCACTAATAATTACAAGATTTCAAATATCAAGTCGTAAATACGGTGGTGGTAAAACTTTGGATATATTAAACTAAGGCGAAAGAAGTCGTGGGCGGCCACTAGTCGTATATATTTTTTACAACATCTGGTATCTTGGAGGACTGTAAACTAAAAACCATGGGGTGGGTCACATGCGATCGTTCATGCAAAAGCTTTTGGCACCATGATATTTATTTAAGGTTTATAGATTTGATTATTTTGATTCAGTATCCCTATACTAGTTGACATAAAGACGGTTTTATTACTCATTCTTTTTAACATGCATGCATATTTTAATAGAGTAGTGGAGTTGGGAGTTGTACCACTAGGAATTCCAGCGGTCACACTATATTACTTTTAAAAATGGGTGTACATTTGTTCCTAATGTAATGATTTATTTACACTTATCGATAGAGGAACGACTATTCATGCAAATTTTGAACAAGTTATGGTGCCAATGTTGTTTCAAATAGGGCTAATCGATCCACGAGTCATTGATAGTATCTTTTTAACAATCAAAAATTAGTAAAAGGCTTCTATTCAATCCATGACAAATAGCGCTAGCTATCTCAGTATTCCAGAGCTCAGATCGCAACTTTAGGCAAAATACCTGTTCAAGGAGGCCTATAGAATAGAATAGGAATAGGTCTCTTAGAGCGGTTGCGCTTGCGACTACTAGTGGCGGGAATCCGAAAAGTTTGGGTTCCATTTTATAACTAACGCTACTGTCTTGGGATTGGATTGGAACTAATCCAAAGACTCGTGGCCCGAACAGCTCTAGTCGATCCTCTAGCAGTGCGCCATTCACCGTGTGGGTAGGGATAGTCGGTCTCGTCGGGCGGCCACAGCCATTTACCGTCGTCGGTGCCGTCGTCCGCGCCCTCGTCGCCGTCCTTCCTCTCCTTGTCCACTAGAATAAGAAGATAGTATTTTTTTATTATTATAAATATGGGTTCGCTCTTGACATCATTCTCCCTCACAGAGGTAAAGAAGATGTCGACGATGTAGCGAGCTTACCCAGAAGCTATTAATTATAGTAAGTTTTGGTAGGAGATTACATTGATTGGGACACACTAAATTGGGAGACTAAATTGGGAGAGAGAAGAATAGCAGTGAAACTCTTTTTGTTGCGCAGATCCCAGCTTGTAAAAAAAGAATCAATCATAGTTTGTGGCTTGAATAGAATTTTAAAAATGTTACTAGCATAGCGAGAATAAGGGAGGAGGTTGTTTAAGATCCTTTTGAAGCTTTTAAAACTTTATTTTAAAGTATTTAGAGCATCTATGGGAAAGACAGCGAAAAGAACACGGTTTTAGGTTTCAGTTTTAAATAGCAACCAACCAGGATTAAAGATGGCTGTAGTTAGATTATAGAGTTCCTTCTTAATCATAAGGTAATCATTTTAACTTAAACACACTTAAAGAAAAATGGACTGCCACAGGCGGGACTCGAACCTGCACATCTCGCAAGCCGGGGTCGCCAACCTCTCAATTGCTCTACCAATTTAGTTTAGGCTGCAGGCCTTAGGAGCACTTAAAGAAATTCGGACCGATGAGTAAGTGTCACGTTAGCTCAATTGGTAGAGCGATCGCCTGGCTTGCGAGAGGTGCGGGTTCCAGTCTCGCCTGTGACAGTCCATTTTTCTTTAAGTGTGTTTAAGTTAGAATGATTAAGGAGGAACTCTATAAGTACTAACTAGAGCCATCTTTAATCCTGGTTGGTTGCTATTTAAAACTGATAGCCTGATAAAATTACTAGACTAGTAACAAATAGCCAGATGAAAAGGTAAAGCCGTGTTCTTTTCGCTGCCTTTTGCATAGATGCTCACATTGTAAAAAAAAATGCATTGTTTATGCTAAAAAATAAAGTAACTTAATCATTCTAAATGTCTGCAAGTGCGCATAACTTATTGAATAAGCCAGTCGACGATCAAGGTTAGGTCTGGGAGGAATCTCAGCAACTTTGCGTAATGCATTCCAATGAACCTGATCATTCTAGGTACATACAACTCCATTGTTTTTGGTTTCAACATCTGCATTACTTGTTATTTTTTATGCCAGAGCGGTTCTTATTTGTTTCAGCCACCACGTTTTAAGACCTATCCAATAGAAACTTTGATACCTACTACACCAAGCGTTAGGGTCGGTCTTAGGAGCCTATTTTTAATGCCTGGATGCAAAAGGCCTCCATTTTACGTTTATTTAAAAACTTTTTTTTAAAAATATAATTTAAGCTCTTTACTTAATCATATAGACACTTTTTTACGGATTTATTTCCATTTTATTTTAATCTAATGCAATTAATTTTTTACTAATTGTGCATTTAGTGAAAAAAACCATTTTATGAAAATAAAGCACTGAAAAAAATTGAAACAGCAAAAAATTGATTCCTCTGATGTGTCTAAGCTCCCGAATTCAAGGTGCTATCGTAAAAATCTTTATGTTAAGCGTAATACGTTACGTTCATATTGTTTTATTAAAATAGAATAGTCAATCCTTAGCTAAATGTAATGAAAAAGTTTAAGTGTTCTTCAAATAATTTATTGAACTTTTGTCCCGTGTTACGAGTTGACACCTCTGTAGCGGCATTTAAATGCCCAAACGTCCCTAACCATTTGCGTAGGAGATGTGCTTTTGTCCTGCATGCCAACAATTTGTGGTGTGTTAAGCACCCATGATATAAGCTACCCTTTTGGCACCGGATTTACGGTGTTATAAATGTAAACAGCGGATATCTCTGGGCTTGGTTCCTTTAAAATTGAATCACTGTGTATTAAATTGCATCATTGTTTCAGCTTATAGAGCTAGGCATCGAGGTGCTCTACAAATGCGCCTTAAATTGCATACAAAATTAGTTTTAAATATCAATGTAATTAATCAAATTAAAATGTAATAGTAAATAATTAATGTCAATGAAATTAAAAAAAAAACATAAGTTTAATAGTTATTTGTTATACAAGAGTGCAAAGTTGCTTTTTAACCGCGTGTTCAATTTTGATGACCGAGTAAGCGAAGGATTCTAAAATTGAATCACGAGCGCAGCGAGTGATTCAAAATTAGAATCCTGAGCGTTAGCGAGGGAATCAAAAGAGCACGAGGTGAAAAAATCTTTGCACTCGAGTACAACACATAACTTTTCTTTCCACCTCAGCGAGGAAATGACTAAATGCAAATAAAACCGTTGACAATCACAAGATAGCTACTTTTATTTCAGTTTAAATTGAGTGACAGTCTGGCGGTGACAGTCCGTGATAAGAAATTGAAATAATTAAAATATTTACAGCTTGCAAACAACTCGGAAAACCATCGAAATTTTAAGCAGTTTACCCGAACCCCTTGATAAAGTGTGGTCAATCTAATTCCTTATATAATTTTCTTCAATCAAAATCATCTGTGTTTTGTGATGATTATTTGATTTGTCAGTTGTCAAGGACGCCATCATTGACATCTCGTTGCCAAGTGCGCAATAGACGCTTTTCACTTTCTTGGAATGCCACCATCCATTCGGATCCATTCTTTTTTACTATGCACCAATCACATGCCAAGATACAGAAGCTTATGATGACATCTCACGCATTTTGAATCTCTTCAGTTTTTGTGCCACGGTCAACTAGTGTCTTTGTGTATAAACTCTAATATTTGTGTTGTATTTAGCATAGTTTTATTATCATTTTGGTGTTTATATTTGCAATCTTTTTCAACGTTTTTTTTTTTAGGTTTTGTAAGATATTATTTTTTCTTTATGAGTGTCCCCACTGCCAGTATTGATGATTCTTTTGTACGTTGTGAGTTATGTTCCCAGCCACGCTTTTTTAAGGGTCTTAGAGGTCTAAACATCCACAAGAGCCGCTGCCATCGATCCGAACCTGCTCCATCGGTTAGTTCCAGTCAGCTTAATAACACCAACTCAACTTCACCCACTCCTGCTGCCAATCATGTACCTCTGTGGGAGAGGTTGAGTGCACTGAAATGTAATCGCCCTCTCATCAAGAGGATCCCTCGTGGTGCACGTTCTTCAGTGGCACGTGCTCTTTGTGATTGTATTAATGATGTTATAAAATACAATAATTTGCTTGGTTGGGAACATTTGCTAACTTTTGCATACCGTATTTTAAGTGTCGAGCGCAGACACCGCAATGACAGTTCCCTTACACAAAAAATCAAAAACAATTGTTCTATTTCTCCCGACTGCGTCCAACTTCCTCACATTCCCTTTTCTAATTTTTTTTCTCACTCTGGTAACTGCTTAAAAAAAGTTGAAAGCAAAGTTTTTGATGGTGATATCAAGGGAGCTGCTCAGTTGCTTTTTTCCAACGATGTTTTTGCTCCTGATGACCCGGACACTCTTTCAGCCCTTCTGTCCAAACACCCGCCGGCACCGCCTACCGCTCAACTCCCTGACCCTCCACTTCTAAGTGAACCGGCTCTTACAACGACTTGTAAGGAGGTCCGCGCTGCACTTCTGTCCTTCAAGAACGGTTCTGCCGGTGGCCTCGATGGTTTGACTCCCCAGCACTTTAAGGACCTTATCTCCTCTGATTTGGGTATTGTTGCGGATTCTTTGCTGGTGAGCATTACTTCACTTGTTAATCTTATGATAGCAGGTGGTGTGCCCGAGGATGTCAGGGATATTGTGTATGGAGCCAATCTTATTGCTCTGAAAAAAAAAGATGGTGGTATTAGGCCGATTGCTATTGGCTCTACCATTCGTCGTTTGGCCTCCAAAATTTGCGTTCGTTTTTTAATATCCCATGTTCCCAGCGAACTCCAGCCCATTCAGCTCGGTTTTGGCACCAACGGAGGTTGCGAGGCTGCCGTGCATGCCGTCCGCACTTTCCTACATAATGGTGGGGAGGTGTTGCTGAAAGTTGACGTGAAAAATGCCTTTAATTCAGTCGACAGAGGTTCCTTGCTTTCTCAAATCAAACGTTCTTCCAATCCAATTTATAAATATATTTGGCAATGTTACAGCAAACCTTCAAAACTGGTCTACAAAAATAATCTTCTCCATTCTTCAGTTGGTTGCCAGCAGGGTGATCCTTTAGGTCCGGCTCTTTTCAGTTTGGCTATTCATCCGATCATTTCCGCTTTAAATTCAAAATTAAATGTATGGTACCTGGACGATGGCACTGTTGGTGGTGAGGCTTCTGTTGTTTTAAATGATTTCTCCAATCTTATAAGTCAATTTCAATCTATTGGCTTAGAATTAAATTTTTCAAAATGCGAGCTGTTTGTACCAGATAGTCTTCCTCATGTGTGCAGACAAGATATAATTTCCAAATTTACGTCAGTAGCTCCCAATATCAACGTCATGTCCAAAGAATCTCTTTGCCTCCTTGGTGCACCCATCTTTGACGAGGGCTTTCCAAATTTTGTTTCCAATGTTAATATAAAATTCGTGCACTCTTGCGGCAAACTTCTTGGCTTAAAATCCCATATAGCTCTTACGATTATTCGGTTTTGTACTTTTGTTCCAAAATTAACATATGTTTTGCGTTGCTCACCTTTCTGGAAATTCACCAACTTACTATCAATTTTGGATAACTCACTTAAAAAAATACTTTCTGAAATTCTAAATTGTTCTCTTTCTGACCGTTCTTGGATCCAGGCCTCTCTTCCTATCCGGTTTGGGGGCCTCGGTACAAGAAAAGTCTCCAGCTTTGCCCTGCCGGCTTTTCTCTCGTCCGCCTACAACACATACGATCTCTTCCAGCGTATTTTAAATCCGTCGCTTCGCGATGCAGAGGTCTTTGGGTTGTCGGATGCGAGAACTGCCTGGTTGAGTTACTGCACTGACCCTCCATCTATGTTGCATTCTCAAAGACAGTGGGACGAGCCGCTTTGTAAATTATCTTTTGAGGCGTTGCTAAATTCATCACCGGACGTGACAGAGCGTGCTCGTCTCACTGCTTTGGCTGAAAGAGAGTCTGGATTTTGGCTCCACGCACTGCCTTCTGCCAACGTGGGTACCCTTTTAGACGATTCCTCATTGTCAATTTTAACGTGTCTGCGCCTCGGTTCCCGCATCTCCATGCCTCACCGCTGCCGTTGTGGAGCCAACGTAGATGCACTGGGCCTGCACGGTCTATCTTGTGCTCAAAGTGCGGGCCGCGTTCCTCGCCATGCTTGCCTTAATGATGTGCTCTACAGGGCCTTTACTTCCGCCAGAGTCCCGGCCGTCTTAGAGCCCAATGGCATTTGCCGGGATGACGGTAAAAGGCCCGATGGGATGACTATAATCCCGTGGAGCAATGGGCGGGCTTTGGTCTGGGATGCGACCTGCACCGATACATTGGCTCCATCCCATGTTTCTGCCGCTTCGAGGTCCGCGGGCGCTGCAGCTGTCTTAGCGGAGTCCTTAAAAAAAAGAAAGTACTCCTCTCTGGATAGCTGCTATCGCTTCGTGCCTTTCGCGGTGGAGACAATGGGTCCATGGGGCCCTGAGGCTAAACAACTTTTTCTCGAGCTGTCTTTGCGACTCCGCAGTGTCACCGGTGACTCGAGGGCTGGCAGCTACCTTGGCCAAAGAATAAGCTTGGCCATTCAGCGAGGAAACGCTGCTAGCGTTCTTGGCACCGTTGACATTAGTGTGGGTCTGCAACTTGAACCATTTTGAGTCTGCTTTTTTTTTGTATTGTATGTAAATATATTTACTACTACATTATGACAGGTAAGTATTACAAAATAATCTTTAAATTATAACAAAATAATACTTAGGTATAATGAATAAAAATTTAAAGTAACGTTGCTACAGTTATTTAAATTGAGTGTAATATTTCTGTTGGGTACTGTAATATTGGTGTTAGTCACTTGTGTACTGTTTTTCGAGTGCTTGCTTTCTTCTTCTCGGATAATTCTATAAAATATGCCAGCAAAACGTTTTCTGAGAAAGTTTTGGCTCCTTTTGCTAGTCGCCACGTGCTGAACATAACGTACTGTTTTAAATACTTCTCGCGTGATTGTTGAGGGAGAAAGATCATTTGCGCATTATTAACAGTTTCAGTCAATTTTGTTGGCGTCAAACAAACTTCCTCGTCACTAGAATCACTCATTTTAGTTTTTTTACTTGTTTTCAAGTTTCTTGTTTTGAATATAAGGTTTAACAATGACGTGAAAAAATGCCGCGTAAAGAACCGCCAACAAAGCAAATTGAAAAAAGAACACCAAAAAGGTTCCGAGTTTGAGTTTATGACGTGACAACGTCTTATAAATTGGTTTGCCGGGTGACACTTCAAGAAACTGCGTTACGCTCCGCTCACGTTCCGCGCTCACAATGAGAGCGAGTGAGAGGCACGCGTCCCTTCGACTCGGGCATGGTTAGCCCGCCTAAGAGCGAGTGAGACAGACATAAAAAGTGAAAGGCACGCGTCCCTTCCACTCGAGCACAGTTAACCCGCCTAAGAGCGAGAGAGACAGAGCGAGAGAGAGAGAGAGTGAGAGAGATAGGCATACACACCGGTTCATGTTATACGAATGAATATTCACATTAAAATTATTTTACCACTCAAAGTCGTTGTCACGTAAAACTTTCGCCCGTATACCGACTTTACAGGCAACCAATTTTTAACAAATTAAAAAAATGTTGTATGATATATTCGGCACCACAGAGGTAGCAATAAATAGGTTTAATGATTTTTTTAATTCACAAACTTGGTGCACACGATGTTCTAAATTCAAATTTACTTTAACCTCTAGTGAATAAAAACGGCTTTTCCACTCAGATATTGAAGAGCAAAATGACTCTTTCCGAGATGGTGGGATGAAAAAATAATAACTGGTCCATTTTACATACATGAGAAATTAAATTAAATAACAAATCATAAAATGTTAATAAAATACAAAATAAACAAAGAAAAAGTAACAAAAATTGTATTTGAAATTTCAGTTTAAAATACAGTCTAGTTTAACATGATCCCTAAATACTTTCAATATTTTTAGTTTGAAAATTCACCAGAGGAAATAATCGAAGAAGCCATATCCCAAGACCCGTTACCGTACCGTTTTGACCCTTTCTTCTTCTGCGATGATTATGAATACTACTCTTTCAGACATCACATTCATTATTAGTGATAGACAGCCCGCATAAGGAGGCCATTGTAAACAAAAGCCCGAAAGAGGCCCCGACTAAAAGAAAATGTGAATAATGCTAATTAGATGTGTATGTTTGCCCATTTGATGGAATACGCTTGTCTTGAGTGTGCTGAAATAACTAAAGCTGACATTTATTTTTCAACTTAGTAAAAAGTGTTAATTTTAGCATTAACAATGCCAATTTCTGTACACACATTAACCTACATAGAAACTTTAAATTACAGGTAAAAAGTACCGAAATGCTAAAGCATTATATTGAACTCTAGCATGTGCAATGATTTATTTTTACTTATATTATGCCTGCATTTCTTCAGGCTACGAGCTTCGCATCTTGCACTAAATTTAAGCAATTCAGTTTTTTTGTGGACTAAAACTTTTTTGAATTATTCCCACGTGGTCTATTGGAACGTACGCGTAGAGCCAATTAAAATGTACCTACGACTGCTACTGATTACGATGAGTAGCTGTTATCAGTGCGACGCTTGTGTGGTACTGTGGTCTATTTTACCAAGGACCAACGACACGACCACATCCTCCATTTGGTTTGTGCTGATAAGGTAACCTCATATAGGAACTTTGCGCAAAACAAATAAGGTAAAACATTCGTTTGTTTATTGCACTCAGGTTGGACTTAGTTGAAAACATGATTTTAGCTATAATTAAGACATAGGATAACGTACTTGAGTCGTGTACCCAACGATGTTGTCACCATTAAAAATAACTCAACACATTTTATCAAGGTCATTCGTTGAGACGTTCATAAAGTCATATCGGACATGACCTCAGCAAAAGAAGACTTGAACTATGATTACTACTTTTATCTATGTTATATGTAAGGTAAATAAGTAGATAGCCACTGCGATATATCATCTGACTAAAAAAACTTGACCATTTTGCTAATTGCAATAGCTAAATTCTTGCTTAAATACCTACCTGATGACTTTATGGAATACTAGCTGACCCGGCAAACGTTGATTTGCCATATAAAATATTGTGGAAAACCCTTATCACTAAGGGATATGAAAAAAAAGATGTTGGCCGATTCTCAAACCTACTCAATATGCTCACAAAATTTCATAAGAATCAGTCAAGCCGTTTCGGAGGAGTACGGGAACGAACATTGTGACACGATAATTTTATTTATATATAGAGAAGATTACGTTGTCGGTAGGTATCAGCCAACTATGTTAAGTGCTATGAGTCCTATGACTCGATCATGGTAAAGGCAGGTAGGTAAAATAAGCTTTCTTTGATCTAAAAAAATGCATTTTCTTAACATTCTTAATGTTTATGTAAGGCTTTGTAATGTCATGTAATTCTCCTATTAAAGTGCTGAGAAATGTTCTTTTTCATTAAGTGCATAATTTTGCAATTAGCTGTAACGTGAGCCGGCACAATTCATCACATATATGCAAGAAATAAACCCCTTCTTTATAATATCAATTAGGCACAGTCATTTTGTTCAGGGGGTTCAGATAAACTGTTTAAAAAAGGTAATTGTTCTTAGAAGATTTAACTTTACAGACCGTTTATGCAATTGCAGTTTTTTGGAATACTTGGGTTAAGTATAACACTAAAAGTTTCTTTGTTGGATGTTAGATGTTTGTTTGTCAATCACGCTGAAACTACTGGACGGATTTTAATGAAATTTGGTATAGGCAGACAGGGTATGACCTGACTTGGGTGATAGGATATTTTTTATCCCGATTAAATGCTCCCGTGGGATACAACAGGAAGGAGACGATTGCGCAGACGATGTCAAGGTGTAAAATATAACTAATATCATGCAGCCTTAAGTCATTTAAAGAAAGGAGTAGGTAGTAGTAGGAGAATAAAGTGCTTAAAATTGTCCGTAAATTTGTGACAGGCAAACAATAAAATGTGATTGAAGTCGTAACTCCATAGTTTTTTTGGGTCAACAAACTCTAGTACTACTTAAGTTATTACGCATCAAAGCTACTTACAATTCAACAATAGAGGTTCATGTGAATAAAGAGTAGGCAGGAGAGCCTGAATTGTCGTCTCGATTCATCCAGGCCCACAATCTTGGGACCTGGAGTAGGGGCCACAATATAGCTCCAAGACAAGCAGCTTACCGTCTCCATTGCCGAGGATCTCCGTGGTCTTGTCGACAGGGTCCAGCAGTCCATCATCGATGCCAGGGAAGGGGCTGGTCTCCTCCGGTCGCTCGTCGAGGTCGTCAATCTCAGGACCTGCAGGAGAGACGGCATAAGCGAGTGCTGGTGGGAGCAGTGGCGTGGTGTGAAAAATAATATAATAATAGTAATAGTCCTCCTGGCCGATTTCGACCACGGCGGCCAATCTCAAAAGAAACCAGCCAACCACGCAAGACATATTATAGTGCACAAGTGTGAGTACACAGGTGCACTCACTGTTCCATCAATCTCAAAGTTCGGTGAGATGGCAATCCGAGATGACCGGAGAGAGATCAGGCGCAGGACCAACGTCTTAACGAGCTTTCCGAGGCAGGGGGGTGGTAACATCGCCAACTTCCCGACTCCGAGCTGTTTTTGAGAAATTCATGACAGAAAATCTCAGATGTAAGGCAGAAACTTTGCCACTACACAAAACGAGCAGTCAAAAAAAGAATATAGGTACTACTTTTTTGTTGTAAAGGCAAATAAATATGATACTGTTTAGAATTATATCAATACATTTAATTGAAGAAAAGTTTAACATTTCTGAAAAACAGCGCTAGGCACATCACCACTATTCTAAGTGTTAAAGCATTTGCAAATACTAATGATGAAGAAGACGTGCTGGTAGAAATCTAATATTTTATTTTCAGTTTTATGCTACAACAAAAACTTTTTCAGGCTAAGGTGGCATTTAAAGGCTGTATTCATGTTTCTTACTCAGGTCAAAAATAAATACTGAATGAAGTACGTAATCAAAGCAGTTACATGCAGGCTTGTTTCAGAGATCTTGCCATAGGGTCTGAGTCCAACTTATTAGAATTTAAAGTAATATAAATATTGTTGAACATACAAGTAAGAGCACATCAAGGTAATGACTGGTGATCTTTTGCTCTTGTTTTAAAGTCGATTACTAATAAGAATGGGTAACCTGACCCTGATAAAAGTGCTGGTTTGTCGGCGTGGGCGTTGACATACGCGATAGGGGTATGTATATACGCATCACGGAGCGACGTCCAAAACCGTGTGAAGTGGAGGAGTAAAAGTAGGAGAGCGGATCCCGGGCGCTGTATTAGTGGCAACGAAACCGGGAACACCGCTAGGATGATGATGATGATGGGTGATGATGTGCTGTTGTCAGTACGTAAGTGTATGGTTGTTACCAGCGAGCGGAGGCTTCGGTTTTCCCTTGTCGGGCTCCAGCAGCGGCTGCGCGGGCGGCGATGATGCAGCCTCTCCGTTGTTCACCGACCGGGTGTTGTTCGTTGGGGACTGGAAATTTGAAAACAAATTAATTATTATTCGAACGTATCTTCTCATCATACTCTATCAGGTGAGCTTAGTTCCGATCGGTGACTATCCTACGGTCTGATATTGCTAAGCCGATCTAGAGCTACAGATCAAGCCGGCACCATCAGCTAAACGAGCCTTCCTAATCAAGAAGATGCTTTTATTACAACTCTTTTATAAGAAACACTAGCTTTTACCCGCGGCTTTGCCCGCGTAGAATGAGGACATTTACAAATGACTTAGTGACTGTATTTTTTGCATATAAAAAGTTTAATTTTGATCATCCCGTAGGGAATTATCTTATATTTTTACCATGTTTCCGTGTTTGTTTTTCACGATTTTGGTAGTAATAAATCGTATAACACCGATGTAATTATTTTATAATATTGATCTATATACGATGTTGTATGATCTATTATTTTCAGCAAGTACATATAGGTTTCTTGCACTTGACACTCGAGAACATGCCACATAGAGCTGGCCATGGGAAAAGCAAGGAGTGCCCAAATGTATACCCGCCACTTTTAATGTTTGTCCCTGGGACTTATTTATCGTCATGGCGAATGCCAACTTCAAGGGAAATTGCAGCCTCTTGAACTGGAACGGCAAATTGTGGGGTATAATGGGTATACGGGGAATCAATACGCTCTCGCCTTTGGCTGTCCCTGTAATTATTGTTGCTCGCACCAGTACCAGTACTGTTTCTTCCCAGTTCGCTGATTTGTAATCGTGTGCCGTTGCATAATCGTGGGGCATCAAGATTACGCATTAACAAAACTGGGACGCCAACCTTCAGCTCCAGCTTATGGGGCGGTACGCCCATCAATTCCAATGAATTGAGGAATTCCACTGGATACGTAGTGCTGTCATCACTTGCCATAACCGTGTCTATCGAAGTGTACACCGTCGATAAGCCATCTATCATCATTTCTTGTTTATATTATTCACCGATTCATTTTTTGGTGACAGCACGGCTCTTTCACACAACCATTCCTCATTATTTAAATTGTTTTTTAAATCGGGAAAAACTTTGGTTAGAAGCTCTTCTTCGGTAGCTTAATTTAAGTCATTAATATCCAAATAGCTGTGGTAATTCATTATCGCGTTTTAAAATACAGGCAACGCCATCTTTTGGCGCCTCAATAAACTATACTGAGACTACGCTTACGTAGAATGAAAGTTGCTATTTTCCTGCTGTATTGTATGGGAACATGTAAGTAGAATCCTCTTTTATCCCACGGAAGCATATAATTACAATTAAAAGTATATCCTACAATCTAATTCAGGTTATACACTGCTCAACACTGTCTAGGGATGAAGAAAATGTGTATTGCATTGTAGTTGATTCATTAACTTGAATTAAAAACTATTATTTAATCTATGTCAGCTAATACACTGTCTGTAAACCAAATTTCATTAAAATCCGTTCAGTACTTTCGGCGTGATTGAGGATTATCAAGATTCCTGCTTTATCCCATGGGAGAGTTTAATCGGGATAAAAGTAACACCTAAATTAGCCTATACCCTGCCTGTATACCAAATTTCATTAAAATCCATTCAGTACATCCGGCGTGATTGAGGATTATCAAGATTCCTGTTTTATCCCATGGGAGAGTTTAATCGGGATAAAAAGTACCCTATCACCTAAGTTAGCCTATACCCTGCTTGTATACCAAATTTAATCAAAATCCATTCAGTAGTTTTAGCGTGATTGACGGACAAACATCCAAACATCCAAACAAATATACTTTCACATTTATAATATTAATAAGATGGTCGTAAGTAAGTTTCTAAATTATAAAATTTGAAAGGACTATAAGCTACCTTAATATAAAATTGACGATTCATTTTTTAGTCTACTTAATGTATATGTATGTAATATAGGTAACACAGGTACTAAAAATCCAAAAATAATTGGACCAATGTATAAGTGGGATTTCCTAATGATTGTTTATCACCCTACCACACTTATTAGCAAATGCATACTTAATTTGGCGATACCACTACGTAAACGAACTTGTATTTGCTAGTAAATATAACTAATATGGGCCTTTACTACAAAACCAGATTTGACATTTGTGACGTAGCGACTGGTCAGCCAACCTTGAAACGTTGATACCGCTTATGATGTGATGACGTTTGGTTTTTAAGCAAACAGTTAAGTTTCCAGTAACTCCAGTTAAGTCCCTGAGAGTCCAAAGGTTTGATCAGTGTCCTGGATTCTCTGGTTTTCCCCAAGCGTGATTCATACGAACAGACTGATGACTTTGTGTATATAGACGTTCGGAGGGGTTTTGGAAAACCTGCAATTGGAGATGTCACGCAATGTTTGCGATTCTTGGAATGCAATTTATTTACACTTGAGACGAATTTTGGGGAAAACGAATACAATTATGAGAAATGTTATTCGAATTGTTTATATTGTAAACTAGCTGTGCCCGCGACTTCGTCCGCGTGGAATTTTAACTGTTACCGCCTTCACCGCGTGGAGGTACTCCAAGCCTATGCTACTGTTTAACATGACCCAAATGCAGGCATACCTGCAACTCTATAACAGGTACACACAATGAGTTCCCTTAGTTAGGTAGGGTGATTAATTCATCCCAAGTTTAGGCCAGTTAACACTTAGTCACTTGGCGTGAGTTATTATATATTTCACTGTCTAGGTAAAACTCAATCAAATGAAAAAATCCCATCAAATTCAGTCCTGTAGTTTCTGATATTCAATTTCCTGCCTACACTCTTAGTCTATTGGCGTGATTATTGCAAGTGATGCTGAGTCAAATAAAAAAAGTCCCATTAAAATCGGCCCAGTAGTTTCCGAGATTCAATTTTCTGCCTACCCCCTTAGTCTATTGGCGTGATTATTTCTATCCTTCTTTACCTTCCAAGTAATGTTGAGTCAAATAAAAAAAAGTCCCATTAAAATCGGTTTAGTAGATTCTGAGATTCAATTTCCTGCCTGCCCCCTAAGTTCATCGGCGTGATTATTTATATCCCAGTTTACTCTCCAGGTGATACTGAGTCAAATAAAAAAAGTCCCGTCAAAATCGGTCCAGTAGATTCTGAGATTAGCCCGGACAAACAGACAGACAGACAGACAGACAGACAGACAGACAGACAAAAAATTTAAAAATTGTTGTTTTGGCTTCTAGTACGGTAATTAAGACCCCCTGTAACAATTTTTCATAAAAATCTTCAATGTACAGAAATCGATCTTTTACAGTCTTATTATATGTATAGATTTGGAAGCCTTTTTACTTATTTGACATTAATGCAGAATGTTTACGCACAAAAACAGTACCTATCTACAAGAACATTATCTAAAAATTTGTAGCTCGATAAACAGAATGAGCACAGTTGCATTTAGGCCAAGCTTCTTATTTTAGTTGTTTACTTGACTGACTTTAATGAGTGTTTAGCTGCCTTGACCCCACTGGTACAATTAGTTACCTCATTAAGTTTTTATTTTCGGCTTTTTAGTGACACTTATTTTAGATTACATGATTGAGTATTATTTTTAATTTTAGAACATACAAATAATAATAGTTCGCTTGGCCGATATCGACCACGGCGGCCAATCCCAACAGAGATCAGCCAACTACATAGGAGATATTATAGTGCACAAGTGTTAGCGCAATACACAGATGCATTCATTGTTCCATCACTCTCAAAGTTCGATGAGACGGCAATCCGACATGACCGGAGAGAGATCAGGCGCAGGACCAACGGCTTAACGTGCGTTCCGACGCACGGGTGTGTAACACCGCCAATTTCCCGACTCCGAGCTGTTTTTGAGAAATTCATGACAGAAAATCTCAGAAACAATCTCAAAAACAGGGATTCGAACCCAGAACCCCTCGGATGTAAGGCAGAAACTTTGCCACTACACCAACGAGGTGAGGTCAGACGAGGTAGAAAATACAAATCAACATTGAAAAAAAAATGAAGTTTTTTATGGCATTAATATCAAGTAGATATTATTTACTATACCTATTGATAGTTTATTGTCTTTATTGTAAAATATCCCTTAAACACCTTATTAGTACCTGCCTTTCCTTGTGGTTGGATAGCCCCTTCCTTCTCAGTTTAAATGCAACGTTTTTCCCGTTTGTCATATTAATTACTATGATTTCTCATTTAGGTACGTATTTGTAGGGCAGCCAAGAAACATTTTCAAATGAAAAAAGATCTACAACGAATATAAAGGATTCTTCTTTTCAATTTGGTTTACCTGCACCTTTTTTGTTAAATTATAATCATTGCAATGATTGCATTATAAGCACATGAAAAAACAGGGAATCCCTTTATTTTAGTGAAGATGAATCTATTTATACTTTTCGCCATCCCGCGTCGTAAATTTTGGCAGCAACACCAGACTTCAGCGATTACGAGTATAATGATGTCTAAATGTCATTGCGGAGATTTCGTAGAAAAAGTCGAGTTACATTAAATTTTCCTTAATTGTTGTCAACAAAAAACAAATTTTCCCGCAGCATTTCAGCACTATTCAGACGAAGTAAGTATGCTGCAAAATTTAACCATAAAGTTTAAAAATATTAGACGACAAGTTTGGGGTTGGGAGGTAGATGATTTTCCGATGCAATGTTATCTTCCTATTTAAAAGAGCTGTCGGTGTTTTTCGTGAGTCGTGTTTGATATGATTAAGTTCCTCTAAGTTCTTTCAATAGTTTGTGTAACATGGCGTAACCAAATTGTTTGACTACAATGGTGCCTGTACACAGCAGGTACCAATTGATTAGCAATGTTTAGCAAATGGCCGCGTTACAATACTTTAAGTTGAGTTGAGTCAACGCGTGGGCTGGGCCGATGACCTGCTGCTACCGACAGTCGTTCACTGCCGAAATTAGAATTTTATATTGAACTTGACTTACTCGCGATGACAGGATCTAAGATTTGTTGATCTCATGCTGTTTAGTTTGTCAATAGCCAAAGTAATGGTAATTGATTGCCTTCGGTTCTACTTCATTGTTGTTTGTCTGGAACTGACTAAGGTATAAGGTAATTCTTGAGAATTCCTTATCTCCAGTTCTGTGGTGTAGAGAGAGAGCACCAGTTTGATTCTTGGAGACGATGAAAAAAAAGAAGAAATCGTATGTTGTCACGAGTCTAGGTGATTGTGGTTCTTCATTCATCGTTTCCGATTTCCATAACACATATGTTTAAGCTACCTAACTTTAGAACCAGAGTAATGTACTTACGTGATTTTGGCTCGATTTATTTTATATTACCTATTTATTTAGGTCATCCCCTAGGCTACTTCACTAATGCATGTTTGTTGCCTTACCCATGAAAGAAAGTTTCATACCTAATACATTATCATTAATATTATTAATTATAATAATTATTATTATTTTCCTACACATAAATTTTAAAGGATTTTCCTTAGTTTCATTACAATCGTTTTCAATATCATCATTATCGTTATTGTTCAATACCCAATCACTAAGTATGTATGTTGTTAATTGTGCTATGGCTCATTCATCACCATTTATGGATCACTTTACACACAACACGTAGTATTTTCCACATTATAAAAGTACGTTCGTTAAGCTATTCTGGGATTGTCAAAAATATCATTAAAGAGTAGATCATCATCTGGAAACAAAGTCAAAATAACTTATCCTTAAGTGAATGACAGAGGTATTAAAGTTCGTATATGAACTGGATGGTAAAGTATTTCCTAAGATGAATTCGTGGGTTTGGATGTCTGATAGTAATACAACCCAAGTAAAGTACCACTGCTTAGGTACTTGATTTTCCGTAAACGAGGGAGCTCAGAGTACAGTAAATTAAAATCCATTTCTGGGCGGCAAAAACTCTGATATCAAGTTTTAAGAAGAAGGAAGAAAGAAGGAAAATGAGTTTATGAAACAATGGTCATTTCATTTTAATTACTTTCGTCTTAACATTTTGCTGATAAGACAATGCATTAAGCAAAATAGCTCTGCAGGCAGAAATACTGACTTTCTGATAGTTTGAACCATCCGACGGTGACATCACTGATATAAAACAAGTTTTTCGGAATGCAGGTACCAAAGCTTATGAGGTCTAACATTCGAATTAACTTGATACGACTTAGTTAGACCCAATATTCCGCACATATTAAAACACTGACAGCTTGTCATATATCCCAGATGTGTAAACTTTCATTTCCGATTTTACGTATGAAAATGGAGCTTTTTACCTCAAAAATATTACAAAATTGGGCCAATAGTTTTTTAAATTACAGCTTCAAAAGAGAACAAGATGCTCATGCGTGCTTAGACATTACAGACAACAATAACGATGATGTTATATGTTCAGCCTACACGTATTTTTTTAATCATAGTACAATAAAAACTTATAGATATTTGTCGTTAAGCTTGGTCAGAGGCTTTCGGGCAGGTTAATAACATCCGATAGTAAGGTTGGTTGGTAAAGCCCGCGTGGTGGAGCATACTCCAGCCATACGTACGAGCCATAGCTCGTACCACCTCATAGTTGAGGTGAGGCTTGAGCCCAGAAGTGGGACGTATGTTTAGGCTGATGAGATGACAATAAAACTGATTTGAGTAGAAATAAGTAAGTCAGGCAAAGCTCTTTCGTATAGGTACTTAGATGGAATGCCCTTACAGTTGCAGTGCTTTGGATGGAACACCTTTGTATTTTTCTGTTCAAGTACCTGTTTAATTTTTAACTCCCGACGGAAAGTAGGGTGTTATATGTATGCCTGTTTGAGTGTGTATATGTGTTTTTGTCTGCGGTAACTCGTATCGATAGCTCCCGAACGAATGGACCAATTCAAATCCGGTTTTTTTATTCGAAAATTTAATCACGTTGGTTCTCAGCTATAGCTCAAAATCAGTTTTGACTTGTTTTCTTGGCACATTTGGGGTTTTTTTACTAGAAAATTAATTTTTATTTTAGCGTTGCTCAATATCTGTAACATCAATCACAACATACTACTAAGTATGTCTCTTGTATCGTCAGTTATTGATACGTGTGTAAATAAGGACCAAAGTTATATTTCCTATTAGAACAAGATCAATCATTGATAAAAAAAAACAATAATTGCGAAACGATCACAGAGATCGCAACTCTCCAAGCCGCTTCTTATTTCTTTGACTCCGTGTCGAAGGAGAATGCAACGTTTCATAATTCATAGTGCATTTTTGCACGGATGCAATCAACTAGAAATGGGTGCCTTTTTATAGCCAAAAGAAAATTGAAAATGTGCTGTTTGAATCTGAATGTAAACACATAAACAATAACCTCGGGAATTCTAATTAGTTTTCTTTTAACAATACATGAATGTGTTTAAAAAAACTTTTTTCGTATTCAAATTAGCTAAACAGAAACCGTGCGATAAAAACAAAACGGTGCTCAAATATGTTTTGGTAGAAGACAATACAGGATCGTGAATACACTGTGGTTCCGGTACAGTGTACTTATTATTATATCTGTGGTAAGGCTGTGACCATACCATAAAAGTTTAAAAACGCGTGACAAAGAGCTATAACTAAGCACTCACAGTTCCATTCGCCGTCTTCTTCTCATTGGCCACCATGTGCACGTCAGGAGTGGTCGCTTTGGGGGAGTTCGGGGTTCCAAAGATCATTTCCACATCATTGAGATCCAGCCCTGTGGGGCTCCGAGTCCGAGCGGTCGACGAATTTGACATTGTTCGTCTTAATAACACAATAAAACTATCAAATCCAAATCAACTCGAAGCTACTTAAGTTTCCACAGACACAAAATATTTCTAGTTTAAAACTAAAGTATTTTCTTTCATAAACACTGATACTGTATTGCTTGACACAATGTGTCCTTCGGCAAGATCGACGTGCGATTCTGCCCGCGTCTACCGTCAAACTGGTTTTGTTTGCAGGCAGTTCCGAGATAATTAGCAAACGGTCTTAAAATGCTCGCTATAAACCGGCAAAATACGAATCGCAGTGACGTATGATGATGATGACGGTGACCGAGCGACAGAAATTGGGCATACATAATACTTTCAGTAGGGTTTTTCATTCGGTTTTCACACTTACTTTCCAATGATGATGTCGAGAGAAATGCTTCATCGAGGTGAGTAATACGATTTCTTTCTTCGGTTTACGCGAACAGTAGACATTGAAATGATAAACTTTTTACGGATTATTTATTTGTAAGTAAATATAAATAAATCACGAAATTATCCGTTAAAAAAGTGTATTATTTCAATAAATCGATTTGGCTTAATGTTTGCATATTCCGGTATAGCGACTGATTAGTTAGTTTTTGATATGAAGCTAGTGAAAATGTGATAGGTAGGTTCAGGACGATGAAAACTACCCGCGTTAGAGCTCGACAATCGGGTTGGTAGATGAAAAACTGTCGGGGTCAATTTAATCGCCCAAACTTACAAATTATTTAAACAGTCTTACTTAATGTACTACATGTAAAAAATCGAGGTCTTTAATGATTAAAATGAAGTCATTTTGAAATCAATGCTTTCTTCGATCATCTTACTATTAAAACCACACTCTCTTGGCGCTTTTAAGCAACCAATTTTATCTACCTTTTTAAAGGTTTTAAATGAAGAATATCCTTTATTCTTTAAGTGAGTATAAAATACTTGGTGCCATAAATGTAATGTAATGCGTCACCACCAGCCAACCAAGGAACCCTTTGATTCACAGAATGAAACAGTTAATTTCAATGTATCATTCCGCAGACCAAGATAATATCATTAAAGATCTACAGACATACGTTAAAGATTAGTAACACTTAGTAGATTAATAATGACATAGTCAGAAGAACACTAAGTTCTTGCTTGCTCTTTTGTTGATTTAACTTAAACTTCACGCGTTCACGCATTCATTGTAAATCTGAAGTATCTAGCAAATTATTTAGTTCATACATTTTCCATTTATTGTTGAACTCAAAAGGCTGTATTATTGTTATAGTATTTTTTATCTCTCTCAAATTGTTTACTAAATTAATTTTATTTTTGTCATACTATGTTACCGTTAGCTTCTAACTTTTATTAGTACGCTTGTCGTGGCAGCCTCTAATTAAGGCAACCAACACTATTATAATCTAGTTAATAAAATTGTTATAAGTTAATGTGAAGTGTATGCTTTGTTGGCTGTCCTAAAATAAATAAATTAAATAAACTTCAGGTACACTTAAGGAATAACTTAATTTCTCTGCTATTTACTTTTTGAACTCATTAACCAAAAAACCCAAGATCTTTTCAAGACGAAAAGCGATTATTTCACTCATTCGTACTATAATCTAATCGTAATAAATTAATACGAATATTCATCTACTCCCAAGGATGAATCAAGGACCGGTTTCGACGACAACGTGTATCGCAGGGAAAACCTCACAATCACAACTTTACCGGTTTAGTTAACACCACAGTTAACTGCGGCTTGAGGACCTGCTTAATAAGTAATAACAGGCGAATTTCCACACAGTCATAGCTTTAAATTATTCATTATTCGCACGGATTACCTAATTTGACTTGTTATAATATTAGGTAATTCGTTCGAATTATTAATAATTAAAAGCATTGGACAGCAACCGCGTCATACTCGTATACTGAAAAAAAAACTTAAAAAAAAACACCCTAACTAAAAAAGAGAAAATAATTTCTGAGTACCTACACGGAATTTATATTACAGTAGAGTAAAAAGCGTAGGGTGCACTTTATGACGTTTTCATACTTCTCTTTTTACAGTTTCCAATAATAGGATGATTTTCACATACTACTATACCAAGCACCCCACGTTTTTTACTCTACTGTAATATAAATTCCGTGTACTCAGAAATGCGTGAAAAAGCGTGTTCTTTTAGTTTTTGAAAACTATTATTTTTTTAGTTAATAAGAATAAAGGAAAACTGTTATCAAATTATTGCATTGTCATCAGTACTTAATACGAGTACGTGTGCAAAATTTCAAATTAATCCGATTCCTGGAAGTTGGTGAAAATTGAGCTCAAAAATTCCGTTACATACATACATACGAGTACACCCCGATCTAATAAAAGCATAGACAAAGCGTGTTCAAAACGTCCTATTTGAGTTTGAGAAAAAACTAGAAACGTTCACGTAAATAACAAAAGTTAGAAAATATTTTTTTCACTTCTCATGCTCGAAAAAGTACTACTTTATGCAGGATCTAGGCGACATAAAGTTGAATTTTATGCACTTGTGCATAAAAGTAGCTTTTTAAATGTGTCTACACTAAGGCAGTGACCATTTAGCCCATACAGCCAAAAACAATTAATTGTACATGGATAAAACTTGCTAATTTATAATATTTCCTTCCCTATTTGCATTTTTGATTTATAATAAGATAATACGAAAAAGAAACTAAATATCAAAACGTGTTTACCACAAAAAAAAACATTATTCCAAAATAATTTAAGAATAGGCTGTATATTTTTTTTCTTTGCCCGAAAATTATGCAGGAAAATTAAAAAAAGTAAAGTAGCGGGAAAGAAGCCGTGAACTTTTCGTATTGAATTTTCTCAAATTATTGTTTTATTTTCTCGCAATCGAAGTGAAAAGCAGAGTTTACAACTCGTGCACAAATCATTTTTATCCTCGACTTCATCATCTGCCCTCGCCCTGCGGGCTCGGGCATATAACGATCTCGGATAAAAATGACTTGCTTTATGCACTCGTTGTAAAATCTACTATATAAATCTTTTCCCAATTGTAGAGCTCTTTTTTTTATTTGGGATAGGTTTGCTCTTGACCCAAGACTAAGCCCAAACGAGGCAAAGACTGAGTCTACGATGGAGCGAGCTCACCTAGAAGATGCCTGTTCACTCTAGCTTTGAAGATTTTGAGGTTGTAATTGCGGGGAAACACTGACGCAGGAAGTGAGTTCCACTCTTTTGCAGTGCGCATCAGGAATGTAGATGAGAAGCGCTTGGTTCGTATCAGTGGAACATCGACCCGGTACGGATGGTATCCCGCGGTACGTCTGGTGGTCCGATGGTAAAAGGGGGCCGGTGGATTGAGCTGGTGTAGTTCATGACCACACTCGCCGAAGTAAAGCCTGTAAAAGATCGACAAGCAGGCGACTCTGCGGCGATGAGCCAAGCTTTGGAGCTACGCGCTTACAAGCCCCTCGTCACCTGTGAGCCTCTTGGCTCTGCGTTCAATATAATTTTAAGTATTAATAGCTCTTACATAATTTTAAGTAATTTTGATGCTGTTAAGGTTATCTCTTTGCTTTTTTTTAACACTAGCATAGAAACTACGTTTTGTTGAGTTAATGTGAATCGTACGTTTTTCGTCATAAAATTCATTTCAGACGAAAAGTGTGTTGTGACCCTGAAAGTTTATTTTATTTATTTTTATTTTATTTTATTTTATTACAAGATTCACAGCTCTAATAATTTCATTGCCACTTTACTTGAACATTCAAACGATGACGTTATTAAGCATGTGATTCATAAAATAATTCATGCAAACATTGCAAATGCTTATTGAATTAAACATTTCATTTGCAAAGTTTTTTTCTTCAACATCAAGAGAAGCTAAATTATTAAAATGGAGTTTTACGGCTTGCTCCAATAATATTGATCCAAGGGCATGTGTGCTGGCTGACATAGGTCCATACCTACTTAGGTAATATTTAAGAAACCCACAAAGGTCGTGCATATCCAAAACGCAGTAAGGACTGCGATTTCTATCCTAATTCTTCTTTCTTAAAGCATTCCTAGTCCGAGTCTATCATTGTAATAAACAAAAACCGGTCAAGTGCGAGTTGGACTCGCGCACCGAGGGATCCGTACAAACCTGTAGATAAGGAGTAGTAACTTTGAAATTTTCAAAATTGTCAAAAATATTTTTCAAATTTTTTTTTATATGATGAAACTGAAAATTTACGGTTTTCGTAATTTTTCCTACATCTGTACTATAAGACGTGACTTCGTACTAAATTTAAAGAATCTAAGTTTACGGAAAGTACCCTGTAGGTTTTGATTCCCGTGCGAGTTTCGAAATATTGCGGAAATTTGCGACCTAAATGGCTGTATCTTTTGATTGCGTTGGCTTAGAAGGTTGATTTTTCTACAGCTTCCAGGGACAGTAGACCTATGTATCATATAGAAATTTCAGTTTGATACCTCCACGCATTCCTGAGAAAAACGGTCTTGACAGACGGACGGACGGACGGACAACAAAGTGATCTTATAAGGGTTCCGTTTTTTCCTTTTGAGGTACGGAACCCTAAAAATAATAATCTAATAATATGCATACGTAGGAAAATTAACAGTTATCCATTGCTCCCCAGAGGTGCCCTACATTCGCCATAAATAGTATTTCGTCATCTATGTTACATCTGCTGTATTTCAAACGGTTCAAAACGAGACCGAATTAGATTTCATGTTTAGCTAATGAGAAAACATTGCCATATAGAACCTACTCATCCATACTATATACTTTATTTAACATTATAAATGCGAAAGTAACTCTGTCTATCTGTTACTCAATCACGCCTTAACTACTGAACCAATTTGAAAATACAAGGTACCTATAAACTGATTAACTTAATTCTGATCGTGAAGAAAACGTATTTGTTGGTCGTTTTAATTCGAGGCTTAGGTAATTCTTAATTCGGTAGGCAGTAAGTAGGTAAGCTATTCCTAGAAAAATGACTCCTGCTTGGACATGGTGAATGGTGATTAGGTAAATGAAAAAGGCAAAAAAAGTTAAAAGAATTAGTGTATAGGTTTGCACCTACCTTATTACAAAGAACCTAGGATCATAGACGTAGTAGGTACTATTTTCAGGAATAATATCCGGTAGGTATATCATGCCTGTTAATTTAAAAAATATTAAAATATGTCTCATATTAAGAGTCTACGTATAGTACAGTATATTCCTGTTTATGCTGTGTGGGAACCAAAGCTATGATAGAGGTAAATTCCTAACGCTACACGCATTCCGTGCAGTAAATGCAGGTCGTTAGCCGATAACACAAATGCATGTTAGTTTAAAAAGCCTCTAACTACTTCAATGTAATAATTGTAATAGTTTCGAGTCAAGTATTGTAATTAGCGCACTTCACGAGACATGCACTCGTCGCCTGTTACTTTTTGTAGAGCAAACCTTCACAGTAAACATTTTGCGATAAGAACAAGAAAAGGTTCCACGACACCGATTTGGATACTTGAACATGCTAGAAAAGAGCTAGGTAGTTCTTAGTATTTGTCTTCAGTAAGCTTAGCCGTATTTTAATTTATATCCAAACATCGATATCATTGCAGTTTTTGACATGTTGCCAACAAATAAGAACGAGAAATAAATCCTTGCATAGGGTAAAGATATTACACACGACACGACAGTTTTTTGTTACCATAGGGATTATTAACAACCGCGTTTGTGGGTTCAACTTAGCTTCAGTGGGGCGAGCACGAACATTATCGTAACGTATTCGTGTCGTCCAAACATCAGAAACTGACAGTTTCCCCATACAAATTGACGGTAGGTAAATGCTACGAATACGTTAAGATAGTTGTTCGTGCTCACCTCACAGGTGTGTTTTGTTACTATCACGTTGCATACAAATTCAGGTTTCATAAGTACTGATCCATTAAACTTAGTATTTTGCAAAAATACGAATAATGATAACTATCTATTCAAACTTAAATATAAAACAAAGCCAGTGCGTAGGCACAAAAGGCCACCTGAATAAATAATTTTCTGCGAGTGCTGCCTGCATTCATTGATGCTGCATGTCATATTTTGTTTTTTTATTTAGGTATTAGTATTAAGATATTACGGTTAAATAAAAAAATAAAAAAAATATTTCATATTTACTTACAGTTGAACGAATACATTAATATATAGTTACTGTTTGAATATAATTTACAAGTTGCTATTCAAAGGACCATGACTTTTTTGTCCGTACCCACCAGTAGAAATGAAATATATAAACGTTTTAATCGTCTGTACTGGAACTAAGTAATTTTGGAATTAAATTAATAATAGCTCTTTCCAATTTTTCTGAATTACCGTACCGTATCTTTTTTTTGAAAAATATATTTTAGTCAAGTAATGGCATATTAACGATCACATCGATTTCAATTTGATGTCTTTGAAGTCGGTGGGGACGCTGCTCATATATTTTTGGTCATGATCTTATGAATGCCAAATATAAACCATAATAGAATGAAATAAAATCATGACCTTACGACCTCTGACCTCCCCGTAGCCAAAAGCGCCCTAGTATTAGACATAAACGCGTCAGACCTGCGGACAAGAAAAATATTCGAAACTAAGTAAATTTAATCTACTGAGTTTAAAATTTTAAACCGCAAAATTAAAAGACGAGAATATGTAGGATTATAAATATGTAGATTAATTTCTTACATGAAACGTGCTGTCATTCCTGCATTCGTAGTTATAGCGTCCAATAACGACGACGATGGTCTTCAATGTCTCGGGCATCTACCAATTGTGCATGGAGCAGAACAACAATTGTGTCATTCATTAAGATTTTATTTTTCTACGTGTCTAGGTCATCTGCATCCTGATTTCCATAAACCAGCGCCCCTCAACTCATGTTATTTCCTTTTAAACTCCCTAAAAACAGAATTAAAGGTTTTCGTTTTAAATTAAGATTACAAAGATGTAGGTAGGCAGATAACGTTGTATGATCCTTTTTCACCGCGTTTTCCTATTGGTTTACATTTCGTTATCTACGCGTATCGAGGCTCGAGCGTTTTTATACGTTTAGTACTGTGCACACTTTAGGTGCTCACTGTCGTTTTGTCATTTGTCTATTTTTTTAGTATATAAAAACAAAACCGCAAAAATGGGGTGTGGTGAATCCTGTGTCAAATATATCCTGTTCTTCTCCAACTTATTCTTTGCCGTGAGTGTTCAATGTTATTTTATTTTTCTGATTGGATGTGTCGTGCAAAATAATCGTTATCTAGAAATTATCGCTGCTCAATCTAATGGAGTCAGTCGAAAAACTGCAATGTGGTTAAGAATTCTTATTCATTTACAAAAGACTATTTATTTAAAGACGTTCTGTCATTGAAAATATTTCTTACGAGATCGTTTTCGTACCTAGCAGAACATTGTACAAAGACACCTTTTGAAATGTATGTAAGTAATTTACATAAGAGTATTGAGAGCTTGTAGAATTGTAAACTATAACACGTATCCCTCTAGCTAGGTATAGGTAGGTATTTATTGTACAGGAAATAGCTATTGTTAATAGTAGGCACCAAACACTTTATCCTGCTATTTAAGTTCGGGAGCAACTACACAGGCTGTGATGTGTGCTGATTTTTATGATCTTTGCTTATGAAAATATATACACTTCTCACAAAAATAAGAACCGTATCTTTTTAGTCTATTCCATGCAGTCATTTAAGATAAACAATGACACAACTGTTACTAAGTAGGTATGTAATAATATTTCACTGAAATATTTATTGATAAAGTAAGGAGGTACCTAACTTGATAACAAAATGAGATCTTTTCAGTAAAAGTAATCAATGTTAGCTTTCTATTGATATGATCAATTGCTTGCTTATCAGCACGGTTATCTTTTTGGATTCAGGTCAAATTGCATAGGTACCGGCTAGGTATAAAGCAATCAAACGCTATCTGCACTTTAACATTAGTCTCAGGAAATTAGATCAATATATTATTATGATGAATTCAGTAATAGCTGTTATACCTACATGTCGGTCATTCTTCCCAGGAAGTTTTTCTGCGTCCGTACAAATATCTGACTAGATTACTTGAAGCTAAGTTTTTTTAGGAAATAGGTTCTGCAATTGTCCTTCATGAGTTAAAATTATAATTCAAATACACATCGCTGTTTGAAAGAATATATTAAAAAAAATGTTTTTTGTCGTTTTCCTAATTTCCGTTCGCTGTGCGGAACCCAAAATCAAGCTTTCTACCTCCAATAGTGTCGAGATAAGCTACGAGTGGTACATTTCAGTGGACACATTTTGAAGCTTAATAAATAAAAACCATAATGCATATAAAATATTCTGTTTAAATCGTGTATTATCTAAGACAGAATAAGAATTAAGAGTGTCCGTTAATTAACGGACGAAATACATAAATACATAATAAATTGTGTGCGTAATTACTAATTACGCACGAAATATAAAGCGTGACGGAAATTAAGTCGGAGAACACCGCAACCGATGTATGTCCTCAAGTCTCTAATGATAAGTGATCTAGTACGGATCTTTCAGAAACCAAACTAAAATTTACTTACTGAAGTAAATTCATTATCCAAAGTGTATCATAAAATGCAAAATAATAATAGTAATAGTCCTCCTGGCCGATTTCGACCGCGGCGGCCAATCTCAACAGAGATCAGCCAACTACGGAGGAGATATTATAGTGCACAAGTGTAAGCGCAATACACAGGTGCACTCACTGTTCCATCACTCTCAAAGTTCGGTGAGACGGCAATCCGGCATGACCGGGGAGAGATCAGGCGCAGGAGTCAGGACCAACGGCTTAACGTGTATTCCGTGGCACGGGGGTGTAACACCGCCAACTTCCCGACTCCGAGCTGTTTTTGAGAACAGAAAATCTCAGAAACAGTGTTTGGCTCGACCTGGGATTCGAACCCAGGATCTCTCGGATGTAAGGCAGAAACTTTGCCACTACTCCAACGAGGCAGTCTGAAAATGCAAAATAATATCATGTTAGCTATAGTTGGTGTTTTTGGTCATAGATTTGTTATTATCACTCGTTATCACGGCGAGCTATATTCGTTAAATCATTATTAGACCCGTGTTTTCAGTCGCAGCAACTCATGACTTATCGGTAGATAAGATAGGCTTTACTGCCCATTCAATGAAATGTTTGTCTTTTCACTTCACACTGAAGTTTATTTTGGCATGAGAAGATTGCAGATAATTCGTTAACCGACGTGATAAGAAATATTTTGCATATGGATTGTTTACATTTCTACGAATATGATTTGGCAAACAATAATTCATATCCCCAGACTTTTGCCCGTGTGGATGCCAGGGAAATGCATGGGAAAATAATAAACCCATTTAAATAATAGTTTTTTTATTTTATTTGTACACATTTAAAATAACAAATAACAGTTATAACAATCAGACACGTAAAGATAAATGAGCCAAATGAGTACATCTCATACTAAAGCTTGAAAGAAAGAAAATTTTTTTATTTAGTATTACACAAAGAACAATGAAAATAGAATATTATTAACAGAACCAAATTGGATCCCACTCAGCTTTGTTGCCATGGTGACCCATGGCGCTGGTTTTCAGTGGGAACCAGCTTGAGGCTTGTTTGCTATTACAGAGGGCAGCTGATCAAGATCAACTAACAAATTGCAATATTATTAGTTAGGTATATCGATCATCTTCGTAGTTTATCCGATCCGAATAGAAATAGAACCTAGATTGGGTCTTGCAATGTCTCACGAAGTACTAATCAATCAAAAGCTTGAAAATGGTTTAAATAGGCCGCAAACACTTCTCAAGAATACTCTTAAAACTGCGTATCTGCAGTTTGAGATAAGTTACCTCTACTCGTATAATAACGACTTGAGTACGGTATACCACGGGTCTGTTTATTACTAACTCTCCCTAGTTAGTAATAAACAGACCCGTGGTATACCGTTGTAACAGTGACGGTTGATATCTATGTTATTAATGCTTATGAAGCAATATTTATAATTAAGTTATTGATTGTAATTGTCTCAACTGTCTCGTAACATGGTCTCTAACTATGGGCCTTATAAAGAAGCTCAAGATAACAGAACGAACGATGGAGAGAGCTATGCTCAGTATTTCCCTACGAGATCGAATCAGAAATGAGGAGATACGTAGAAGAACTAAGGTAACGGACATAGCCTTGAGAATCAGTAAGCTCAAGTGGCAACGGGCAGGGCACATAGAGCGAAGAACTGATGGCCGTTGGGGCAGAAAAGTTGTGGATTGGTGACACTTCGACCAAAAGCGCAGCGTAGGACGTCCACCGACAAGATGGACAGACGACCTTGTAAAGATCGCAGGATCACACTGGATGCAGACCGCTTGTAATCGGTCGATGTGAAAAACTGTGGGGAAGGCCTATGTTCAGCGTTGGACGTTCTTTGGCTGATAATGATGATTATGATGATTGTAATTGTAGACAAGTAAAGATATGTAGATGTGCACCGTCGGTGTAGAGTGCCGACGGTGCTCGTTGAGGGTCTATCGGTCAGCCGCTGTGTGTGGGTTGCTGATGCTGCTCCGAGTTTGGGCAATTTCCATGTACGATGCTAGCTCGTACATATTGGCAACTCCAAAAGACGAGGAAGATGATGCCGCACACGTCTTCTGGCGCACGCTGCTGAAGTGTGGATGGATCCAATATACGGCGTGGCTTACGAGCCACGCCGTACATTGGACGCTCTTAAATGATTGAATTACTTACTTCCTCGAAGTTTCTAGTGTATAGCAGTACTTTTATGACCTATTAGTTTTTTGCAATGACAATAATGTTTTCAAATTTCTTTACAGTATCCAGTATCCATCGTGTTTCTCTCCTGACAAAAATATGAACTTACTTTCTTGTACATTGTGAATGATATTTCCAGCTGGCTGGGCTTGTGCTGCTGGGGCTGGGCATCGCAGTGCAGCTGCAGGCCTCCGAGGTGGTCACCATCGCGGACCTGAACCTCTCGCTCGCGCCCATCTCCTCCATGGTGGTGGGAGTGCTGGTCTTCCTGATTGCCTTCTTCGGCTGCTGCGGAGCTATAAGGGAGAGCAACTGCTTGCTGGTTTCTGTGAGTATTATCGACTTTGTACATAGCGCCTAAAAATGGAGAACATATTAAATTGATGTAGTGTCTCGTAGGTCAAATGAAGAAGACTTCTTTCATTTAATAGATTTTTACATTCCGCCTCTATTTAAGTAACCAAGAGGGTTCGAGCCCCCGCATAGTCTGACGCAGTTGAAATATCGCTAATACTAATTGTTTTTTTAGTCAAAGAAGATATTCCAGATCTGGAAAGAAACTAAAACGTTATTTGTGACATGGCTCTATGCCACTCGTTAAGACAGAAGATGACCCAACATAACTCACGGTTTTTTTTCAATTCTGTCGGCAGTTCTCCATCTTCATGATAATCCTGATGATCCTGAAGACGGCGTTGGCGGTGGTGATTTTCGTGGGGCTGGACGGCGTGGTGGCGGACGTGCCGCACTGGCTCGCCAAGGCCTTCGCCGATAACAGGGAGTCTTTCAGGGAAATCGAAACTACTGTAAGTAAGATGAAGTAACACATTTTTTGTTGGTGCGAAAAACAAATGTTATCTACATTTGATAAATTTGCAGCCAGCAAAACGCGAACAGAGGCCATTAAAATTATGATAAGTTTAGAATTAAATAAGTCAGAAAAACAGTAACAGGAAAGGATAGTCAATTTATAGTTATATTTAAGAGGTAAACTACACGAATTGACTTTTCATTAAGAGCGATAATGTAACAATTGTGTTAAATTAATTGGGTTAGGTACTCATGCACGATGCACTAATAGCATATGGGATTTTGTATTATAGGCTCTAATCCCAAATCGTGAGTCTATTAAACTTTTACTCCAAAATTCCAGTTCCAATGCTGCGGCCCCTCCGGCCCCCTCTCGTACCTGAACGTGACCCTGCCCGACTCGTGCTGCGCCGGCACCCCCTGCACTGTGATCAACGCCTACCCTGGCTGCGATGGTATCATCCAGGACTTCATCCAGACATTCGGCTTGCTGATCGGAGTGGTGGCTATCGTCATCGTTGCTATTGAGGTAAGAGTAGCTGTTTCCTGATCGCACGCCCTGCACTGTGATCAACGCCTTCGGCTTGCTGATAGGAGTTGTGGCCATCGTCATCTTCGCCATTTTGGTGAGAAACGAATCCTCTGCACTGCACGCAAGTACTCAAGCTGTTCTGCTGTGCTGCTACTTTCACAGAGTCTGTATCATCCAGGACTTTATCAAGACCTTTGGCTTGCTGTCAGAAGTGGTTGCCATCGCCATCGTTGCTATTTAGGTAAGAACAATAGCTTCATGGTGCAATAATATCCCTTGTACAGTGCTCAACGCGTATCGGATTATGGTAGCCATTGTCGTAGTGACTTTTCAGGTAGTATAGTACTACGCTTTCCACAAGAAAATGGCGTACATTACTGATGAGTCTATAGTCGCTTGCTCAACTACTCCGCCTTTGACGTAGTGACCAAAAACTCAGGGGTTGATAGTTTCCCCACCATACTACGTAAATAAGCAGGCTCACTTTTACGGCGAGTTCGTGGCAGCCGCAACAAAGTTCTGCAAGCCATCGCCGACAGCGGGGACTGTCCGCTTGTCGAGCACTTGTGTCAATTAACTCGCACTAAATTAGGTATTAAATACTAACATAGGTATAAGTCTTTTTGTGCTTCTAACTTTTATGGATCCCGGTTGTCTGATAAATAAAGATTTTATTTTTTTATTTTTAAAATGTTTTACACGCTTGCCCTTAAACGACACTTGTAATAATTATTGAATAAATGTATAAAATACTGTTCAGGGACACGTGTACACCAAACTTTTTCATTGATTGAGTGTTATCCGCTAAATCATGCTGTAATTTTCAATCCAGCACATTGAAGTTATCGTTACTTTCTTTGGTTTGTGATGCTAACGTCTAAATACTTGTCTTTTTTGTTTCCAGCTGGTAGCAGCCGTCTTCGGGCTGTGCCTGGCCAACCACGTGCGAAACAAGTACAGGAGGCGCGCCTACTGAACGCGGGTGTCTTACATAGTGCTCAACCGAGCCACTGTAGATAGGTAGATGCAAGTCCTAGACCAATGTGAGGCCTATAGGTGTGATCCCGATCTTGGCGATAGTCCGCAACCGCAATTTGAGAAAATTTAACGCGATTTATTTAAACGAGTATTAGGTACTCACTGCTCGACGTTTTGGTTGGATTGCACACAGCCGTTTTAATATTAACATTTTTAGTAATGAAAATGTGAGGGTGGATCTGGAAACTGCGCCCGCCCCGAGCAGACGCCGCCACGCGCCACCAGTCAGCTCGTGACCACCAGTGAGTACCTAACACTCATTAAAATAAATCGCGTTTAGACCCGATAACCAGAGTAAGTGTTAAAATGCAACCACGGCAATGCGGCATGGTGATTTGGTTTGTTTTGCTTGTTTGATTAGGAGGAATCAATTGAATTGACATCTTAAGAAACTAGAAGTGCCATTAGCAGTTTGCTTTTTGAGTTTATGGTCTGAAGCCGAGATCAGAATCAAACCTATATTACAAATATTTTACAGAATTTTTCAAACATTTAATTTTTAACACTCTTTTTTTGTGGAAGTCGGTGAAAAATGAGAAGCAGGTACCTAGTAAAATATAGTTACGTACTTATATATTAAATGGAAATACAATTATTGCAAAGAGAATTGGCTCATGTTGTTGAAGATTTGTAATTATTATACCGTAAGTAGACTTAAATATAAGTTTTTGTTGTCACTTTACACTATTGTTACTCCTAAACACATTTTTATTGTTACTCCTAAATTAGCATTAAATTTAACAGCAAAACACACTAGGCATGTAGGTAACACTATGTGTTTAAGTAAGAAACCAATGTAAGTATTTATTTGAATAGTAATCCAGTGTAGTACTTAAGTCATTTGCATAGGTTTTTTTGAATGTTAAAGTTTTGTACAGATTACATATTAAAGAAAATAAAAAAACACACACGGTCGTTGACTTTTTTTCCTAATCGTATATTTTCGATTGATAAATACCGCTGTATTGCAAGAAAGCACTGCTCAACAAAGTCTAGGGAACAAGCCAACTATATGACTTTATTTGTAAATTCTTCTTTAAAAAAGTACTGATCTCTTTGAGGTAAACAGGTAGGCTGAATATATCAAACGTTGTTCGATTTAAAAAAAAAAAAAATTAGAAACAAAAGAATTTTCGTAAAAGGCGGGAATCTTTCACTTTGATTGGTGTGTAGTGATACTGTATGAGAATTTTAAAGATAAAAATTTGTTTTATTGTTTTATGATTTTATTGAAAAACAAAATTAACTGTTGTTATTCGGAACTTTTGCGACTACGGCCATTATGTCACGACGTCATTTAACGCGGGAAGAAATGATTCGAGCTGTAGGAATGTTGGAAGCTGGGCTACCCCAACGCGAAGTTGCAGCTGCTCTGAATTCTCACGCGAGCCTTATCTGCAGACTGTGGGCACGTTACAGACTTACTGGCGATGTAGCCGAAAGGCACAGAGGCAGGTATAGGGTTACTATGGAAAGGCAAGACCGTTTTTTGCAAAATGTCGCAAGGAGGCAACCCACCATTACGGCTCGTCAGTTGGTAGAAGACCTCCAGTCGCAGCACCAGGTTGCTATCAGTGACCGGACTGCTCGGAGGAGACTCCATGAAGCTAATCTTCGTGCTCGAAGACCACTAAGAGTGCCCGCGCTGCGTCATGGAAATCGAGGACGTCGATTATTGTGGGCACGTGAACATTTGCAGTGGACCGTAGATCAGTGGGCACATGTACTGTTCTCCGATGAAACTCGCTTCGGATTTCATCCAGATTCAAGAAGAGTGCGTGTTTGGCGGATTCCTGGTCGGCAGAGTCGGCTTCAAAACCCACAGGAGGTGCATCCCTACCAAGGTGGTACAATCATGGTGTGGGCTGGAATCCGCCTGGGTGGACGGACGGATCTCGTTTTGATCAGGGGAAATTTAAATGCAGAGCGATACTGCGAACAGGTAGTCCAATCCGTGGTTATCCCGCACCGACAAAATCTGGGCGCAGATTTTATTTTTATGCAAGATAATGCACGACCACATACTGCGAGTCAGGTGATGGATGTGTTCCGCGAGTACAACATCGAAGTGCTGGAGTGGCCTGCTCAGTCCGCGGACCTCAATCCCATTGAACACGCGTGGGATTTACTAAAGAGAAGGGCTTTTAGAAATCTCCCTCAAAATTTTAACACAGCAGACGAACTTTTTTCACATCTCTCCAGAGAATGGAGTCTTCTTCCACAAGAGACAATCGATAGTCTCATAATCAGTATGCCACGACGATGTCAAGCTGTTGTTAATGCCTTAGGGGGTCCAACTGATTATTAAAAAAGTCCCCGCATATTTGTTCTTAGCTGTAATGTTTTAATTTTTAAGAAATTTTACTAAATTAAATTTCTTTGTTTAGTTCTGTAATACACTTTCTTTGTTTTTCATTAAAATTACCTCGTAATTCAAAAACTGAATCCTTTATTTATATACGCAACTAATTAAGCATTAAATTGCGCATCGATTGGTATATAAACTTTAAAACAAAAATATATAAAAATAAAAATATTCCCTAAAAACCTCCTGTTCCCTAGACTTTGTTGAGCAGTGTACTCAAAAAGATGTACAATTTAGCAAGATTCACTATTCGTTTATTAATATCAATCTTAACCTCTGGTTTACATCGGAATATCCTTTATCCTGATATTTGTATCGGATCTAAAAATATTATTTTTATAACACATGCGTAACAGTGCTAAATCGTTGATAAGCTATTAGATTTCTAATTACAATTAAACGAAGGAATTTCAAATTCAACTATATAAAACAGACTGTTTAAAATCTGCTAAGGGCTCCTAGACAAAGTTACATTGCATCCTCATTGAATATAACTGTTATTTGTCTTCCACAAGCGCAAGCGTGTGTTGTAACGTGATCTCATTTTGCTATCGAACCAAAAGCTAGCTGTGTTGATTGACTGCCATGTCATTTTGTCTAGGGGTTAAGCTCTGAGGAATATTAGACTCAAACTCAAGCTAGGAAGAAAGGATTTAAAAAAAAATACAACAACATCATGTCCATTGATTGATTGACGACCGTTTGGTGGTCTACATGTCTGACTTCTAAAACCAAGGGTCGCGGGTTCGATCCCCGCACAGTACAAGCATATGTGTGCATGAACATGTGTGTTTGTACTGGTCTGGGTGTTTTCTATGTATAATATGTAGTGTATAATATGTAAAGTATTAAGTATGTTTATACGTTGTCTAGTACCCATAACACAAGCCTCGTAGCTTAATTTGGGACTAGAGAATTGGTGTGATTGTTGTGAAATATTTATTTATTTTATTTATTTATTGATCTGACTCCGTGGTAAGTAGCTTAAGCACTAGTGTTACAGATATCAGAATCAACAGTGGTATTACATATAAACTTAAATAAATACATATAATACCCAGACTAGTACAAACAGACATGTTCATGCACGCAAATGTTTGTACAGTGCGGGGATGCTACCCGCGATCTCTTGGTTAATAATCAACTTCTTGACCATTACACCAAAGTGGTCGTCACTCGTCGTCATGGAATGGAGGTTAAGAAAACCATTTTGTTCAACGGAGCAACCTTTCAGCAGTACAGAATATGGCTACTTTAAGCTAATCTCATACTGTCGATGTCATATCCATAGGTACCGACTTGTGGAAAGTCTGTTTAGCTTCGTAGGTCTACCTTGTGAGTATTAGTTCGTTACAATGGCGCATTACCTCCTACTACGATCAACTCCTCCTACCTCCTACTAAGGTCCTACTAAGACCAATTTAATACCGTCTCAATTTTTAAGGAGAGATACGTTTCTGGGTTATCGCAAATACCCAAACAAAACTGATATTTTATGTCAAAACATTGCATTAGGTACCCAAGGCTGCAGGAGGTGTTTGCGCATGAGTCAATCTACCCATTTATTTTCTAGGTGGATTAGGTGCGTTATCCAAAATATCGGAATGCGAGATAAGAGCAATAACCCATGTATTTATCTGGCGATCAATCCATCTACGCCATCCCATACATATACAATAGATATATCTATATCTGCTAAATCCTGATCGGTCTTGTTTTGTGGGAAATTGTTTGTTGGTGTTCGGTGAGCCATGAAAATGGGGTGCTGTGCCGAGTATGTGGTTAAATACATACTTTTTCTGGTCAATCTCTTATTCACGGTAAGTATTTTTTATAAAAATGTGTTTTTCATTCAACCTCCAGTCAATTCCAATGTAGATGAGCTTTAAACCAAAATTTGTGCATGTTGGTATTCCTACTTTAACTTCGACTGCTGCTGTCATGATGCGTTGAAAAGTTTGGCTCATCATGATACCATATCTAATTTATTCTAATCACTCGAATGATTGTTCACTATCAGTTAATTACGAGACTAATATTACTTTTGATTTGATAAAGATAGGACTAAATTCCGCTCCTACTTACATAAGTTATTCGCAAAACAAACAAACAGAAAGATCTGTGTTCCACTTCTGAAATGCGCATTAATCATAAATTTTCGACCCTCAGTATAGCTCGACTTATAAAGAGGATTTTACTGGGCTAAAAGTTTGTCAAGACAGTTACTTAAGTATCTGAATAACATAATTTATGCATTTTAGATTCTCTTACAAAACTACTTAGCTTGTTTGACCTATTGAGAAATTTCTCCGATATAATCTAACTAGGCATCTTTATCCCATCGTGTTCCAGTTTGGAGGTCTATCGCTGCTGACCCTGGGCATCATCGTGCACGTGCAGTGGTCTAGCGTGGAAATCAGCCACGCGAACCTGGCGGCTGTCGCCTCAATGATCATGGGCAGCGTCATCTTCATCATCGCCTTCTTCGGCTGCTGCGGCGCCATCAGGGAGAATAGATGCTTCTTGACTACTGTAAGGCTTGTCTGCTTTTTTATCCACAACGAGTTACCGTAGTAGTAGTTGTATGATGACGACTTAATCCACCTCTGATATGTTTTACGTTTAAATTAATTTCCGCTATCAATGAATTTTACATTAAAATATTTTTTTGGTTAATTTATTTCAGTACGCCATACTCATGATAGTCCTTATGATAGTGTTGATTGTAATGGGCGTCGTCATCTTCGTGGAGAAGAATGACATTCTGGACGAGCTAATGCTGTGGCTCGCGGACCTATTCTACGATGATCGAGATCGGTTTCTTCGGGTACAGTCTACTGTAAGTATCGTTTATATTTAGTAGAAACACAGACGTCACACACCTCACATTATTCATTGCCACAGCATCTTATAACAGATGTTTGTAACAGTGCCTCAATGCCATAGTTTAGTACGATATCTTTTCATTCGACATCTGTCTCAGACGAAATGAGAAATGAGATAGCTTATTTCTGTTTGGCTTAAAGAAAAGAGTGAATAGGCTGTTACTAGACAGACATGATCCATCTTCGGCCACTTCGTCGCTTACCATCAAGTGAGATTGTGGCCAAATGTCTGTTATTTATGGAAAAAAAAATCTAGGCTGATAGTCCGAAATAGCACAGTAATGCCGTTTCCAACCTAACTCAACCTCAATCTTTAACCACCACACCACTCATGTTTAGCCAGGAGTCCATTATTTATCTAAAAATTAGCTGAATTGAAAAAAAACCCGTAACAATTGTAGGCTAAGTGGTCCCAGGAGAAATCATAACTGTCTTTTTTTATCTGCGGTCTGCGTATTTGATTCTATTTCTGGTACTTCCAGTTCGAATGTTGCGGCACGACCGGGCCTGCAGTGTACCTGCCCGGCGCGATCCCCGCCTCTTGCTGCCCCGCAGCGCCCTGCAACGTCATTAACTCCTTCGATGGCTGCTTCGACGTCGTTCACTACTTCTTCCACACCGTGTACATAGTCATCGGGGTTATCGTCTTCGTGGTCGCTGGTTTTGAAGTAAGTTATTTTTATCACGACAAGCCCTGCCGTGTACCTGCTTTTCGCGGTCCCAGCCTTCTGCTGGCCTACGGCTTCGTGCAACGTCGTTATAATAATATGTAACAACAACATAAAATTCATTGATTTGACTCCATGGTAAGTAGCTTAAGCACTTGTGTAACAGATATCAGAATCAACAGTGGTATTACAAATATTCAAATAAAAATCCAAGCCAGGGACTTATTAGAAGTTTGAATGTTTATGACACTCATGCATGATAATAACTAACAAACTGGACTCAGAGCGCTCGTGGCGTAACCGCTTGATCTAAAATTCTACAGATGAGCCCCATGCAGCCATTTACTTTTTCCAACTGATCATGTTGATAATGATGAAAACATCTAGAACGTCCGTAAAATAATTTGAATAGGCAACCTATTTATTTAGGTAAAGTATTAATTTGTATAACTGTGGAGCTGTTGGTCTCTATTCTGTCATTCGTGTCTCTCATGATTCTTATGAGAAGATCAGAATCTTCTCTCAATATTTATTTGATTACCTCTTGTTACAGCTGATTGCAGCAATTTTCGGATTCTGCTTGTCAAGACACATTGGTAAGAAGCAATCAATGCAGTTGGCCAGTGTCAGTTAGTACGCTGAGAAAACGGAAGTACTAATGTACGAGTATAGTATACATTGGTACATGTTTTGGAGTCTACATAAGCATTAAGATAAAACTAAACCACAAAAACACTGATCAATTATATATTTATTCCGAAATTGGCATGATGATTTTTCTTCATTTGACTTCCTTTGGGAGTTTTTTGAATTTTCACGGCCACTTCATAAATAAACAGAAAGTGTTGCAAACTTGTCAAAAAGATTTCCAATCTGTAAAGTTATGTTTCCAATTCAACGTTAGGTTACATGACCTGTGTTGTCATTTTTACAATTTGTGTCAAGGCTGAACATCATTAGGGGTTGGTTACATTGCATGGTTGTAATGTTACTGAAAGCTATCACTAGTTTACGCTGTATCTATCAATGGCTATAGTTGTATAGCCAATTTATGCATAGAACATTTATAAAAAAAATTGTACAAATGGTTTACCAAAACAAATCTCAAAAAGTGTTAAAATTTTAGGCTTATTATTTTTTACATAATGATAATGTTGTACGATTAAATGATTGTTATAAAACATATTTAATTTTTTTCTTAAGCCACTCTATAAACGAAAAAACGAATCAAAGCAAAACCTTACATAAGACTGCCAAAAGAACACCGGCAGAAATTGAAATAACTGAAAAAAACCTTTGTCATAGATACTAGTAAACAGAGATCACTGTAATGTTCAAGGTAGTAAGTAAAACATAATTTTAAACGTATGCGATCTTTTTCAGCGGCTAAATTTACTTATCAAAGAAGGCAGGGAAAATTATCATTAGCTCATTATTAGTCACACAATGCTCATAAATCGTATGACACAGCGATAATGAATGAATGTTATCTTAAGAACACCGAACAGGCCACTAAAAAGCAACAATAACAAGTTCCTTAACAAAATGTATTAAAGATGTTAAAAGGTCTATTTCTTGAAAGAAAAAGGTAACCAGTTACTCTGCAATAGGTTTTCTCTCTATTCCTTTAACGGAAAGCTCTCAATCGGTGGAAAATGTAAAACAGTCTCTAAAGGAACAAGAACTCCTTGTTTTGGATGAAAATGAAAATGGTTAAAAATTATAACGATTTACCCAAAGAAAAATCATAGAAAGTCTCATCTTATCAGTCTATACATACCTCCCGCTGGGGACAGGCCTCACCTCAACTATAAAATGGTACGAGCTTTACTCCACTACGCGGGCTCGGTGCGGATTGGTGGAGGGGTTGTTTTGTTTACCTACATATGGTTTGTGATTAACCTTATTGTCAGATGTTATATAAAGCCGCCCGAAAGCCTCTGACCTGCCTTAAAAAGGGAGATCTATCGATATTAACCGGGATGAACAGCTTTACGTGCCTTCCGAAGCAGGAATATGCTTGTGAATAGACGTCACTTATATAGTTTTGACGACCACTTTGGTGTAATGGTCAAGAAGTTGACTATTAACCAAGAGGTCGTTGTTCGATCCCCGCACTGTACTAACATTTGTGCGCATGAACATGTATGTTTGTACTGGTCTGGGTGTTATATGTATTTTTATTTAAGTTTATTTATTTGTAGTAAATGGTGATTCTGAAATATGTCACACAAGTGCTTTAGCTTCTTACGACGGAGTCAGATCAATGTATGTAATGTTGTTGTATATTTATTTATTTATTATATAATTTATATGGTCGGAATGTTGAAATTGAGACGGGATTCCCCAAATAACTAATCTGTCATTAAAAGTCCGACTGAACAAAAGAATTATAATGTTAATCTTTCTGACTTGTATACTGGCAATTGGTTTTGTTATCTTCCCATATCCTGCAATATCAAAACGGCAGTGATAACCGGCCAGGCTATATCTAACCTAAATAAAGATACGCCGATCACACATCAGTTGTATCAGTACTGAGAATTCATTCACAGGAAGTGTTACAGTTACCTAGCAAAGGAAGGGAAAACAGCAAAATGTGTTGTGCCGAGTTCCTTGTGAAGTATACGTTGTTCTTCGCGAACCTAGTATTCACAGTAAGTACCATTTTATCCAGAAAACTATGCCCCTAATTATAAATATATTAAGTGCCATAGTGACCACGATGCAAATGAAATGTAGCGGTAGAGTAGAGTTGGAGCACGTTCCTTCTTAAATATCGCATTATTTGACCTTTCTACAGATTTATTATAAGAATAGGACTTATATCTGTAGAGAGGTCAATTCTTTACATGAAATGTATTTCCAAAATAACTATCAAGGGGGTGATTAGGGATCGATACTGATGCCAAAAATGCAATCAGTAAAATTGTTGTCAGAGATCGATCAACGCACAGCCAAGCCCACTGGAGAGATCGGGCTGAAATATGACATGCAGGTAGATGTTATGACGTAGGCATCCGCTTAGAAAGGATTTTGATAAATTCTACCCCCAAGGGGATAAAATAGCATATAAACTAGTTAAGTACATAAAAATCATCATAAATTATTTAGGACCTTCGAATAAGAAACTATTTTAAGAAAAAATGCTCGTGGATCCTATAACGATGTTAGTTTTCGCTTAATAGCATCGTTGTTATTACCAAAGACAATAAAGATAATTTAAAAATATGATAGAAGAGCTGCTTTTGAGCGGAAAACCAAATCACATATGACCCCTATTACGCCCAAAAATAACACTTTAGTATAGTTGTGTGTAATAGCTGTTTCTTGATACACAATATTTAATAAACAGTTCTGATTTGCATCGTTCCTTAAAACCTAAAAGCCTGAGGGCGTCATTGGCCTTGCTCTATAAGTTTGTTGGTCCAAGGATTTTCTATGAGTCACTCATTTTCGCAATAACAAATGACTGATAAGATAATATATATGTCTATCTTTACAAGCGGTTTAATCATGGAAAGTTAGATACATATCGTGTCTGTATTTTAACAGGATGTCCAAATAAACATGATTCATACAGATACTCAACTTGACCGCAAAAAGAGCTTTAGATCGACGTTTGAAGTGATCTGACAAAAAATCCACATATTATGCTTTGCAACACTATGAAGAGGATCAGACAATTGAACCAGACAATGGGCCCCTAATCAATTAGGGCCCATTGTCTGGTTCAATTGTCATAATAGCAACCCGGTGCGTGCTTCGCTATGTAAAGTATTAAAAATAAAGTGTCATAAATGAAAATCCGCTCTACCGGTTTTGTAAAAACTGAACATCGACTAAGTGCGGCTACTTGCGTTTATTAAGTCAAAATTAAAATGGCCGCTATTTCGAAACAGTTGACAATAAACAATTTTTTTTTCGCATATTTGTCGATAAAATTGTTTATATTTTTTACCCTTAACGGGTTGGACATCGGTGAGCGGACACACATAGATTAAAGATGCAAGTAATTGGTCCGATTGTCTGATTTAGAGGTCTGTTTCACAGTTTTCCGCACATGCACCAATCGTGCCTGCAAACTATAGTGGTGTGTTCCTTTGCATGCATGATTTGGAATGTAATTTAGTTTTTAGGGTTCCGTACCTCAAAAGAAAAAAACGGAACCCTTATAAGATCACTTTGTTGTCCGTCTGTCAAGACCGTTTTTCTCAGGAACGCGTGGAGGTATCAAACTGAAATTTCTATATGATACTTAGGTCTACTGTCCCTGGAAGCTGTAGAAAAATCTTCTAAAACCTTCTAAGCCAACGCAATCAAAAGATACAGCCATTTAGGCCGCAAATTTCCGCAAATTTTCGAAACTCGCACGGGAATCAAAACCTTCAGGGTACTTCCCGTAAACTTAGAATCTTGAAATTTAGTACGAAGTCACGTCTTATAGTACAGATATAGGAAAAATTTGACTGAGGTCTGTACTGGACTGAGGTTTGTACGGAACCCTCGGTGCGCGAGTCCAACTCGCACTTGACCGGTTTTTTATATATAATATTGTATGTAAGCAAATTATTCATTAATTATATTCTGTGTTGTGTGCCTTATAAATAAAATAAAAAATAAATTAAAATTAAAATTTCCGTAGCTCGCCGGCATAGGCCTCGTCGGCCTCGGCATAGCGGTGCTGGTGCAGACCAACGACATCCTCGAGCTGATTCCCGTCAACATCAACGCCATTCCCATAGCCGTCATCGTGGTCGGCTGTGTAATATTTGTGATCGCCTTCTTTGGGTGCTGCGGAGCCATCAGGGAATCGAGATGTCTGCTCACTATGGTAAGGTTTTTACTGTAACGTGTTAGTCGCAATAAATATTATGTTTATTAGATTTTGAAGAATTCTGTTTAATATAAATGAAGGAAATAATGTAGTTCATTATTTGCATAGCAACTTCATCTCTGCGACTTAATGGGGTAAATTAATTGTCTAGCTAGAAGATAGTCGACAAAAATATGTTCCAAAACTGTAACCCGACCACTCGAAAGTATGAAACAAGATTCATATTGATGTTCAGATGTTAGCCGTGGTCGTATGCCATTTCTATTAGTAGGTATAAACTTTAGCACTAACAATATCACTTAAGTCAAAAGGGAAAGTGGCTTATTTTATATCATTATTACTATGAACTTATTTTTATTTAAATACTTTTGGGGACAATGTATATGTTTTTGAATTGTGCTTATTAAGTCCTTTCATTTGATATCTAAGACGATCTTATAAAATACTTTTTTTTCGTTTAAGAATAAATGTGTCTTAGAGGGCGCCACATACAATTAATTGAAAAATAAACTTGTTCATAACCAGCTGGCAGCTTAGGCGCATCTAATGACATATCATTTGTCAAAATATGATAAAGGGTTTAGAAGTTAAGGGGGAAACAGATGAACATACAAACATACTTAAATACATACCTACCGGTCAATCACTGTTTGTACTTGTCTGGGTGTGTTATATGTATTTATTTAAGTTTATTTGTAATACCACTGTTGATTCTGATATCTGTAACACAAGTGCTTAAGCTACTTACCGCGGAGTCAGATCAATGTATTTGATGTATATTTATATTTTACAATAAGTAGGTATTTATAAGGAATGAGTTTATATCAAAAGCCAAATACGTTATTAAAGAATATTCTTTTTCGAACACAGAAATCTTAAGAGCCAAAAGTTACCTTCAGAGGAGATACTCGTAGAGGCTTTAGATTAAGTTTCCAACTTGTTCATAATGTGCAAAAAGATCGATAAGGCGTTGACCGTAAACCTTTTTGTTCGTTCTCAGTATTTCATCTGCATGGCGATCCTGGCTGCGGGCAAGATCTACCTGGCGACGGTGATCTTCGGGGGGCTCAGCACCATCCAGACCACGGTCGAGGATTGGGTGGACTCCGCCTTCCGGAGGGACGAGCTCAGGGAGACCTTCCACGTGCTTGAGGCGTTGGTGAGTCCCGGTAGAGATAGTGAGGGAGGTTATTGGTGTGAACTGCGACGGCCACGCAACGTTGAATGAAATTACGCCCTCAAGATGATCCAGGTTTTCGGTGTCTTCGCTCTTGCTTTTCTGTTCACTGTTCCTCGATAATACGTTACCCTTTGTAGTTGTTCAGACCGCAAGGGTAAGGCGCGAGCGCGGGCGATGGCGTGAGCTCGCTACTTAGACCGCGCTGGGGCGATTCGATGTGAACACTTCAATGTCACTTCATCAAATTTCGCGTCCACGCCCGCGCCCGCGAGTCCTATGTGGACAAGTGCATCCAGTCCCAATGCTGCAGCACCTTCGGCCCCGGCTTATCGGAAGCAACTACCAAGTTCTCACACAAATTAATATAAATAATTCTATGTGACTGTAGTTATAAACGGGAGCCCAGGATGTTATGTTACCCTGGTTAGATCACGTAAGCCTGGGCTCTTAGACGAAGTTACATACATGTCATGAGTCTATTATGGGAATCGTTATCTTAGGATAGTAGACAAATGTTGTATTCAAACATTTATGAAACGAAAATGTCGTCGTAGAACAACACAATTGCGATTATCGTTATCGACTTATGTCATTTAATTTGTCTAGAAGCCCTGTTGGTCCTTTTCTTCCTGGTTTTCTGTGTATCGGTCTGGCTGTTCACACAGTTCCAACGGTTACCTCTGCTTGAATATGTCCTTAATCTTGCAGTTCCAATGCTGCGGCACCTACGGGCCCGGTTCGTACGCGGGCGTGTACCCCGCGCTGCCTCCCTCGTGCTGCGCGAGCGGCGTGGAGCAGTGCACCACGGAGCAAGCCTTCGGGGGCTGCCGGGACCGCCTCGGAAGCTACTTCGAGACCTTCGGCGAGGTTATAGGCGGGGTGCTGATTGCTGTCATTATTGTTGAGGTAAATAAACTATTTGTCATTCGCAAAATTGTTATTGAACGTTCAGTCACGCCACCCGATGGTAGAGCGATAGTAGGGTTTTTGATGGCTAAGCTTTTACTCGCACTAGAAGTCGATTTTCTCTTAATCTTATTGATAAACTATTCGTCAGGCGTAACATTGTTATTGAACGTTCAGTCGTGCCGCCCGATGGTAGAGCGACAGTAGGGTTTTTAATGACTAAGCTTTTAATCGTACTAGAAGTCGATCTTATTGTAATTGAGGTCAACACTCTAGTACTTATTTCAAGATCAGTATCTACAACAAAGAGGTGTTCACAGCTGAGCCTCTCACACTCTCAAGTGTCCTTAATCCTTTTGTATTCAGTATATGTTATTTGATGATTTTTCAATATTTCGATAGTGTTATCTGTCTGATAAAGTACCAATATGGCTGATTTTAAAACTCAAAGAACTGCATTTGTGTAGGTACTACATTACTTAAGTAAATCTGAAATTACTTAGGTCGTTTCAAGTCAACAGTCCAATATCATTATGATGACAAAATCGGCTCTGATTTTTCCGCGAGGATAGATAATTATCATTTCAGAACTATGTAGTATATTGTAGTATGTTCGATTCTCCACATCAGCCCCCCTACTCTCATAGTCGTTGTCCGTAGTTTCGGATGTAGAAATCCCTGTCGCTGGCTAGATCCGAAAATATGAACGGATCCTTAGGGAGTACGGCTTCAGCAGCAATACAGCTGGTCATGCAAAACCCTTGTTTATCTGAAATATCAATGTCAAATTAAATCAAACTTAAACAAAAAAGGAACTGCAACAGGTCGGACTTAAACCCGCACCTCTCGCAAGTCGGGCGATTGCTCTTCCAATTTTAATTTCAATTTTTAATGCTAAATTGCTGGCTGCAACCTAAGGAGTACTTAAAGAAATTCGGACCGATGAGTAAGTGTCACGTAAGCTCAATTGGAAGAGCAATCGCCCGGTTTGCTAGAGGTGCGTGTTCGAGTCCAGCCTGTAGCAGACCGATTTTTCTTAAAGTGTGTTTGAATTTCACATTGTTATTTATTTATTGTTAATGCTAAAAATATAGTAAGTTAATTAATGATATATCAATATTTTGTTACCCTTTCAGTTGGTGGCGATGCTACTGGGCATGTTCATGTGCTGGTCGGTGGGCGACAGCCGCAAGAGAAGGCAGCAGTACTACTGAGCCTCTTGAAGATCTGAACCGAAGGCTGATGAAGTATGCGCTACGTGTTATGCCTTGATCACACGCGCCGAGCGGATGGGCGAGACAGTGAACTCGAAAGCTGAAAAAAAGGATTATTTTGCTTTAAATTTCCACTAAACGACGCCAGCGCAGGAGCCAAAATACATCCAACTGTAATCACCTGAAAAAGCTAGAGCTGAAAGTCGCAGGACCCACAATACCTACAACTCACAACGTGACACAGAAGATGCACCTGGTGTAAGTGTTGTGATTCCTGGTATTGTGGGTCCTACTTTCAGCTCTAGCTTTTTCAGGTGATTACAGTTGGATGTTATTTGGTACCTGCGCTGGCGTCGTTAAGTGGAAATTTAAAGCAAAATAATTATTTTTTTCCAGCTTTAGTCATGGATTTCCGCAAAGTAACGCCTGATTTCATCAACAGTGCATTCGGCCGATTGCTCGCTTCGTGTGAACAGATTGGCGAGTGCTGTCTAAATAATAATAAATACTGTCTCAACCGAGAATAATTTTACTGTCTCGCCTATTTACTCGGCGCGTGTGATCAATCAAGGCAATAGCTTAATTATGCTACGGAGGAATATGGGCGAATATAAGTTACTAGCTTCGAGCCGGCGGCTTCGCCCGCGTGGACTTGGGTTCTCTAATGTCTATATTAAGCATGTTTTTTACATGTACTCGAATAAACCTTCCTTTTGAATCACTATATATATTTAAAAAAAACTCCATCAAAACCAGTTGAGTTATTTAAAAGATCTAGGAATACAGACATAAAGACAGACGCGGGAAGCGATTTCGGTCTACACTATGTATTGATAGTGCTATGTGTGCTAAGTACCTATAGATTTATATTTAGACCTAATTTAGATTCGTAAGTAATGATGAATGCTTGCGTATCACTGTTAGATTGAACGATGTGCGATGTACAAAAAAAATGTAATTGTAAAGTACAATTAGTGATGTTTAATAAAATTATTTTTTCCACATAATTATCTTTCTGTGTATTCCTCAAATAAAAACCTGGTTCTGCGTAATTTATATTTTGGTTAGTGACATTAAAATTGACGATCATCCTATTTATTTTAAATCATCATATTTATAGTGATGACCAGGTGAATGCAAATAAAATAATTTTCATCCTACACCATTTATATTGGCAGTCATATAAACGCAATCGACCGTGTAACAATTACAAGTGCAATTAAAAGAAATGGATAGAACTACACTAAAAAGGATCCATATGCTGTATAGCATTGTCTTATTGGTACGTAATTGTACCCTATTTCCGTATAAATATTTACATATAATAAAGCTGAAGAGGAAAAGTCTGTTATTTTAAGATGTTTAAAAAAAGTTGGCTACATAATACTTAGAATCGACAACAACACATTCCCAAACATTTTTGAATTTTTATGTGTTTATTTGAACGCGCATCACCTGAAACCATTTAAATGAAAATTAAGCAATCTGTTTCGAAAAATCCCTGCCAGGTAAAATTTATTTTGAAAAGCTGAATATCTGATGTCAATTTATTTTGAATATCTGCAGCCTGACTTAACTTAAAATGTAAAAATGTTCCGCATAACGAGCACATTTCGTCCCTGTAACAAAAATGAACATCGAGAGTACCTGATGTGACAATATAGCGCCTTAAGAAAGGTATTTAAGATAACGAGCAGTTTCTGAACGTGTAATAAAAAGTTATGTAATATAAATATATGAAATATTTGATGTAGACTCCTAGCTCAGCTTAATTATAAGACGTATAAATATGATGCCTTAGTGAAAGTAGTTCAGGGTTAAGAGCATTTTCTCTCTCCATTTAAAAAAAGATCTGAAATACCTAACTAATTTGACACCCTAGCAGCCCAGCTACACTGTATGAAATATCATGGTAGAAACTCAAGAAAATTTGTTTAACGAGTAAAGTTCAATTTCTATTCAAATAATAAAAATTTAGATTTGACGCATATGATGTGGAAGGCTAGTAGTCCAGCAAAACCATATGATGAAGTAAATACACATAACGCCTTAGGTTAAAAATCTGCGTAACGAGCACTTTTTGCTGATGTATGCGAACGCTAGATCCGCTAGTCTACACTAATATTCTAAATTTGTTTGAATTAAATAGGCTCTGAAACTACTGGAACGATTTAAAATATATATTTTACCATTAGAATCCTACACTGATGAACATAGGCTTTATTTAATACGAAAAAAAATTCGGCCGTCGTAAGTAAGTAATATTAAAGTTCTCCGAGTAAACAACTTTTTCTGATTGCAAAGAGGCAACGTTTTTGCATTTGTACGTTGTAATCCCTGGAACTAGCAAAACCGATTTGAAAAAAAAAACAATAGAAGTTAAAAAATATGCTGCAGACCATTGAAAGATTTTCATAATATAGTGCCTGTAGCTATGTTGGGAATTGGAATTTGCAGTTGCGCAAAAGAAGCCACGGGATATCATTATATCTGTGATGCGGGGTTTCGCTAGTATTACATAAAATTAAATTACATTAACTTTGTATGCATTAATTACGTATGAAGTATTTTAATACCCTGGGTTCTTTCTGGACTTATTAAGTCGTAACGATTTTTTTCAGGTTTTAAGCGGGTTTGCTATCTTCGTGGGTGTGATCACGTTTTTCGCATCATTTGTTATATGGATCATCCCAGAAAGCACAGCGTATACCATAGTGGGGGGTGGGTGCATCCTATTGCTGGTGGGATTCCTCGGATTCCTGGCCACCACGCTCAAGAACGGAGAGAACACTGTCCTTTTATCGGTAATAGATCCTAAATTACAGAAAGATTTGAAGAGCTTTGCAGAATACAGTTCACACTAAATGCACTCACTCAGCTAAATAAAACACTTTGTCAGCGATTATTATTTATTGCAAATAAATATATGACTATGATTAATGCAATAGTGACTGTGTCTACGGGCCCTGAGCCTCAGGCCTCGTTTGCCGCACTTGTAATGCATTTCAGAGTTCTAGCCAGCAATTCTAGGCTATGTACAATGTCACATGCATATCGGCGCAACCTCCATGGGTTAGGACCTTACAGACGGTCACGACTAAGCCTGGGACTAAAGCTGAAAAAGAGGATTATTTTGCTTTAAATTTTCACTAAACGGCGCCAGCGCAGGAACCAAAATACATCCAACTGTAATCTACAGAAAAAGATAGAACTGGAAATCGCAGGACTTACAATACCTACAATGTAGGTGTGCAGTGGAAATTTAAAGCAAAATAATCCTCTTTTTCAGCTTTAGTAATGGATTTCCGCAAAGTAACGCCTGATTCCATCAACTATAAGCCTGAGTCGTCAAAGATGCTCCTGCCTAAAGTGTTTTCCCCAAAAGTTTAGTCTTTTTAACATAAACGAGTACAACAGTAACTTTTAAAAACCTCTTTGTTCTGCATGAGACCTGATTGTTACTACACGATTATTTCTAAACAAATGACATTGTTTCAGCACATGGTAGGCCTTGTGATCGTCATCATTATCCAGGTGTATATGAGCTGGTCTTTGATAGCAAGCCACGGAACAGAAGTCAATGACCCAGTGGGAATTGTCTTATACCTGGTATGTAATCAATTACTTAAATTAGTGAATAAGCGAGTTCAAAAACAGTGCAACAGAATCTGCCCCACAGGTTGCACATTCTGGTCTCTAGCAACGTATTTGTTGGTCAGGTAACAAACTCATACAATTGACATGTCCACGAGCCTTTAAGAGAACTTTAACATTTCAGCTTAAATTCATAAGCCATTTGACGACCGCTTGGTGCAGTGGTTCACATGTTGGTCTTCTAAAAGGGTCAAGGGTCGCGGGTTCGATCCCCGCACAGTACAAGCATAAGTGTGCATGGACATGTGTTTGTACTGATCTGGGTGTTTTCTTTGTATAAAATTTATTTATTTACAAAAAAAGTATTTAAGTATGTTTATCCGTTGTCTAGTAGGTACCCGTAACACAAGCCTCGTAGCTTAATTTGGGACTAGAGAATTGGTGTGATTGTTGTGTTATTTTTTTCAGTTTGGCTACCGCTTGCTGATTACCTCGTTCGGAAGATACTTCGGCCTTCTAATCATGCTTTTAACAATACCGCAGGTACCTAATTTAGTTTTCTTTCGTGGTATAATATTTATCCATATTGCAAAAGAGGCACAAAATGTGACTTTGGATTGAGTCTTGTAAATCTCGCACACATTTTATGTCACGCCATGCCATGGCTCACGTTATCAATGTTTCTAAATGATGATGAACATTAATTGACACTTTTGATCAGTGCGTTCCTGCGATTTCAAAAGGTCAAAACGTCTAATGCGGCTTAAAAATCGACCGCGGGCAAAATGCCTTACGCTACGCTTTTTACGAGTATCGTCTCAATTCTATTTTAATTGGGATAGGATTGCTCTTGACCCAACACTAAGCCCAACGAGGCAAAGACTGAGTCTACGATGCAGCGAGCTCACCTAGAAGATGCCAGTTCACTCTAGCTTTGAAAATTTCAAGGTTATTTTCCTGCCCCAACAGCCATTAGTTCTAAGCGCTATGTATCTTGTACAAAGTTTTGTTGTGCAATAAAGGTTAAATAAATAATTGAATAGACTAATATGACTTTATGCCCACTGCCTCGCTAACAGACTCGCTGGGCCATGTTCGTTACTTGGTTCTTATATGTATGTATCTCATCACGATTTTACTCTCTTCTATTTTTTGTTTCAGATCATAGCACTTTACGTGACGGCACGAATTTACACGACAAAACCGAACCTTTTGGAGACTGTAATATTTCACAAATAAGAAGACTTTCTTAACATTGACTCACATCAATCATCAATATGCCTTAAGATGTTCAATTTAAATATTGATACTCTGCAGAGTGGGGTGCACCCCACTACCCACCCAGAGGGGTGCAAAGCTTGAATGTAGTGTAAGTAGGTAATCCTTATTTTTTTTGGGTCATATATCTGAGACGAAGGATGATAGATAATTTTTTATTTCATTTTGATTTTTACTGCAATTTTTCGAAAAAATCTTTATATTCAAACTCTTTGTTTTTTATTTTCCTGGAGGTACACGTGTCTCAAAATAATTCAATGATGCAGCACAAACATGAAACATTAGATTAGAACACACAACAATGCTGCTTACTGCTATAAAAGTAGTAATAGCACTTAGCTATAACATTTTGTAATATTCTTAAAAAAATGAAAATGAAATAAAAAATAGTGTCTCATACTTCGTCTAAGATATTTGGGGCCCAATAAATCATTATGAGCTACACACCACGTTCCAGCTTTGCACCCTACTACCAAACACCATGCATATAAAGTGTTTCAAAAGCCCGTGTATTATATTATATATATTATGCCCGTATACCTACTTTAAGGTTATAGCTCGAAACATCGAAGTCGATTAAAAATAGTTATATAAGTAATCAAGCCTTGAAATACTTAAATTATATTAAATAAAGATTTTTTACTTATAACAATTTTTTTTTTCAAATAATTTATCTACCTATAACAAGAACAATATCCTTATCCCAAAGGTTGTCTAGAAGAGATCGCTCTCAGCGATAAGACCGCAAAAATTGTACTTTTTTTTTTGTTGTTGTGTGCAATAAAGAGTTATATAGCTTCTAATCTTCGAGTAATATTTTAGCATGGTTTCCTTCGAAAAGTTATAACCCTTTTTAGGGGATTTCGTTACGAGGCCATATTCGGCCGGAAAGGGCTTAGTTGGTAATGAATATAATCAGAACTTCATAATATTTTTTACTTGTTTATTTATAGAAAAAAGGTCAAGTACACATTTAAAGAGACTAAACTGAGATACTATGATTAAGTGCCTACTTATTTAACAACAGCCACATTAAGGAGTTTCACTGTACTGCATCTTGGTCGTGATGAAATATATGTTCAACAGTATGAAAATGATCTGCAACAAAAATACTGTTTTAGTTGGAGGCATCAACAATAAGCGCCTTGTTGCGTAATATATTTTTTTCACAACAATCACACTAATTCTCTAGTCCCAAATTAAGCTACGAGGCTTGTGTTATGGGTGCTAGACAATGGATAAACATACTTAAATACTTTTTTTTTTAATTAATACATATTATACATAGAAAACACCCAGACCAGTACAAACACATTTGTTTATGTACACATATGTTTGTACTGTGCGGGGATCGAACCCGCGACCCTTGGTTTTAGAAGGCTGACATGTAGACTACTGCACCAAGCGGTCGTCAAATTCATGATGAAGTCATCAATTAGGCGTTGTTTAAAGTTTGTTTAAAGACCTTATTTGCAATTTGTGTTTATGTATGCCTCCATTATCTTATGTTACCGTGTTCTCTAATCTTATAAATTGACTGCTCGCATATAACACAAGGTATAACCAGTGTCCAACTACATCCAGCTTACGTACACACTGTGTATCTGATCTTTCCTGGCAAATAAAGATATTATTATAATATTATAGGTAAGCTCTAATTTCACCCTTTTGGTGCAATAAAGTTTGAATTATTAAAAATAAAAATTTAATTGTCCAACTAGTTTCATATTATGATGTGGTCAGGGCGCAATAAGTTACAAATATCTTAAAAGTTAAAATTATCAGAGACCTTGCCAATTATAATATCCATACCATAACTAATAGGATAATTAAATGGTATGATTTGGTGATTTCATAAATAAAGCGGTTCTATATAAAGTTACAGAGATAAAAGTACCTAATACACAACATAGTAACTCGTATCTCACAAAATTATACATTCCCTAATGTAATGTTAAATGGGTCGATTGAAAAAATTAAAAAGTCGAACTTAGTGCTAAAATATTAGAGCAATGTTAGTAGAATATAATTTGTTAAGTACATACTTCTATTCCAATGGCAATCGCCCACGAAGTCATCACAATTTTGCTGTTGGTCAGCCGGAAAACTGGTCTGGTGTACATCCCCAGCTGTGGACATAAGTAATCGGAGAACGTTACTAACTCCGGTAAGCACATGTAAAACTGCTGTAAAAGCAAAAAATTTGGACGGCAAAAGCGTAGCTGTGGGTTCTTGATAAAAACATTAATATGTTAAAACTTTATTGGTTTAAAACGTTTTATGAATATTACGAGTATGTATACTTAACTCGCTTTGATAAAATCTCATTTTGGAAAACTAACTTCAAGCAAAGCAGATTATAAACTCAATAGTGCGGTTCATCAGACTATTTGTTACTTTTTTAAAGAGTCACTTATAAGTACATAGATTAAATTATTTCTTGCATAGAAACATTACGAGTACACTTACAATAGGTCTGATAAACCTTACTGCATATTCTTCTTCATCAGAAAGTTTCTTAAACAAAGATAAGACGAATTCTCCGACGTTCACAGAGAAATTTAGAGTAGCAACAGCCAAACTTCCTGCGTTACCAGCTTTCTCCGCAATTAACTTGGCTCCATCAGTAATAGATCCACCAATTTGGCCAGCTGTTTCACCTATCCTTTGTTTTGCACCTTCTGCCAAATGTATAGCTCCTCCAACTGCTCCACTGGCTCCTTTATGCAAAGTTCCACCAATGCCACTCACAAAACTTTTAAAATCTCTTCGCTGCCTTAAACGCGGCTTATCCATTGCGTCCTCAGTCAGAGCAACTGGCATGCTGTTAGAAGTTGCAGGTAAAATTGGTTCTAGTTTCGGGCTGATTATGAGTGGGCTAGCCACAGCAACAGATCCCTTTTTATGGCCTACGTGCAACACACTTGCTATGAAGATGTTAAGGGCCACAAATACTGTAAGCTCGATCGTGTACTAAAAGATAAATATATGATTAGCCCAACGAAATAATGACATAAATGCGTAATTAAAAACCTTGACTAAATTGAATCACACTGTAACAATACCTCTAGAGTCCGATCTAGCGACCGATACTCATCAGATCCCTTGATTTGTCTATACTTCCAAAAACTCAAACTCCAGATTCGAAGGCATACGGAATAGTGGGGACAGACAGACATTTCTCTCATCATGCTATCATCATAGGCAATACTATGTCTTTCTCACTCTATCTTAGCCAGTCAATCGTGATAAGATCTGATCACTGATTGTTAAAAAAAAAAATATATATATATATATACATTAAAAAAATATACATATAAATACATCATCACATACATTGATCTGACTCTGTGGTAAGTAGCTTAAGCACTTGTGTTACAGATATTAAAATCAACAGTGGTATTACAAATAAACTTAAATAAATACATATAACACCCAGACCTGTACAAAAAGACATGTTCATGCACACAAATGTTTGTACAGTGCGGGGATCGAACCCGCGACCTCTTGGTTACTAGTCAACTTCTTTACCATTTCACCAAAGTGGTCGTCGAAGTTAAGGTTCGGAGCAGAACGCTGAACGTAAAGTTTTACCGTTATCATGAGCCATTTCCCAACGCTTCCACTGAGTATGGCGCCGCAAGCGCCGAAGAGGGTGCTCAGACACACCACAGTGCCGATGATCCAGAGCTGGCTCGGCAAAGTCTGAAGAAGCTCGAAGGTACTGATCAGGATGCTAGTAATCTCGGCGGGCAGCAAGTAGTTGAACGTGTAGAACATTATACACCCTGCTATGACGGCGCCGGCACCCACCACCTGTAAGTTTGACGGTACGGAAAGCTGATGACCAAGCCTCTTTCTTACCAAGGTAATCAGGTAAGAGCTGATGATACACGATCATGTGTAGTAACAGCTCATCACTATTATCGTGTGATACAATGCTTGCTCATTGCTTTCATTCTTCCCTTATACAATAAATACTCACAGATACTACAGCACTGGAGAAAAATAATAAATATTTCAAGAGCCACATCGTAATTTTGTTTGGATATTAATTTGTTTTATTTAATGTTCTGTATTATTTTATATTCCCAAATACACACACATTAATCACAAGCAAGTGCTTCCAACCACACCCCTGGGACAGAAGTAAATAAATATCAATTATTTATACACCATATCACACCAAAGGTGGTAGGCATATTATTAAAGTGCCTCTTTATGTCATTTTACTAAAAATATGAAACAACAGGTAAATCAGTTTGGATCATTTGGATATTTTTATTACAATTAAACTCTCCCGAAATAAAATGGTTTGTAGAAATACTTTCATACATTGACTTTACTTTCATTAAAGGTCTACCGAATACTTAATTACATTTATAGCTCAAAACTGTTCAACTGTTACTCATGCTAGCTGATATCTGCATGCTAACGTGGTGGTGAAGGTGTCTCCGTAGGATACTGGCACTTGCTGGCACTCACTATCATGGCGCCATTAAATCCAAACTCATGATAGTTTCTAAGTCACATTGCATAGCCGAAGGCGAAAATCGTTATCTTCTTCGTTAAAATGTACGGTTTTGACATCCGCCTTCGCTGGATTACAAGAAGACTTACCGAATGTTCAATGAAACATTTTCTAAGGCCTTAAGTCCGTCCGTGCGAATGTATAAAATAATCTGTAAAAAATATATCATTTCAAAGTTAGGACTATATTTAGCTTAATGAGACTAGGAAAGGTAAGATGACATTTAGTCTTTTTTGATGATTTCTAAATTGTCCTCGGCTCATTTGTTTGGTTTTGGATAGTTTTAAGAGCTCAGTCTCTATCAAGAATAGCACAGTATCTCATTTCGAACCTCAAAAATCTGAATAGAGGCTGTGATGGAAATTTGAATAGGACAACTAGGCAATATTTCACATGTAAACTCGCGGGACGCGTACATAAGTACAGTGGCCAGCATATCAGGTGATCCATTTTTGTTTCAAAATCGCCTGTTTCTCAAGTGCACAAGATACCGCAGATTTTACCGTGACGTGCCGGCCACTGTTCCTAAAATAAGCATGACTTGGATTCCGCATCATCATCACAATACTTAGTATGAGAGATGGCTTCGTTGGCAGGTACCAATTTGCCTCGAACTCTGGACCTAGGGTTGTCGCTTACACTAAGTAGGTATTCGAGTTTCATAAGAAATTGTTGCATTAATGTACCAGACTTTAAACTTTGATTGAACGATATTCTAGAGTTCAATTCCTGCATTATTTCCACAGATTGATAAATTCGGATGTAGCTTAATCAAGAGTACAGGTATGAGATTTAATAAGATGCCAATAACGCAAAAAAGTCACTATTCTAAAGTTATTTTCTTTGCTAATTTATGGATCCCGAAAAAATCTAACTACAAGCAACTAACTGGACCAGCGGAAATGTCATGTCTTCTAAAAACATGGCACATAGAATTAGTGCAACAATACCGAGGCCACACCAAGCGTCTGTTTAGCGACTCTACATATTATTAAAGAGTACCTATACTAGTTAACTAAGAGGCCCTAAGAGCGTCTTGACAATAACTGACGGTAAAATTAGTCACTTTCCTTGCAAACATCCCTCCCAAATCCGCACTGAGCTCGCGTGGGTGAGTATGCCTCGTACCACCTGCACGTAGTTGAGGTGAGGCCTGTGCCCAGCAGTGGGACGTGTACAGGCTTTTTCAACAACAACAACAACGTGAGAGTACCTCAACAGTTTGATAGACGAGTACGTCTATCGTTGTTTCAGTGTCAGCCTGGATTTGTTTAAGACCATGGTAAGTGAGCCTCCTCGCGTACCGTGGTTTACAAATGTACCTCTAGATTTAAGTAGAAAAATAATCATACTCCTGTTTAGACTGCGTTCTGGACACGTTCTGACCAACTAGTTTGCACATCTAATAAAAAGTCTGACTCGCCAAACTGTTCTGTTTGTAATACGGTAGAAGATGTACAACACTTGCTATCGGAATGTGTTAAAAATCAAAGAGAGCGCAGTTCCTTGATGAGTCAACTAAATATCTCAACATCTGATGTTGGGATTTTTCAAACTATTTTAGCACAACCTGCATCAGACGCTGCAAAACTTGTATGTTATACGGTTTTTGTGATTCATTAATGATGAATAGTTATATAAGAAAACTCTTTTTGTGTATATTTTGTTAGGTTATGATGGGGCTGACGTAATTTTATGTAAAAGTCACTTAATAAATATAAGAATAAAATAAAAAAAAGAGTCAGCCTCTGCGGGGTAGCCCTGGCGGCGACCGTTGCTGGCGCTCGCGAGTAACGGGATGCTGACCGGTCCGACACCTGACGCGGAGCTGGGCTGTCCGCGAAGCGATACAGCGCGCTGCAACGATGTTATAAACATCTATGGATGACTGGTAGAAAATGCTTTTAGCATTAAATCCACCAGTTTACACAAGTTTGTGCTGATTTTTATTAATTTAATATTTAAATATTAAATGAATAAAAATCAGTAATAAAAACTTTGTAATCCTTTTAAGACTAGTTCAAAAACATTCCTGTTCCAAAAGATTTGTAAGTTAAGTCACCAGGCTTTAGGATTTTCACACATCACTTTCGAACGTTATTGCACCTAACAGTTGGACGAAAGTGCATTCTTCAGTGATACGGGGGCCGACCTCTTTCCAATACCAATAGGCCACGGCATTTACTCCAATTGCCATTGAATGAAAGTAGGAAAATTTATTTCAATGTTCCCTAATGCAATGTACTATACAGCGATTTCAGCGCTTTACGATTCGCCACGCTCTTAGCGCCGGCGTTTGCTTATAAAAAGCGATTGCAACTAAAAAGCCGTCCAAAATGTGGCATCGCGAGTAACGGTTCCGCACGGAGCAAGGCACTCGCATCCAAAACCAGTCTGGATTTAATTACGTGCCATGATCACTTTGGCCAGTAAACGCCCGCTATTATCACCTCATTTGTTTTTATGATTGGGTGAGAACGGCGGAGATTCGGCCGTTGTTTATACTAGATGTCAGACCAAAAGCTGTTAAGTTCGAAGTAGCAAAATTTTTTTTGTCACCGTTTCACCGCATGCGAGTCAATTGTTGGCAGCAAGCCTACTACACAAACGTTACAGTCTCGTTCAGTGAATGGATGTGAGCTGCTTTCACGGGAGAAACCATTTCGAAATCAGGATTATTTTTGGAATACAAAAACCAAACAAAGGTATGACTACAAACTGTCAAGTTTTTGACAGTTTTTAGTCATACCTGCCGATTTTCCATTACCTTTCGATGCCGCCATTTGGCAGCAGCAAGTAATCTAACGAATATTTCTTCACAGAAACTATGAGTATTTTGCTGTGCAAAATGTTAGTTAAAGGTTACCATATACTATGTGATTTTTTGTAGCGGTTTCGTTCCAAGCCTCGAGCCAACCATTTTATGAGGAAAACGCTAAGCTTAACAAACATCTATCTAGACCAATCAAATAAAGTATATTCGTTACTATTTTCATCTTATTTCCTTCCTACTTTAAAATCGAAACAGTTTCTCAGCCATAGGTCCCGTGGTAACGGTGTCCCTGTTTCCGTTGGGAAATACTCGCCCATGGCTTTTAACCAAATATTTGCATCTAATATGAACCTCGTAGGTATACATATCGCTTGTCAACAGACCTACTACCGGTACTATGCAATAGAGATGTAGTGGGCAATGGCTGGATTATTGTGGTTATCGATAAATTGAGTAGGATGATGACACCTATCTTAAATATTGTCAAGAACATGGTGTTTAAAAAACATAGCCCCTATGAAGTTAATACAACCAATATATTTCAAAAAAGCTGTAGAAACCAATTTTTAAACACACAAAACGCAATAAATATTCGGTCAATTGACTCCGATTTCTGACACATGACCGTGACGTCACAATCATTTATTACCATACGAAATCTATGGAGACAGACCGTTTTGACAGATAATAAAAAGTATGTCAACGATTGGTGGTGTCGTCTAGCCAATTACTAGACAAGTAATTGTCATTTCATGTCCATATTTTGCGGACGTGCGTAAAACTATGTTTTTTTCCTTAATCAAAAACGGAAAATCAAGGTGCTTAGTAAAAAATATAAAACATAAAATATTAAAACACATAAAAATATCTCCAAACATTTGTGATATTCATGCTTATTCCCATATTGGTGACGTAACAGCTATGTTTTATCTTTAGGACGTTAATCCCGTGCAGAAGAATATATACATTTTCATACGATATTGAAACCGCTTCTTTCATTAGTTGCTTTTTACTTTGTTTTACATATTATTCTCATGGAAAAAATTTAAAGTGCTACCGATCGAAATATCTTGAGCACATCACTACTGAGCTTTTATTTATTTAAATACATTAACATTCTTGTTAATTAGTTAACGAAGTCTAGTGAAAAATCTGGTTTAGGTAGAGTCAATAACCTCAACTGTATTTGGAGGAAATATAAACAAAAGTATCGCAATGAACTCTGATCAAACAGGAAAAAAATAATTGGATACCTGCCTGGCCTGTGTACTTTCTCGATAAACAGACACTGCCCTGTTAAACCTGCTGCATTTAACCTGTCATATCACTACATAATGTTTTTCTCGAAAAGATGACCGTTGGTTACAGAATCGATTATTTCATTGAGTTAAACAATTGCAATTATGAGCCTAACTCTTTAATGCACATTAGAAAAACATAAAACAGACCAATTTGCTCAGTGATGTACCTATTAGGTGATATTTTATTTGTTTATTCATTAACAAAACCAACAGCTTACAATAACTTTACTTATAACCTACACTGTACTAAAAAATAAAAAGGCCAATACTAGGTTCTCCTTTGCATACCATTAGTATTCAGTTGAGAGACTAGACAATTACTTAAACAATGAATTTTTTTTCACTAAAAGCGATCTCTAAATGCGAGCGTTAATAGTATATAGCTCTAAATAGATAATAAAAGAATAGTTTATAGCTCTATATAGTTTTAAAGTCACTAATGAAAAGAACATGTGACAGTGCTGTGTGTTGGCTAATATTGTCCACAATGTTCCTGGCGGGAACTTTCGTTGGAGAACAATGCGACGCTTTCTTCGACACATGACCTGCGATTAGCATACGACGGATAATCTTCACCCCAAACGCAATACGAAAGTGAACTCTAAACAGTTATGTCACTTGAAGTTCTGTAAACTTATATGTGAAGAAAGTAAAAGTTGGTTTTCATGACCGAATGTGTAAATGGTGTAGGTAAATGTTAAAGTAGCTTTATTTTAATACCCAAGTGCCTACTGAGGAGTAGCTCAAGTAACATTTTGACAACATAAAGTAGGCATGTTTGACTAATAGTTAATTAGCTGATAGTAACATACGATTAACTTAATTATTAATAGGGTATTGAAAGGGTTGATGAGTCGCAGTGAAATCTCTAATAGCCAAGTTCTTTGAATCAGGAACATTCTAAACGGAATAACCAGTTTCCTTACAATCAATTACCATGGTAGAGTCGTTGTGTCCTTGTGGTTTTCATACTTATGTTGGCAGCATCATGCTACCAAAGCCATCAAAAGGATAGGTAGGTGAGCTATCTTATGACTAGCTTGATTGAAATACTTGTATAATACGGTACATTTAAACGTTGGTCTTCCACATCCGCGCAAGTATTTTTTAGATGAGGCAAACACTTGATTTCAATAAATATGTTTAAATTATATTTTTCCTATATTTAATTATCAAATCTGACACGATTGTTCAATCATCCACGAAACCGCTGCTACCTCCTGCCAACCAAGTATCAACCTACCAAGTAACACGTTACGATATAATTGATAGGTGAACTAACATTTCAGGCACCGATTGATATCAGTAGAGGCACTGATGCATAAAATAACTAGATTCTCATAAATAAAAACATGCATAGCTTTTGTCGATAAAAGATAACATTCGATACACAAAAAAAACAATCTTTTTGTAAGATGAGGCGTCTTCCTGTTAAACAAACGGTGCATTTCAGACATTCACAATTGCTATGTGAGGGGTCAATGCCCCGGTCATTTTTAAGCATTGAAAAGCATGCACTCAAAAATTAATACTAAACTTAACATCTTATTAGACCTCTAGCCAATCTATGGGCAATTCAAATACAAATAATGACTGAAACGTTTAACACACGCGGGCTCGGTAAGTAAACACGTATGGTGGAGTAGCGGACCGTTAGGCCGGCCGTATAAAGCGCGCCGCCCCTCCCGGCCGCCAGTGCTCGCCCTGACCAGACATGAGGCTGCACGCATCTCTCCTCCTCGCCCTCCTGGCACTTCACGCGCGCGCCGCGACCATACAGGGGCCGGTTGTTCCCGAGCTAGAGAAAAAACTACCCACCCTAGAAAACAACAAAGATGTAGTCCCCCCAGAAAACGCATCTAGCGAACAGGAGCTCATCGACTCGGCCAATACCGTCAAAGATATCGAAAACAACCTTCGAGTGAAAGCGGTCGACAGCATCCCTGTTTCCGTGATTGTCGAGAGCGATGTCAACCCTACTTCAGATAACGAAGTCACCCCTGACATCAAAAGGGCTCCGATTGACATAAAGAACCCTGGGGAACCCCAACGCCAGGAGCATGAGACGCAGAACGCAGTCCACTATGATGAGGAGCAGCAAATTCTGACTACCGTCAAGCAGACCGTCATCGATACGCAGAACGCGCTGAGGCAGGGCTTCCAAGGCGTCACTGAGGGAATTCAGAACTGGATCGCCAACAGCGAGCAGCTCAGCGCTATTCAAGCCAGCATCCACAACTTGCAGGAAAATTTCCAGAATCAAATTACCAAGCTCAATGACACTATTCAGAGTTTCTGGCAAAACCGTGTCGTAGCCAAACCACCAACGACTGGAAATGATCCTAAGCCTGAGGCCGTCGAGATACAGACCGTCGAGACCCACCTTAAGACACTAGAAAATAATTTCCAGATGGGTGTCAAAGCCTTATCCGAGGGCGTGGAAGTATTTGCGACGTTGAAGGCTGAGACCGAAAACCCTACATCTCCGACACCCAGTGCTCCCAACAACTTATTCTTGCAATACCTACAATTGTTCCAATCGACGATTTCGCAAGGATTCAATAACGTCACTCACGCTTTCCAAAACTACGTCCAATCATCAGGCCAATCAACCACCGGAGCCTCGTCTCCAGGTCTCCTACAAGGTTTGAATAACGGCATCCAGAATATTTTAAACCCACCGGCGCCACCCGCTGGCTCTCAGTCTGATGACGCCAATACGCCAAGACCGTCACTATGGCAAGGCATTCAGTCGTCCATTCAGAACATTTTGAAACCAGTGAGTGGTCAGGCGGCTCAAGGTACAACCGGCGGTACTCCGAACCGTCCCATCACCCAAGCTATTCAGAACCTTCCCTTCGTTCAGGGGGTAGTGAGTTTGATTCAGCCGAACAAGCCAGCGGCGCAGCCATCGAAGCCTTCCTCTGACCCTGTTCAGGCCGCTGAAGGTACCAACGTTGTGCCAGCAGAGACAAAGCCTGAGGCAGACGCGCAGCCGGCTAAATCGCCCGCGGTAGTGGAGGAAGTCAAGCCCGAGCCTGGCCCCATCCAGAACATAATCCAGAACAACGCGATCGTGAAGGGCATCTCCGGAGCGGTGCAGAAGCTGCAGGCGAGCATCACCAACCCTGAGAAGCCGAGAGACACGGAGAAAAATACCGACAATGAGAAGGGAGACACCAAGGGAGGCTTCTACTACGGCGGCCACAACCACTACAGTGGAGGTAAGACAACATTATGAATTCATTACTATTGTATCTGTAAAGACTGAAACCTAATTTTCCCGAAGAAAAATAAATACCGCACTTTTCCAATTAAGATACAACCTATTTCTATAAACAACTGCTTTCATTTTATTATTTATTTCAAACAAAGCTTACGAATTGTAAATTTGTAAGATTTCACTCAAAAAACGTTTTCAAGAAATTGGAAACCTAATTTGGATGTTTGGTTGTTCAAAAAATAATTATCAAGTACTAGGTATATCTGGTATATTACCTGTATCATGAACATAACTTTCCTTCTTATATATTACTTACCTGCATGCATATCCCTATATTTATGTAAACCCCATGAAATTTATTTCCCAATACTTATTTCCTCAACACATAGGAGCTTCCGCAATCACGGCTTGGAGTCAGTTCGTGAACAGTCTCATTGGCACGATATCAGCCACCATCAACGGCGCCATCAACACGGTCGGCACTAACGTGCAGGTAGCCAATCAACGGTTGTTGTTTATGTCTGTGTTCAGTGTATAACATAACAAAACAACGTTTGCTTATCATTGTTGATGTTAGGCATATTTACGGTTAAGTCGATCGAGTATGTGTTGTAATAAAAATCTTTGCTTATCTTAACAGGAACCTAACCTAATTTTAGATGCTAATACGCCATCTACTTCAGAAAATACTAGGTACATAATCTGTAGAATATTGTGGAGTCGTCAGTGTCGCTAACTTTTGCTTATTTATTAGTTGATTTTGTCTTTTCGAACAGATTGTCGAAAGGAGGCAGCTTGTTGATAGGCTACTGGACCTTCCTTTTTTGTTTACCATGTTGTTCATTATTTTGTGCTTTGATCGATTAATAATCCTAACAAATGTTTCGCTAAAAATTTCTTAAACAAATTAAGTAAGTATGTTCGAATAAACTCTTGTGTTTAAAGACAAGGCGTATGTACTTAGATTTGCAAAGGGGCCACTAGTTAAGTAAGTAGGTATGTGATCTGGAATTGTACACTTGTATGTACTACTTATTAGGTATTCTGCGCTAGTATCTAGGTACATGTCTTTTATCTTTGTCTTCCGAGAGGCTTTGTGAAAGTACTTTAAGTGGTTGTTTCTCCGGCATACATTGTAGTTCTTTGTCTGAATGCTTCGCAAACATCGTTGAGTTAAAGTCCGTGATGGTGCGTGTTGCAAATTAAATGTAAAGTATATGCTGTCGGCCAGGGCCAATTCTATTATGGTATTTTACCTACCTGAGTACTTTTTCAGTTACCTCAATACCAACGTCATTACTATGTTCAATTAGCTATGTGCTTTTATTTGCATGAAAAGAAACTTGACCATTAACCAAGTTAACGCTTTTTATTAAAGAGTTATTAAATTATTTCAAGTAAGTAAAACGTGCAAAAGGCTTGACTAACCAACCGTTACATTGCCCAATCTTCGTTTGTTGTTTGACGAAAACAAGTTAGTTTAGATACCACTAAGTCCACTATCCGACATACTCGTTCGTAACCAGAATTCAGTTATTTACATACGTGTTGAAGACCGTTACAATCAACATTGGAAAAATGGTTCTACATTACATCCTCAATCAATGCCTTTCAAAAATACTGTTTATCTACTTATTTAAGATGTTTTCATACGATATGTTCATTTAATCTGAACTAGTGGCCCCCCGCGACTTCGTCCGCGTGGAATACGATCGCGGTCGAACGGGATAAAAAGTATCTGTATCTATGTCAGTTTCCTGGTTCTAAGCTACCTCTCCACCAATTTTCAGCCAAATCGGTGTTCTTGAGTTATAAATAGTGTAACTAACACCACTTTCTTTTAAAGATCCTAAAACGCTTTTAACTAACTTAATTAGAATACACAGATCTGTTTTTTTTGCTAATAGTTTTTACAAGGCGTTGATTAATGTGTTCTTGCTCCTTGCAATTCATTTATCTTAAATTAAGTTGAATTTTTAAAACCGCATATGCACTTAAAGTAAAATTAACGTTCATGTTTTTTTCAGGGGATAATAACAACGAGCACAGCAGCGGGGTAGCTCTTAAGTCCGATGCGGCAGCCGTCGAGAAAGTTGAAGAGGCTATTCCGGAGGAACCCACCGCCGTCGTCGAGGGAACTAAAGTCGAAACCGACAAGACTGACAAGTCGTAAATGTAGTGTGATAATAGGCGCGTAATTTATTTGAAAAATATTATTTTAAGGTGAGATGTAAATAAAAGAAAAATAAGAAAAAAAATTAAACAACATGTTTGAAAGGTTTGAGTTTAAGTCTATTCCATTTAATAAACTCTATTGATATTATAAACGCGAAAGTTTGTATGTTGTTGTTACTCTTTCACGCCAAAACTACTTGACCGATTTGGCTGTAATTTGGAGTATGGATAGATCATAACCTCGAGTAACACATAGTGTACGTTTTAATTCGTAAATAGGATCTTGTGGGAAATTTAGTTAACTAGTTCTATGCGGGTAAAACCGCAGGGCACAGCTATTAATAAGAACAATGACATTCGTGAGTGATCTTTAAACAAAGATCAAGTTTCTACAAACTGAAATCTCAGTTTATCTCGCACCCACAACACAATTTTTTTTTTGTTGGTTTTGCTTGGGTATGTACCCTTAACTCATAGGCTTTAATGTATATATATAAAAAATATATGAAGATTTAAGTATCCATGCGGACGAAGTCCTGGGCGGCAACTAGTTAATAATAATCGCAAAATGTGTTGGCAAAGGTGTTGGTAAGCGCATAACTCAAGAACGCCTAGACCAATTTGGCCAATTATATTTTAACATATTCCTTAATATACGGTGATGGTTCTTACGAAGAAAAAAATGTTAAAAAAACAACGGGTAGGGAAACGTCTGCGGGGTCCGCTAGTTGCTTATGAAAAACAGATAAGCTTTTGAAATCACAGCTTTAGGGCTAGCCGCTAAACCGGAAATACACCACAGACAAAAGAAGAAGAAGAAGGTAGGAAAGGATATCTCCTTTTTACCCAATCGTTCGGAAACTTCTTCTTCTTCTTTCTTTGTTATGGCGAGCGAACTTGAGTTTACCACGAACTTGGGTAGACTGTTCCGCCAAAGTCACGTGTGAAGCATTTGGCAAGGCAGATTGAGTAAAATTAGTTATAATATTTCAAATCTTAAGCAAAATTTATCCACCCAAAACAAAGAGACAACACAGTTGACATTTACAGCACACAGTACGTCTACATACATGAAATAGTGCAAACAACAGGAGGGTAGAGGGAAGAACAAATTGTTAATATTTTTTAGGAGTACCTACATCACAAATTAATATTTTTAGTAACAATAAATTTAGAAAAACAATTTAATAGCGGGGGGTTAAGAGAATTTAAAATACATTTAATATTAGACGGAAGGGGAAATTTCTTTGGAAGAAAGTCAAAAAGTGAAGCGCCAATATTTGGACAGTTAAACAAAATATGATTAACCGATCCTTCGTCAAGCCCACACTCACAGATGGAATTATCCCTAATGCGCAGCTTCGCCAGATGAGCAGGAGTACATGCATGGCCGATTCGTAGACGGCAGATTATAGATACTACTTTCTTGGGGAAGTTACTGTATCGGAAGAACCACGGCCTCGGAGGGATTGACTGTTGGATTTCAGAGTAGTATTTGCCCACAACTCGTTTAGTTTTGTCCTAGTGCGAATTCCACGACTCATATAAATGAGGTCGGGCTAAAGAGGAGACATCGTGGGAAAACAGTTTGTAGTACTCTAAAGAGCCAGACGAAACAGCAAACTTCGCACAAGAATCAGCCATCTCATTGCCGGGGATACCTTTGTGACTGGGGATCCAAGTGAGTACGATATTGATACCCAATCTGACACATTCAAATAGAACCTCTCTAATCCTAAGAATGGTAGGGAACTTAATTTTGGCTTTGAAGGGATTTGACAGAATAGATTGGAGACAGCTTAAAGAGTCTGTAAAGATAATAACGTTATTTAGGGAGTGTGACTTTGCGTATAAAATAGCTTCTAATATAGCTACAGATTCACCTGTGAATACAGATGATCCAGGGGGACATTTGAAACTTAAAACCACTTTGTATGCTGGGATCCACACGCCTGCACCTATGCAGCCACCAACAGAAAGTTTGGATCCATCAGTGAATATCGGGAGCCAATTCGGCCAGTGCTCAGAGAGAATATTTAAAAATTCTTGAGAAGGGGATGGAGAGTCTTTGGAGATACCAAAATTTAAGATAATAGGAGGCTGAAAGATGAGAGACTCAAAGGTGTTTGCAAAAAGAGGGTTCAGTTGAAATTTTTCGATTGGGACAGGGAGTCGATTGAATTTTTGTAAACTCAGCAGAATTCATGGGATGTTTTGGGAAGAATCGGAAGAGCTTAAGGAGGAAAGAAGGACCAATTTTGGCAATAAAGGATGTGATGAATTTTGTGCCGCTTTCACATAAAAACGGTCGCTAAGGTATTGTCGGCGAAGAAAAAGGGGGGGATCAACACACTCGATTTGAAGGGCATTTATGGGGGACGATTTCATAGCTCCTAATATAATGCGAAGGCATTTGGACTGAATTTTAGTAAGTTTTTCAAGCGCTGATTTGTTTCCAGGATCTAGAAGGAAAGAAGCATAATCGAAATGACTACGGACAATGGCATTGTATAAAAGCTTTTGTGAATAAGGGTGAGCGCCCCAGCGAACCCCGGAAAGAGCTCGAAGGACGTTTACTCCCCTTTCTGCCTTCTGGCTAATATAGTTGAAATGCGCAGTGCCAGTTAACCGAGAGTCTAAGATCAGGCCTAAAAATCTTACTTTGTTGTTGCAAGGTATGTGATCTCCATCAACTGAAACAACAATGTCCGGAATATGTCGCTTGTGAGTGAATGTGACACAGCTGCATTTTGGGACAGATAAGGATAGTCCGTGCTCAGAGAGCCAGGTAGATAAGTACTGTAGAGCCAAATTTAAACGGGAGGAAGCTTCTGAAGCAGATTTGGAAGACACGTATAGGGCAATATCATCGGCATATTGCAGTATGTTACAGAAAGAGTTCACAGTGGTTTCCAGATCGTAAGTATATATATTGTACAGCAATGGGCTTATCACGGAGCCTTGAGGAAGGCCTTTCCAAACAAGTCGGGGAGACAGCGAAGTATTTTGATATCTGACAGTGATTGAACGGCACATCAGCGTATTGCAAATGAAGGAGACCAACTTCTCTGAGACACTCAGCTGAAGCAATTTCTGCCTGAGTACTGGAAGAAGGACGTTATCATATGCTGCGGAAATGTCCAAAAAGACACCCACGAGATATTCCTTATTTTTAAAAGCCAGCCTTATGTCCGTGGTAAGCACACTTAAACTGTCAAGAGTACTAAGTCCCTTGCGAAAACCGTATTGGGTCTTCGGAAGGATGCCACGAGATTCCATAAACCACTCTAGACGATTTCTTATCATATGTTCCATGATTTTTAGAAGAACTGAAGAAAGAGCAATGGGGCGGTAAGAATTGTAGTCAAGAGGATCTTTTCCAGGCTTAGGAATTGGGATGATCAATTGCTGTTTCCAATCATCTGGGACGGAACCTAAATCAAAGAATATATTTATAAGTTTAAGAAAGTATAATTTGGCTTTTTCTGGGGCTTTGGTTAAAAAAGAGTATGGAATTCCATCAATTCCAGGGGAGGAATCGGATAGGCCGGTAAGAGCTGACAAGAGTTCTTCAAAAGAAAAAGGAGAATCTAAATTGCTTGAAGGGAGCGAGGGTGAGATACTCGAAGGAAAGCTATCTACATTGGGGGCAAACGGAGGGGCTAGTTTATCTAAAAAGCTATTGATCCAAATAGAAGGATCATTGGAAGTAAGATTAGGGGCATCCAAGTAATGCCGAAATCTTCTAATTTGTTTCCAGACCAGTGAAGAAGGTGTTCTGGGAGACATGGACTCACAGAACTTAATCCAGCTCAGCTACTTTTTTTTACTCAAAATCTTATTGGTTTTAGCTGACACCCGTTTGAAGTGTATATAATTTTCTAAGGTCATCGACCGGTTGTACCTCACTTCAGCATCTTTACGTTTTCGGACAGCCGCAGTACACTGGAGATCCCACCAAGGGGGTGATACTTTATGATTAAGATTCTTTTTAGGTATATGATCTTCAGCGGAAGACTGAAGGGCATTGATAAAATGGGAATAAGCCGAAGCTGCATTTGAGGGATTTACATGTGGAAGCGATTCAATTTTATCTCTAACTGCTATTGTGTATCCAGACCAATCTGCTTTATTAATATTAAATTTTAAGATAGGAGGAAGACGGGGAGTATCAGATGAGTTGTCATTTAAAGTTATTAGAATAGGGTAATGGTCGCTCCCAAATGTGCTATTTAGGACACACCATGTGACAAGGGGGGCTATACTAGGTGAGCAAATAGATAGGTCCACAGCAGAAGCTGGGTTCTGATTAGGCAGGCATCTTTTAGTTGGACTGCCGTTGTTCAAAATACAAATGTCTAAATCATCTAAAATGTCGGACAGCAATGAACCAGGGGAATCAGTTAAATGACAACCCCAAGAGATATGATGGGCATTTAGGTCACCCATTATAAGAAGAGGAGAGGGAAGAGACGAAATAATATCTTGGAATTCATTAAGTGTGGAAGCATTAGGGTGGGGGATGTAAACTGACAGAAGTGAAATATTAGAAAAGCGTACAGCCACGGCATTTATGCCTTGACTGTGTGCAGGGAGGGGGAGCTGGGAAAATGTCAGGGAGCGCTTTATGAGTAACGCGCTACCTGCATAACCATCGTCTCTGTCGTCTCGGAGACACGAGTATCCCGTCACACGGAAATGTGATCCGGGTAACAACCACGTCTCCGAGACGGCGAAGACAGATGGGTGATACTTATTTATAAAATATAACAATACGTGCTTTTTTCGTCTAATGCTTTGGCAGTTCCACTGAACTACCGTTGGAATCATTTAAGATATGATCAAAATAAAATTTAGAAAATTGGGAAAGTTTTTGCGCTACGTTGTTCGGTGTGCGGTCACTATGACCGGAAACAATACGGATAATTAGGGAATAAATTAATTCCAGGATGTTGTCTTTATCTTCCGTTGCAGAGGAAGAAGTAGAATCGGAGTTGAGAGCGCAGCCATTAGGGAGAGAGGAGGCACAGTTGCCTATTATGGCCTGATGTGCCTGCCTATCGTAACCCTTTCCCAATGGAGCACGAGGACGGGGTGGAGGGCGAATAACTGCCTTTTTGTAAGAGGTAGACGATGGTTGAGTAGCTGGTAAAGGTTGTGATTGACTTGCGAAAGAGGCAGGAGTTCTAGTCATATCGGCATATGACTTTCGTACCGGGGGGTACAGAGAAGAAGCCTGGTCATATGGGAGGTTGTCCTGTGACATTGCCATCTTAATAAGTTTTTGGCGTCCATGTTCAGGGCACGATTTATTTAGTGCAAAATGAGGGCCGGTACATAGAAGGCAAGAGGCCTTGTCTTCTTGGACGTTACAGTCATCTCCAAAATGGGGTTGAGCACATTTGAAGCACCTGGGCTTGGAACGACACTGCGCTTTTACGTGTCCAAACCTGCAGCAGTTTAAGCACTGGATGGTCGGAAGTTGGTAAGTCTCGACAGGTATGGCATTATGGCAACAAAATACTCTCTCGGGGAGTACTTGACCCTTAAAAGTTACCACAACCGACTGTGTGGGGACCCAGGATGTCTTTTGATCTACCACTAATTTTCTATTCAGGCGTCTGGATATGGATCACTATTATCTATATGCCCAACGTGCACAATAAAAGGACCTTTGTCTTGGCTACTATACGATTTTGGAGCTATAACCAGTGAAGGGTGAACATACATGGGTTGGCTGCTAGATGATGGAGTAGAAGCCGGGATTTCCGAATTAAGCCTTTTAGCCGGTTCGGGATTCTCAACTGTGTCGAGGCGGCGCTTAGTCGCTGATTGGGAGAACACTGGGGGCGAAAGAGGCTCTTCCGGAGTCGATAAATCCATTGCGGTCAGGGCTCGATCCGGAGGATCGGGTGGCTCGGGCGGCCGGCTTTCTATTTTTGGAAAAACTTACCGGAAAACAAAATACACAAACACCAACACCTAACTACAGGTGAAAACGATGCTTAAAACTAAATCTTAAAAGAAAAAAAATGCACTAGACAATTATTGTTTACAAAGAATCCCGAAACACGTGCTGCTTGCTTACACTCGCGAACCGGAACCGTTCGGAAACTTATCAGCAGCGTGGCAGGCAGTGACATTTAGTTTTGACGTTTCATAGCGCTTTTGACTTTGACATGTATAACCTATCCATATGATCCTCATTCCTTATGTTTACATTTTTGTGAAAAATCTTGTTTAAGTTATTTCTGACTGAAAGTACTACTGTTACAATTAAAACATGAATGGTTTGTCGCTAAGAATAAACCCTAGTAATAGAAAAAATAAGAACTCAATAGGTTTTTCCCCTGTTGTGCTTTCCAAGGATGAAAACAAAGGTTAGTAATAGTAAAAATGAAAATTTATTTACTGACTTTGAAATACTATAAAATATATTTACCCGCTTATAACTTAAAACGATAACAGCCTATTAAGACGTGGGTAGGTATGTTATAGAAAATAAAATTATATGCAAATTGCAGGGAGCAAAAATGCTTTATTTGAGGAGTTCCTTAGCTCAGCCACTGTAGAGAGTCAGCTGGTTGTCATGAAGAGTATCCTCAATGTGCTGAAAGACAGTTCTGATGCTGAAATAATGCAGTTCTTGGCACTTGTGTTTTTGCAAGCAGAATCTAAGCATCCAGTGAAATGTTTTCTTACAAGGTAATTAAATTTAATTATAAGTAGACACCCACCAGCTACTTACCACACCAACCTCCCCTTTCCAGGGGATAAGTTGTTAATTCTATTTTTAATGTTTTAAACTTAGAAATTTTAAATTTTTTGTAAGCATAAATCTAATAAGCATAATCTTAATAGTCCACTCAACAAAGCAGGTGTAGAGTGTGTGAGCTGGAACCTAAGAAATTTCATCAGAAATTTGTTCAGGATGCTTAGAGAGTAAACATACTAAAAATCCCCGCCTCTAGGAGCGGAGCCGGAGTAAGGGGAGGGGGTTAATGTTAATGTTGTAATGTAATGGGGGGTAATGTTTTGAGTTTTTCTCTAATATCTTTAAAACGGTGCGTCGTAGAGAAAAAGTGTCTCCTACGTAATGAAAGCTAATAAAATTTCCTACAACATTTATTCTATACACTTTTTCGAAATTCTCATCAGTTTTCGAGCATCATGCTCCGAAATAGTGAAAATTAATGTTTTTTAGCGTGTTGGGCATTACCTGATGTTAAATATAAATTAGGTATTTTCTTGATAGCATAAGCTGGGAGTACCTCCAAGCGGTGAAGAAGGTAACAGTTTGAGATCGCATTTTCGACCAAAAGCGGGTAATGGAGCAAAAGCGGGTCGCCACTTTTATTTCCATATCTCCAATGCCCACTGTCACAGAAAACGCGATCTTGCTGGCTAAAACTCCCATTCCCAATTTCCCATTATCATCCATGCCTTTGGGCTTATGTTATCGTCGTCTCTCATCTTATTTTGACCTGTTTGGAAGTAGCCTACCCGGTAACGCAGGGGAGCAGCCACAAGGCCAAAAAGATTCTTTGATCTTAAATGTTACGAATCAGATTATCCGCAATGAGTACTAATAAGTGTCCTGTGTGTGACGAGGACGTCGTGAAAGAGAGTAAGGACATCACTGAGATGAAAGAAAAGGGAATACTGGGCCTAATCAAAGCAAGTCAAGAACGGAAAGATGACAAGCACCAAATTTTCCATGGTTTGACATCCCTTTTAATACACACGACTTGTCGTAAAAATTACACACGGGCTAAAACAATTTATAAACATGTAAAGGATGCATCCACAACTCAGGAACAAGCAGGGTTGTCTCAGCTCAGGTCATCAGCTCCCCTATTCGATTTCAAGAGTAATTGTTTTTATGTGAGCATAATGTACAAGAAAAAGCCAAAAGGCCTTGTAGCAAAAGGAGAATAGTACCTAAAGTTGAAAGTCTTACTCTTCAATATCGTATTAGGGAGGTGTGATCAATGAGGAAGGATTCCTGGGGTGACGCTACTGTTCTTGGTCGCTTGTCTTCGATTAACGATCTTGTGGCTGAGGGAGCAGTATACCACAAATACTGCTACTACACTTTTGTGAAGCCTATTAGTTGCCCAAGTTTGAAAGCTGAGATCCCCAGAGACAGCCATATCACAGAGGTTATGCAAGAGATTTTTGACTACATGGAAAGTAGCATCGATTGTCAGTTGTCTCAAGATGAGATACTGGGCGTCGTAACATGGGTTAACCATCAAGGCTGGTTGGAGAGAAAATATGGGGATCGAGTATTGATCACTTCGGGGGTAAACAAATTCAAATTACCCGTAGTTTGTTTTAGAGACACCGGATATAAAATTATCAACCAAGCATGGTACGAAAACAGGACCAAAAACGAAGAAGAGGAGAGGTTGAGGATTGTTGCTAAAGCTGTGGAAATTATACGGCAACTGAGAACGCAGCTAAACAGCATTCACGGCGCACCTACCACCAAGTGCAGCTGTGGCTTGGGAATGAGCTGCCTCTCCAAGAGTGGGATTGGAAATATGTAGGAGACAGCCTGGTGCCAATAACAACTGAAGATTCGCCCGCACCGGAGGTCCTACTAAAAACAATATTTTGCCGCTGCGCTAAGGATTGTGGTATTGGAAAATGAGGATGTCGGAAAGCAATGCTCAAATGTTCTGCGGCATGCCTCCACTGCCAAGGGAAATGTCTCAACGGCGTGTCTCTTGACGAAGACGTTGTTGAAGATGACGTAGAGCCCCTGCAGCAAGAATCATCCACTGAAGATAAGGGTGCTTTGGAAAAAGACCTGTTGCCAGGACCTTCACGGCCTAAACGGATGAAGATATAAAATAAAAAATTTTTAAAAAAGGAAAAAAAATTCGATACTCTATGGCTGAACAGATTTGTATGAAATTTGGTATGTAGATATATTAAGACCTGGATTACCATGCAGGCTATTTTTTATCACGAAATAACACGATTGAAGTAGCAGGCAAGAGGTAGTGTTTGATAAGTCGTCTTTTTTTCGACATTTCCACTTTTCCAGAACGTGTAGATCAAAAGTGGTTGCGAACCCGAAAAATTGTGTAGGGCAAAAGTTGTAGGAAATTTTATTAGCTTTCATTACGTAGAAGACACTTTTTCTCTACGACGCACCTTTAAGATATTAGAGAAAAACTCAAAAGTGGGAACTTTAACCCCCTCCCCCCACTCCGGCTCCCCTCCTAGAGGCGGGGATTTTTAGTATGTTTACTCTCTAAGCATTCTGAACAAGTTTCTTAGGTTCCAGCTCACGCACTCTAAACCTGCTTTTGGAGTATTCTTTGAGCGGACTATAACTGCAATTGATCATATCTTAATTTCATTAAATTTGAGCTACTTATCAATTTCAGGCACATTACAAAGACGGAACCAATTCAGCAGCCATTCTCTGAAGTTTTGGGATCAGAGATTAAACGCCTCATATCAGAACCTAGTGCAGAGTTCAATCAGTATGTAGATGTAGTGATGAGAGTAGCCACTTGTATTGAGAACTTTCCTGCTGGATTACAAGCTGTCAGAGCTGCAGAAATTGAATTGGCAAGCTACCTGACAAACTGTTTGCAGTATTGTGTAAATAAACTCGGGTAATTCTGCTAATTAGTGTCTAATTTTTTAATTTCTTCTCAAGTTAAATTAGCAGTTTATTATACATCGACAGATATATATCAAAGTTTAAGTATTGGTAGCAATGAATGCACATCACTGAATGTTTATTTCCCATATTAAATACCTACTATTTAATTAAGACTGCCTCGTTGGTGTAGTGGCAAAGTTTCTGCCTTACATCCGAGTGGTCCTGGGTTCAAGTCCCAGGTCGACTCCAAATTTGTTTCTGAGATTTTCTGTCATGAATTTCTCATAAACAGCTCGGAGTCGGGAAGTTGGCGGTGTTACACCCCTGTGCCTCGGAAAGCGCGTTAAGCCGTTGGTCCTGCGCCTGATCTCTCTCCGGTCATGTTGGATTGCGCTCTCACCGAACTTTGAGAATGATGGAACAGTGAGTGCATCTGTGTATTGCGCTCACACTTGTGCACTATAATATCTCCTGCGTAGTTGGCTGATCTCTGTTGAGATTGGCCGCCATGGTTGAAATCGGCCAGGAGGCCTATTATTATTATTAATTAAGACTGTCATGTACAGTGTTAAGCAATCTCACTAATTTTGTTTTGTTTCAACTTATATTTTTTTTTATTTTTAGTAAAACAAATCCATCTCCAACTGAGAAAAATGAAATCTACAATTTAACCCACTTAGCTCTGAGGCTTCTCTTGTGCATAGTACAAAGAGTGAGTGAAAACAATGCGGGCACTTTGATCTCTATGTGTGACGCAATAAGAGAGCATAACAAGTATCTTCTTTTTGACGAGGACTGTCCTATGGACACTAAGTCTATATGTGGTATTCTGTTTCTGTCAATGAAAATTTTGGAGGATGGACCTGATTCTTGGATCAGTGTAAGTATATTTTGTTTTTATCTTTGCCCCAGTTCAAGATGCAGCTTAAAGACTGTTTCCTTTTAAATGTTTTCATATGCTGGATGAATATTTTAATAATTTATATCTAATTTTACTATTGACACAATTTAGTATCTCAAATGATTTTTTAATTACAATAAATGGGTACACTGTTAAAACATGTTTATTCCAACCATTGTACACATTTGAGATAATAAATAAATGATTAATTGCCTAATATTTGAGTTCCAGAATTTACTAGGTTTACTGTAACTATCAGTCTGTTTTTTTTTTTTGAAGTACTAAGAAGAGATTTATACAAATGTTTCATTAGATATTGCATCAAAAACCTAAAAACGAAATACAGTACTTATTGTTTTCATTATGCGACAACCACTTTGGTGTAATGGTCAAAAAGTTGACTACTAACCAAAAGGTCGCAGGTTTCATCCCCGCACTGTACAAGCATTTGTGTGCATGAACAATGTCTGTTTGTACTCGTCGGGTGTAATATGTATTTATTTAAGTTTATTTGTAATACCACTGTTGATTCTGATATCTGTAACACAAGTGCTTAAGCTACTTATCACGGAGTCAGATCAATTTATGTGACGTTGTTGTATATTTATTATTCTTATTTATTTATTATTTTTCATAGAAAATGTAATGAACCAGAAAGAAATCCCCAAAAAAATATGTTTCAGATTCTAAAACCATCACCAGAAGATGACCGTTTGAACTGCTTACTGCAAAACGAAGCAGCCCAACTGTCACTATATTCGGCCATAGCTATAGTGGTCTCAGTAGACAGACTACAAACAAAACTAGACAATGAGCATTTCGCTATTATGAGTCTAGTTCAGGAGTTGATTGCTATTGGACGGAGGTATGGTTGCTTTTACTGTTGTTATGGGCTCATGCTGACCACACACCATGCTTCCTATTGTCAAATAGGCATGATGACACCTATCTTAAATATTTTCATGACCATGGCGTTTAAAAAGCATGGCCCCTATGAAGTTTATACAACCAGTATATTTCCAAAAAGCTGTAGAAACCATATTTTAAAATACACAAAATTCAATAAATATTCGGTCAATTGTCTCCGATTTCTGATACATGACCGTGACGTCACGATCATGTATTCCCATACAAAATCTATGGGGACAGACCATTTTGACAGGTAATAAAGAGTATGTCAACGATTGGTGGTGTCAGCTAGCCTATTGTCATGACGCAACCGATTAGATCAGTTAGAACTGATTGTGTGTGGGTGTGGATCCTTTCATTGTATACATGCGTGTCCACGCCCACATATTATTAGTTCTAATTGATCCAATCGGTTGCGTCATGCCAATTGGACGATAGGAAGCATGATGCGTGGTCAGCGTTAGTTTACTGACTAGAGACAACTGAAGTTCTACTGTAATGTGATTTTCGTGGCTGATGCACTCTGCTGCCATCTGCAGGCCAGCATTTGACCAAGATAATAAAGACGTCACGATTCCATAGAGTAAATCCCGATTCCTTCATAGTTGCACATACATTATCATGTCATTGTTAAATAATTTTCTTCTATAATCATGACAATGTTGAATCATTGTCATGATTATAGTAAAAAATTATTTAGCAATTATAGAAGAGAATACGTACAGCCTTTTCTTAGTGCCACTGCGCGCCGTCTGATCGAAAGTTAATGAATTGAGAGTTCTTGACTTTTTAAAAAACCTTAAACAAAGTAGAAACACATAATTCTCAACTCTGACTTTGACTTTGACGACGACTTTGGTGTAATGGTCAAGAAGTTGACTATTAACCAAGAGGTCGCGGGTTCTATCCCCGCACTGTACAAACATTTGTGTGCATGAACATGTCTGTTTGTACTGGTCTGGGTGTTATATGTATCTTTTTAAGTTTATTCGTAATACCTCTGTTGATTCTGATATCTGTAACACAAGTGCTTAAGCTACTTACCACGGAGTCAGATCAATGTATGTGATGTTGTTTGTATATTTAAAAAAAACTAATTGCAGGAATGCATCCGAATCCACCTTCATCCTTGGAGTGACCAGGACAACACTTCAGATCAGCAAGATGGCGGACAAGGTCGCTGACCCCGCGCTAGGGCTGGCTCTCGTCGATAGCGTTCTGTCGTTCGTGTGGGGACACCTTGAGCATTATATGGATAGTGTGAGGCATCTCACAGCGCAAGCGCTGGCCAATGTGGTCAGGTATTGCAGCAGGTTAGAGAAATCTGGTAAGTTGATGTTCAAATGGCTCAAAATGGTTTTTAGTTAGACGCTTACTTATATCCCAAAGAAGGCCATCCACGATCTTTAGGACAATCGTGTATGGTGCTATTGATAAAATAATAATGGTCCTCCTGGCCGATTTCGACCACGGCGGCCAATCTCAACAGAGATCAGCCTTCTGCGCAGGAGATATTATAGTGCACAAGTGTGAGCGCAATACACAGGTGCACTCACTGTTCCATCACTCTCAAAGCTCGGTGAGACAGCAATCTGACATGACCGGAGAGAGATCAGGCGCAGGACCAACGGCTTAACGTGCGCACCGAGGCACGGGGGTGTAACACCGCCAATTTCCCGCCTCCCAGCTGTTTTTCAGAAATTCATGACAGAAAATCTCAGAAACAATTTTGGCTCAACCTGGGTTTCGAACCAAGGACCTCTCGAGTGTAAGGCAGAAACTTTTGCCACTACACCAACGAGGCAGTCAAATAAAACGCAGTATATGATACTCGGTCTACATTAAAATGACGTTAAGATTAGAAACATGATTTCTCTTAATCACGCCAACTTTATTTTTTTGGCATCTTTTAAAACAAATGTCTTTAATTTTTTAATCCTAATCCTGTTCTATTTTACAGGTGACACCGCACCCCTGGACCGTCTGTTCACCGCATTATCCTCCTTAGACAAGACCCGCAAAAGCTATTACGTCAGTCTGACGTCTCTCGCATCACAACTTGGAGCTAAGCGTCTGATGCAGAAAATGCCTAACGTTATCCGTGACGTCATCGCTACGCTGGGTGTACAGGCTGTCCAGGCGAGCGTGAGTTGATTGTAAACACCTATACAAAAATTTTACGTAATGCTTAATGAAAAACAGTCGCTGATAGGTTATAAATTGCGGTCTGATTCAGAGCGACAAAATAAAAGGCCGTTGACCTGCAAAGTTGATTTGGGTGAATATGATTTTAAACTTTCGCGAGTCAGATCGTGAACACGGCTGTGTGCAATTCAGCCGAAACGTCGGGTAGGTAAATACTAAATTTTACCTTTGAAAAGTGTGTGTTTTGCGTAAAACCCGTTGAAAAGCAGTGTTTCAGCCGAAACGTCGAGCAGTGAGTACCTAATACTTATTAAAATATATCGCGTTTAGACCTGATAACCAATAATTAATTGATTGGGGTGTGGCGGCACCGTATCTCCTTAATGATTGGATCGATTTGAGTGATCAATGAGTGAGAATCGTGATATCACTCGGTGCAAGCTGATGTCTATGTTTTAATCAGCTGCCGTCATCGTGCAATGGCACTCTCAAACACAAATTAGCTTTATAAATTTTACTACATTATGTCCAAATTCTGTCGCAGAACCGACTAGAGGTGGAGCAGGAAGGTTCTCGAATGGAGACCACGCTTAGGTTAACGTAGTGTGGGACGCCCCCCGGCTAGATGGACAGACGACCTGAAGAAGGCAGCTGGTACTGACTGGATGCAAAGGGTGGGAGATCGTGCGCTGTGGCGCTCCTTGGGGGAGGCCTATGTCTAGCAGTGGACTGCAACAGGCTGATATGATGATGTCCAAACTCATTCCTATAAGAAATAACTAACTGAATAGTTTTATGGATTATTCATAAATATTTTCTTTGCTCCAGGCCACAACAGCGCTTGAGACCTTACTACAAAAGCACGCTCTAGAATCTTCTACCCAAGAACTATACTCCGCGTGGGTAGTTCCCATCATAGAGCGCGTGGGATCAGACGACGCTGACTCGGCTTTGCTGAACGTGTTGGAGAATCTCTTGGCAAAAGCTCTAGTGACGGATGGGAATGTAATTGAATACATGTGAGTATGTATTTATTTACCGTATTACATTATTTTCTTTTTATTTTATTCTTTTTTGGGAAACATACAGTTATAACATTACATAACAAAATAGGTAATTAAAATAACACATAAACCAATTTAGTTTCCTCAGCATACATAGAGTAGAGACTTACGTATTATATTAACTTAACTTTGCACTAAGGCTTTTTATGATCATTGTCAATGGAACCCTGAAATCCCCATTCCCACTTTACTGGTCGGGTAGATGCTTCAAAATATTTTTAGAAATGATTTACAGACCAGGTTCTTGGTACCAACATTTCTCAAGCAAAACACGGGTGGTATAGGTATGATGTATTATAAAAAAGAAATGGAAAATATCTAGGCAGAGACTCAGGGTCAGTGTTAAGTTAGGAAAGCCTGATTATTGTGTGTGTGTGTGTGTGTATTCGCCCCTCGAATAGGCCTGATGACACCTATCGTAAATATTTTCAAGACCATGACTAAATAATTGATTGATTTAAAACATCTCTATGAAGCTATCAAAACCAATTTATTTCCAAAAAGCTGTAGAAACCAATTTTATTTACATAGAATTAAATAAATATTCAGTCAATTGACTTCGATTTCAGATACTATATTTTGACGTCAAATTATAGTATTCGCATAATAATAATAATAATCCTTCTGGCCGATTTCGACCACGGCGGCCAATCTCAACAGAGAACAGCGAACTACGCAGGAGGTATTATAGTGAGAGCGCAATACACAGGTGCACTCACTGTTCCATCACTCTCAAAGTTCGGTGAGACGGCAATCCGACATGACCGGTGAGTAACACTGCCAACTTCCCGTCTCCGAGCTGTTTTTGAGAAATTTATGAAAGAAAATCTCAGAAACAACTTTGGCTCGACCTTGGATTCGAACCCAGAACCTCTCGGATGTAAGGCAGAAACTTTGCCACTACACCAACGAGGCAGTCAGTATTCCCATACAAAATCTATGCATATCGTTTTGACACATGATAAAGAGTATGTCAACGATTGGTGGTGTCATCTAGCCTATTGCTTAGTCGCCGTATTTTTTCAGTAAGTCTCGCTTCGACTCGAGTCTTGTTCTTGCTAAGTTTCTAATTTAAATAATTAATCAAAAAAATACTTTTAATAATTTTTTATTGTTACAGACTGTCCCACATAAAGGAATGGCGAGAGGGATCTGCCAACTCGAGCTCCACCGATCTGAAACGCGTGTTAGTTCTTTTGAGAGCCGCTCGCAGGGCCGGCGCTAGCGGCGACTGGGAGGCGGTGCTAGGGTATGCAGTGTTGGAGAAAGCTGCTGTGGACTCTGTTGAGGAGGTCAGTAGCTGTTGCCTTCCATCAATTCAAACTTACTCTAAGACTGACGATATCTATAATTTTTTTAATCAAGTTAAGCAGAGGCTTGTGCCCTCAGTTTGTGAAAGGATTCGCGTGGAATGCTGCCCTGAACAGTCTAGATGACACCACCAATCGTTGACATACTCTTTAGTATCTGTCAAAACGGTCTGCCTCCATAGATTTTGTATGAGAATACAAAATCGTGACGTCACGGTTGTGTATCAAAAATCGGAGTCAATTAACCGAATATTTTTATGGAATTTTGGTTTCTACAGCTTTTTGGAAATAAACTGGTTGTATTAACTTCATAGGGGCTATGTTTTTTAAACGCCATGGTCTTGAAAATATATCATATGTTATTTTATTTTTATTTATTTATTTATTAGGGTGCAGTTACAGCAGGAAAACTTATTCTCATTATACGAGTAAGAGCTTACACACTAAATGCATTTACTAGTCTGACTGCCAATTAAAACTATACACAACATTTTTTAAGATCTTAAAAAAAAATATATATCTAATAACAAAAGATTAAATTTAAATTGCAAAAATTAAAGCTAACAAGTACACTATTTTTTTTCTTTAGGCTTTTTCTTGAAACTCTCTAGAGTAAACTGAAACATGTCTGTGTGAACGTCTAGGCTGTTATAAGACCGGCACATTCTATGTATGGGGTTGTTATATGATAGGTGTCATCATGCCTATTTTTATTACTTTTGTAACGGTTATGATGTTCACTAGCCGAAGTAAAACCTTTTAAAGAACCATTGCTCTTGTCGTTTAAATGTGAAGCAGTTTCGCTGTCACATTGTTTTCTCAAATAACACTAAATTTTTTTAAGGTGTGTCTTCAAAATGACAATCAGTAGAATGAGATCTTCTTTCTTTCAATGTTGTTGTCTAGTTATAAATAATAATTTGTCGCAACAGATTTAGAGTTAGGAAGCTAAAACGAAGCGCTTCCTACCGAACGGGTGTTATGGTCGGGGACCAAGGTCCGATAGACATCATCTGGATTTTTCTGTCTATATTATTCTGGATCTAAATTTTATATGCCGCGGTTCGTGTGCGGTACAGGGTCGGTACTAGGCTAACAGCGCCATCTAGTCTACGGAGCCGTATCAGCGCTCGCTGTCGTGCGCCACCGTTAGGCATGCGCGCGTGATGGCGAACGGTAGAGGCCGCCACAATATTTGAAGATGTACGTTTTACAGACAAGAATACTATCTCTGTCCCTCGTGGTGGAGTCTCCTAAGACCACTGAGGTGTTCTCAGCGGGCGACCTGGACTTCGTGCTGTACTACCTTCGCTACAATATCAACTCGCAGTCGCCCAACTTCAGGCAACTCACGCTGTCCCTTATGAAAAAGGTGGGTTTGTCGTAGTCGGTTTATTTGTTTATTTATAAAGAAAACCAACAGCTTACAATATCTTTACTTATTACACTGTTCTAAAACATAAGTAGGCCAATGGCCAATTGAGAGTCTAGACAATTACTTTAACAAAGAAAATATTGTCCATTAATTTAAGGAAAGTAAAGTTTAACATAGGTAGGATTAAGTTTAAAATCATAATGATGTCATCATACATATACAAGGGGATTAAATAGATAAGTTTTTTTTTTTTTTTTAAATTTTATTTAATTTTTAATTTTATATACAACATCATCACATACATTGATCTGACTCCGTAGATAGCTTAAGCACTTGTGTACACATACCAGAATCAACAGTGATATTACAAATAAACTTAAATAAAAACATATTACACCCAGACCAGTACAAACACCTGTTCCACCAGTACAAACATGTTCATGCACACAAATGTTTGTACAGTGCGGGGATCGAACACGCGTTCTCTTAGATTATAGTCAATTTCTTGACCATTACACCAAAGTGGTCGTCATAACGTCTGCGAGGTCCGCTAGTATGAAATAATATTTTTTGACACAATATGTGTTTAGTCGATAAAGGATCTGAATAACACACCTTGTTGGTAACTAGGTTAATAAGTTCGTTTTAAAGCATCATAACTACCATCTACTCTGGTGTCTGGGAGAAACCTGATAACTCCATTTTTGTATTTTTTTTAGATTAATTTATTTTGGTCCATTGCCGGTAAGTTCCTGGTACCTGTTTTATTAATAGTTACTACAGCATATGTTGGCTTTTTGTATTTTTCCTAACTGATTTATAAATTAAACTTGAATCTTAAAAGAATCATACTGAAAAATTACGTTTTTGAACTAGAACAGGTTTCTCCCAGACACCACAGTTATAATGTAAATACACCTAGTATTCGACTGCCTCGTTGGTGTAGTGGCAAAGTTTCTGCCTTACATCCGAGAGGTTCGAATCCCAGCTCGATCCAAAATTGTTTATGAGATTTTCTGTCACGAATTTTTCAAAAACTGCTCGGAGTCGGGAAGTTGGCGGTGTTACACCTCCGTGCCTCGGATAGCACGTTAAGCCGTTGGTCCTGCGCCTGATCTCTCTCGGGTCATGTCGGATTGCCGTCTCACCGGTCTTTGAGAGTGATGGAACAGTGAGTGCACCTGTGTATTGCGCTCACACTTGTGCACTATAATATCTCCTGTGTAGTTGGATGATCTCTGTTGCGATTGGCCGCCGTGGTCGAAATCGGCCAGGAGGACTATTATTACACCTAGTATGCAAATGTGAATAAATGAAATGAATAAAGCAGCAGCTTTTTTTGGACAACTGTATATCATTTTAGTATTGATTTCAGTTTATAAAACGCATCGAAGATAGTTACAAGACGTTTGCTCGTAGCAAGAACACCGACGGGTCCTACTACCTATACTTCTTGGATCGATTTCGCGAATTTTGCTTCGCTAGTCTACTGCCGGGGGCCAACTACAGCCGCCGATATGTGGCCCTGCAACTGCTGGCTTGGACCGGGGCTGTGAACTTGGATGGCTATGACAGGTAGGAGATAAGTAAATAAATAAATAGAAATATACAACAACATCATATTCAAATATATAATATTTAGACGACCGCTTGGCGCAGTCGTCTACATATCAGACTTCTGAAACCAAGGGTCGCGGGTTCGATCCCCGCACAGTAGAAACATACGTGTGCTTGAACATGTGTGTTTGTACTGGTCTGGGTGTTTTCTACGTATAATATGTATTTATTTACATAACACAAGCCTCGTAGCTTAATTTGGGACTAGAGATTTGGTGTGTTTTAGCGAGTAACCGAGTACCGAGTATTACTCGGTTTAAAGCTTGCCATACCGAATACTCGGCCGAGTTACTCGGTTTGATTTGAGGCCCTAAAACAAAATCAAACATGACCGCAACGCGCTGACAGAAATACCTGCTCACTGTAATTTTGGATTAATAAATCATGACTTTACTAATTAATATAATTTGTATTTGATTTTATGATACATCCTTTGAACTACATACAGTTTGTCATATAAGTTGGCGATCCGCAGCGGCCTGGCTGTCCTGTAATTAACCAATAGGAATCGACAAACGCCAGATTAAGGGCTTGTTCATTGACTAAATTAGTGGTCATTCAGGTACATACTTTAATTTCTCCAGTTGGCCACTCCGAAACTTATTCCAGACATGCTGTTTATTAAGTTTACATAACCGAGTACTCGTCACTTGGACCGAGTTATTCGGCCGAATACGAGTAATTAAAAAATCACCGAGTACTAACGGAGTACTCGGTCTACCTCTAATGAAAACTTATACAACAGCGTCCACTGGTCCGCCGCACCGTACAGATCGCACATCGGCAATGCCAACATGCGATTCGTACTGATGACGTCATACGGAATGCCGATCTACAAAACTCCGAAGGAAGGTGACATCGACAAACCGATCGCTGCCGATACAGTGGAAGCAGTGAAAAATTAATCGGTTGCGTGCGATGCTTAGATACCGACCTGTGGAGTCTTGCTTTAAGACAGCCACAAGGTGTTATTTCGTTCCAAGAACACAGACGTGTCGTACTTTGCCAATCCTTCCTGAATCGATTTCGGGAGTCTATTGCCGGGGGCCAACTAAAGCCGCCGATATGTAGCCTTTCTGCTGCTAGCTTGGACCGATAACAGGTACGAAGGAGTGTAAAAGCAGAAACTATTTTCTACTTTGCTGACATGAAACTTGTTCATCACGACGACATCACGATGTCATGACGACCATTAAGATGAAACTCTTAAGCGCTGGGGTGTCTACTTTCCACCGATTCTAAGTAAGTGAGCATGCCCCAATTATGTCGATTTATGATTTATTGATTACTTATTAACAAAACAAAAGCACAATTTATTTTTAGCGCCGTGTATCAATTACTTGACTGAATTACTTCAGTGAAGATGTCATAGTTAGAACAAAAACTTTATAATTTTCGTGTATGCTTTTTATAAACTTCCATCTATTATATCTTTTGCAGAGTATGGAAAGAAGAGCACGTGGAGAAACTCCTCGTGCACTTAGAAGACAGCTACGAAAACAACAAGTCTCTAGCGCTGCAAATACTAGACAAATGTCCCAGTGATCTTGTCAAGGTGAGCAATTAACAAAGCATCGACGCAACATCAAGTAATGCATGTTAAAGCACTTACACACGAGCAGCACATTGACGGAAGCAAAAGCAACTGCAGTCGACGTCACTTGACGGCAGCTAGTCGTCGACGTGCCGCAGCAAGGTTTAGACAAGCTGGCGGCTGCCGTCGGCGGGTCGACAGTGTGCTGCGGGAGCCGTATAGCTGTAGCCCCCAGCCGGCGGCAGCGGCATGTTGACAGCTAGCCGTCGCCTTCTGAAGTCAACTACAGTTACATGCAGCGACAGCAAACTGCTATTCGTGTGTAAGAGCACTTAAATGCCACCATTTCGGACTACAACTTTTTTTATTGTAAAATCATATCCATAGCAACGTTATAAATCGGTAATTCGGAAAAGAATCAATTTTTATATTACAATTGTTGTTGACAGGGCAAAATATACCGTATCCCATTGGATATACAGTCGATACTACGCCAAGCATCGTCTATGAAGCCGACCGACTGTGTGTCTGCTGCCTATAAGCTGAACTTTATTAAAAGAAAATTACCGGAGAATATTTTACAAAAGAATAACTGGTAAGAGAACTCCCTTTACAGATAACGCCATACCAGAGCTGACTAAAGTTAAAAGAAAAGTGAAGAACACTTTGTTTAACAACTAGACGTCTATCTGATGGAAGGTACGAGGTAGCTTTGCCTATGCAATACATTTTTTACTTTACTGTTATATAAATTCTTTATACCCAGAAATTATATTTTCTTTTTTAGTTCGCAATAAAAGCGTGTTTTTTTTGCTTTTTAAACTATAATTTTTTGAGTAATAAATAAGTCACTTTGTATAAAAGTATACCTATCTATGTAAAATATGTATTATTAAACTTGACGTTATTTTTGTCTATAGCCTAACAGACTCAGAACCTGTGCTGTTTGCTCTCCTGCACACTCTGCTATCAGAGCTGAAAACACAACTCGGCGTGTGTGAGAAAAGCGTGGTGTTCGCGGCGAGGCAGGCGCCCATGTATGGGATACTGCATTGCATGGGACATCTGATACAAGAGGTCGATGCTGAGTAAGTGGATTTGTGTTTTTTCGACTTAGAAGATCTTTAGGTTTACATTTAATATTTATAATTGAATAAAAAAATATGTCTATTTACGAACTTGGTAATAAAACCATCGCATGATGGCCAGTCGAATAAAAATAATTGCTGTTCGTACTAATTACTACGATACGCTAAGAATATTGGATTACAGGGCTTTATTGCACAACAAAACCTTTTAAGCCTGAAGATTCGCGAAGTTGTGTTCTTGTTCGTATCTGCCATTAGAGACAAAACTCCCCTGTCATTATACACAACCCACCGTTCGTGGTCAACTGTAATTGGCTAATTAAGTTATTTCCTCATTTATTTTTTTAAGTTGTAATGCTGTTGTTGTCCCTAATAAATAAATTTATGAAAAAGAAAACCAAACATTACATAATTTCTTGACCAAATATTTTGAATAATTTAGTTTTTGTGTGTGTGCAATTGCATTTTGTATAAAATTGCAAAATTCTTCGCGTCCCATAAAACACTACGCGACGCACTCTCGAGTGCGGCGTCGGTGGGCGTCGCACATTCGAATTTCGAATTTAAATTTACACAGGAGCGTCGAGTCAATTGATTTACTTTTTACTTACCATGTAACTTGTGAAGACTTTTTGCAGACAATTGTGAATTTATCAATGTTTAGATTAGAAAAGTGAATGCGTTAAGTTTTGAGGTGAAATGACAAAACCGTCATAGTTATTTTCTCATCATTAGCTTTCCAAGCAATCCTGGTTGAAATCCTGGAAAATGAAAATAAATAATCTTTACTCAGGTTTGGATAAAAAAAAACACTTAGGTATTAAGAACATGTCTCCTTATTTTTTAGGCCCTACTAGCGCTTCAGGGAAACACAGACAATTTGGCGAGTACGCCGTAGTAAGTGGAAGAAACAGCGACGAAATAAAACAAAGACGAATGCGTTTTTTTGCTATTTCAATTGAAATGAATTATTTATTTGCACAAAACATGGTAAAAATAAAGACATCACAAATAAATATAAGCTCAGCATGTTTTGTCTTGTCAGACATGCAAATATAATTGTTATAATTAATATAATAAATATAATTGGCTAGACGACACCACCAATCGTTGACATACTTTTTATTATCTGTCAAAACGGTCTACCTCCATAGATTTCGTATGGTAATAAATGATTGTGACGTCACGGTCATGTATCAGAAATCGGAGTCAATTGACCGAATATTTATTGCGTTTTGTGTGTTTAAAAATTGGTTTCTACAGCTTTTTTGAAATATATTGGTTGTATTAACTTCATAGGGGCTATGTTTTTTAAACACCATGTTCTTGACAATATTTAAGATAGGTGTCATCATCCCAATTGTTATAATTGTTAATATATATAATTGTAGTATCTTAATTTCTTGCTCTTTCCCAGCGCCATATCTTCGGACCAGCATTGGAAGGCTCTCATCTCGGACACAATAGCGACGTGTGTGCGCGCGACCGCGAGCGTGGCGTGCGTCGTGAACAACTCCTCGCCCGAAGGCCACCTGCCGATGGACGCGGGCATCGCTACCGACGACACAGGAAATACTGGGTAAGGGTACTAGTACTGGTCCTTACTTTGACCGCCTCGTTGGCGTAGTGGTAAAGTTTCTGCCTTACATCCGAGAGGTCCTGGGTTCCAATCCCAAGTTGAGCACAAATTGTTTCTGAGTTTTTCTGTCATGAATTTCTCAAAAACAGCTCGGAGTCGGGAAGTTGGCGGTGTTACACCCCCGTGCCTCGGATAGCACATTAAGCCGTTGGTCCTGCGTCTGATCTCTCTCCGGTCATGTCCGATTGCCGTCTCACCGAACTTTGAGAGTGATGGAACAGTGAGTGCACCTGAGTATTGCGCTCACACTTGTGCTCTATAATATCTCTTGCGTAGCTGGCTGATCTCTGTTGAGATTGTCCGCCGTGGTCGAAATCGGCCAGGAGGACTATCACTGGTCCTAATCACATCTGATGTTGAGTGTTGATAACGCTGAAGGTGGAACCGCACTAAATCCTGCTCTCTAGACGACCTTATACGTGCCAACTACAGGCCGATTCGAGTCGAGTAATTTTTCGCCGAAGAAATATATTTTGCTTTACCATCGACACGCTAAGAAGAAGACAAAGAGAACCTTTTACTCTGTACCGTGCCCTTTTAGTGAGGAGGTAACTTAAATTTATAAAAGAAAGAATTATTATAAGGTTAACTTGTTTAATACAATTAAAGGAAAATTAACTAATTTAAATAAACAGGGAGTAGGTTCATAATTAGCAACCGAACGATACGCGTCTTCAATTAATCAACACCACTGTCCTGGTTCACTGATGTCCAGTGGCGCCGCGATGACTCAGCACTCGTGGCGGAGGTAGTAGCAGTAGGGGAGTAATTTCGGCTGTGTAGAAATAGCTAGGCTTCCACAGTGATGAAAAACCCAACCGGAAACCGGGACCCTGGAATTCCGGAAATTGGCCGATTTTAGCAAAGTCCGATTTCATATGTACGACTGCGACATCAGACCGGAAGCGGTGATAAGCGGATCAAATGGAGTGATTATTGCAAGAAATAGTAATTAATGATGAGGCAGTCATACAACAGTATAATTCCTAGACTAGAACTAAGCCAAGTACAAAGCGACTAAATAATTTTAGCCATTTTGGTGACATATTAGAAAAATAATGACATAGTTACATTTTTACAAAAGAAATGGCGAAATATTACAGGAATGAGAACTTAATATTAAATTGAGATGATAGAAGAAGATAATAAGCGAAACATCACAAAATATTTTGACCTGCTAACGGTCATGGAGGTCATGGCAATGTCATGACCGTTGGACTTTTGTGTGCGTGGATGATTGGAACAACTAATGTACATGAATTGGATATTAGAAACCACGCACAAACACTATTGCTAGTAACACAGATACTTAAGCACTACTCATGCATGCACAAATTTAAAACACTAAGTTGGTAAATACTACTAAGCACTAGGTAAGCACTAAAACTATATAAAATAATCATTTACAACACTCACCCGATATCGGGGCAACACTGAATTTAATTAATTGGTCGAAGTATGAAAACTATCAAAGAACGTTGATTTTTAAAATTCGTAGATCGCCGTTAGTTGGCAGTTTTTAGTGACCGCAGTACGTCCTCGCATTCGGATAGCTCCGCTCGGACTTCGCGATGTCTGTTCTGAAGGCGACGTCACACATTCCGCCAAACCAGTTTCAACGCAGTGTTCACTCATATTCGCGCGCTTCAAGATAAATTAAAACTAGCAATTGGGTCCGAATTTGCGAGTTAGTGATTTCGAAATTAAAAGATTAAGTTAATAATTAATTTTAGTTATTTATAGTTGTAATTTATTATATTTAATCTAATGCTATATTTAAGTTTATGTTAGTAATTTTAGTTATCTTTTTTATTTAATGAGAATGTAACGAACCGTTACATACCCCCCTTTTTAGGTTAGGATTTTACTTATAAAATCCACTAACCTACAGCATCGTAAACTAAGTAAGTTTAAAATCTTTAACATGCCAGGTTCCTAAATTACGCCCAGACATGTCTTCAAGTTCGTATACAAGGTTAGATTTTTTTGAGACAATGCGGCATTTTAAAAACTTGGGTGCCAACTTTTTTGAAAATTTATTGTCCTTGTCGCTTTGGAAGAATGTTCTTTTCCAAACGACATCGCCCACATTAAATTCTACATTTTTACGGCGTAGGTTGTAACAAGTACTGTTTCTAGAGTGAGCTTTGACCAACGATAATTGCACTTTGTCGAATATTTTGCTTAGCGCGCCAAAGTTTTCAGCATAAGCGTCCCGCGGTGTAAATATAATTTCGTTTTGTAAGTCTGTGTCAATATAGTGCGAACCACAGCTTACAAGCTCACGTCCATATACTAAGAATGAAGGTGTGAATCCCGTCACTTCATTTACCGCACTATTCAATGCAAACTGTATCTTGGGGATATTAGAATCCCAAACCCTGTGATCACCGCTCACAAAAGTGGAGACAGCCGTCATAATTGTTTTATTATAGCGTTCCACAGTATTTATCTGTGGAGTATACAATGGAGTGTAAAAAACGTTGGGTATATTGTAATACTCGAATAGCTTTTTTAGCGTAGCGCTAGTAAACTGCCGTCCGTTATCCATTAATATGGTGCTAGGTACACCATGAATAAGAAACACCTTTTCTTCGATTAATTTTGAAATAATGTCGGCCGTAGCACGTCGGATGGGTAAAAGAAGACAGTATTTCGAGAAGCAACAAGTTATTACCAACAAGAAGGTATTTTGCTTCCTTGATACGGGCAAGGGTCCGACGAGGTCTATGCTTAGCATTTGGAATGGTCTGCTGCAATCTTTCGGTCTCCCCATTATGCCTAGTGTAGTGTGATTAGGGTGTTTGTGAGAAAGACAAGCATCGCAGGAAGATACAAATTCAACTACGTCATCGTGCATATAAGGCCAAAAGTAGTTCAAACCAATACGCTTGTGCGTTTTAAAAATACCAAAATGACCGGAGGTAGGGTCTGAATGATTCTTTTCAATAATTTCTTTTCTGTACTCCAATGGCACTACCTCCTTCCACTCGAATTCTCTAGTTAAGGGATTGATAGATTTCATATAACGGAACAGCTTTCCGTTTTGAATCTTGTAGTTAGGAAAGGATGCAGGTGATTCTAGACATCCTTCAAAAATGTTTAAAAACCAGGGGTCATTCGTTGTTTGGGTAAGCACATCAGATACGGTATCGACAATTGATATTGGAACGGCACGAGACAGACTATCAGGCACAACGTTTTCAGTACCTTTACGCTGCTTGATTTCGAAATTGAAGGCAGAAAGCCTCACTCCCCATCTAGCCAGTCTTCCAGTTGGGTTATTTAAGTTGAGGAACCACTTCAGCGAGGAATGGTCAGTATATACCGTAAACTTATAGCCATTTTCTAAATAGCAACGCCAGTGTTCTATAGCTGTTAGCACAGCTAAAGCTTCGCGTTCTGTGGTGCTGTAGTTGCGCTCTTGTTTTGAAAATGATTTGCTCATATATGCGACAACCTTTTCTGTACCATCGATAGTTTGAGTAAGAACCGCTCCCATACCATAGTCATTAGCGTCGGTATGGACCTCAAATGGTTTGTCATAGTCAGGACAGGAGAGAATTGGTGTCGAAATGAGACATTCTTTTAATTTTAAAAAGGCGTTATTGGCTTCGTCAGACCAAGAAAAAGGCGGAGCGTTCTTGGCTTGGCTAGTTAGTTTGTTTAAAGGGTTAGCTAGCGTACTAAAGTTCGGAATGAATTTCCGGTAGTAAGACGCAGTACCTAAGAACCTTCGAACTTCCTTGCGGTTAGTTGGGGTTGGGTAGTTGACAATAGACTCTACCTTTTCAGGGTCCGCATGAAGTCCGTTACAGTCCACTAGATAGCCTAAGTATTTTAATTGATTCCTAAAGAACATACTTTTTTCAAAGTTAATTGTGAGGTTCGCCATTTTAAGCTTCTCAAGAACACGCATAAGTAGAGAGATGTGTTGATCAAAGTCATTCGACACAATTATGACGTCATCGACGAATACAAACACTCTGTGTTCAAACTCTGGTCCGTAGAACAATGCATCGACAAGTCTTTGTTGAGTAGCAGGAGCGTTTGTTAAGCCGAAGGCCATACACTTAAATTGAAACGTTCCCCGCGATGGAATGTAGAAAGCTGTCTTCTGTCGATCTTCTTCTTTTATTAATATTTGCCAAAAACTTTTGGAGAGATCGACACTTGACAGGTACTTGGCATCGCGTAGATTGTCAAGTATTTCTGCGATATAGGGTAGGCTATACGCATCTTTTTTGGTGACCGCATTAAGTTTCCTGCTGTCAAGGCAAAACCGTAATTCGCCGTTTTTCTTTGGCGTTAGAAGAACTGGAGACGACCATGGACTTTCGCATGGTTCTACCACGTCTTCTTTAAGCATTTCATCCAGTTGCTCAATAATAATACGCTGTTTTACGGGCGGCATTCTATAATAGCGCTGACGTATGGGGGCAGCATCCCCAGTGTCGATTGCGTGTTGTAGTAAGTGAGTACGACCCAGGCCACGTTCTTTGTAAGAAATGTCACGAAATAATTCTATAACGCGATCGGCAGTGTTTTTTTGTGTTTGAGATAAATGTTCGTAGGAGCAAAGATTACGTGTAGTTTGTGTGACTTGAAGTTCACAAGAGTAGGGTTTATCGGAATCTTGGTAATAGATGATGCTATCTAGATGTTTGGGAAAAAGACCAAATACTCTCCAAAAATCCATTCCTAGTATAAGGGAATGTTTAATATTAGGCACTACGTACAATTTGAGCGTATGTGTTTGATTACAAAAGGTTATTGGAAGGTGTAAAATTCCTTTTGAGTCTAATTTTTCCCCACCAGCAGCTATAAACTGCGCGGTGTCAGTTTTATGTAGTTTGAAGCCCGCTTGCAATAAAAATTCATGACAGCCATTACCCAGAATTGTAGTCGATGACCCAGTGTCAAGGAGTCCAATTATTGGTTTATTATTAATTATCACAGACACGTAGGGTCTAGAAACGTTTATGCGATTATCGTGGATTGAAGAGACAGCGTTGTAGGTAGCAAATGAAGTGACGAAATTTAACCACTGTTGCCAGTCAGACGTATTAAAATTTATATGAGAGTAAGTGCATCGGGAAACGCTATCTTTACAATCCACCCTATCTAGTTTTTTTGATCCTCGTTGTTAATAGGGTTACATTTAGGGCATTCAGGGAAACGGTAGTCCTTCTCACCACACTTGAAACAAACTATGATACGATCTTCTTTACACGTACGTAGAGAATGATCATCAGAGCGGCATCTAGGACAGTATAGAGACTTTGTGGGACGGGAATAAACAGCATTAATTGTTTCGTTTTTATTTTGTTTGTAATTCATAGTTTTTTCCTGTACATTTGATGAAGTAGGTTTATTAGCGTTTAAGTTAGAATAGTTAGTTTTTTGTTTATGTTCCTCATTTTTTGTGTATTTTTTGTTATAATAAGTGTTAGTATAGTTATTGTGTTTATAAGCAAACTCGGGAGCGATTGTGCTATTTGTTACTCTTGGTGGCTCTTGAAAATAAGAAAACCTAGACTGGATACTTTCATAGTTCCTACATGTTGCCACAAGAGTATCTATACTCGTAATATTGTGAGTAGCTGCTAGTATACTTGCGTAACATGGACGAATATTGTGTAACAAAATTTCTAATTTTTCGTCTTCTGAAAGTGGTTTGTTTAAGCGTGAAAATAATCCATGCATTATTGAAATATAGATTGTGATATTTTCTGATTCACCTTGAGTTCGAGATCTGATTTCAGCAGCGAGCCTATAGTCGAAGTCACTGCTACTGAAATCTTGTTTAAGTTGTTTCACTAAATCTTGCCATGAATTTATTTTACCTTTATTGTAGCGATACCAATGCAGCGCGTCTCCAGAAAAGATTTCGTAAGCCAACGAGAGTACCTTATCAAAAGATATACCACGTGACTCGACAAACTCCTCAACTTTTTGAATAAATGAGTGAACACACGTTTTACCGGAGTATCTAAGCTTGATAATATCTGCTGATAGACTGCGTTCACAACATGAGACGGATATGGTGGTAGGTTCCGTATCCGTAACAGCAGAAGGTGTAGGCGTAGATTGTGATTGCGAGCTTTGGGGTCTCAAGGAATTGAGGTCTTTGTAGTATGCGTTAAAAGTAGTGACACAGACTTTATAGATATCCGCCACTTCTGGTGTATTAATTATTCTATTAATCCTGTGATAAATGTGGTGTAATAGAGCTTCAGACCTTGTAAAGGCATTTTTATCAAATTTTAATTTTAAATTAGAAAGAAGTGTGTGTGCTTTGAGAAGAGATTCTTTCACAGACTTAAGGTCTTCACTTGGCTCTAAATGTGATTCGGTTATGTCTTCTGTAGCATTAAGTTGTGACAATTTAGTTATCTGCTTACGCAATTCTATGACCGAGTCTCCTGAACCACCGCGCAATTCAACTTCATACTCTAATTCAGCTTTTTGCAACGACAAAAACTTAATAGGATATGACATTATGTCGATATCCAGGTGTGTGTTGTTAAAGAAAACTTAAACTAATCTATTACAACAATGAAAAATAAGATGAAAGCAGATGAAAATTAGCATAATCAGCCTTAAAGTTAGGTTTAGAGCCAACACCAATAAAAACCATCAATTGCTTAAATAAAAACGGTAACGTTTCGGTTGCAATTATACCCGTTGTAAGGCGCCAATGTACCGTGCCCTTTTAGTGAGGAGGTAACTTAAATTTATAAAAGAAAGAATTATTATAAGGTTAACTTGTTTAATACAATTAAAGGGAAATTAACTAATTTAAATAAACAGGGAGTAGGTTCATAATTAGCAACCGAACGATACGCGTCTTCAATTAATCAACACCACTGTCCTGGTTCACTGATGTCCAGTGGCGCCGCGATGACTCAGCACTCGTGGCGGAGGTAGTAGCAGTAGGGGAGTAATTTCGGCTGTGTAGAAATAGCTAGGCTTCCACAGTGATGAAAAACCCAACCGGAAACCGGGACCCTGGAATTCCGGAAATTGGCCGATTTTAGCAAAGTCCGATTTCATATGTACGACTGCGACATCAGACCGGAAGCGGTGATAAGCGGATCAAATGGAGTGATTATTGCAAGAAATAGTAATTAATGATGAGGCAGTCATACAACAGTATAATTCCTAGACTAGAACTAAGCCAAGTACAAAGCGACTAAATAATTTTAGCCATTTTGGTGACATATTAGAAAAATAATGACATAGTTACATTTTTACAAAAGAAATGGCGAAATATTACAGGAATGAGAACTTAATATTAAATTGAGATGATAGAAGAAGATAATAAGCGAAACATCACAAAATATTTTGACCTGCTAACGGTCATGGAGGTCATGGCAATGTCATGACCGTTGGACTTTTGTGTGCGTGGATGATTGGAACAACTAATGTACATGAATTGGATATTAGAAACCACGCACAAACACTATTGCTAGTAACACAGATACTTAAGCACTACTCATGCATGCACAAATTTAAAACACTAAGTTGGTAAATACTACTAAGCACTAGGTAAGCACTAAAACTATATAAAATAATCATTTACAACACTCACCCGATATCGGGGCAACACTGAATTTAATTAATTGGTCGAAGTATGAAAACTATCAAAGAACGTTGATTTTTAAAATTCGTAGATCGCCGTTAGTTGGCAGTTTTTAGTGACCGCAGTACGTCCTCGCATTCGGATAGCTCCGCTCGGACTTCGCGATGTCTGTTCTGAAGGCGACGTCACACATTCCGCCAAACCAGTTTCAACGCAGTGTTCACTCATATTCGCGCGCTTCAAGATAAATTAAAACTAGCAATTGGGTCCGAATTTGCGAGTTAGTGATTTCGAAATTAAAAGATTAAGTTCTAAATTTAGGTTGTACATATAAGGATAATTAATTTTAGTTATTTATAGTTGTAATTTATTATATTTAATCTAATGCTATATTTAAGTTTATGTTAGTAATTTTAGTTATCTTTTTTATTTAATGAGAATGTAACGAACCGTTACAACTCCTAGAATCCTTTGCCACCGAGGCACTGGTTAGTTTACCCTTTAACTGTCGGAGTCGATAATTCTGAAAACATCATTGTTATGGCGTTAAACTTAGATAAAACTGTAGTTTGTAGCCAAAGAGACTGAGATCTAGTCCTACAACCGACCACTGTACCGTACTGTTCAGTATTTCCCCCTCCCCCTGGGAATCGACTCCGGAACTCCGGGTAAAAATTGGTCGTTTTCACAGACAGCGACCGAACAAACCTAAAGAGGCCCTTGCCCCGAACGGTTCGCCTCCAACTCCTACGGGTCAGGTGCGAAGACTCAGATGTCTCTCACAACAAAGGTGGTTATGTGTGTAGCTGTAACGGCTCTCGTCTTGGAGATCATCCTCATCATAGATAATAGAACACATTCGTCCGAGGGAGTGTAAAAGTCCTAATTACATCTGATATTAAGTGTTGATTACACTGAAGGCGAAAGCGCACGAAGTCCTGCCCTCTTGACAACCTTGTGTGCTAAGGATCTTTTCGTTGCGTTGGTAATACATTATTCTTTGCATTCGAGCCTATGTTCAGCAGAGAACGCCCTGCGGCTAATAGGGTAGTTGGCACCACCAATCGTTGACGTACTTTTTATTTATTTATTTATTCAAATCAACATGTAAGCTCACAGATCACTCCAAAGCGCATTCATGCCAAATACATAATCAAAAACATGTCATTTCATTTTATCAAATGTCAAAACGAATTTAAATCAATTCTTTCGTAGAGCTTGTATGGGAATAACACACGTGCTATGCCGGATGAGAGACTTTGTATCGTTTTGAGATCAATTATAAAGGAAATATTATGAATTGGTGAAAAGGCAAGGTGGTCTTAAATTATCGTTTTAGAGAAAAACTGTTTTTTTAAACATTTTTTTCATAGTGGACACAAGCCTATTATGATTTTCATGATAATAAATCTCTTTGCAGCTACATACTTCAATTAATATCTCTTTCTAGTGACGTGCGGCTTCAAGACGGACGACCAGTCACAGCTCAAATGGTGCTACTTTGTGCTTGGAGATCTGTCAAAGAGGTTAGTTACAACAAAATACTAATCTTATTTCTAGAGACGTTTCTACGCAATAATAGATTATTACGCAATGATAGCTCATTTACTAACTGAGCTTTTTTGCGGGGTTCCGTCTTCGTCGAATGGCGGTGTTAGGGGGGGGGGGGGAGCTTTAGCTGGGCCTCTAGATAAAATTACATTTATTCGTTTTATATTCTCGCAATGTCATATAAAGTCTGTTTAAGCGCCTTGACAACATGCAACTTTTTCCGTTTCCACCACACTTGGGTTATCTAAATTCAGGGATGAAAAATCATTGTGCTGGTCGTAAAGGATTAGCCGGCACCCATGTCACCTCCTGATACCGCAGGTTTTTAGTGGGTAGTCCGGTCCGGTCTCATCGGTCATGGCGTTATAGAGGTAGATGGCGCTGATATTATAAATTAGTTTCTTAAAACGCGGTTTTTAAAATCTTGGGAACCGAGCTTTTCTCGAACCTGGGACCTTGATAAATCCATTCCTTGAGCCGGAATACCCCTAATCTGTAACTTTCATGAAAATCGTTAGAGCCTTTTCCGAGATCCTGATTACATATATATACACACATCAAAAGTGTCTAGGGATCAACATATATTTTTGCAATAACTTTTATCCTGATTGATATTAATTAAAATTTTCTTTAAGGATTCATCAAATAAAGTGTTTTCGTTTGTCTACAGTAACGATAAACCAAGTCATCTTTGCATTAATAAAGAAATTTGCCATTTTCCTAATAAAGGGATTTTTGACATTTGAACCACTAACATTAAAGTTAGAAAAAAAGACTGAAATAACAGTTTTCTTTAAAATTTTATTGGGTAACTTAAACAATTAATAATCCGTGTTTCTACCGCGAACACTAACAACACAAGAACATCGGTTTGGCATACTCAAAATGAGTTCATCCAAATCACGCTGTGGAATGGCCGCCCATGTTCGTTGCAACAACAAAAAAAGGTCTTCTTGCGACTGGATACCCTCCATATTCGGCAGAGCTCTTCTCTGTAGTAGCGCCATGGAGGACGGCATCACTGCACCACACGGAGACAAGACCGATACATTCAAATCACAACTCGAAGAGCTCCAACAATAACCGCCATGATGTTAGCCGTGAGGCTTCATCACTTTTCAGGGAACTTAATTAGCGACCAAACAGTCAGAAACCGCTTGCATGAAGTGAACCTTCATTCCCGAAGACCGCTAAGGGTACCACCTAAAGCAATGCACAATCGTAGGATTCGATATCAATGGGCTCTTGAACACAGAAATTGGGCAGAAGAACAATGGCGTTTCGTATGCTTTTCTGATGAGTCTCGTTTTAGTATGAGACCGGATACAAGACGTATACGACACTGGAGAACCCCTGGATGCCATCAGCGATTAAAATCCTGCCAGGAAATCCATCCTTATAGTGGTGGAACCATCATGGTATGGGCGGGTATTTGGATCGGCGGAAGAACTGAGTTGATTTGAATCAGAGGCAACCTCAACGCTCAAATTTATGCTGAGACAATTGTATCAGACGTCATCGTCCCTCTACAAGTGCAAATCGGTCCCTTATTTCAGTTAATGCATGATAATGCACGACCGCACACCGCAAGAGTTGTAAGACAGACTCTCGCCGCAGCTAACATCAATGTCATGCCCTGGCCTGCTCAGTCGCCAGACTTGAACCCGATTGAGCATGCATGGGATATGCTACAGAGAAGAGCTCTATAGTTCTTTCAAATCACGAAGTCGAGCAGAATTTACTTGTGGTAAATATGTGTCCGTATATGTGTCGATGTGTGCGTGAAAACGAAAGCGGGTATGGTTAGCATAAAAATAATACCAATATTTTTGTATGTTCAATTGATAATAAAATAAAACAACAAAACTTTTAAACTAAAATGTTTATTATTTAAAATAAATAATAAATAAGGGAATGTATTAAAATAAAATTATGTTCTTCTACATTTGGGTTTAAGTTTTAATTTAAGCGAAACATAAGACTTAAATAAGGATATACAATTGAACTCAAGATATGGCAAAATTATGAAAATAAGGCTAGGCTGGAACTATTTAATAACAAATTTCTATCTATTTTTACGTATGTGAAAAATGTGTCGCCTTAATCTTCTTCGGAAAAACTGTTGCTTTCGTTAGTTTCAAAGTCAGTCGTGCTGCTATCACTTGATTCACCCACATTAATTACAAATTCAAAGTCATAATCAAAATATTTCATATACTCCTTTTCAATTTTTTCGACATGCTTGCATGTATTAAGCCAGATGTTGTTATCGATACTGTTTAAACCTTCAGCTATTAAATTTTGAACTTCTGTCATATTTTGACCAATATTTTTCGAGGCAATCTTATTTTTCAGAATACCCCAGATGTTTTCAATGGCATTTAATTCGGGGTGATATGGTGGCAGTCGTAGTATTTCGAAACCTTTGCTTTTTATTATCTCGTCAATTCTATATGAAATAAAACGCTGCTTATTTCTGATTATTAAATCATACAATTCTACATTGCGGGACAGTGCATTGAAAGGAATACCGTGTTCCGTCAGCCACTTTTGCATGTCGCTCTTGCGCGAATTTGACGTAGGTATACTACTACTTCGAGTATTATGGTAGGATGCGTTGTCCATCACTATAACAGATTTATCTGGTAAATTTGGCAGCAGCTTTTCATTCAGCCATTTGCTATAATTATTGAAATTCATATTTGAGTGATAGTCTCCAGTTGTGGATGATGCTTTGTATATTAACGAAGCATCTTTAATAAATCCACTACTGCTACCCGCATGCACTATAATAAAACGAGCACCGGTACTCAATTTTTTTAAAAATGACTTGTCTTTTGTCTTAGTATCTAACGAACGTAATGTGCTCAAACATCCGTCAAAACCAATTTTTTCTCTTAATGCTGACTGAAGTTTTGCCAAAGTTGGAAGTTCATTGTGTTCTATATGAAAATTTTGAATTGTAGTTCGAATAATTTCTCGATTCATATTATCTAAATTAAATTTACCGTCTCTTTTTCGTCGCTTTTTCATGGGTGAAGTAAACTTGGTTGATGAAGATGGCAACTCTTTCTCTTCTTTTAAAATCCTACTTACTGTGCGTTCACTGACGCCTGTTGCTTGGGCAGTTCGTTCTAATATGTTTGCTAATGGACTTAGGTCACATCCATCAGTGTTATTTGCTTTCATAAAATTATATTCATCTTTTAGAAAGTGAAAGACTTTAGCAATGATTGCTCGACCCTAAAAACAATAAAATATACAATTGAATAAGTATCAAAAGTCAAAACTAAACTATTACTTAAATTAAAAAATAATCATTTTTATTTAATGTCAAAACTAGAAAAAAAATATTTACCTCGCTATGGATAACTTTGCGCTTTGACATGCTGACAGTACTTCACGGCAATTAGCGTCCGGAAACAATAAACACAACTAACCTGAGCGACAGCGCGCTCGCGACTGACCGCGTCGTCATACACGCACACTATTGCATTATGCATGTACACGTTTAAAAACAAATAAAGACTACTCGCCTTCGTGAAATGCAAGAACTGTACCAAATATGGAGGGTATCCAGTCGCAAGAAGAGCTTTTTTTGTTGTTGCAACGAACATGGGCGGCCATTCCACAGCGTGATTTGGATGAACTCATTTTGAGTATGCCAAACCGATGTTCTTGTGTTGTTAGTGTTCGCGGTAGAAACACGAATTATTAATTGTTTAAGTTACCCAATAAAATTTTAAAGAAAAATGTTATTTCAGTCTTTTTTTCGAACTTTAATGTTAGTGGTTCAAATGTCAAAAATCCCTTTATTAGGAAAATGGCAAATTTCTTTATTAATGCGAAGGTGACTTGGTTTATCGTTACTGTAGACAAACGAAAACACTTTATTTGATGAATCCTTAAAGAAAATTTTAATTAATGTCAATCAGGAGAAAAGTTATTGCAAAAATATATGTTGATCCCTAGACACTTTTGATGTGTGTATATTGCTCGTTTAAAGATATTAGATTACACTGACTTGATTCCAGGTGTCCCTCCTCCTAGGCAGCATCGCGTCGCTCCTCAGCATCGAGGGTGAGGGGCGGCAAACCGGCACCCTCTCTCAGCGGCAGATGGTGCTCATCGGCGAGCACTTCACGTCGCTGCTCGCCGAGACGAAGCACCGCGGCGCGTTCGAGCAGGCCTACGTCGGCTTCACGAGACTACTGGCTAGGTAAGAAAAAATAAGATATAAAAATACCTCTCCAAATTATTCTGAAGTCGATCTGCCACATGGGTGACCAGATTTTTTGTGATGTAAAAATTGTTTTTCAAATCGGAGCATAAATGCCGGAGATATGCTGTAATATATAGTCGCGGTCTGAAAGTTTTTACCAGTTTTTAATTAGATTCTATATCACACTTTATTATGACTAAAGTCGTTTTCTCGTTAATAAATAGAAATTATCTATGATCAATCAAATTATTATGAAATAGACATTTAGAACTTGTGAATATAACATATTTATTTATATGAATGTAACACTGTAAGGATGGGACCCGGGAGCAGTCAATTAAAAGATGTTGCTTGTTTAACGTATGGTTTAATACTAGTTCATTAGACAGGTTACACATTGATATTGTTCAGCTTATGTAAGGGGACGTGACACACACTACACCTCCCCCTTTTTTTAAATAAAAAAAATATTACATGGTTTTTTTGTGACTTACGTTAAACAAAAAATATTTTTAACAAAAATTATGCCAATTTAATTTATAATAAAATGAAGGTTTGATTACCACAACTATTTGATTTTATAGATTTAAACTGAACCACTAAGTCTGCACACTTGAAACCTATATCGAATTTAAACAAAAACAAGCATAATTCTAAACTACATGCTACATTCAGAAAAAAAGGAAAATATTGAAAACAAAATACACTTTAACATTAATTTCGAAAGATCTGCACATACAAGAGGTTGTTTTTTGATGTTTAATTCGCACTTACATGCAATAAATGAAACCATATTAAAATGTTAACCTTACACTAATCGGTTTACATTTTCAAGAGCACAGCGTCACCATACCTGACATTAAATTAAAAGAAATCGTTACAAGATTTTTAATGAATAACATAAGTACATGGTTAATATGTAGAATACAAGTTTTTTATTCTAACGATTACATACTATGAAGGTTTAGCAAGCACAGTGTTAACAAGCAGTTTTATTAAGTAACATTTAAACCAAATTAATATTTTATGTAACTTACACAAAACAAATCTTATTATTTTTCAAATTCAATTAACTTTAGTTAGTGATAAAGATAGGCTACTAACCTTTTTCAAAATAGTTAAAAATATCTACTGTCAATGTTTAAATTATTCATACTCATATTTCGTTAATAAATGTATAATCAGGAAAAATATATCAAAACGTTGTCTAAAATAAAAAATATTGTCTAGTCCTAATGAATAACAATAACTACCTCGTCAGGCACTAATTGCTTATTCAAACTTATCCTATATTTCTTAATCATCATAATTAATTAATTATCGTCATTGGTTAACCATTATCGCATTGTCATTTCGTACGTACTTATTTTAATGCATTAATTTTATCATATTCATTTTAAACAGTGGGGACCCCTATTTAATTGTATTACATTTTAGGCCTTTAATAATAAAACATTTTATTGGTACATAATTTATTTTATTTTATAGTCGACTCGGTCGTGCACGCCTTAATATTTATATAACGGAGGTTATGATTTAAGTCTGTTTTGACTCCTGTTCGGTGTACGGAAAAGTTTCGTAAAGTTAAAGTTGTACGGTGTTCCATACAGCTTTAAAATGATATATGATAGATTGATTAAAATGTTTATTGATAACTGATTATACAAATGAGTACACACGTGACGAAAGCTTATTGTGAACTAAAAATATTGCTTACAACACAAAAGTATAAAATTACGCTTCATTTGGGGAAATGCTGATAGTGCGCAATGTTCGGTCATACACCGTACATCTTCCGCGACAGGAGATGAAGAGATACAGAGAATATTCAAGATATTTTGGATGGTGCTTAAGTAACATGAATGTCTTAAATATTTCAACTTAAATATTACAACTTAAATATTTCAACTTAAATATTTCACACTATATTTTTTTGATAAAATGATTAGGGAAACTTGGAGACGTAGCCTTGTGGGCGATACGAGCGTATCTTAAATCTGCCATTTCCATGTCGTTGTCTGATTTTTCCAAAGCACAGCGAGGTGTTTCTGATTTAATCGGATTAGCTCGATGTCTCTCTGATATTGCTCGGCAAATTGTTCATCAAGTACCCCGAAGAGTGAGCGCGCGATACTTTCGACTCCGTTGATAAGACCGCGCCGCGCGCGAGACTTTGTAGTAGCCACCGTGGCGCCTTCAAACTGCTGACCAAGTAACAGGTGATTGTAGTGATTCAGTTCACCATAGCCGTGTTGTAATTGGGTCATGATTGCTTCGCAAAGAGGTTGTTTTTGACTGGCACAGAATGTTTCCAAATTGTTTATGTATTTTCTTAATATATCGGAGCCCTCCCAATATGGGTCCATATCATAATACACAATAAGTTTCCACTCATCTCTTGCTAGGTGCATATCAGATATCTTGTCAAAATAAATAGCTTGACTTTGTTTCAAAGCAGCTATATTATATGCACATTGTGTTGGCAATATAAGCATCATTGTGAGTAGGGTGACAATCATTGTTTTGATGCTAGGACCTCTTTTAAGGACAGATTGTTTTGATGTGGTTTTTGATGTAGCCGTGTTTTGAAGTTGCTGAGACGGCTCTTCTTGATTGCTTATTGGCAAAGTTGATAGCTTGATGATTGGTCTCTGAATGATGCCGTTCTTTGTTTTGACACTCACAACTCGTACGAGTCCATCCTTGCCAGGGTGGAGCTCAATGACTCTTCCTATGTTCCATTTTCCAGGTGGCAAGTTGTCATCGCGGATGATGACTATGTCACCGACCTTTTGATTTTGTTGTAGCTGTTGCCACTTGCTCCGACTTGATAATTGGCACAGGTATTCGTTCTGCCACCGCTTCCATAAATCGTTAAAGATTTTCTGTGTTAACTGCCATCTCGTCCTCTCGTCCCGTTCTGTCTCGATTATGCTTAGCGTGGGACCACTGGCTAAGAAGTGGGACGGGGTGAGAAAATCTAGATCTTCAGGATCTTCTGTGATGGCACATAGCGGCCTTGTGTTCAAGACTGCTTCTATTTGTGCTAGTAACGTGGAATACTCTTCGTAGGTGAGTTTCTTGTCGCCTAGCACTCTACGAAGGTGGTGCTTCAAACTTTTCACTGCCGCTTCCCAGAGTCCACCCGCACTGGGCCATGATGGTGCGTTGAAATGAAAATCTATTTTCATGGTGGTAACTTGAGAATAAAATTCTTCATCCAATATTTGTTGCAAATTTAGATATTCGTGCTGTAGAATACGATTCGCTCCCACGAAGTTGGTGCCATTGTCGCAATAGATGTGACGCGGTGTTCCACGCCTGGCTGCCAAACGTCGGAGCGCTGCTAAAAACGCTGATGATGATAAATCCGAGACAAGCTCCAGATGCACCGCCTTCGTAACCATACAAACGAATACGGCGATGTATCCCTTTGTCGTCTTCACTCCGCGACCCTTATTTGTCTTCACATCAACGTAGCCTGTAAAGTCGACGCCACAGTTGAAGAAAGGTCGAGTAGGATTGCTTCGAGCGGCCGGTAAATCACCCATAAGTTGACTTTGCTTATCCGGGTTGTGCCTTCTGCAGACGACGCATGAGCGTATGTGCTTTTTTACTGCTCTGTTCCCCCCAATCACCCAATATTGCTGTCTCAGATGTGAAAGAGTTAGCCTTGCGCCTCCATGAAAAGTGTTTTTATGGGCTTGGTCTATGAGTAACTGCGTCAGATGACCATCATGGGGGATGATCAAGGGATATTTCATATCCTCTGCAATTTGTGCATGCTTGATCCTGCCACCTACTCTTAACAATCCTTCTTTGTCTAAGAAAGGATTTAAGGTGGCAATTTTGCTCTTAGAGTTAATCTTTTATTGATTTTGAAGGCTTATAATTTCTTCACTAAACTCCAGATATTGATAATGTTTTATTATTTTGTTTGTTGCTTCTGATAGTTCATTAACTGTTAAATACGGCTGTTTTCTTGATAATTTTTGGTCACGCGATATCGCACGTAGTACCCAAGCTAGTACTCGTGTTACATGAATGAAATTGCTGTGTTTACTTGTGATATCGTAAATTATATTGTTATGATTTGATGTAGCGACATTTGATTGTTTCAGTGCTGATTTCTTTACTTCGTCATTGTTGATGTAGGTCGGGCATTTTTCATGATTTTCAGGACTATAAGATGCTAGCCATTCAGGCTCACTCCACCATAAGGTATGCTCTTGTAGGGTTTTGACAGATATACCTCTGCTAGCGCAATCTGCGGGATTCTCAGAGGACTTTACGTAGCGCCAACATTCGGAAGGCATTGTTTTCTTTATTTGCTCGACTCTGTTTGCTATAAACGCTTTCCATCTGTCATAGTCACCTTGAATCCACCCCAAGGCTGCAGTAGAGTCGGTCCACCCGAACATTTTGATGTTATGATATTTCAAACTGCTTGCAACTTTATCCATGAGTTTTGATAAAATGTGACATGACATTAATTCGAGCCGTGGAAGTGTGATTTCTTTCTTGACAGGTACAAGTTTTGCTTTGGCTGCTGCTATTAAAATATATGATTTTTCCGTGTTGCTTTGTGTCTTGCTTTTCACCTTGTAATAGATTACGCAGGCGTAAGCTTTCGTAGATGAGTCACAAAAGCCGTGTAATTCGATATCATCGTGTTTGTGACTTTGTAACCATCTTGCTACTTTGATATTATTGATGCCTTCTAGATCTTCTTTGATCTCTGCCCAGTCAATGTTGATCTCACTGTTCCATTCCAGGTCTTGAAGCCAAAGTGTTTGAAAAATTAGTTTTAGTTTTGTGGTTACAGGTGACAACCAACCAAGCGGGTCGAATATTTTTGAAATTTCAGACAGGAAAATGCGCTTCGTTAGTTTTGATGGTATCGGTTCGAGCTTCAGTTGGAATGTAAAAACATCTTCTTGAGGTCTCCAGCTGAGTCCCAGTGTTTTTGTAGATTCGGCGTATTTGAAGTTGAAAGTTTGTTGATTACTTTCAGATGCTGTTTCTTCCGTTGCGAATCTTAATTCAGGTTTGTTTGATGACCATTTTCTGAGATTAAAACCGCCTGATTTCAGTAATGATATCAAATCTGCTTGTAACTGCTTTGCTTGACTTATGCTGTGGGTTCCACTTAATATATCGTCCATGTAGAAGTCTTGTTCTAATGCTTGTTTTGCTGTCGACAGGTATTTGTGACCTTCGTCTGCTAGCTGCTTCAAGGTCATCATGGCGAGGAATGGTGCAGCTTTGGTGCCGTAAGTAACCGTCGCTAAGTTATATTCTCGCAATGATTCTTGCTTACTATCTCTCCAAATGATTTTTTGCAGGTTTTGATCTTCACTATGTACTAATATCTGCCTGAACATCTTCTCAATGTCGGCTGTGAATGCTACTTGATGTTGCCTCCACTTTAAAATAAGTGATAGCAGGTCCTGCTGTAGATTTGGCCCGCTATACATGAAGTCATTAAGGCTGAAGCCCGATGACGTAGGCGATGACGCGTTAAACACGACGCGTAATGCCGTCGTCGTCGATTCTGCTCGGATTACGCAATGATGCGGTAAGTAGTAATTAGGAGTGTTAATAGTATCGGTGCTGTAAGATTCTTTCATGTGTTCCAGATTGATATATTCGTGTATAAATGATTTGTAATCTTGTGATAAGGCTTCGTTTTTTGTAAACTTCTTTTCTAGCTGAAGGAATTGTGCTATTGCTCTCTGCTTAGAATCGCCAAGTTTTTCGATGTAGTTCGGTTTCATCGGCAATCTAACAACGTAACGACCGTCTGCTTGACGTGTTGTTTGCTCTTTATATTGCTGAACGCAATGATGATCTTCGGACGACATGATTTGCTGATCAGTGTTGCTGATATCTTCAATGGTCCAAAACCGTTGAATATCTTCAATGTTATTTAATATCACATTGCAATGATAGTGAGTAGTTTTTACGTTTCCGCATAGCAACCATCCAAGTAGGGTTTGTTGGGCTATAGGTTGTGATTCACTCTCGCCTCTAATGATTCCTCCTTGAATGATCATCGAATAAATATCGGCCCCGAAAAGTAGGTCAACAGGTCTGCTGATGTTAAACTCGGGATCTGCTAACGTGATATGTTCAATGTGTGGCCATGATGGTTTGGAGAATGTTTGATTAGGTAAGTTGTTGATCAGATTATTCATGATAATAGCGGTGGTGTTAAACGTGAAATCTCCATGAACGGCATTTGCTGTAATTTCGATTGATCCCTTGCTCTTGTTTGTTTGTGCTCCCAATCCGAGTACTGCTCCACTGCAGTGACGTCGAGGCAGTCGAAGTTTCTGAGCTGCGTTCTCAGTGATGAGCGAAATTTGAGAACCTTGATCGATGAGTGCTCTCAAGGTGTGAGGAGTGCCATCTGCGGCGAAAACCTTGACGAGTGCCGTTGCCAACAGGATCTCTGATGATCCGTTCTGTGAGACATTGACATTGTCCTTGAATCTGTTTGATGTATTTCCAAGTGGCTTGTTAAATGCATCATGCAGCAGAGTATTATGAGGTTTGTTACATTTACTGCATGCCTTTTTCGAAATGCATATGTTACCATTGTGATCATACAAACAGTTAACACATAGGTTTAATTTATTAACTGTTTTTAATTTCATATCGTTTGTCATTTGAAGGAAGTCATTACAGTTGAAAATGCCATGTTTTTCTTTGCAATGAGGACATCGATGTGCTGATGATGCGTAAAATGATTTCGGAATCGGCTTGCTTTGAACGGTGTTGTTTGTAGAGAATTTATTGAAGTTATTATGTTGAAATGATTTTTTCGTAAATGATGAAATTTGAAACGTCGGCTTGTTATTGCTATCCTTGTCTTGCTTCCGTTTCGATGCTTCAAGTGACGTAAATTTGTTTTCGAGAAACTCGAGGAATTCGGCTAATATTGGTAGACCACGGGGATTTTGTAGAGATTCAATGTAGTCCTTGTGGGTCTCATTGTCCAGTTTTTGAGATAAAATATGCACGATGAGGGGGTCCCAGGTGGAGATATCCACCCCCAACGCTTTGATTGCGTTTAGACATTCTTTAGAAGTGTCGTGAATTTTCTTGATAAGTGGTGCTGATTGCTGTTGCATAGATGGCAAAGACATAATAATGTTGATATGAGAACTGAATATCAATTTTTCGTTATTATATCTGTGATTTAAGATATCCCAACACACTTGATAGTTGTCGGAACTGATGTTTAAATGACTTATTAATTTTTCTGTTCTCCCTTGACCTTGTTTTTGAGAAATTGCATTTTTTGCGCATTTGACATTGAAAAATTGCTGTGTATTGCTTCTGTAAACAGATCCTTGAATGATATCCATCTATGATAATCACCGTTGAAAGTGGGAATGTCCAAGGTCGGTGTTGATTGTGTTTTGTAGGATGCTGATCACTTTTTCTGATTTAACATCTGTTTAATTTCATTGTACTCTTTTTCATATGCATTGTAATTTCGGGTATTGTCTGTATCGTCCTCATAGAGCTCGCTGTCTATCTCCCAATGTAATGAGTCAATAGCAGCCCATCGTGACTCCACGCCCTTCAGGACATCTTCGAATTGCCACTTTTCAGTCAAATTGTTTAAGTCAATGTTAGTTATCGTACGCGAAAAGGCTTTATAATTACTTATTTGCTTGCGAAGCATTTCGTCTAATTTGCTACTAGTACCTCTGCTCTTCTTGTCATCATGATGTACCTGCTTCGGTTCCAACGTATGCTGCAGGGACCGAGCCTGCGGGGCTGGCGGCTGAGTGTCAGCAGAGGTGGTGGCTGCGACAGCGGGCGGCGGGGCTGTTGCCTCCCGCCGTGCGGCCGGCGCCGCCACCTCTGGTGCGCTGACCTCGAGGTTGCTAGTTGCTGTTGGTTGTGGTTGCACTTCGACGAAAAGCTTCTCCATATGAGGTTTTGCTGGTTTTTCGTACGACTCTGGACGCTCTTTATACATAGAGTACATCTGTAGATATTCTGCTAATCGTTCGGAGTAAGTCATTGTTCTCTGATAAAAGTTTTTCTTGAAATATTCATGTTCTGTATTTTGAAAATCGATGAGTTGTGTATGATTACTGTGAAAATCATTCCAATACGTTTCTAATGTTGACAAACGTCTTTGTATGTTGGAATAGGTCTTGCGTTCGGGCCCATCCTTGCTAAAGTTGATAAAGATGCTTTCGATGCTTTGCATAAGCTGATACTGTGTGGTGATAATGTCTTCCATTTTTGCTTAGAAGATGATGATAAGTTGATGATGATAAGCTACTGGGTCAGTTTTATGTTCTTGGAATCCTTGTGGATATTGTGCGCCTTCTCAATCGAGTCGGTGATTCTCGCTTCTGAGAGGCCGTTCGACCGATTCGCTATCACACAAGAAAACACAAAAACACTAAACTGATATGCTAATGATATAATGAAAACTGCTTCACTACTTATTAGTGTTGGAGTTAAGTTTTCACACACGAAATGTTCTACGTGTCACTGTAACAGTTTTTGCTGATTTTGCTTAGTTCGTTTCACCTCACATATGACGAAATAACCCGAATTGTTATTTGAAGTTAAAACGCACACGCGAGGCCCTTTCGAAGGACCATAAAGTTGTACGGTGTTCCATACAGCTTTAAAATGATATATGATAGATTGATTAAAATGTTTATTGATAACTGATTATACAAATGAGTACACACGCGACGAAAGCTTGTTGCTATTGTGAACTAAAAATATTGCTTACCACACAAAAGTATAAAATTACGCTTCATTTGGGGAAATGCTGATAGTGCGCAATGTTCGGTCATACACCGTACAACTCCAACTTATCTCACAGAGGAAAACTCGTTCGCACCATGATCAAATGGAAGGACCTGACTCTCCTTGTACCATTGTACCTTTATTTACTTTTATTTATTAGTTATATTGTAGAGCATCACGAATTAAGTCCTTAATATGTCTCCAACAGTTATCAGCGATGAAGCTCGTTCACGTCGCATTTATCCTGAAGGACCTGATCTCTATTTTCTATGTACATCCATTGTGTACTACCTACTCCTACTATATCATCTTATTTTATTTTCAAGTCTTAATAACTTCCATAACCAACTTTCTGTATCACTTACTTTCTGTAATGATGTGACATCATACTAATACCAACCTACAACTATCGAATTAATATTTTGACATTATGAAAATATTTTTATGCTTTTAGGTGATCGGTCTAAATGCACTGTCTAAATAACTATTCATATCCTTAATTATTCTCAATTTCGCTAAGTTCAGTACCTAATTGCACTCAATTGGTAAACAAAAAGATTTTTAATACTGTCTTATCAAAAGTTCATTCTATCTCCTATAAAATCATGGTCATAATAGTTTATTTGTTACGTTACGTAACTTGTAAATCCGAGTTTAGTCAAATACAAGTACTTTTTAATAAGTGTATATCTCCCTACCGCTTGACACATCTCTGATTTACTAACGCAAATTATTTAAAGTGTGTAAAAATAAATCTGCACCTATCCTATCGAAATCTACCTGGGTGGCTTTTGCTATGTTTGCAAACAGCTTACAATTACACAGGTGTCGCTCTGCCAACCTATAAGGTAACGTATGTGTAGGAAGTGGGTCGACCATGCTGAATAATAAGTCTGGGATTTCAAGATATTAAGCCTTTTAATTTCAATATATTAGATTATAATCATTCGATACGATTAAATCCTTATTCTAATAATTGTAATACCCAATTATCTCTTGTGGCAAATACCTAGGGTTTTACCACAAGTGAAGATAGTTTTATTAATTATAAATTGCGCCAGGGCAGTTTTATAATCAATGATAATAATTAATATTAAATTAATTATCCAAGAGCGTCTAGGATAAGCAAGCTTAGTACAACCAGTGCACCGAGCAACGCCAGAGCCAAGACTGCCCGCTCCGTCGCTGCGCGGTCGTTTTATACCCGTTGCAAAACAAGTCGAGTAGAGTGGGGCGGTGGGGAGCGCTCGGTGGCGTGATCGGTGCACGTGGTGTTTACAATTTTTGCTACACCGGCGTACGACGACGTCGCCGTCATGCCGACACGGCCATGCTGACATGCGGACGTCCTCGTACGCAGCAACAGAATCATTAAGGTTCTGAAACAAAAAGCATCGCTCGATTATCCTGACGAAAAAAAAGGATCAATTAATTTGCTCTAGTCCGGTCTTTAATGACCCTTTAGGCAGATAACAATCAGTTCTGGTCCGGTCTATATCGACCCTTCAGGTAAATAGTATTGGACCGGTTCCTTTGAACCCTGCAACACTAATCAGTTTTGGTCCAGCAATATGCCCTTCAAAACTTCCCTTCTTTTTTTTTTTTCAATAAACTATTATCATTGGACCGGCTAAGCCCTACAATGATAATTTACAAGACACATCTTAATCACTATCATTAGCTCTATGGACATCAGCTTGTGTTACTATAGTTGTAGGTTCAGAATAAACTGATAGGGTATTTTGAGAATCAATTGAAATCGTACGCGAGCTAGTAGTATGATAGTCATCGTTTTCTGCAGTTAATGTGCTAGAACCAGCGGTATCGGTTTCGGAGGTATTACCATGATGGGCACTGATTTCATGATCATTAATATCAACTTGTTGTAGCGTTTCGTCATCGTCACTACAGTTTTCTATAATATCGAGACAGGCAGAGGGACCACGGGGTACCTCTCTTAAGACACGGAAAAGTTGATGTTTATCGTTTACAACAACGGAATTTAATTCACGACGAATTTTGTCTTCGCATTGAGATAAAACTGAGACCACAAAACCTGTGATAACGTGTTCGGGTAAGTTGGCATCAGGGATCTTTTCTATCAGTTGCCATAAACGTAAGCCAGCTTCAGCAGGAGTATCTTTATTCCCAAGGCGAAACTTAATTATTTGATCAAAATGATCTTGCATCATCATGGGTTTAGAAAAATTTGAGATAAGCATGTCCTTAATGGTTGGCCAAGAGATTTTGTCAGGTTTTATTTTTGTAAGGCAGGTAGCAGCACGCCCCTTAAGGGAATGAGTTAGGGTAATAATCAGGTCAACACCTTCTAATTTCCTTCTTTCTATAATCATTTCGCTTAATGCGCACCAGTTGGTGATATCAGACTCAGGGACATCGGGATCAAAAGGTGCCAACACTGTTGGTATGGAAGATGAAGGGTTGTGTTGGGAATTTATGCTCTCAGCCATTTTTTTAAACATGGCTTCCATTCCAGCGAAGAATGACATTGGTGGTTGTGCCAAGACATCATGAAGTGGGGGTGGATCCGATCCCACTTCTGATGTAGGAAGTGGGTCGACCATGCTGAATAATAAGTCTGGGATTTCAAGATATTAAGCCTTTTAATTTCAATATATTAGATTATAATCATTCGATACAATTGTGATCAGTCGAATAATTGTAATACCCAATTATCTCTTGTGGCAAATACCTAGGGTTTTACCACAAGTGAAGATAGTTTTATTAATTATAAATTGCGCCAGGGCAGTTTTATAATCAATGATAATAATTAATATTAAATTAATTATCCAAGAGCGTCTAGGATAAGCAAGCTTAGTACAACCAGTGCACCGAGCAACGCCAGAGCCAAGACTGCCCGCTCCGTCGCTGCGCGGTCGTTTTATACCCGTTGCAAAACAAGTCGAGTAGAGTGGGGCGGTGGGGAGCGCTCGGTGGCGTGATCGGTGCACGTGGTGTTTACAATTTTTGCTACACCGGCGTACGACGACGTCGCCGTCATGCCGACATATGCTTACTTATCTGGAATCAGTGAAAGTGATCGCATCTTGCCTTATTTGTTAAGTTATTTCATAACATGATTGCACTATTGTGACGGTAACGATTAGAATAAAGTTAAGTTATTTGGTTCTTATGAAAATAGAAAATACACATGTAATTTCTCTGCCTTCAAAAACCTAAGATAATGACTTCAATAAAACTCTTCACTATGGAATCAAAAATTGAAATGTTAATGTTAATCATCTCTGAGTGACCGTCGTACGAAAAAAAACCCTTTTTACTGTTGATTAAATTTAAATAATATTTTTGCAGTCATAATTTAGTATGAAATTATTCAAAATGCTATTACGTTTACAATAATGAATAGTGTACTTATATGAGATTTAATTAAAAATATATATTACCTGTTAAAATTACCTAATTTAAAGAAAAAATATACTGGATCAAGTTTCAACGATAATAACCTTACCTGCATATTAACTTACACGGGTTCACACGTCAGCAATGTCCTTATTAAATTAGGTAAATGCATGTTATAAAATATCGAGTTATTAAATGTACCTAAATAAATCCTTCTAATTAAAAATAACGTGATTGAATAGAAATTATGAAATGAAATGTAAATTGCCAAAGAATTAAACAATTCGCAAAAATCGGTAAACTGAATAAAATGCTAAAATAAAGGATACCTCATGTTATTTAAACGTAAAGTTTAATGCTAATTAATTTATTATCAATAAATGCAAGAAAGTGTTTGTAATAGATAAACCTTTCGCAAATTAAGTTCAAACTTATTAGACAAAATGTAATTAATTATTGTAAAATATTGTACATACCTTTTGATTACGTTTGAAATTGTTTCTAGGAAACCTGTAATTACTTATTAATTAAATTAGTTTTTAATTTCAAGAAAATACAAAGCAACCTAAAATGTTTTTTTTTGCTTACTATATTCAACCAAAAGAAAATCGTGTTGTAAGGGCAGGTAGAGTTACGATAAAATATTGTTTTCTTTATACTTTAACTATTTTTTTATGCCTAGCTTGCTAACACTGCTTACTTTGTGAATAATGTTTAAGAAGAAAAAAAGGTTACATGATTTTAAAATAAAAGTAAAATAAAACTATTCTGGGCCGTTTTCACCAATTTCCTACAGTAACCACTTTTTCACTTTCCGAGGTCGTCGCTCGCGACTCGCCGTCCTCCCGGCAGCATCAGGTCCAGTCGACTCTAATCGTCGAAATAAGGGCAATGTAGGCGGGATATTCTGTGGGTTACCCGATTGAAAAAATAAAACAATTTTTACAAAATTATAATGGCAACACCTCTTAATTTTTTTACATTCAGGCTCAGATTTTCAGTTTCTTGTGATTTTTTAAGTTCTGGTTTGCATTAAACATCAATAGCGACGTTGAGTTGAGCTTCTGTTCTTCCGTCTTACTGTGACAAGTGTTTGAGACATTGACTCTTTTTGAAAAAGTGACTCTTTTTGAGAAAGTGTGTCTTGTGAGAAAGTGACTCTTATCTCTTTTATTCCTACGAGTAAACGCTTGCCTTGCTTCGCTCCAGCCCAACAACGGCCTTGGATGATTAATAGATTATCAATTGAGTCTCGCTCGATTACAAAAACAAGGAAAGTTTGCGGAAATGTTTCAAGATAAAAGGTGTCATTTAATTAATGAAAGTGTATGTAACAAAATCGTTATTGGAGGAGGCTTACAAAGTGTCTTTAAAATTATAAATTGAATTGTTAAAAAGAAATAAAACACAACATTACCCAATTTCCATTCATTTTATTTCCTCTTTTGATTATTTTGTAGAGGAACGCTGCAGTTTTAATTCTGGTTGTACAATGGTTGAGAATGCTCATTATTTGTGTGGTTTGAGATTTGCATTTTCAACCGTTGTGCAACCAGAAAGAACTGCAGCTTCCAAGTTTTTAAAATGTATTTATTTAGTATTTAAAAGTTCCCGCGCCGCGTTTTATTCTTGGAGGCCACTAGATGGTGTTATAAAAAAATGTCTTCGTCTCTGCTCTATGGACTTGTCATTCTTCTCCCCTGAGTAAATATATTCCTTGGGCAGCATCTTTACCCATGGTCAGGAACTACTCCCGGCACCCTGCATCCTTCTTATCATCCGACACCAACTCTCCCAGCGCCCAGCAACGCTTTCTACACTTTCACTCCTCCATCTGGCGCCATCGCACACCCGGCAGCCAGGATCTTCTTTTTCGTCATTTAATTTTTATCACGTCTCGCCCAGTATCCAGTCGACGACTTACGATTAATTTATCTTTCATTAGCGTAATTCACATTTATATTGTCTTTTTTAATGCACTTTTATAATGTTCAAAATAATTCGTAACTAAAATCAATTTCCACTATTTAATATTATTCCGCAGCGCTGCCCAGAAGGCAGCACTGGCAGGGTCGCCATGTAAGGTCATGCCGGGTCCCATGACCCGGGAGCAGTCAATTAAAAGATGTCGCTTGTTTAACGTATGGTTTAATACTAGTTCATAAGACAGGTTACACATTGATATTGTTCAGCTTATGTAAGGGGACGTGACACACACTACAACACTTAGTTGGCAAATAAATGAATATGTATATAAATGCGGGAAATATATATGCGGGATACCATCCGTACCGTGTCGATGTTCCACTGTTACGAACCAAGCGCTTCTCATCTACATTCCTGATGCGCACTGCAAAAGAGTGGAACTCACTACCTGCGTCAGTGTTTCCCTGCAATTACAACCTAGGAATCTTCAAAGCTAGAGTGAAAAGGCATCTTCTAGGTGAGCTCGCTCCATCGTAGACTCAGTCTTTGCCTCGTTGGGCTTAGTCTTGGGTCAAGAGCAAACCTATCGCAAATAAAAAAAAAAATGTGTGCAGGCATTTGTGATCCTTATGGTAATGTCTACTTTTTGTTGGAGACCGTACATAAAAAATAAAAATAAATACGGTCGAATTGATAACCACTTCTTTTTTTGAAGACGGTTAAAATAGGATAGGATAGGCTAGCGGACCCAGCAAACATTGTCTTACGAGATCGCAGTCGCGTTCTTATTATTTTTCTGTTTGCGTTCCCCGTGTCGGCTTCCTACTGGGGCCGGCCTCTATGACTTAATCGATGTTGTAATTGCTTTTTCTCTGGTCGCGAGTTTTAACGGATTAGTGTATACTTCGCTTAGCCATAACATTTCGTTTCAGCGTTATGAAAATTTTGAGTTTCTCGGCCTGTCTACTACTAAATAAAAATATCAAATCTTTTAAACTTTTCACCCTCTTCTATGTAAGATGGAGCTGAAACATTATTATTAGCATTCGGATGACAATGACAATTATTACAACTCAAAGATAGACGAATATTGCTAGATATGGTTGTACTATATGATTTATGTCATAATAAGTACGATAGTAACGAACTAACAAACAGTCTGCGGTTTTCAGTTCCGAGAAATGCTTCTTTTCGTTCCTGTCGTAAAGTTAAAACATTTGCACTTGCGAAATGTCGTACCAATGCCGGCCTACGCTCGCCATTTAATAGGTTATTCAAAATATTTAATACTAAATTTAATGACTTAGATATACATAACTTAAAACTAAGCAAATTCGAGAGTGAGATTGTTTCAATTCTGAACTCATTGACTTAACTTCTCTTATGCATTCTGAATACCATTTACACATTTTGTATTGTTTGCTCTTAACATCATTAATTTTATAATATTAATATGTGGACAATGTTGTTGGTCCTACAATAAAATTACATTCTGTTACTTACCGTATTAATAATAAAACATTGTAAGTCTGTTTTTTGTCCTAAATAAATAGAAAAAAAAAGTACAGTTTAAGTAAGCTTGTTCGACAAATTCAACTTATTTTTTTGTTTTAAGTGCTCATAGGCCGCCAATTGCAGCATATTTGAGGCATATAAATATGATTCGATATCTCGATCGTACTACTCGAATGTGTATCGCCCCTCAGACTGTGGCGCTGCAGCAGCGCGGCGCTGCACGGGCTGCCGCGCGGCTGGCTGCGCGCGCTCACGCGGGCCGTCGCCGCGCCGCACGCGCGCAGCGCCACCAGGCGCAGTGCGGGCCTGCCCTACACCATACAGGTGAGAGGCGGGTGACGTGACAGTCAGGCTCCGCACGGGCTGCCGTGCTGGCTGCCACGCTCACGCGGGCCGTCGCCGCGCCACCAGGCGCAGTGCGGGCCTGCCCTACACCATACAGGTGAGAGGCGGGTGACGTGACAGTCAGGCTCCGCACGGGCTGCCGTGCTGGCTGCCACGCTCACGCGGGCCGTCGCCGCGCCACCAGGCGCAGTGCGGGCCTGCCCTACACCATACAGGTGAGAGGCGGGTGACGTGACAGTCAGGCTCCGCACGGGCTGCCGTGCTGGCTGCCACGCTCACGCGGGCCGTCGCCGCGCCACCAGGCGCAGTGCGGGCCTGCCCTACACCATACAGGTGAGAGGCGGGTGACGTGACAGTCAGGCTCCGCACGGGCTGCCGTGCTGGCTGCCACGCTCACGCGGGCCGTCGCCGCGCCACCAGGCGCAGTGCGGGCCTGCCCTACACCATACAGGTGAGAGGCGGGTGACGTGACAGTCAGGCTCCGCACGGGCTGCCGTGCTGGCTGCCACGCTCACGCGGGCCGTCGCCGCGCCACCAGGCGCAGTGCGGGCCTGCCCTACACCATACAGGTGAGAGGCGGGTGACGTGACAGTCAGGCTCCGCACGGGCTGCCGTGCTGGCTGCCACGCTCACGCGGGCCGTCGCCGCGCCACCAGGCGCAGTGCGGGCCTGCCCTACACCATACAGGTGAGAGGCGGGTGACGTGACAGTCAGGCTCCGCACGGGCTGCCGTGCTGGCTGCCACGCTCACGCGGGCCGTCGCCGCGCCACCAGGCGCAGTGCGGGCCTGCCCTACACCATACAGGTGAGAGGCGGGTGACGTGACAGTCAGGCTCCGCACGGGCTGCCGTGCTGGCTGCCACGCTCACGCGGGCCGTCGCCGCGCCACCAGGCGCAGTGCGGGCCTGCCCTACACCATACAGGTGAGAGGCGGGTGACGTGACAGTCAGGCTCCGCACGGGCTGCCGTGCTGGCTGCCACGCTCACGCGGGCCGTCGCCGCGCCACCAGGCGCAGTGCGGGCCTGCCCTACACCATACAGGTGAGAGGCGGGTGACGTGACAGTCAGGCTCCGCACGGGCTGCCGTGCTGGCTGCCACGCTCACGCGGGCCGTCGCCGCGCCACCAGGCGCAGTGCGGGCCTGCCCTACACCATACAGGTGAGAGGCGGGTGACGTGACAGTCAGGCTCCGCACGGGCTGCCGTGCTGGCTGCCACGCTCACGCGGGCCGTCGCCGCGCCACCAGGCGCAGTGCGGGCCTGCCCTACACCATACAGGTGAGAGGCGGGTGACGTGACAGTCAGGCTCCGCACGGGCTGCCGTGCTGGCTGCCACGCTCACGCGGGCCGTCGCCGCGCCAGCAGGCGCAGTGCGGGCCTGCCCTACACCATACAGGTGAGAGGCGGGTGACGTGACAGTCAGGCTCCGCACGGGCTGCCGTGCTGGCTGCCACGCTCACGCGGGCCGTCGCCGCGCCACCAGGCGCAGTGCGGGCCTGCCCTACACCATACAGGTGAGAGGCGGGTGACGTGACAGTCAGGCTCCGCACGGGCTGCCGTGCTGGCTGCCACGCTCACGCGGGCCGTCGCCGCGCCACCAGGCGCAGTGCGGGCCTGCCCTACACCATACAGGTGAGAGGCGGGTGACGTGACAGTCAGGCTCCGCACGGGCTGCCGTGCTGGCTGCCACGCTCACGCGGGCCGTCGCCGCGCCACCAGGCGCAGTGCGGGCCTGCCCTACACCATACAGGTGAGAGGCGGGTGACGTGACAGTCAGGCTCCGCACGGGCTGCCGTGCTGGCTGCCACGCTCACGCGGGCCGTCGCCGCGCCACCAGGCGCAGTGCGGGCCTGCCCTACACCATACAGGTGAGAGGCGGGTGACGTGACAGTCAGGCTCCGCACGGGCTGCCGTGCTGGCTGCCACGCTCACGCGGGCCGTCGCCGCGCCACCAGGCGCAGTGCGGGCCTGCCCTACACCATACAGGTGAGAGGCGGGTGACGTGACAGTCAGGCTCCGCACGGGCTGCCGTGCTGGCTGCCACGCTCACGCGGGCCGTCGCCGCGCCACCAGGCGCAGTGCGGGCCTGCCCTACACCATACAGGTGAGAGGCGGGTGACGTGACAGTCGGGCTCCGCACGGGCTGCCGTGCTGGCTGCCACGCTCACGCGGGCCGTCGCCGCGCCACCAGGCGCAGTGCGGGCCTGCCCTACACCATACAGGTGAGAGGCGGGTGACGTGACAGTCAGGCTCCGCACGGGCTGCCGTGCTGGCTGCCACGCTCACGCGGGCCGTCGCCGCGCCACCAGGCGCAGTGCGGGCCTGCCCTACACCATACAGGTGAGAGGCGGGTGACGTGACAGTCAGGCTCCGCACGGGCTGCCGTGCTGGCTGCCACGCTCACGCGGGCCGTCGCCGCGCCACCAGGCGCAGTGCGGGCCTGCCCTACACCATACAGGTGAGAGGCGGGTGACGTGACAGTCAGGCTCCGCACGGGCTGCCGTGCTGGCTGCCACGCTCACGCGGGCCGTCGCCGCGCCACCAGGCGCAGTGCGGGCCTGCCCTACACCATACAGGTGAGAGGCGGGTGACGTGACAGTCAGGCTCCGCACGGGCTGCCGTGCTGGCTGCCACGCTCACGCGGGCCGTCGCCGCGCCACCAGGCGCAGTGCGGGCCTGCCCTACACCATACAGGTGAGAGGCGGGTGACGTGACAGTCAGGCTCCGCACGGGCTGCCGTGCTGGCTGCCACGCTCACGCGGGCCGTCGCCGCGCCACCAGGCGCAGTGCGGGCCTGCCCTACACCATACAGGTGAGAGGCGGGTGACGTGACAGTCAGGCTCCGCACGGGCTGCCGTGCTGGCTGCCACGCTCACGCGGGCCGTCGCCGCGCCACCAGGCGCAGTGCGGGCCTGCCCTACACCATACAGGTGAGAGGCGGGTGACGTGACAGTCAGGCTCCGCACGGGCTGCCGTGCTGGCTGCCACGCTCACGCGGGCCGTCGCCGCGCCACCAGGCGCAGTGCGGGCCTGCCCTACACCATACAGGTGAGAGGCGGGTGACGTGACAGTCAGGCTCCGCACGGGCTGCCGTGCTGGCTGCCACGCTCACGCGGGCCGTCGCCGCGCCACCAGGCGCAGTGCGGGCCTGCCCTACACCATACAGGTGAGAGGCGGGTGACGTGACAGTCAGGCTCCGCACGGGCTGCCGTGCTGGCTGCCACGCTCACGCGGGCCGTCGCCGCGCCACCAGGCGCAGTGCGGGCCTGCCCTACACCATACAGGTGAGAGGCGGGTGACGTGACAGTCAGGCTCCGCACGGGCTGCCGTGCTGGCTGCCACGCTCACGCGGGCCGTCGCCGCGCCACCAGGCGCAGTGCGGGCCTGCCCTACACCATACAGGTGAGAGGCGGGTGACGTGACAGTCAGGCTCCGCACGGGCTGCCGTGCTGGCTGCCACGCTCACGCGGGCCGTCGCCGCGCCACCAGGCGCAGTGCGGGCCTGCCCTACACCATACAGGTGAGAGGCGGGTGACGTGACAGTCAGGCTCCGCACGGGCTGCCGTGCTGGCTGCCACGCTCACGCGGGCCGTCGCCGCGCCACCAGGCGCAGTGCGGGCCTGCCCTACACCATACAGGTGAGAGGCGGGTGACGTGACAGTCAGGCTCCGCACGGGCTGCCGTGCTGGCTGCCACGCTCACGCGGGCCGTCGCCGCGCCACCAGGCGCAGTGCGGGCCTGCCCTACACCATACAGGTGAGAGGCGGGTGACGTGACAGTCGGGCTCCGCACGGGCTGCCGTGCTGGCTGCCACGCTCACGCGGGCCGTCGCCGCGCCACCAGGCGCAGTGCGGGCCTGCCCTACACCATACAGGTGAGAGGCGGGTGACGTGACAGTCGGGCTCCGCACGGGCTGCCGTGCTGGCTGCCACGCTCACGCGGGCCGTCGCCGCGCCACCAGGCGCAGTGCGGGCCTGCCCTACACCATACAGGTGAGAGGCGGGTGACGTGACAGTCAGGCTCCGCACGGGCTGCCGTGCTGGCTGCCACGCTCACGCGGGCCGTCGCCGCGCCACCAGGCGCAGTGCGGGCCTGCCCTACACCATACAGGTGAGAGGCGGGTGACGTGACAGTCAGGCTCCGCACGGGCTGCCGTGCTGGCTGCCACGCTCACGCGGGCCGTCGCCGCGCCACCAGGCGCAGTGCGGGCCTGCCCTACACCATACAGGTGAGAGGCGGGTGACGTGACAGTCAGGCTCCGCACGGGCTGCCGTGCTGGCTGCCACGCTCACGCGGGCCGTCGCCGCGCCACCAGGCGCAGTGCGGGCCTGCCCTACACCATACAGGTGAGAGGCGGGTGACGTGACAGTCAGGCTCCGCACGGGCTGCCGTGCTGGCTGCCACGCTCACGCGGGCCGTCGCCGCGCCACCAGGCGCAGTGCGGGCCTGCCCTACACCATACAGGTGAGAGGCGGGTGACGTGACAGTCAGGCTCCGCACGGGCTGCCGTGCTGGCTGCCACGCTCACGCGGGCCGTCGCCGCGCCAGCAGGCGCAGTGCGGGCCTGCCCTACACCATACAGGTGAGAGGCGGGTGACGTGACAGTCAGGCTCCGCACGGGCTGCCGTGCTGGCTGCCACGCTCACGCGGGCCGTCGCCGCGCCAGCAGGCGCAGTGCGGGCCTGCCCTACACCATACAGGTGAGAGGCGGGTGACGTGACAGTCAGGCTCCGCACGGGCTGCCGTGCTGGCTGCCACGCTCACGCGGGCCGTCGCCGCGCCACCAGGCGCAGTGCGGGCCTGCCCTACACCATACAGGTGAGAGGCGGGTGACGTGACAGTCAGGCTCCGCACGGGCTGCCGTGCTGGCTGCCACGCTCACGCGGGCCGTCGCCGCGCCACCAGGCGCAGTGCGGGCCTGCCCTACACCATACAGGTGAGAGGCGGGTGACGTGACAGTCAGGCTCCGCACGGGCTGCCGTGCTGGCTGCCACGCTCACGCGGGCCGTCGCCGCGCCACCAGGCGCAGTGCGGGCCTGCCCTACACCATACAGGTGAGAGGCGGGTGACGTGACAGTCAGGCTCCGCACGGGCTGCCGTGCTGGCTGCCACGCTCACGCGGGCCGTCGCCGCGCCACCAGGCGCAGTGCGGGCCTGCCCTACACCATACAGGTGAGAGGCGGGTGACGTGACAGTCAGGCTCCGCACGGGCTGCCGTGCTGGCTGCCACGCTCACGCGGGCCGTCGCCGCGCCACCAGGCGCAGTGCGGGCCTGCCCTACACCATACAGGTGAGAGGCGGGTGACGTGACAGTCAGGCTCCGCACGGGCTGCCGTGCTGGCTGCCACGCTCACGCGGGCCGTCGCCGCGCCACCAGGCGCAGTGCGGGCCTGCCCTACACCATACAGGTGAGAGGCGGGTGACGTGACAGTCAGGCTCCGCACGGGCTGCCGTGCTGGCTGCCACGCTCACGCGGGCCGTCGCCGCGCCACCAGGCGCAGTGCGGGCCTGCCCTACACCATACAGGTGAGAGGCGGGTGACGTGACAGTCAGGCTCCGCACGGGCTGCCGTGCTGGCTGCCACGCTCACGCGGGCCGTCGCCGCGCCACCAGGCGCAGTGCGGGCCTGCCCTACACCATACAGGTGAGAGGCGGGTGACGTGACAGTCAGGCTCCGCACGGGCTGCCGTGCTGGCTGCCACGCTCACGCGGGCCGTCGCCGCGCCACCAGGCGCAGTGCGGGCCTGCCCTACACCATACAGGTGAGAGGCGGGTGACGTGACAGTCAGGCTCCGCACGGGCTGCCGTGCTGGCTGCCACGCTCACGCGGGCCGTCGCCGCGCCACCAGGCGCAGTGCGGGCCTGCCCTACACCATACAGGTGAGAGGCGGGTGACGTGACAGTCAGGCTCCGCACGGGCTGCCGTGCTGGCTGCCACGCTCACGCGGGCCGTCGCCGCGCCACCAGGCGCAGTGCGGGCCTGCCCTACACCATACAGGTGAGAGGCGGGTGACGTGACAGTCAGGCTCCGCACGGGCTGCCGTGCTGGCTGCCACGCTCACGCGGGCCGTCGCCGCGCCACCAGGCGCAGTGCGGGCCTGCCCTACACCATACAGGTGAGAGGCGGGTGACGTGACAGTCAGGCTCCGCACGGGCTGCCGTGCTGGCTGCCACGCTCACGCGGGCCGTCGCCGCGCCACCAGGCGCAGTGCGGGCCTGCCCTACACCATACAGGTGAGAGGCGGGTGACGTGACAGTCAGGCTCCGCACGGGTTGCCGTGCTGGCTGCCACGCTCACGCGGGCCGTCGCCGCGCCACCAGGCGCAGTGCGGGCCTGCCCTACACCATACAGGTGAGAGGCGGGTGACGTGACAGTCAGGCTCCGCACGGGCTGCCGTGCTGGCTGCCACGCTCACGCGGGCCGTCGCCGCGCCACCAGGCGCAGTGCGGGCCTGCCCTACACCATACAGGTGAGAGGCGGGTGACGTGACAGTCGGGCTCCGCACGGGCTGCCGTGCTGGCTGCCACGCTCACGCGGGCCGTCGCCGCGCCACCAGGCGCAGTGCGGGCCTGCCCTACACCATACAGGTGAGAGGCGGGTGACGTGACAGTCAGGCTCCGCACGGGCTGCCGTGCTGGCTGCCACGCTCACGCGGGCCGTCGCCGCGCCACCAGGCGCAGTGCGGGCCTGCCCTACACCATACAGGTGAGAGGCGGGTGACGTGACAGTCAGGCTCCGCACGGGCTGCCGTGCTGGCTGCCACGCTCACGCGGGCCGTCGCCGCGCCACCAGGCGCAGTGCGGGCCTGCCCTACACCATACAGGTGAGAGGCGGGTGACGTGACAGTCAGGCTCCGCACGGGCTGCCGTGCTGGCTGCCACGCTCACGCGGGCCGTCGCCGCGCCACCAGGCGCAGTGCGGGCCTGCCCTACACCATACAGGTGAGAGGCGGGTGACGTGACAGTCAGGCTCCGCACGGGCTGCCGTGCTGGCTGCCACGCTCACGCGGGCCGTCGCCGCGCCACCAGGCGCAGTGCGGGCCTGCCCTACACCATACAGGTGAGAGGCGGGTGTTGAGGATGGCCAAAATAAAACCCCGGATTTCCTTTATAACCAGCTCATCATCGAATTTATTTTACACTGTTTTTGACATATACATTTTGAATGGTAAAAAAGGAACAAAAACAAAAGTATATAAAAGAAAACTAGAATTTCGAAATATTGTGGCCAAAAAGGATCTTGCGGTGCAGGTCGCCAACATGGCCCCCGACGGTGAGAAGCACCTATTACTGGCCGGCGACCAGCAACGCCACTTTACGTGTGGGACGACGCAGCACGCCCCCTTTCGTTGCAACATCTACGACCCGCACTATCCCGTCCTTGCCGGGATACACTGCTGTTACTCGTCCACGTGGCCAATAGTTTCTCGGAAGAGTCCCGTCGGCTACAAATACGAGATCGCCGATCATGAGTTGTCGGCTTTGAGGAATGGTTTTACGAGGGACGAGAGTTGGCAAGTATTCCTTGACAAAGCGTTGCCAAAAGTGATCTGCTAGTCTCTGCGCCTTCCTCCAATCGGCCCGTCTATGCAGGTCTGTGTCATCAAATGTTCCAGTGGCTGGTTCGTGACTGGAGCAACCGATTAAAAAAGTAAAAGGGGTGATAGCGTGCTCCGAATCGACGTCCACTGGTACGTGCGTGAGTGGCCTCGAATTAATTATGCATTCTGCTTCGAGGAGTAGGGTGTACAAAACTTCTTCTTTGGGAGCAAGCTCCCTCAGGGTGACAGCAATAGTGGTTTTCACTGATCGAACTAACCGCTCCCAACAGCCCCCCATAAAAGGCGCTGAAGGTGGGATGAAGCGCCATTCAATTTTGCGGTCTGTGCAGAAATCAAAAAGCTCCGGCAGTATCTTCGCGGCGCCGACGAAGCAGGTTCCGTTGTCTGAGTAGATGGAACTTGGGCATCCTCTTCTAGCGATGAAGCGCCGAAGCGCCATCAGGGCGGAATCCGACGACAAATTATCAACCAATTCTAAGTGCACTGCTCTGACAGTCATGCACGTAAAAAGTGCTATCCACCTCTTTGCTTTCCTCCTGCAGATGGTGACGTTGACGGGACCGAAATAGTCCAAACCGACATTGGTGAAAGGGCGCTGGTGATGTGCCAACCTCGCATCTGGAAGATCTCCACACGGTGGGGTTACAGGTTTCGTCTTATTATTGCGGCAAAACTGGCATTTTTGTGACACTCCTCTCACCGCTGGTCGTAAGCCGAGGACGTAGTATCTCTGGCGCAACTGGTTGACAACGGATTCGTTGTTTGCATGAGCGAACTTGATGTGCCAGTAGTGAATCAGGAGTTTTGTTATGTAATGTTTGCCATCCAGGATAATCGGGTGGGACTCCACGTCTTTCGTAGCACCAGTACGGCCAGAAAGCCTCAGTAGCCCGTCTTCTCCCAGAAAGATTGAGATATTTTTAAGTCTGCTGTCCTTAGAAAGGGGAAGCGCTGTAAGAACGCGAATTAAATCGATAGAAAATGAGTCTACTTGAATCTTCAGAAATAACTGGATCTCTGCAACGTTGAGATCTTTTACGGAAAGTGAAATTAAATTTTGGTGATCTCGGAGGGAGTTTGAAGGAAATTTTGAATTTGGATGTAAAATTGACCGAAAAACTCTAATACACTGATGTACTCGAGCTGTGGCGCGAAGCAGGCGTAGCCAGCTACTAAAACGCTGGTGGTCCGCAACTACCGGTGAAGGCAGTTGTCGCGGTTCGGCAATCAAGAGTCCTACCGATTCCGAATCACGTTTTAGTTCTTCGGCCACCGGTGGGACGTTACACACTGGTTCACATGGCCAGTCAGCATCTGGTGACAAAAGGAATGAAGGGCCAGTGAACCAACGTGATGAAGTTGAGAATTTGTCACGGCTACGCGTAGCGTCGTCAGCGACATTTAAAGCCGTGGGGACGTACAGCCAATTTTGAATACAAGTTGTTTCGGATATCTCTCCTACACGAAACGAAACGAAAGCTTTAAATACGCAGGCGTCACTACGAAGCCATTTCAGTACAGTCAGTGAATCTGACCAGTAAAAGGTTTGATCAGGCTTCCGCCTATGCGCGTCGGTTACGTACGTGCCAAAACGACAGGCGATAAGGGCGGCCTGCAGTTCAAGTCTTGGAATGGAGACAGGTTTAAGTGGCGCAAGCCGGCCTTTTCCCCCAATAAGACACACGCTTACGCTATCGTCGTCGCAAGTAAAGCGCCAGTAGGCTGCGCAGCCATAAGCTCGTTCGCTTGCGTCGGCGAAAACGTGAAGCTGGACGTTTTTAGGATGTTTGTTACTATTCATATAGCACCGAGGTACAGAACTATTACACAAATTTTGAATTTCACAAAACCAACTTTTCCAGTCTTCAATCAACGGGCAAGGTATTATTTGATCCCAATCAACGCCTAACTTCCAGGTTTTTTGAAAAAGCGCACGACCTTTCATTATAACCGGGATTAAAAAACCCAGAGGATCATAAATAGACATTAACAAAGAGAGAACAGACCGTTTGGTAAATTTAGTTGGTAATTTTGGAAGAGACTGTAAAAAATGCAGCCTATCCCCACTGACGTTCCACGTCAGGCCCAGTACGCGAACTTGTGAAGGAGAAGTTGGACCTAAGTTTACCTCTGTATCTGTGGCGCGCAGGTCAGAAGGGATCAAAGCTAACGCTTCCTCATGATTTGATACCCAAGACCGCATTTCAAAACAAGCAGCCTTGTGTATACACAGTATTTCCGATGCTAGTTTGGCAGCTTCGCTGGAACTGTCAAAACTGCCCAAAAAGTCATCCATGTAATGGTCTTCGATAATAGACCGTACAGCATCAGGGTATTTAGATTGAAATTGACTTGCGTTTCTATTTTTAACCCATAGCGCAGTACATGGGCTAGATGCAGCACCAAATATCATCGAAGACATTCGGAATTCTTGGAGTGGTAAATCAGGGCTGTCTCTCCATAAAAATCTTTGGGAGTCTCTATCTTCAGGTCTTATCTTAATCTGTGGAAACATTTCCCTGATATCCCCTGACAGAGCAACTTGACCTTCCCTAAATCGCATGGCGATGCTGAGCAGTGGCTGTAAAAGATCTGGTCCAGTCAATAACAGTGAATTAAGGCTGATACCAGCACACTTTGCTGCAGCATCATGGACTACGCGCAACTTCTTTTTGTGTGGATGGACGACTCCAAAATGAGGGAGGTACCACGGGATATGACCAGAAGGAGGACCTGTACATAGTTCAGCATAGCCCTTGCTGATCATGCCTTGAATATTTCGTTTGTAAGCATCAGCATAAGTACTATCTTTGGCCATCTTACGTTCAAGACTCGTGAACCTAGAGAGAGCCAACTCGCGACTTTTAGGGACAGCTGTGATGTTATCACGCCACAGCAGTCCCGTTTCGTACCTACCTGAATTTTGTCGTTTGGTTGTGCCCTCGAGAATATCTAACGCGCGTTGCTCACTAGCGCTACGATGATCAATCTTTGTAATTCCTATTGAATCCAGTTTAAAATAGTCTTTAACGAGTAAATCTAACGAAAGATCGTTGTCGTCAACAGTGGTGATGTGGTTAAATGAGTCAACGTATTGAGACCTATGTGAAATGGTACCAAAGAGAACCCAACCTAACGCCGTAAGGGCAACTGCTGGCTGATTACGAGTGCCATGGCGAACTGCTTTAGGAAGCGTCATTTGCCAATTGTCTGTCCCTATGAGGAGCATAGGCTGCGCATCATCGTAGCTTAAGACGTTAACCAGGTCTGACAGATACTTATACTCGACAATGTCATCTAAAGGAACAGATTGGCTTTTAATACCTAAGTTAGGAATAGCGCGCGCCCTTATTTCAAACGTATCTGCACTGTGTCGGCCTTTCACCTTGATGTCAATGAAACTTACGTCAGCCTGTGTATTCAACCCACCAATACAGTTAATATTTAATTTGCACTTATGCCCCTTAGCTCCCACCGAGTCCGCCACAGATTTATCCAAAAGCGTTACGGAACTCCCATCATCCAATAAGGCGTATGTATCCACACTGCCATGGGGTCCAGTGACGGTGACCGCTATCACCTTTAGAAGTGGCTTGAGAGAAGACGAGTTTGGCGGCGAAGAACTATGGGCCACGATGGCCGATTTCGGTTTGTCCATAGAGGAACTTGCCTCAAAAATAGTACAAGGAATTTCTGTGGCTGATTGTACTACCGACGATGATGATGACTGTACTTCTACGTGAGCTGAGGTTGCTGACCGGGTTCTGTGAAGCAGTGTGTGGTGCCGTCTTTCTGTTGGGCAACCTTCAACTTCACATCGTTTCTTACAGAACTTGTATTGATGCGAGCCTTTGCGAAGACATTTACGGCAAACTTTGTTATCCATAACCCACTGCCAACGATCATCCAAGGAAAGAGATTTAAAACTTCCGCAACCGCTTACCTCATGATTGCCTTTATCACAGTATTGGCATGAATAAATACTTTTTGTAGAATCTGAAGAGGTTGCAATTGCGTAAATTTTATCTTTGTTTGTTTTGATAGGTTGACTTTTATTGACATTGATGGGTGTCGACTCTGACGTTATAAAACCGAATTTAATTTGCAAATTTGCTTCATTTTCTAAAAAGTCAGCCAAATTTTCTAATTTAAATTTGCCAGAGCCCACCCGTGCCGCCGCAAAGTCAGCCCATCTCGATCGGAGCAGCGGAGTTAACTTGCCTATTATAGTATTTGCAAGTTCGGGTGCCGCGAGATACTCTGGTTGGTTGAGAAGCCGGATGACCTCAACACAGTTGCGAATTCGACAGGCGAAGACGTTAAGCTCTCGTGGAGCCTCGTAAACAGCGAGTCTAGGAAGACCTCGAACGAGAGCAAGCTGCTGTAAAACGATATACTCAGGTTGAGCGAACCTGTTCTCCAGTGCCCTGATGATCTGCTCTGGGTCATCCGCAGACACAAGTAGTATCGCGACGGCCTCCCTTGCTGCACCATGAAGAGCTGCTGCGATCCTGATTATGTTGTCGCTCGGCGTGAAGCTTCCCTTGGACTGCTGGAAAGCCCTCTTGAACGGGAGCCAGTCCAGTGCTCGACCGTCAAATCTAGGGATATCACTCACCCTTGTTTTCTTCTGGCCGAGGTCCGCGATTGCGTTGGCGAGCAGAATAAAATTGTCTTGTGTATCATTTCTATCTTGTATTTTATTTCTGTGCAAATTACATTTGTCATAACTACAGTTGTGTGTACCTAGTTCTGGTGCATGTAAAGTAGTGTTTACTTGATCAGCGTTTTCTCGGTGGACACTGCGACATGAAAACTTGGCAGGCTGCATTACAAAAAGTCCTTGGGCTTCACGGGGTTCAGGTCCTCGCTCCGGAGAGAAGGAGGCAGTTTTGGCCTCTGGCCTGGTAGCAGGCTCGTCACCGGGTTGTAACTCCGATGTAGGTAAATGGCGTGCTCCGCCAGGGCTCTCATTGTCCGTTTCCCTGTCGAGAGGACGCATTTGATTAAATTGATCTGAAACTACGGTGCTATTATGAGAACGAACTAACCAATTTTCCACGTAGTCTGTTCTTGAGCTGCGCGAGGAACCACTAGCAATGACCGCAAGCTCGGCCTGCAGTTCAAGATCTGCCAATGCCTTCTCACGCGCGGCAGCAGCCCTCTCACGCTCCGCAACTGCTTCGGCAGCAGCTCTCTCACGCTCCGCAGCTGCTCTCTCACGCTCCGCAGCTGCTCTCTCACGCTCCGTAGCAGCTTTTTCGCGATCTGCGTCTATTTTAGCCAAACGTCGTGCATGCTCGACCCTTGCGGCTAGTTGCTGTGCTTTTACGGTGGATGTAGATCTGGAACTTGATTTTGAGTGAGATTTCGACAGTGGATGAATAATTGGGGATGAGCTTACTCCAGGCGCTTGGGCGCTTAGGTCAGGTAACTGGAGAGGCATATCTTGTGTTTCGGCGTGAGGTATGCTGGACGGCGCTGGTGCGAGGACACCACGGGAAGAAGCACAGTCTTGAATGGCAGCAATATCACGAGACACTGATGCACTTTCACGTAATTCCGGGTTACTTTTATGGACCAGCGAGCGGAATCTGGTTACCATGGGCATGGCCGTATATTTTAATAGCACAACTTCTGACACCAAAAAATGTTGAGGATGGCCAAAATAAAACCCCGGATTTCCTTTATAACCAGCTCATCATCGAATTTATTTTACACTGTTTTTGACATATACATTTTGAATGGTAAAAAAGGAACAAAAACAAAAGTATATAAAAGAAAACTAGAATTTCGAAATATTGTGGCCAAAAAGGATCTTGCGGTGCAGGTCGCCAACAGCGGGTGACGTGACAGTCAGGCTCCGCACGGGCTGCCGTGCTGGCTGCCACGCTCACGCGGGCCGTCGCCGCGCCACCAGGCGCAGTGCGGGCCTGCCCTACACCATACAGGTGAGAGGCGGGTGACGTGACAGTCAGGCTCCGCACGGGCTGCCGTGCTGGCTGCCACGCTCACGCGGGCCGTCGCCGCGCCACCAGGCGCAGTGCGGGCCTGCCCTACACCATACAGGTGAGAGGCGGGTGACGTGACAGTCGGGCTCCGCACGGGCTGCCGTGCTGGCTGCCACGCTCACGCGGGCCGTCGCCGCGCCACCAGGCGCAGTGCGGGCCTGCCCTACACCATACAGGTGAGAGGCGGGTGACGTGACAGTCGGGCTCCGCACGGGCTGCCGTGCTGGCTGCCACGCTCACGCGGGCCGTCGCCGCGCCACCAGGCGCAGTGCGGGCCTGCCCTACACCATACAGGTGAGAGGCGGGTGACGTGACAGTCGGGCTCCGCACGGGCTGCCGTGCTGGCTGCCACGCTCACGCGGGCCGTCGCCGCGCCACCAGGCGCAGTGCGGGCCTGCCCTACACCATACAGGTGAGAGGCGGGTGACGTGACAGTCGGGCTCCGCACGGGCTGCCGTGCTGGCTGCCACGCTCACGCGGGCCGTCGCCGCGCCACCAGGCGCAGTGCGGGCCTGCCCTACACCATACAGGTGAGAGGCGGGTGACGTGACAGTCGGGCTCCGCACGGGCTGCCGTGCTGGCTGCCACGCTCACGCGGGCCGTCGCCGCGCCACCAGGCGCAGTGCGGGCCTGCCCTACACCATACAGGTGAGAGGCGGGTGACGTGACAGTCGGGCTCCGCACGGGCTGCCGTGCTGGTTGCCACGCTCACGCGGGCCGTCGCCGCGCCACCAGGCGCAGTGCGGGCCTGCCCTACACCATACAGGTGAGAGGCGGGTGACGTGACAATGCCCAACACATCAGGCTACCCAATTTGTTGCAAAATCGCCCGTAGCATAAGCGCATAAGACGTGTTTCTGCCTTACTTCCGAGAGGTCCTGGGTTCCAATCCAAGGTTGAGCCAAAATTGTTTCCGAGATTTTCTGTCATGAATTTCTCAAAAATAGCTCGGAGTCGGGAAGTTGGCGGTGTTGCACCCCCGGGCCTCGGTGCGCACGTTAAGCCGTTGGTCCTGCGCCTGATCTCTCTCCGGTCATGTCGGTTTGCCGTCTCACCGAACTTTGAGAGTGATGGAACAGTGAGTGCACCTGTGTATTGCGCTCACACTTGTACACTATAATATCTCCTACGTAATTGGCTGATCTCTGTTGAGATTGGCCGCCGTGGTCGAAATCGGCAAGGAGAACTATTATTACTGTGACGTGCTTGCCACGGTAAATACAAACCCCAGATGCAGCAACCGCAGCCAACACCTCCGCAGCGCTACTTGTGTCTTTGAATCCAAATGAAATACGGCTATGACGTTATTATAATGACATAAACCTGGTGTCACCTGACTGCGGTCGCTGCATGAGTTCTGTGCTGAAGTGGCACATTAAACTGATCACGAGGTACTGAAACATAATACATTTTGTGTATGTTTTGCAATTAAACCGAATTCTGAGTAATGCTATACTAAGGAGTCTAAGTTATTTAAATCATTTTTATTCTATTCATACATATTTTGACAAACTTTGTGAAACTGACTAAAATTTTAAATTTGAATGCTAATCATAAGCAAAACCGGTGCACTTATTTTACTGTACCACCTATAAATACCATGTTTTAAGTAATTTAAAGATTTTGTAAGGAGTTGATAAAAGAAACAACTGAACTAGATCGTTCCCGTTTAATGAATGCCCAATAATACACTCAACAGTATCTTATAATATAGTGAATACAAGTAACATACACAATACATGTATATATGAAAGGGTTGGTACATCATAATTTATTATCATTATTATTATTTCTAGGCTCTAGTAACTACTGAACTACAAGTCCAGGGCAACCCGAAATGTCTTCACGAATGTATGACTACCCTCCTTCGACTCGCGCGCCGAACTTCCAAGGACGAAGATACAGATCTGTCTGGTGGAAACTATTTTACAAAACAAGAGGACATTACAGCAAGTAAAATTCCCGAAACGAGCACAGATTTGGAGATTGACACGAACAAATTCGAATCTCTCGCGTTAAATGAATCAGGCATAGACAGAGTCAGTGAAATAGAATCGTTATCCAAAGAGAACTTGGTGGAGTCGAGGACGCACAGTTTGAATATTTTGAGAGCGTTGTTCAGGAACTCCGTTTTGGAGGAGAGTTTGGCGGGATACGTGGGGGAGGGGCTGATGGTCGCGCTGGACGGGTTCGAGGGAGACACGTGGATGGTGAGTTGTGATACTGTTCATTCAAAGTTTTATATAAAAAATTTTTTTAACTTTATCAAAAACGATAATCCTTAGTTAAGAATTTACCAGTTTCTACACTTTAGAAAAAGTATTCTTGTGAATTGTTTGCAGCAACATACAAGCAGCAACGTAACAATTAGTTGGAAAACCTTATTTTCTTATTTTGCCGTAAAGTAAGACCATTTATCTAGAATACCTGACGTACCAAAAATATTTAAAAACACGTGACAAAAGTTTGACCTTTATATTTTCGATAAATGCGAAACTTAAGCTATAAGGGTTAAAAGGAACGTCTAAGCCCTTGGAAAAATGAATTAAGTTAGTACACCTTTGGGCTCTTTTTGGCGGGGTCAAGTCGTGCCCCTAGGTAGGAAGGAATATTCTTATTCTTGTTAGTTGTGATGGCATAGGGTTGTGGACTGCCCAGCTGTCACGCTGGACGACGGAAACCTTGACGTAGTCGCCAAGTTTTTTCAACCTTGGGTCGCGTGTGTCAATCTCTCTTACGCTGAAAAAGAGGATTATTGTTCTTTAAATTTCCACTAAACGACGCCAGCACTGGAACCCAAATACATCCAACTGTTAACACCTAAAAAAACTAGAGCTGGAAGTCTCAGCATATACAGTACAACTCACAACGTGACACAGAAGATGCACCTGGAATCACAACTCGACGCGTTTCGCCTTTACACGTGGCATTCTCAGGAGATGTTGTCGCTTCGACAGACTACGACCTCGTAGTCTGTTGTAGTGTTGTGATTCCAGGTGCATCTTCTGTGTCACGTTGTGAGTTGTACTGTAAGTCCTGCGACTTCCAGCTCCATCAGCTAAATCTTAACCACTTAGCCTCTTCGTACACAAGGCTAATGAATTTGTATGGCGGTGTTAAATACGCGATAGGCGGGGACGTGTTACAGACGTGTGCAGTAAAAGCCAGGTTAGAGCGCACTGTCGTTTATTGGCAAGGGCGACCCGGGGACGAGTCGCGGGGCGCGGGGCGTAGCGGCGCAGCGCATACGCAACAGTTCCTCCCCAAATAGTTTACACTATATAATATTCTTAGACATCTAAACAAAAGAACTTTTTATAATCTACTCGGGGTACAGGTCGTAACAACCTTCCGGTTCTGTTGCTAGCTGGGAGTTGTTCAGTCGACGTAAGGTCTGATTCCAAAGTTGCCCCATTCTCCCCTCCAAGTTCTGCTGAATCGTAGAATTCTTCCTCTTCATCTTGTGTGCGCCGTGGTGAAAGCATGTGTTCTTCTACAGGCTGGGTTTCATTTCTGTCGTTTGGTAAGGCGCTTGGGGGTGAGGTGGACTTAGTAAAATCTTCTGCTTCTATTAAACAGTCTTCAGCAACCGGTTGATGATCTGTACCCGAATAAAATATAAAGAATCAATTGATTTTTATGTTTTTTACATGTTTGTGACGTTATACAATCTTTGACTATATATGTAACCTGACCAATCCTTTTTACAATAGTTCCTTTGTTCCATTTATAGAATTTAATGTGAAATTTTTTATATAGAACAGTATCTCCTTCACTAAAACATTGTCTGTTTTTTCCACCGTAATATTTACTCTGCAAAAACTGTTTGGTTTTGACGTTATGAGCGAGAGCGTCGGATGACGGCGGAGCAGCCCGCGGGTTAATCAAGTCTAAGCGAGAACGAAGTTTGCGTCCGAACACTAGCTGAGCAGGCGAAAACCCTGTAGTAGAATGAACTGAGTTTCGATAATCAAATAGGTATTTCAGTAATTTGTTATTAACATCTCTTATGTTACTATTTCCCAGAATATATGACTTTATACCCCGTTTTACAACTTTTACGTAACTCTCCGCCTGCCCATTGCTAGCCGGGTGATATGCGGGTGACGTCACATGAGAGATACCGTTAGATTTGCAAAAAGTATCAAATTCCTGTGAAGTAAATGCTGTACCATTGTCACTGACAAGCGTTCGTGGCAACCCAAATCTCGAAACGAACTCCAGTAATTTACCTATAACTGCGGTTGAAGAAGTATTTTTCATATGGTAAGCCTCGACCCACTTGCTATGAGCGTCTACAATAATAAGGTACGTGTGATTATTGATGGGACCTAAGAAGTCTATATGTATTCTGTGGAATGGTTGAGTCGGATGCGGCCATACCGCCAGTGGCGTGCGATTCGGTGACGGCCTTAATTGAATGCAAACCTTACAACCCCCTATCATTCTTTCTATTGATTCGTCAACCCCTGGGAACCAAAATCTAGAACGTGCCTCTGCTTTACTTTTTACTATTCCTAAATGAGATCTATGCAACTCTGCCAAAATTTTACGTCTCAAAATTTCCGGAATTACTATCTTATGCCCGCGCATAATACAGCCGTTTTCATAAGAAAGTTGTGTTCTACATAAATAGTATGGCTTTAAAACTGGATCGCGCATTTTGGGTGGCCAACCGTTGAGTATATAGTCTACAACCTTACATAATGCTACATCCCTACTAGTGGATTCACGTATTTCACGAAGTGTAACCGGCAAGGTGCCATCTGTTACAAAATAAACATATGATGCGCGGTCGTCGATGACGTCATCGGGGGTGCAGCTCTGAGCGGCGTGTGCACGCGCAGCCGCTTCTGTGAGCTCCGGCAGACTGGCGCGCGATAAGTAGTCAGCGCTATTGTCATTACTGCGTATATATTCAATTATGTAGTTGTAACCACTTAAAAACATTGCGTATCGCTGCAACCTATTAGCCGATACTTCGGGAATACCGCGTTGCGGGCCAAAAATTGATAACAGTGGTTTATGATCCGTGCGAAGAATGAAGGGGTTTGATCTGCCGTACAAGTACTGATGAAATCGTCGCACTCCAAAAATAATAGCGGTGGCCTCTTTTTGAATTTGGGAGTATTTCTTTTCGGCAGCATTAAGAGTACGAGAAGCGAAGGAAACAGGTTTTTCTATTCCGTCATTCCCCACCTGCGACAATATGGCCCCAAGCCCGTCAGGGGATGCATCCACTGTCAAAATAACTTTTGCCTTAGGGTCAAAATGAGCCAAGACACGATCCGACGCCAGACACTTTTTGATTAAATTAAATGCATAGTCATGCTCTTTGTTCCACTCCCATTTATTACCTTTATGCAATAATTTGTAAAGTGGATTTAAAATACTTGATGCGTTAGGGACAAAATTTCGATAGTAATTGATGAGTCCTAAAAACGATTGAAGTTTATTTAAGTTAGAGGGAACAGGGGCCTCTAAAATGGCTTTAAGTTTTTGCGGTGATTTTTGAAGCCCATTTTTATCAATAGTATAACCCAAATATTCTACTTTATCTTTAAAGAGTTCACATTTACACTGTTGAAGCGTTAATCCGGCGTCCTGAAGTCTTTCAAGTACCGCATTCAGTCTTTGAAGGTGAACAGATCTATTGGGTCCTGAAATTAAAATATCATCAAGCATACAGACCACGCCGTCCAAGCCTGACAACAAACAGTCCATAGCCCGCTGAAAGATAGCTGGCGCGCTCGCTAGCCCAAACACAAGCCTGGTGTATTTAAATAAGCCACGATGAGTATTAATACACGTGAGGTTTTGCGACTCTTCATCTAAAACAAATTGAGAGTACGCTTGTGTCAGATCTAGTTTACTGAATTGAATACCTCCGTGTAGCCTAGCAAAAAGTTCCTGTGCAGTGGGCAATGGGTACTGTTCGACGACCAGCTGTTTGTTAATAGATACAGAGTAGTCTGCGCACAACCTAATTGAACCGTTGCGCTTGAGTACCGGAACAATAAAAATTAAAATTCAATAAAATTCATTTATTTCTGTAACTAGGCTAAGAACTAGCACTTTTACACGTCCCAACATATAAATTAACCCTACCACCGCTTCGGGACAATTTGGGCCAGTGCTGAGAAGAAGCGGCGCAAGAAACTCAGTCACTATTGTCATTGCCTCTTTTCAAAATTGATTTACAATAATTGTAATTGTTTGCATTTAAACATTTCCATATATCTTTGTCATTTATATAATCATCAATTTTATAATATCCTTTCGACATTAATACATCTTTAACAACTGTTTTAAATTTATCTAAAGGCAATGAAATTAAATTTTCAGGTAATTTATTAAAAAATGATACACATCTACCCATAAATGAGTGACCAACCTTATGAAGCCTAAAATGTGGAACGGCAAGCCTATTTTTTTGTCTTGTGTTGAAGTTATGCAAATCGCTATTTTTAGGAAATAAGTGTAAGTTTTTTCGAACGTAAATTAGGTTTTCGTAAATATATTGCGAGTAAACTGTAAGTATTTTAACTTCTTTAAACAATTCACAACAACAACAACAATAGGTGAAGCGTAAGATGCATGCTGAACCGATTTTAAAACACCAATACTGATTAGCCGGTCAATTTCCGCATCTAAATCACCCTTGAGGGCGAAAGCAACTGGCCGAGGCTTAAAAAATACAGGCTTTGCGTTTTCTTTGAGCTGTAAGCTTACTTTATATTTATTAAATTCACCCAACGAGTCCGAAAATACAGTAGGGTAACGTGACTGTAATTGTTTCAATAAGTCGTTCGACGATAAAAAATTAACAGGACATAATTCAAGTTTAAATCGTGAAATAAAGTCTCGCCCTAGTATCGGAGGTCCACCATGACGCACGACGTAAACATCAAGTGAATTCGACATATTGTTGTACATAAATGATAAGCGTAGAATACCTAAACAGGTTATTTGGTCCCCGGTATAACTTAATAAATGCTTGTTAGTCAATGTCAATGGTAGGTTTTGAAAATGAGACTTATAAACTTTATCTGAAATGGCCGTGACCGCTGACCCGCTATCAATTTGAAACTTCATTCTCACCCCCTGAACGAAAACTGTTTCACACATTGGTTCGCCGCGACAGGATCGAATATTGAACAAGGTTGACTTACCGTCGTCATCCTCGCTCTCGTTTCCCGTGGCACTATCTAAGAAGTTAATTTTTTTGCACATCCGCCGTAAATGCCCTTTAGTGTTGCACTTTTTACACTTATAATTACTAAATCTACACTCGGATGCCGTGTAATTTTTATAACCGCACACCGAACATTGGGTCTTGTTAACACTAGCACTTTTTACGCGATTCTCCTGGCTTATCTTATACAGCGCTTGCTCCGCAGGCGCATGCGCTGCCGCTGATGACGCCGCTCCTTGACGCGCGCAACGCACGCTCATCGCCAGTTCCAACGCCTTAGCGAGTGTTAACTCCTTCAAGTCCTGCGCGAATAGCTTCTCACGCTCTGGTCCCGGTAGCATCCCCATCACAAAGCGATCTCTGAGTGCTTCTTCGACGTTGAGGAAACCACAATAAGCCGTAAGACCGCGCAATCTTGCCGCCCATTGACTGTAAGACTCTTCTTGATGTTGTGTTGCGACGTAAAAATTGTACCGTTCGCCGAATCCGCATTTCTTCGGTGTGAAATGATTATCTAACAGCTTGATAATGTCTTCGAATGGTACCTCATGCAGTTCTTTTGGCAGGGCCAAATCCGCAGCCAATTTATATGTACCATCGCTGAGTGCACTCAACAGAATAGCTCTTCTTTTTGTACCCTGAGGATCCTCTGCCGCCCCGATATCATTCGCGATAAACCATTGGCTCACTCTATTCTTGTACGTTTTCCAACACTGTGAATTATGGTCAAAAGATGACAAAATTCCGAAATGAGCCATTTTTTTATTTTAGTCGCGGGTAGGAAAACCAGTCGCCAGTGTTAAATACGCGATAGGCGGGGACGTGTTACAGACGTGTGCAGTAAAAGCCAGGTTAGAGCGCACTGTCGTTTATTGGCAAGGGCGATCCGGGGACGAGTCGCGGGGCGCGGGGCGTAGCGGCGCAGCGCATACGCAACAGGCGGTAGTCGCTTGGAGACTAAAATCGCCTTGTGTACGAAGGGGCTTATCCTCTTGTAAACCCGTAGGAGCGCAACAGTTCGACGCTGCTGTTCTCGGCGCTGATGGTGCGGGTGTTCGGCGTGATGCGCGGGCGGGGGGTGGGCTCGCCCGCGCCCCGGAACACGATGACGGGCCGCATCTTCTTCCTGCGGTACCCGCGCCTCTACGACTTTATTCTGGTGAGTACACACGTTAAGCAGTCCAGCCTATAGAGCAATTGGGATCTTTATCGATATGAGATATTTTTTTATAATAATAATATAAAAAGCTTTATTGCTTACATAACTAAGATTCAATGAAACAAACAAACATAGCACATAACAAAGCAATTGGAGGTGGTTCAGCTTGTGCTTACTTGGGATATGATCCCAAACAGCGCTGGTTTTCAGCCACACTCATCTACATACATAATTGAAAAGCACTCCAGCGCGTGTGTGTGTGTCAATGTGTGAAGTGTGTGTAGTAATTTTATCGAAGTATACATTAAGGGGCAGTGAACTCCAGTGACCGTGGACAATATCTTCCGCAGCTAGTTGTTTCTTTAATAAGGCTACTTTGTATTTATTCTAACACAATCTTAACTCATTCTTTCTTGCATAGGTGGTGGTAGGTCAATCCATATGCTTGCTGCGCTTATATTATTAGCTTATTACAACAAACTGAGATGTGTCTTTTCAAAGATACATATCAGTTCTTAAATGTAACGTAATATAGTTTCTAGCACATTTATACCATGAATGTACGGTCTTACATTTACTAAATAATATATTTTGACGAACTGCGTGGTGTAGGGGTGTGAGTGCCGGTCATCTCAACGCGCCGCCATCCATTTCTAAGGTTAGGGGTTTGATTCTCGTTCGGGCACAATGTAAAAAACTATTTTTAGGTTTTCAGGAGTCCGAGTGTTCGGAGGTACCACCATTCGTTGTTTCACACAAGTGTTAAAGCTTACATAGGGATCTGAGCAATGTATGTGATGTTGTCTCATTTATTTTCCTTTGCTATATCACCTACATAATCCAGTGTCTCTTATCTGTAACGAGATTTGTATATTTTGCACCAGTGGGCTTAGCACGAACTTTATCGTAACGTATTCGTGTCGTCCAAACGTCAGAAACTGACAGTTTCCCCATAGACATTGACAAGTTAAGTTGTTCTTGCTCACCCCCAGAACAAGCTCCGAGCGGCAGCGGCGTCGACGGCAGCGGCGCGGCTGCACCCGTGCCTGTACCCGGCGCTGGTGCTGCTGGCGCGGCTGCACCCGTCGGCGCTGGAGGGCGCGGCGTCGTCGCTGCGCCTCGCCGCGCTGCTGCCGCGCGTCGCCGGCGCCGCCGCCGCGCCGCACCACGCCACGAGGCGGCTGGCGGCCGCGGCCGCCCAGCCCCTTGTGGCGAGAGATCAGTAAGCTTGCTCTTGTTTATGTCTGTCACCTATATCAGGTTCTTAAGATCTACAGCGCTGCGATAAGGCTGGCTGCGGCCACTTGTGATGTACACATCATTCTACAAGAGTCTTGGTCGAGGGTCTCGGTTGGTGGTATTAGTAAAGATCATTAAATTTGTTCTTCTTTTGTCCGTGTACCAACTTAGTGTGGAGCACTACGAGGCATACGCTGCACTGTTTTGCTCAACCGCTTGTGCCAGCGATACGTTACTAAAGTGCCGACGGATTAGTCCGTTTATGGAGTGGCTAAAGATTCACTAAAACACTTGGGTGCCTCTCGCCTATGATAAGACATTCGGGAGCCGCTGGAGCCATACATGATACTTCAGGCACATTTTAGTCACTCTGATGCCATTTAAGACCCTTTGTGTTATTAAGGAGTACATTATCTAACACAGACATGGCCGTCCTTCAAGGTGGACCAGCAAGCAGCACACTCTTTGACCCTGCAATGGATCAAAGGTAGCTCGTAAAGGTGCAAGCGTTGCACCCATGCTGTCTTACTTATGCGCCTGACAAGTGTCAATAATTCCTACGCCACAGGGTCCTTCAAGCGGACCCAGGTTGGGTTCGCTTTATTCCACATTAACTTAGATTTTCCTCTTGCAGATACTTCAAACACATAGAATCGATGTTGACCGCGATAGCTGACCGTAATATCAAACGCAACGACTGCCACGGCGTTCTCCTTCAGATCACGAAGCTTCTAGAAAACATCGGGCCTGACATAGTCAACCCAGAATGCAGCCTAGCTATCATAGACAAGATAGAACCAACGCTATGGGTGCTAGAGCAAGCCAGCAGCAAACTTCCTTGTTATGTTATAGCTGATGAATATACAAAAGTGATCAATCTTATACTCATGAAAGTTGTGAGGTGAGTTAAATCAGATTAGTAGTGATAGTAATGGATTTCCACAACACATTAAACTTTATATTTCTTTTTCAGATCTCCTTCGCAAATAAGTGACAAGATTTCTGAAAGAATAATACATCATTTAAATAAAATATTACTTACACAAAATATTCCACACGTAGCCCCTGGGCGGGAATTGTGTCTAGCCAACGTTTTTAACTTATGCCTTGTAATTCACAACTTAAAACTGAATACTGAAGAGATCTGTAAAACAGTTTTCCATGGACTAGACCACAAATCATATGAAGTTGTATTGAGTGCCTTAAACTATTTACTAATACTTCACAACAGTTTGATCATAGAGAACTGTTACTTCCAAGAAAACTTATCGAGAAATACAAGCTTCAAAGAACCAGTGCTATTGCAATTACGAAGCAGCAAAGAATACACGCCAATGCTCTGCAAAGTGTACCAGAACAGCAGATACCAAGAGTGTCTTCAGAAATCATTGAAAGTTTTGGTCCTAGAAAATGACACGCAAAAATACATCGTTCAAATTAAACAGGGGTCCGACGCTGAAGCATCCGATGATGAAATCATAAGAACATTATTAAACTGCATACAGAATGAACATGAGAATTTGACTCCTATCTACTTGGAGAGTTTATCAAAGTTTGTATCGAAAAAGCTTGAAGAAACCAGCTTACCTATAAGCACATTGCTAGAAGTGTTGAGGCTGATATACGAATGCAGTTCATCGGACAATAGTGATAACACAAGAAACGTGGTCGCTAGTTTTATGGAGAAAAACTATCAGGCCCTGATGACAATAGTCTTAGACGGATTAAGTGATGAAGATAAATGTAAGTAACAGATTCTTTTTTTATTCCTCAAAATTTATTCTCATTTTACTATGCCTTATCCATTTGTCAATTGTTCGGATGCTTTTTTGTAGTATATATTATATATGTTAGGAAGAAAATCAAAGAATCATACTGATTGTAATCCCCTTGTAACCGGAACTGGAACTCTCAAATTCTATGGGGAGGTCTGTAGCTATGTTCAATGCAATTCATTGCAATGTTCAAGCAGTGAAATGAATAAGCCTTACCGCGGGGTCCGCGGGTCCTCACTATGGCGCCAAAGTTTGTCGAAAATCATATCACCCAATGAGGACTTCGTTGTTCTTCGTTGTCCTTTACGCTGATTGGTGCTTGTCTAATGGCTTCACTTTTTTTTTGACCCCAGTCGAATTCAAATCTCTCGGCCTCGCCGTCATCACCACGATCCTCGAAGACGACGACGAAGCTATCCGCCAACGTGCGTCCGATGTCATATCCGGTGGTCGTGTGCTACCGGCTAAGGCGGCGGAAGTACTGCTGGAGAGGATCGACGAGCCAGCGATGTTCGTGCTGCTGGCTCTGCTGGACTTCCGGTCTGAAGTGTGCATGACGGACGAGATTAGCGATGAGGTGAGATTTCTTAAAAGGCATGATGACAAATATCTTAAATACACTGCTCAACAAAGTCTAGGGAACAGGAGGTTTTTAGGGAATATTTTTATTTTTATATATTTTTGTTTTAAAGTTTGTATACCAATCGATGCGCAATTTAATGCTTAATTAGTTGCGTATATAAATAAAGGATTCAGTTTTTGAATTACGAGGTAATTTTAATGAAAAACAAAGAAAGTGTATTACAGAACTAAACAAAGAAATTTAATTTAATAAAATTTCTTAAAAATTAAAACATTACAGTTAAGAACAAATATGCGGGGACTTTTTTAATAATCAGTTGGACCCCCTAAGGCATTAACAACAGCTTGCCATCGTCGTGGCATACTGATTATGAGACTTTCGATTGTCTCTTGTGGAAGAAGACTCCATTCTCTGGAGAGATGTGAAAAAAGTTCATCTGCTGTGTTCAAATTTTGAGGGAGATTTCTAAAAGCCCTTCTCTTTAGTAAATCCCACGCGTGTTCAATGGGATTGAGGTCCGCGAACTGAGCAGGCCACTCCAGCACTTCGATGTTGTACTCGCGGAACACATCCATCACCTGACTCGCAGTATGTGGTCGTGCATTATCTTGCATAAAAATAAAATCTGCGCCCACATTTTGTCGGTGCGGGATAACCACGGATTGGACTACCTGTTCGCAGTATCGCTCTGCATTTAAATTTCCCCTGATCAAAACGAGATCCGTCCGTCCACCCAGGCGGATTCCAGCCCACACCATGATTGTACCACCTTGGTAGGGATGCACCTCCTGTGGGTTTTGAAGCCGACTCTGCCGACCAGGAATCCGCCAAACACGCACTCTTCTTGAATCTGGATGAAATCCGAAGCGAGATTCATCGGAGAACAGTACATGTGCCCACTGATCTACGGTCCACTGCAAATGTTCACGTGCCCACAATAATCGACGTCCTCGATTTCCATGACGCAGCGCGGGCACTCTTAGTGGTCTGCGAGCACGAAGATTAGCTTCATGGAGTCTCCTCCGAGCAGTCTGGTCACTGATAGCAACCTGGTGCTGCGACTGGAGGTCTCTACCAACTGACGAGCCGTAATGGTGGGTTGCCTCCTTGCGACATTTTGCAAAAAACGGTCTTGCCTTTCCGTAGTAACCCTATACCTGCCTCTGTGCCTTTCGGCTACATCGCCAGTAAGTCTGTAACGTGCCCACAGTCTGCAGATAACGCTCGCGTGAGAATTCAGAGCAGCTGCAACTTCGCGTTGGGGTAGCCCAGCTTCCAACATTCCTACAGCTCGAATCATTTCTTCCCGCGTTAAATGACGTCGTGACATAATGGCCGTAGTCACAAAAGTTACGAATAACAACAGTTAATTTTGTTTTTCAATAAAATCATAAAACAATAAAACAAATTTTTATCTTTAAAATTCTCATACAGTATCACTACACAGCAATCAAAGTGAAAGATTCCCGCCTTTTACGAAAATTCTTTTGTTTCTAATTTTTTTTTTTAAATTCGAACAACGTTTGATAAACATTCAGCCTACCTGTTTACCTCAAAGAGATCAGTACTTTTTTAAAGAAGATTTTACAAATAAAGTCATATAGTTGGCTTGTTCCCTAGACTTTGTTGAGCAGTGTATTTTCAAGACCATGGCGTTTAAAAAACATAGCCCCTATGAAGTTAATACAACCAGTATATTACCAATAACTTCAATAACTATTCGGTCAATTGACTCCGATTTCTGATACAATACCGTGACGTCACGATTTTGTATTCCCATACAAATTCTATGGAGGCAGACCGTTTTGACAGATAATAAAGAGTATGTCAACGATTGGTTGGTGTCATCTTTATCGTGATAAGTATTCACGTTAACTGTGATCAAGAGAACTTTGCCAATGTCTGGGTGGCCGAGTGGTTGAGGCACACGGGCCGGATTCCCAAGGACGGGTTCGATCCACGCCTCAAGACAGTTAACTTTTTCTACTTCAAAAATATTTGTTTACATTTAATTATTGTTAAATTCTGATTGAAAGAGGAAGAGGGGGCAAGAAGAATAATATTCAGGTGTCCCTGTGGCGTTTCCGTGTCATGAAGGTGATACTTATCTTTTGACCTGTTCTTATTTTCGTTCTGGCACTATTTGGATGCCAGAAAACAGTGTAGCATTTTTTTTACATTAATAAAACCTTATGTCAAACTTTGTATTTTTTACGGTTTAATTATTATTGTTTCAGTGTCGAGTATTTGATCAGAACGAAAGGTACAACATATTTTTAGAGGAATGTATGTGGACCGTCGCCTGCGCTCAGAAAATAAGGGAAAAATGCGAAAACGAAAATGATCGTGTTGTAACTTTTGTCAGAGCTATCATAGATAATGATGTGTACAGAAACATATTAGACAAACTTTGTAACAATAACCTTGTTATATTTAAGAAAATGCTTCTGAAAGACGCATCTGCATTCAACAATGAAGTTGTTAATCCTAAAATAGAATTATTTATAAATGAATTACATATTTTAAATGTGAAATAGATATTGCAATTACACAGTTTTTACACCTAACAAGCAATCAAAAGCATTGTTGAGTTAAAGGTAAGTTAATAAAAAATATTTTAAACATTATAAACTTTTATTTACAAGTTTTCCCAATCAAGATTCGTGTTTCAATTCGCACATAACAATATCAAACAAAACCTCTATAAACTACTCGCCTATAACAATTACTGTACAATGTACAAAGACAATTCTCATCAGCATGTAAAACTTGAACCACATGAAACAACTTTAAAAAAAATTAAGAAGAACTTTAGGAAATTTAAATAGTTTGGTTGGAAGACCAGGGGTCATTTTACGATCTTGTTTACCGCAGATCAGAAGCTATTGGCGCAAGATTTAGAGTTAGGAAGCTAAAGAGAAGCGCTTCCTACCGACCGGGTGTTATGGTCGGGGACCAAGGTCCGATAGACATCATCTTGATTTGTCTATCTATGCCGCGGTTCATGTGCGGTACTAGGCTAACAGCGCCATCTAGCCTACGGAGCCGTATCAGCGCGCGCTCGCTGTCGTGCGCCACCGTTAGGCATGCGCTTGTGATGGCGAACGGAAGAGGTTGCCACAAGCTCTTCTCAGCATGATTTTGTTCTATTTTTTTTAATTAAGAATGTTGCCAGTGATCGTTAAATCAAATCGCAATACGGCCCGAGTTGTAGTTGAAGGTCCGAAACGTAAATAAGATGTAAATAAATCGCGAAATAATCCGTAAAGAAGTGTATCATTTCAATGTCTACTCTTCGCGTAAACCAAAGAAAGAAAATGTGCCAATGTGGTCAAATTAATACAAGGACCGCTCATCAAATACTGGCCAGACCGGCATTTTTTTTTTCATAAACCTAAAGACATTATTTTTTTTGGGAAATCAATTGGTCACAGTCTTGTCTATTATACGCTATCCAATCTCGTTGTCCATACCTCTGCAAATCATCACACACTTTATTCGCGCAAACCGAAGAAACAGATATGTGCCAATGTGGTCAAAATTAATACTATGACGCTCATCAAATACTGGCCAGACCATTTTTTTTTTCACAAACCTAAAGACAAAGTTTTTTTTAAGAAATCAATTGGTCATAGTCTTACGCTATCCAATCTCTTTGTCCATACCTCTACAAATCACACACTATTCGAAAATACACACAACAACCGAATTGACTATAACAGCTTATTCCGTCGTATCCTCATGACTTCGGCCGCCACTTGCCTGTTCTTGAACTTGAGAGGCTCCTTCACTTTGCCCTCCACTTTTTGGTCTAAACTTTTACCCGATTCTTTCGCCCCCCCATCGGAATCATTCTTCTGTGTCAGTCTTTCTATTTTACTTCTATAACCATCTTCCGATTCTTTCTCATTATCCTGAAATAGATCTTTCACTGATACGAGTCTGTGTGAGTTTCCAACTCGTAGTAACTTTTTGAGTCCTCTCGACGCTTTCTTTTCTATAAGTCCTAGTAGTCCCCAGTCGTCCGTTTTTGGTCCTTCGAGCCCTGCTTCCAGTTGCCACGCGGCGTTTCTTACTTCTGCCTGTAGCCTCTGGCACTCTTCGTAGCTGACGTTCCTGCTCACGTTAAGCGCTTGTTCGAGGGGGTTCACTATGTACAGGGGGAGGGCGTTGGGCTTGCGGATGGGGGCGCCGTCGTTTATTGATATCGCCTTGTCCTGCAATATGACAAGAAAATCTTTGTAGAAAAATACATTGATATCAATATACAATGTCAAAACTTTAATTTTTACTCAAATTAATAAATGAATTTTTAAAATGCCACGTCGATAGTCGTCTCGTCGTGTCCATTTGTGAGTCAATAATTGCCTTATGTCATCGGCTTATACATTTTCGTCCCACTACTGGGCACTGGCTCCACCTTAAGTTTAAGGTTGCGTACGAGCCATACTCCACCACGCGGGTTTAGTGCGGTTGATCAATAGGTAATTCATTTTGAGGTTATTTTAGTTTCAATACTGAGATAAGACGAAAGCTAGGTAACCGCTCCTTATTTCAAAAACCACACTTTGTGTTAAATTGAAGCATATAGCTCCAATGTCAGCTAGAAAAATCAGATTGGCTTCGACCAGACCATTGACAAATAAAAGTCGAGATGCGAAATTTTCATCCATGGTCGGATTACGGCTCCAGGCATATTAGAAGGTACGCACTTGGAAATTGAACTGCGCGTAGAACTCGAAGAACTGCAGCAGCAGCGTCTCGAGGCTGTCGCTGTTCTGGCCGAAGCTCGTCGGCTCCAGCTTGTTCAGGTCCCGCAGGAACGTGCAGTTCACGTTCTCTTCTGCCACGCGGATGTCGTCCTTGCCTGCGTAAATATACGATAGTAAGCAAATGTCGCCCTTTTCAGCTAATTTCTTCACTTCTAGTTTCGGATGTAGCTATCAATGTTAGGCCCGGTTACCACCAAAGCCTATTTACCTCCACTTAGCTTCGGTTAAAATGGATCAAGTGGAGAGAAGAGGAGAAACGACGAAATCTGATTGGCTATTCAAAACTCGTCTACTCTTGTCTCCTCTCTTCTTTGCTTTGGTGGAAACCGGGCCTCACTCTCATTTACTAGAGCGTGCGAGGGAACGCGCTCGCTAGACTCAAAAATACGAACAGACAAGGATTAGGAGGATAACGTGATCGTCGAACTTCAACCTCACTAACATGTATTTTCTACTCATTAAAAAAATATTTTTTTTAATGTCGGTCTTCTTCTTCTTAGCGTGTCGATGGAACACCAACACGAGAAATTACATCGTTACAGCTCAGAATTCAGCCACTTGTATTGCGGATCGGCTGCAGTTCATTAAATCCGCTGGCGTGCAGGTGTTGGGGCACGCCGGGCACGATGTTAAGTTTGCCATAGTTTGCACTGCACCGCAAACACAGTCCACATCGGAGCTTGCCGGAAATCCCCACCTGGCCATGTTCTCCTTACTTCGACCAACCTGAGTCTAATGTCGGTTACCATGACACCTAATGTGGGATTACACTAACGGAATCTACATCAGTTGTGAGGATAATACGCTCACCTGCAGCTTTAACCAGTTGCTTGACCGTTGGTAAAACAGCACCAGCTTTGGTATCCTGCTGCAAGTAGAACAGCACCATCAGCGTCAGCGGGAAGTTGGTGATCCACCGGCCCGGGTGCGGGCTGGTGAGCCCCACGGCGGCCGCCCAGCGCCGCACGGCCAGCGTCAGCGGCCGCACGCGGGCGTCGAGGGAACCGAACAGCCAGAGCAACTCCGACATGTACACGCCGGACCTGAGAAGAGGGAAGGTTAAGTTAAAAACTAAACTTAGTATACTATCTTCTCGCTTAAGAGGTAGATCTTTGTATTTCGGCTCGTTTATATAATTTGTACAGGCTGTGAAAACCTATAACCACTTCGATTTACATAAGCTCTGTAGCATAACCGTAATGTATTATGTGGTTGGTTCTCCAATAAATAAAATAAATAAGAACCTATAAAGTTACGGCAGGAAGAGGGCGTAGTAAAGTTTAGGAAGCCGACCTGTTGTGTATGTGGGTTGTTTGTAAATAAACGTCATATATATTTGGAACTTGTGGGTTTATTAGTGTAATCTAATGGATATGTCACCGGAAGATAACAAGATCCAAGTTTATAAATTTCCTAGGAAATTTATAAACTTTCGTAGGATTCTAAACGGGAGAAAACTTGTATTATATTACGCCTATATTTTCGGAAATTTATCAATTTGCGACATCTCGTGGTAAATTTATAAACTAACGGATATCCATACGTAAGATTTTAAATGGTTTTAACAATCACAGAAGAGTTTTTAATTTTACGCTTTTTCAAAACACGGCAAACAGATACATGTAATTGAAATTAGCGCGCGATACATTTTCGAAGCCATAGATAGATTGGTCTTCATAACTGCCGCTAGGGGCGCTGTTGGTGCAGGCGTTCGAATAATGTCAGGGTCGCAAATAATAGCTGGACAAAAAGCTAAGGCCGCGAGGAGGTCGAATTTTAGGGCCTTGAGAGATTGACAGACAAAATCATAAAGAAGGCAATAATCCACTGGATGCAATCAGCTTGCTCCCTTGTAACTAAAGAATAATCACCAGGAGGAGACCGGTGTTTAGCAGTAGTATTCTAGAAAACGCATGTTCGCCATCTGTTATAAGGCTAATCAGATCTACCATGCCTCCATATTACCATTGACTGCCTCGTTGGTGTAGTGGCAAAGTTGTAAAGTGTATTGCGCTCACACTTGTGCACTATAATATCTCCTGGGTAGTTGGCTGATCTCTGTTGAGATTGGCTGCCGTGGTCGAAATCGGCCAGGAGGACTATTATTAATAAGATCTAGCAGTCTCAAGTTGCAAAAATCCAAAAATTCCTGAAATCTGCATTTTTTTGTTAGTAACTAGCTACTTACATGTTACTGTAGCACAAGTCGCAGTCCACATCGGTGTACTCGTGCGCATACTTCACGATGGGCACGCGCGCGTGCAGGATCCGCTGCACGCGCGTGGCGCCCGCCGCGCGCAGCTCCAGCAGCTCGGCCGCGAGCTCCAGCTGTCTCTGCCACGCGCTGCGCCCGCCCTCGAAGCGCTTCTCTTGGAAGACTAGACGCTTCGATGCGTCGCTCTGAAGATGGGTCAATAGTTGAGTGAGACAGAGTAGGAGGGAAATTTTTGTGGGAGTTGTAATGTAATTTAGAGGGTAAGTTATTGGTAAGAAGGTTAAAATAAGCTTGTGGGTCTGCAAAAGTTTATTTATCCTACATGAGAGTTCATCAAATTTTATAAAATAGTCTCATTGACCTTATGACTTATTACATTTCTGTTCCCACAAGTTGGCTATGTGGCTATGATATAACAACTAACAAAATAAAATGATTTCACAGCTATCTAGAAGACCCGTACGGTCCGTCCGTCTAAGCGCCCGCAGCGAGAGCACATATGAGACGCTAGAATACCGTTTCACTGTGACGCGGATTGGTGCGCACTCGACGCGCCCCAGGTAGAGCACTGAGCACTAAGCGTACTAAATGCACGTTTCACAGCAGTGCGGGCCGTACGGGTCTCCCGGATAGCTGTAAAATCAGCCTTAATAATAATTGTAAATGTATTATTATCACAATATTAAATGCATTTCTTTTTATCTACACAAAGCTTGTCAGTACTCTCTTCTTAGTGTAAAAACTCCTAAACAGGAGTGCACCTTCATTTATTTAACAATTAATAAGTCAGTGTTTAAGCTTTGTGTAAATACAAAACACTGTCAATTTTGCATCAGTAATACTAGTGATATAATCTACTAGAGATTTGGTACATAAATTGAAAGAAGGAAATCTTTGAGACACTTGTGAACCCTGTCTTATTTATTTTGGGTCAGATCAAATACAATATCATATTCTCTAGTATATAATTTTAAATCAAATCTTTATTTGCATTTATGTTTTTTAGCATTTAGCATGTGTTACTATCTTTACTCTTACCATTTCTTTGGTTACTAAATTAGTCAGCACCAAGTCTAAGTCACAGCCCATCTTGCCAAACCCATTGACTGTAGATCCAAAAGGTCTCACTGCTATGTTTGCATACAGGCTGCCAAAAATTATTTCCAACTGAAAACCAACATATCAAACATTATTTTTACACTAAAATGGCTTATAAAATATTGTTTTTACCAAGTTAACACAAACTTACCTGCCTGGCAACCATGTACCGTAACCTCACTCCAAGATCATTCAGTTTGGTTCTATCATACAACACTTGTATTTGGTCAGAGACAGTTGAACATTTCAGTAGCTCTTCAAAAAGTGCATCTTCATTAGGAGGACAACTACCATTTCTTATTGTGAGGGTCTTGGCTGGTGGAGCTGATAGTATCTCCTTCTTCCCTGATGCCGCTCTAAACCAGAGAAATGGGGAATTTGATGCCATGACCTCTACATCTTTTTGGTGTGAACTACAGTTCTTTATAACACTTTCAAGGTTGTCTTCTGAAGCAAATTCGACAAGCATAAAATGCTGGAATTAGAATATTAAATCAATTTTGTTTCACAATTTGCATACTTATTGAACGTAGTAAAATAATAGGTACCTCTCCACCAGAGTTCTTGTAATGATGAAAACCATTGATTTCAGCAAATTTAGAGCAATATCCATACAGTTCACTGAATGAAGATTCTGAATTAACTTGAACTACGAGGCTACGTCTCGCCTCTGACCTTCTCTGGGCCACTACATCGTCGAAAGATGCGTATTTCTTCGGCACATCTGAAAACAAGTACAAACATAACCTCAAAACTTCGTTCATAATAACACAAAACTTCACGATATTAACCAGTAAACACCTGAATATTTCCTCCCTGTTAAACATTTGCAAGACGTGAGTGAGGCACGTAATGATTTATTGAAAGAATACACTTTACTAGTATTTATTACGGTTTGAAATATCACAGACATTTTGGTAAAAACCCTTCAAATTTTTTTCCTACTTTAATGTCAAAGTGAAATATGTCAAAAAATTACCATTCCACTTCACGCAATATAAGTTTCCTTAGTTTTATGAGTAAATCTTTCGCAAAAAACGATACATACTTGTTTTGTTTACTCTGTACTAAATTTACAAACCTAACAATTCACTAGGTGAAGTGATTCATTGAAAACTTTATTTTTGATCTGAAAAAGAAACGTTAGTATTATCTCTTTCTTGTAAATGAAAATGCTTAGATTGACCACCAATCTTGGACTTGGATGTCCTTATGTGTCACAGTCAGTGTCAAAAAAGTGACAATGTCAATAATCAGATGTTTTCAGAAGAGGTTATTTTTTCACTTCTCTTCTGTAATAATAGTAAAAAAAACTAGTCTTGCTTGCGTTCTATGAGTATAACCGTGCATTTTAAAAATGGGGTCACGAATACTTCAGCGAGTCTTACGGCCAATAGTTATAAATTCATTTAAACCGATTCACTATTGCAGTTTATCAAGAATAAATAAAGTTGTGTGCAGCAACTCCACCAACTTTACTGTTATTAGAAACTATGCTAAAGGTAAAGACAAAGGGAAGGATAAAAAAGGGAAAGGTGCCAAAGTAGAAATCAACCCTGCCATGATGTCTGAGCTAGTAGCAGTGGATAAAATAAAAGAAAGATGTAATGCAGCTATAGATAAAATGAAGGATGACTTCGCAAAGAATCTCTCATTGCGATCAACGACTGGATCCATAGAATCATTACCTGTAAAATTTCAGGGAAAAGATTATGAATTGCAAGAATTAGCCCAGATAGTTCGAAAAAACCCTAAAACAATGGTTATCAATTTTGCATCATTTCCTCAAGCTATTCCCGACGCCCTTAAAGCGATATCAAATTCAGGCTTAAACTTGAATCCACAACAAGATGGAACTACTTTATATGTTCCAGTACCAAAAGTTACAAAGGAGCACAGAGAAGCATTAGCAAAAAATGCTAAGGCTTTGTACATTAAGTGCAGGGATGCTCTGAAAGATGTTCAAAATGATTTCATCAAGAAAGCTAAAAAACAAACTGGAGTCTCTGAAGACCTAGTGTTCAATGTCACTAAACAAATAACTGCCATGTGTGATGAGTTTCAGAACCAGGCCAGAAGTATTTATGAAACTAAACATAATGAACTTTTAGGTAAATAGGTGCTATTTTTAAGAAATGCATTTATCTGTTTTTAATTTGCTTATTTTTTACTGTTATTAAGAGATAGATATTAAGGTAAACAGACTAAACAGAGCTCAATAAAATGTTTATAGCCCAAGATGAGAAAGCTTGTTATTATTTACATGCTTTCAACCCAAATGAAAACGATTATTATAAATCATCATGATTTATAAAAAGTTCTGAATTCCAAGGAAGCAATATTTCTCTCACTTCAGACACATGAGTTGAAATTTTCTACTCATGTGCTTCAGACAAACTTTTGGCAAACAAGAGTAGAAATAGTAGATTTTACAACGAGAGCATAAAGCAAGTAATTTTTATCCGAGAGCGTTATATGCCCGAGCCTGCAGGGCGAGGGCAGATGATGAAGTCGAGGATAAAAATGATTTGTGCACGAGTTGTAAACTCTGCTTTTCACTTCGATTGCGAGAAAATAAAACAGTAACATAACGTATTAACATTTCTTTAATTAAAATTCAAAGTAATATTACTACAATTTAACAATAATTTGAGAAAATTCAATACGAAAAGTTCACGGTTTCTTTCCCGCTACTTTACTTTTTTTAATTTTCCTGCATAATTTTCGGGCAAAGAAAAAAAATATACAGCCTATTCTTAAATTATTTTGGAATAATGTTTTTTTTTTGTGGTAAACACGTTTTGATATTTAGTTTCTTTTTCGTATTATCTTATTATAAATCAAAAATGGAAATAGGGAAGGAAATATTATAAATTAGCAAGTTTTATCCATGTACAATTAATTGTTTTTGGCTGTATGGGCTAAATGGTCACTGCCTTAGTGTAGACACATTTAAAAAGCTACTTTTATGCACAAGAGCATAAAATTCAACTTTATGTCGCCTAGATCCTGCATAAAGTAGTACTTTTTCGAGCATGAGAAGTGAAAAAGTTTTTTTTGCAACATTTTTTTTAGATACCGCATGATGAAAACAAAACCAAATAATAAAAAAAATAAACATTATTCTTTTTGTTACATAGAAAATGCTTTGATCTAAGCCCCACCCCAAATCAGAAGTAAAAAAAAACTGTTTGACATATTTGATAGATGCTGGTGGCTGTGTTCCATTCAGCAGAAAGTATTGATAAAGATTGACTTGTTGACTGACTTGTTGAACCATTTGTTGTATGCTAGCGATATGTATCTCAGTTGAAAATTAATGCCCTTCAATCGAAGTGGAACGTGTTGTTTAGTGTAATCCCCGATCCACACGTTGGGTGAACAGTTGGCCCCAACGCTACTCGTCCAACAAGTGGATGGGGATTTCGGGTGATTCCAGCGCTTGGGCCAACGCTGGCCCGAGCGATGGTTAATTTGCCCTCCCTTGTCGGTATTTTCAAAGGAACCACAGGAGGTCATCACGGAATCGTGGTGGCCGTTTTTGAGCCGTCCACATGTTGGCGATGTGCTCAGTCTTTTCACAACACCCACCGAGTGCTTACGTCAAACAAATTTTGTTAAAGTCAATATAATAATAGCCCGCATGAACAAATAAACTTTTTTGAAGTGAAAACTTCTTTAGCGGCGTTGAGCACTTTTGTGGCATGGGTAGAAACTGTGAAACTCGCGTCAGGTCACGTGATGCTGATCGAAAAACCGTAAGACGGTTGTTAAGTTTTCACTTCTGCCGGCACTCCCGGAGTGCAACCCGTGTTAGTTTTTTTTTATGTAAATGTTTATGGAGAAAAATAAGTTTGTTAGCTTTTTGAAGCATGCCTTCATTGAAAATAAAGAGATGTATAAATTAATATAGTACGCTTTATTTAGCACTATTGAGCTTTCCACCTAATTATACAACAAACAAATGAGTAACATGCATTTTTTTAAATTTATGAGGTTAATTTTCACGCAGAGGGTGTATCGCACATCCTCACGTTGGCCCTGCCGCCATTCAACTAGTCTAGCCAACGTGTGGACAGTGCACGAACAAAACGGGCCAACGGTGGGACGAGTTGTTCAGCCAACGTGTGGCGCCGACCTAACAGCTTGTTCAAAACAATCTAATTTTTTGCGGTTTCATTTAAAGTTAATGGATTTATTCAACAAAAGACGTAAGATTAAATACGATAGAGTCATGTCGCGTATTTACAATTCGTCACGAGTTACTTCAAAACCTAAATCGCACGTTACGCGCCATGAAGCTCCGTCTTCCGTGTCCCTCGGCGCGAAACCATCTGTTTCAAACGTTAGTTCTAGTGTTTACAGTGAACTGCCAGTGATTTTGAACGACTATGTCCCGCCTCCGGAGACTTCTGTGAGAAAAACTTTTGTAGTGAAACCCAAAAAGACATTGAAATCGCTTGACCCTGCGCGCTCGCCTCATCGAACCGTGTCCAAAGCGCCAGAAGTTTCCAGGAGGCAAAAAGTTTCAAACATAAGAGCTGACAGCTCAGCTCCGGCTTTGAATCGTGGAAGTGCATGGTCTGACGTTCATCCTAGGGAGTGCTATTCTAGTAGGTCTCACACTAAACTAAAAGAACTCAAGGTGAGCTAAATTTATGCCTGAATTTTTAATACTTTTTATGCTTGAATTTATATTTTTTTACTCATATATTCTAGTCTGCTCATAATGAAGGTACTTATAATATGTTGTCATCATTTTGATAAAAACAAATCTGGTTAGATTTATAAATATATATAAAGGTTTTATACTTAGGATGAGATCAAAGCCTACCGTGAGACTGACAAACACATGCGGCTGCGGAGCCGCCTGTACCAGAGCTGTGGAGTGGTGCTAGACGACTTCGGACAGGTGTCTTCCGACAAAGCTGTACAAGCCCAAGTTCCTGATGATGGTTAGATTTAATACAATTATTGAGCTGGTAAATTAATGCCTGACATTAAGCATTTCCATTAAGCATCTGACAGTAAGGTGGGTCACTTACCTTACAAACCCTCCACCAATTTGCACTGAGCCCATGTAGTGGAGTATGGCTCGGACCACCTCATAGTTGTGGTGAGGCCTGTGTCCAGCAGTGGGATGTTTATGCAGATGAGATGAGAGTGAAATTAATTCCAAAGCTTGCATTGAGCGATTTCACTCGTTATCATTTAAATAAATTAAGCTTAGTTGTTGCCATTTGATAGTAAATAAGCAATTCCAATAATCTTAGTGTGATCATGGATTTCCTTTCCACCCAAACAACCAAAAATATAATGTGATTAAAATTACACTTAGTTCTTTGATTTTCTGTAGTAAATTGAGTTTTTCTCAGTAAGTAAATTTACAATGTAATTCTTATTAAGAATAAAGTTTCTTTAACCTCCGACCTCAAATCATTATTATCTCTAAGAATTTTTCAACTTAAAATGTTTTCGATGAAGGTATTTTGTAGCAAGGTGAAGGGTTTATATTGCTTTTTATAGTGCATTCTTTTGCCACTTACTACGCATAGATGGCGCTCCAAGTCTTCCAAATAAGGTAATATATTTCAACATGGTCTTGATTGAATCAAAAGTAGTAATGTTATGCTTTTAATATAGCTAAATTGCTAACAATTCATTATAACAATCGGATTTTAATAGGTTTTGGTGCTATTTACTAAGAATTTAAACATTTGAAATTCAGTGAAGAAATACTGTACGTTAATTTTGCAGGTCCATCAACTGGCCGAAATAGCTCAGTTGGGAGAGCGTTAGACTGAAGATCTAAAGGTCCCTGGTTCGATCCCGGGTTTCGGCAACTTTTTTACTTAATGTTTTTGCATAATCCAGCAAACAATTATGTTTTTTTTTTGTTTCAGGTGCCAAGGAGGTTCAGATAAGGTTTGTGTCTTTGTAACATCAATAGTAATGAGTATTTCTCGTCATGACAACTAACAGTAGATAGCTAATACTCTAGCATGATTGATGAAATTTCGTGTAGGAACAGATAGACGCCTAGACGGATACGGATTGTAGCTATTCAGTTTCTAGCAAAACCCATGAATTAATTCCTTTAACCTAACATTTTTCGGCTAAAATATCAATTTTATGCGGGTTTTCATGCGAAATAAATATTGACAAAAACCTCTGGCATTGCCCGGTGGCCATGCGATCCACTACGTCACAGTCCTGAGAGTGGGCAGCAGTATTTCGCCGCAGCCCGCATCGCCTCTTTAGCTCAGTGGTAGAGCACTGGTCTCGTAAACCAGGGGTCGTGAGTTCAATCCTCACAGGAGGCATCATCTCTTAATGTCTTTTTTACAGTACCAATTATTTTATAATTGTTTTTTTTTGTGCTAGGCTTTTAAAAGCGATGAGTAACTTTAAAAAATATTCTAAGTTCAAAATATTAGCTAAACCCAAAATTTTACAGTCATAATTTCTTGTGTCATAAAGGTTTGTCATAATCATAAATGCGAATATATGATATAGGTATCTCATGTTTGTAAGGCGTAATAAGGTTGAAATCGTCCACCGAACATCGCGTTATCCTTCGCCTCAGGTACCTACTGTTAGATTGAACCGTTTAAATACCTGTTACGGACCGTTAGCCGCCCCATTGGCTGGCGGCGACTTCAAATGAAGGTCCTTCTCACCCTTTACTTCCTGTTATACAGCTTTTTTTTTACTTTACTTTAATTTATTCTTGAGTGTTTTATTTGGGAATTATTCGTTGAATTTATTTACCGATTAACGGTTTCCGCTTTGCGTTGTTAGGAAGTAATTTCGATGGACTGTGTTTTGTGTCGGAACTACGGAATTTGTCGCATAACTTGACTTAGGTATTGATTGTTTATTACCTACGGTTGTCTTAAATAAAACTAATAGATCGTGTCTCAGTTGTCCACACCAAAATCGGACGGATCAAATTGGTATTCGGACGCAATAACCAATTAGGTAAGTACCTATAATATGAAACTATGTAGTTTCATATTATACTATGTAGTTTCATATTATACTATGTAGTTTCATATTAATTAAATAATATGAAACCATGTAGTTTCATATTATAGGTTTTCACTACAATTTTAGCAAAGCATCTTCACATTCTAAAGATTTATACTTTAGATACCTAAGGAACGTTCCACTAGTAAATTTAAGAGACCTCAATTCGAGAACATGACGTTGCTTTAAAATGTTATTTGTAACATCTGTACCTACTAGGAATAGGCAATCGAAAGATTAGGGCTAGGCGGCAGGTCTGGTTTGACATGTCTTGCAGTTGATGGTTAGATCATACAAAACGCAAGGTGGTTCAAAAGCCTGCTTCGAGATCGTGACAAGAGTCATCATGATTATATCCTATTTTATTGCAATAGCCGCTTCTTGGCTAAAAGGCTTTTCTCATTTTGACTTCCTACTATGAGGCTACTATGAGGCCACTACCTATAGCATGGCGCATAGTAGTCGTGTCACATGGCGGCAGTTGTGGCCTGCGCGCGCGCCGCGTCATTTCCGTTTCCGCGCGCGTGCGCTTGGACCAGCGCCAATCTATTCCTGACATGAGCAGGGCTGAAACAAAGTTGAGGATTTATCATAAACAATGAATATAAACTATTTAACAACTCCCAGGCAGTTTACGAGACAGCTAATTGACGTCTAGCTTATCCCGCCGTAACTGATTGGGGTTTTAAAGCTGTAGATCCTCGGATCCTAGTTAAACAAGAGTTGCAGTGTAGGGAAATTGTGCTCTGTGTTGGGACGATTTCCATATCCCATCAATTCTTTTATTCGTGAAAGAAATATTCAGAAACAAAATGTGTAGCCTGGGAATGTACGGTTGGTCAACTAAGATCTTCTGTGGTAGGTAATAGGTTATCTAGTTTTCAATAGGAGGAATTAGAAGCCATTTCGTCACCAAATCTCAGTTTTTCCGTGAGAGTAGAAAGGAAACAGTTGTCTTACTGTGCGTTTACGACAGATCAAATCTGCTGCTTTTATCGGATTTTCAAATTCAAGTTATTTATTTGTGATACACAGGTGGATAGATGTCAATGTACAAATACAGGTATAAAGAGTGCGCTGTGTTCAGCCTTGTCGGCATACAAATGTAGTGACAAAAAAAAAGAAATACATGACAGAATTAATGATAAATGTCTTACATTACAACACTACAAAATAATATATTCAAATTAAATAAAATATAACATGTCAAATAAGATGGATTTTGCATCGAATATTAAAAAATCTGTGACAACCCTCGTTAATCTACATCGGCTAGTGTGCCACTGCAATAGGCCACCGCGATGAAAACTAGGCAGATCTGACTCATCCCGCGCTACGCAGCGCCTGCGCATGAACGGAGCCGTAACTCGCTGCAATAAAACATACACTTGACGAGATCGTATTCTGGGTTCCTTCTTGCCCAACAGAAGACGCATTTTAATCCTAAAAACTGTTAGCATAAGAAAGATCTAGCGATTGCTCAACATGTGCTATTTTCACAGTCTCGCACTATTAAGACTTGACGACGCGTTTCATTACCCGCGGATCCGACGATGGACTCAGGTCAGGAACTTTGTTTCGCAACTACATACTAAATTAACGTTATTACACTGTATATTACCAGCTCTCGACGGTACGTGTTAATTATTTTTATTCTGGCAAGAGACATCTTGGCTGTCAATATGTCTCTTTTGATCTTATTCAAAACTTAATTTTAAGCACTTTTGGGAAAATCATCCCAAAATATGTGACATCAACATAAACGTTAGTTAGCACTGTATTTGTTATGAAGACACTGGGTGGTCGAGTGCTTGTTAATTAGGAATTACCCGGAATCATTATCTATCTACTCCTCTCCCATGATCCATATGACGGTGACATATAAATTTTCGACAAATTGCTCATTTCCGTAGCCGATGCATTTGCTGGATTGTTGCCAGTTTTTCTGGATGTAGTGAACTACGGTTTCCTGTCCTAAAAAATGAACTGACAATGCACATCACAGGAGTTTGATCGTATAAATGTACTTCTTTTTAAACCTTACGATTAACCAAGCTGTGAAGCTACGCCGCGGAAAAATCTATGAATGTGATATGAAATAGAAACATAATATTAATTAATTTAATCATAAATGTCTTTAGGCATAAATCCTACCTATTTATATTTATTTATTATAGTATCTATTCATTGCCATTTGCCGTTTGATTGATGGATCCTGAGTTTAACATTTGATGAATCTTTTAGACTGCGCAATATTTCTCATTTCCTAACTCCATGTTGGTAGACTGGCAACCTTAAAGTAGCTGTCACTTCCACTACAGAAACACTGGACAGTAACGACCTTCTGAGCGACGTTAACAATCCGATAACTACGTTCGCTCAGGAAAATGCTATTAAGATACTAGTCAACGGAAATGAGATTTATATTGAGAATATTTTATTTCCATCCTATGAAACATTCAGAGGTTATCAAGTGCGATGGATATTTATTTCATGAGAGGAATCTACCCTTCCATTCTTTCCAACTTCGTATTCCGTTCGCTAGATTTTCCTATCTTAATTTGATTACGAATTCAACAGGCTACGTTATTGCCTCTTGCTAACATTGCCAACTCTCAAATATGTCTTACTTTGTGATGAGGATGTTCGTCAGACCCGCATATAGACAGATGTTTAGGAAGCTGTCAATTCTAAATAAACACTTGTATTATTAGCAATTACGTCTAATACCGGTACGCGATTGGGCGCCAACCTTCAATGATATCAGAAATCTTTGGCAAGACTTCTCGGTGCATCCAAATGTTACCTAATACGGTCAGAACCACCCATATAAACACCTCGAGTGCAACGTGGCAATGACGCCAAACTGCACTCAAACACTCAATGAACCAACGTCATACGAATTTATGCACCTTGCATAACTTCAGACGTGAATTGGGCTTCCGACCCAGTTTTTCCGTCTCCGTCTCGTGTCATACGATCTGAGTTAGATGCATGATCCCTTGGGAGAATTGGCACGTTTAACTGAGCTGTATCGGATAGTTATTTTTGGGGAAATGATTCAGGGAGCAGTTGGTGGTACACTCACGTGTAATTTGAGACGTGTGAATTAAAATTTTGCGGATCAAAATTCCTCGGAAGCTACGCCAGTATGTGCCTTTCATCAGTTTCGACGTAATTCAATTCGATGTGTAGATTGATATTCGTGTGATATTTGAGAATTTTTAAAAGGACAAGTAACTTAAATAAATTAAATGATGTTAATTTTATTGTTTTCTAATGGTGCTCGTAGATGTAGTCGATAGTATTTGTGACGACCATTCACATTTAGAGACTAGCTATTATTACAGCACTTATCTCAGCTAGCGCGATAGCTCATCTGTAATGCGTGAGTGTGGATACGTATTTGCATGGCGTGACATGGCTGCAAATCCCCCGGCATGATGGCTGCAATTACTGTTACCCGTGCATTTATGCAACCCGACCAGTCACGAACTTGACCGTACGTTGCCACTTTGCAGGATAAGTGGGGAACTTGTTCCGTGATGCGGTGTGTATTAGTCTGCAGATGCTTTGGTATTGAGTTATTCAATCTACAAATAGGTGTACTTGAAGCTATAATAGGTGTTTTAATGTGTTCTGTGTAAATTACAGACCGTGCGGATAATCTAAGGTATCTTTTTATTATAAGAGTGTTGCTTTTACAGCAGCGCAACTGGTTCTTGAAGAGATCAGACCATTATGATAAAGCTTCCTTGATCAATTTAACCACCTTCTAGTTCTTCCATTGCGTCTATGGAAATTAATCATTTGTTTGTCACTAAAAGATAGCTTTGCTTTTCTATGAGTATGAACGTTTGCAGTGTTAGATTTTATAACAGTTTGAAACTGGTTATTTTTTTCTCTTCCAACACCAATTGACCATCGAGTCAAAGTATGCCAGTCCCCATCATCCCACCACGTTAGACAAACAAACATCGCTTAGATAACCTTTGCAGCAGCTTTCTAATCGAGTCAAGGCGCGGCGAAGGGCGCGGCGGGTCGACGGCCGGCGCGCGCGCACCTCCCGGTCCCGGCGCGCGCGCACAATGCGACTCGTCTTGAGGAGCGTTTCCGTGTGCGAGCTTGAAATGTCACGAACGGGCAGGTTGTTTTGGTCGACTTTCTTTTGTTTTGTTTTGTTAATCTGGAGACGTTATCTCCAGATTCTTCTAGACCTGATGATGTCTTGATTTTAAAGAAGTTGTATAGATTTCCTTTATTTGTTTCTTCGGTTTACGCGAACAGTAGACATTTAAATGATACACTTTTTACGGATTATTTCACGATTTATTTACATTTTGTTTTAACCTGACGTTTCGGACCCTTTTCAGCGTCCGTGGTCACAGGTAGACTAAGGTCAAACATAGACGGAACACAAAGTCTGCAGTGTGTGAACACGCGTTAGATAAACCCAACCACTTCATACGCTTTGACCAACCAAAAGTCCTCGCAAGAGAACGTCGTTTTCTTCCTCGTATGCTCCGTGAGGCTATTGAAATTAGAAGACACCCTAATTTTAATAGAGAAGATGGTTGGAAAATTCCACCAGCTTGGGATCCTGTTTTAGCCAAGCAAGACTCAAGCTCTACCCCGCACTGCAAGACCTCAAGATACTGTTAGCTCATTTTGTGTGGATAGGAACGTAACTTAATATTTTTGAGTGATGGTAGTTTAAAAATTTTTCAAACCATGTAATGACAACTAACACCTTAGTCTACCTGTGACCACGGACGCTGAAAAGGTTCCGAAACGTCAGGTTAAAACAAAATGTAAATAAATCGCGAAATAATCCGTAAAAAGTGTAGATTTCCTTTCTTTTGTTAACGTTTACAGATTCTTGTAGGGTAAATAGTTATCCGCTTGATATACTGTGGACCGTAAGGATCAGTTTGTGCTTAACTGAAAATTGTATGACCTTGATTAGGTGGTTATGTCAACGTTTCCAGGTTCCTTGTGATTGTTTGATATTGCAGATGAAAAATCAGGTTCCAGTTTCACAGAGAGCATATCTCTCCTCTACTGTGCTCTCTCCTGTACTCACACTTTTTCATAATCTTATCGGTCCGCTTTGCTCTACCTACATGGTCGATCCCACATTTTGTATTAAATGGTTTTTGATTGAAATTAGTATTAAAAAGCATGTTTTTGTATGGTTTCTTTAAATTTCCGGTAAATGTTTGTTTGGTTTCACCTCTTAACAAAGTCTTTAGAAAACCGAGTCGAAAAAAGTTTTACTGGAACAAATATTTATGTAAAATGGCACGATTTCTTTTTAGAATTCATAACTGAAATTTGAAGCTCTGTAGCCGCGCCGAGCTTTTCGCGTCGGTCACGTTTAGCTAATTTTATATATAAACTATGCACGAGCACGAACCGAGAAGGGATCTTGATGGTTTTAGGGTTCTGTACCTAATTTAAAGTTGAAGGTTGCGCTATACTTCGTGCGGCTACTCGTTATTGCTATGTAAAAATTTTACTAATCTATAGCTCGTGTAACAGATCACACTGAACATTTTTCTTGCTTTAGCTTATTTCCATCCATTATTGATTAAAACTACCTATGACATGCTTTAGCGTTTCTTCTCCTACTTTTTGGTTTATTACAAGCCATTGCCTTTCGATCCTCGGTCTCTTTGGCATTCTTCTTTAATTTTATGTTAGGGTTTCGTGACTAAGGACTGGCGGGACTAACGGGACCCTAATGTGAAGCCTTCTTCGTCATTTTTTATTTCTGTAAGAGGAAAATCAGATACTCTTACCTTAATAAGGTATCTTACTTCTGAACCGAGATGATACAAAGTACGTGCTAGTTTTTCGGCGTCTGTCTTCCTCCTGAGACTTGCCTGCCTCCGATCCCGATCCCCAGGCTCACCGATCACGTCAGCTGCCAACGTGCTCCGCAACTTCGCTGGCTAATTGGAAACAAGCAACGTGAGTAGCTTCGAAAGTATGCACCAGTACATCAACGTACCCACAAAAGACGATATGTTTCGAAAGAAATTGAACTCTATCCTTTTGAAATTGGATGGTGAAAATTGGTTGAAAATAATACTAATTTTGGGCAAGTTAACGTGTGACTGTGCCTATCGCGTGATGCTGTTCTTATATTCAACTCGGGTCGCATGTTTTTCAGTTTCGAACAGTTTTCCAGCCGGTCCTTTTGTAGGAAAGTGCTTGGAATTGCGCATTTTATTTCATTGTAGTCATTGTGCCATAGCGCAACCTCCCTATTATTGGCCGCAGGGTTAATCATAAAAATCAAACATCAGAAAACTACCTAGTTTTTCTCATTCAATCTGCGTACGATTACGCGTGACCGAATTAGTCCTTCAGTTTGACATTAGGTAACATTATCACGCGGGAAACCACCGGAGTCATAGTGACACAACGCCAGCGATTTGGTGGTGCGGCAAGTGAGGCCTCGACCTTGCGCGCGCGCCGACGGCTTTCCGCGTCACTGGTGCTCTGAAAGTGGAACGAGTACCGGCTCGCTACCCTATGATAAATGCGAAAGCAATGATAAACATAGACTGACGTCACGCGACACGCTAACGGGACCTTTCCCTTGACTTTTATTGAAGGGATCCTCTGCTCTGGGATAAATAATCGGAATCCTGTAGGATAACCGGCAATTTGATTACCATTCATAATTGTGATGGTGAAATCCTGCAATATTAATTAATTAATGAGATTGCTGGCGGAAAAATCCTTCCTTCAAATCAAACTCTACCAAACAGTGTGTAGCGTGTCTATTAACATTAAGATTTAATGTTTCTGCCATCATTCAGTCTGTTTTAAGTGTTCATAGGTTTGACGATAAAGCAAAACATTATTTTAAATCGCTGAAAAGACTGGTACACATGGTTCTGCAACTCCTCAAGGTCCTCCCATATAACAGGTGACCACACACAACCGTCTACCTGTTGACCTTCGCAATCACTTGCAAAAATATACTGTAGGTACATTCTGTTACGCGTGAGATATGTCACATCACCCTACTTCATGTAAATAACTATTCTAATCGCTTAAATTCTTCAACAACATGACTCTATGGCTCGAGTGTGTGTTAAATTTCACTATATCCAACAGATATGAGTAGATATTTTACCAGGAGTGTCTAAGCTATTCGTAAGTGCCATATCATCTCAAATCACAAACGTTGCCCTCTCCTTTGAGTGTTCTATTCGTAGGATTTTAAAAAGTAAATGTTAAGTAAGACATCCTTCAATGGGAGAATTACCGATAACTTGTTGCATGCGCTTTAGGCGGCCAGTTGAACATTGAAGAACTCCAGGTTCACCTGGCGATAATTTGTGACGCGTTATCATCATCCATCAGAATGAAACACAATTTCTTTTACCCCACATTTGATTTCTTACATAAACATTTGTACATGTGATTGATGAGAAATACACAAATCCAAGTTCAGTGCCAGATGCCAATACTAAACAGTTATTACGAAGATTTACGACCGCGAGTGCATTATGTTACTTTCACGTTCTGCGCATTTGTGAACGAACTCAAGAAACTTGATAAGTGTCGCAGCAATGTTAGCACTTTAATTTTTATTTCAATTAAGATTGTGTACACATCCTTGCTATAACAATACAATCTAACTGTTATTTAGAATAAGAATTTCCGTTATGAACTTTTAATTATTTTACTCAGCAGCAGCTACAATTAATTTCACTAGGGTGTTTAACTTAATCATGATGATGTTACTTCAGTTCAGTATTTTCAAAATGCGTTAAGTATAATCGCCTGATCACTCCACATTGGCTGGAATCAGGACTTTACAGGATCACGTACAGTCACAAATTGTTATTCCACCGCAAGAACCGCTCCGCCCCGAGGACACATTGCCTCTCCGTTTACATTTGCGATTGGCTGATGCAGACGAGAAAAGACGTGATAATTTCTGATTAATAATATCAAGGGTTGCTGACGGATGACTGAAAACTGCGAGAGTAGGTATAATTCATGATACTTAAAAGTGTTCATAGTTGCTAGCAGAATTTACAATACAACTCACAACGTGACACTTCAGTGTCTTAATTCTAGGTGCATCTTCTATGTCACGTTGTGAGTTGTATTGTAAGTCCTGCGACTTCCAGCTCTAGTTTTTTTAGGTGGTTACAGTTGAATGTATTTGTGTTCCTGCGCTGGCGGCGTTTAGTGGAAATTTAAAGCAAAAAAATCCTCTTTTTCAGCTTTAGTCATAGATTTCCGCAAAGTAACGCCTGATTCCATCCACTATTCAAAATGTGTTTCTCTCAGAGGAATTCCTATTGATTTTTGTCTTTGATTTATGTTAATAGCTGCTGGCTCTATACATCTGCTCCATATTTCCAAACTCGCCAATTGAAAGCGTCTCGTCTGTTCCGCCAGCGAAATTTACAATGATAATCTATCCGGTGGCGAGGCGAATATCAATAAACAGTTAGTAACGTGTTCACGTGCGGACTCCGGGGCGCGGGCGGCGGCCGCATAATAAACTGGTAACACTGCTGCAGGAATACGGTATTGGCTGGCACAAGAACTACAACGTTCTTTTTAGTTCTGGTATTGGAGGGACTATTGGTGACGGAAAGGAACTTTATAATCAAGCCCTCTTCATAGACGTTTTAACCTGCATTCATTTTTTTTTATTGAATCAATTAAGTTTAATTCGTTGAAAACAACAAAAATTACGAGATGTAGACGTATTTTAAAGTGGGTTCCTGCTTCTTCTCATAGTATTTTATAATTCGTTCGCAAAATTCTCAGATTTTTTTTCCAGAGATTGATAATAAGACAGCACGCAAATTAGCATTTTTGTACATATAGCACATGGTTATTTGTAAACCCGAACTCCATGCCAAAAACATTTCATAAAAGTACACTGCAAGTCGTTGGGATTCCCTCTATTGTCTTCGTATCAGGGATCGACACGTGCCGGGAAGTCAACACTAACAAAACGTGAAGGAAAATTAATGACTAATGGGTGAACCTTATATTTAAATAATGCTGGAATCTCCAGGTTTGAGTACAAGGTAAATAAGTAAAAAAATAGTCCAAGCGTTGCTTCTGTTTTAATAAATAAGGATCAGCACTTATTTAACTTACTAAGACTAGTGATGATTTAACTGACTTAAATTAAGAACAAAAAAGCAAATGTCTTGCGGTCGTTCGTGAGCAGTTAGCACGATCTAATCCATCGCGTCGTTGCCTTACATTCTGCTAATTCTAAAAGCGTAATTAAATCGGTTTCATTCAATAGTCGTGCCAAATAAGGCATAAAGTAGTATCAGCTATTAGGGCTGAAGACACGTAGATCGCGTCACTTTTTTGTCCAACTGCTTTAATCACGAACTGCTGATTTCTGTGTGAAAATATTTTAGTATCCTTAGTAATGTTATGAAAAAGATAATAGCGATTGAGTTTTAGCTGTCGGTCGGACGCCCAAAGGAAATCGCAAAGTTCTGCCAACACCGCGTTAAAGAGGTTTAAGAGTGACAAAGACCGTTGTCCGACTCAAGTTGTTCCGAAGCTTTATCGGCACTCCATTAGTTCGTCCGTAGGATGCATTACAAACTAATGCAGACCACTGTTGCATTGATGTCATTTGAAACCGATGAAATAAAACTTCTTCATGTGCCACAGCCGTAATACTTGTAAGTCAGCCAACGATTACCACTTCCACGATCGTCTACTTCCGAGCTGACACGTTCTCAAATCGGTTTCATAACCTGCTCACGCGCCGCCGTGGAAGCGCGTGACTCTTGGTTTCATTTCAACAGGGACGCGCTAATCACTCATTTATATTCCGCACTCAAAATTTGTGTGACGGCGTTGACATTGTTCAACGGAATTCGTTTTCAAATCTCACGTCATCTCTTCAATTTTGATGATGCTTCGGGGTATTCGATGTGTTCTTTGCAAAATTTTAAGACTTTTTTTAAAATTTCCACCACGTATTTTAAAGGTTTCAATGTTATTTCGGTCGAAACAAGTTTTCGGCTCCAGCTTGTTTGGTTTCTTTCGAAGTTGGACCGCTTTGCTTTTGTTACATACCTTTGGTTGTACGCCGACCTTCTTGAAAGCTCTTAAAAGTTTATATAACTTTTCTTCCGGAGAAAACTGCGCAGTTTTGAATTTCTTTATTTTTGTACGTATTGTTTCAGAAACTCTAGAAAAATAATGTTGTTTTCAATTAACGGTATTTTTATTATATTTAAAAAATAGATTTAAAGCAAAGTTGAGATTTAAATTTTCCTGGCATATGCATATGATTGAGTTACCAATGAACAATGTTGGGTAACCGATATTATGTATCGGAATTCTAAATCTGATATGCAGAAAGGCACGGGCTGCACGCATGCTGCTGCCGCATCGAATCGGCGAATGTATCGCAGGATTGGAATGCACCACTGTTGAAGTGACATCATGACTCAATCTCCGAAGTCTCGAAGTTAGCAATATGTTGTGATTGTGCCTGCAAACAGGTCAATTGCTCATTTCACGTTTATTATGCATTTGCATCGATCACGGTACTGCGAAGTGGAGGAAGTTTCCGCTTGATGGTTTTAAGATTCCTTCATGTCCTCGTGTCTAGCATAAAATCATTCATTGATTTTAATCAAGAAAACATGATAATTTATCTTTTTTGTCATTAAAATCATACCTATCTTTCACTTTCATAAGCATTGTCATTCATTGCTCATCGTGTCTTCTTATTGGTCGCCATCATATGAAAAGCTTTCAGTGCAAATGAAGATTTATCCCAAACATCTAAAGATGGCTGACTTATGACATATAATTTGGATGTTGGCATGAGCTTTTCAGATTCTGCCTGACTTGCTGAGGATAAGACAGATTCCTTAGAAAAAAAAGTGGTTTATCGCTCTGATATATCTGCGCTTAAAATTGCGATTCACAAACCACAATTCGATCTCTTCCATATCGCTAAAAGAAAAATGTCAGCGGAGCGAGAGAATTCCCGATTAGTTCCGTCGACGCTCGAGAATAACGCCCTAGCCAATCACCTGATCGCGGTCGGAACAATTGCCCAACTGTCGCGAGGAGGCTATCAATGGAGGCAGGCACGAGGCGATAAGAACATTTCACCGAGATCACGTTGTGCGCCGATGATGCAATGCACCAGCCAGGTCCGATACCGGCGGAATGCAATTAAACGTGTCGTGTCGAATGCGTTATCGTGCCGACCTTGGCAATGACTGCACGAGCACACGCCGCAGCCGCAGCCTTGACGCCGTGGAAAGTTGTGGATAATGGAAAACAACAACATTTAAATAGTTGACACGCCCGCCGATCGTCGCGCTCATTGTCAAGTGCGGCATTGTTTTTTAATGTAATTCAAGTTTTATTACATTTTTAATGATAAATGTCAATGTAGAAAGAAATGACCTAAAGCTGAAAGAAATGGAAAACAATGCATAAGAATGCGGATTGCAATTTCTTTGTACGGTTACTCACGTTACAGTAAATTTTCAATGAAAAGAACCTCAAATGATTCTTCTAGCGGTACAAAGGGCGACTTATTTGTTTTAGTTCTTAAATTATTTCAAGTGAACTTACAAAATAATGATTGGCAGAAACTAAATCAGTCGAAAGTAGTAAAGTCACTTTTTTCTTCTCAGGAAATTTTCACACTATAGTTCAGTTCAGACCCTTATTAGACATTATAACACCCCTTTTTTCGTCGGGGGCTAGAAAAGGTGATAAGACACCGCTGAAATTTGTTTGAAGACTATCATCAGAAGGCACCAAACTATACCTACTTACATAGGTCGACCGAATCATGACTAAGACCACACACGGCGCGGCAATATTTACTCTTGTGAATAAGCAAATTCAAATATGTATGCCAGTCGTGACGAGCAATTAAGCTAGATGTGTGGCACTAATGGCACCAGTAGGAAAATCACGCAACAGCGCCAATGTCAGCCGCCTTACGTAACCTATTATGGTAAAATATGTGCAGCCATTTGCAATTCCAGAAATAATATTTAATTAATAGCTTTTAGCGTAAGTCGCATTTTATTTCGTGATAAGGCAACGTTAAATTTATTAGAGAATTGTGGTTTTTACGTGAGTGTGCCGGTTAAACGATGATGAAAATACTTGTTTGTTCTGGTTAACCTAAAATTCATCCACTTGACTATTACTAACTGGTTTTCCTACGTTTATCAAGTGAGAGATATACCGGCTATAAGGTAAGCCTCTAATGATTCACATAAACTTCTGAACCTTCCATGTGGGATATACCTTCAGAGCAACAACTTCGGCCAAAATGTCTAAATGTACCTTTTCCATATACTACATTGTTGTTTAAAATGAAGTAAAAAAGGAAAAAATACCTCGTAGAATCCGTTTACAAAAAAGTTTAGTTTTGAGTCGTTATTTATTTTTTTATAACTTGCCTGCTAAAGTAATGCTGCCTTTTTAATATTAAGAAGCTTATATTTAGCTAGAGTACCGTTTACGTGTCTTTTCAAAGTATTTTATTTCAAACATCACCGTTTACTACGACTTACTTTACATGAGTAAATAGGAAGCCTTTTGTATTCAAATAAAAATACACTCGTATCGTCAGACATGTCATCATATACCTAAACAGTCGGTTTGTGATGCTCGCCACGTCCCAGCGCTTGTTTAGGTGCGCTTTTATCGCCGATAGGTACCTACTGCCTACTGTTGCCCGCACAATAGTGCTCTTTGTCTTTGCCAAGGTCGAGCGCGTGACTCACTGCAGCCACCACACCATGCCTTTGCGCACTTTTAAACATTAAATTAACATTCGAGAATATACTGACTCTACCGACATGTTCTATTTCTGCAAAGCCGGTTTCGACGGTATCTTTAAAAGTAGTGCCTACCTACTGCGGTACGTCGACGTAACCGATGAGGAAAACTTGGCAAGGATAACTTGATGTTTTATTTAATCTTAGCTTTGTAAATTTAATTCATTTGTAAAGCTTGTTTTCGTCCGTAGTTTTTATTTTTAGCATATTTTTAAATATTCAGCGTACGCGATCTTAAAGACCATGAACTCACAATCTAAACTTCAAAATGTTCTAATGCTAGAGCTTTAAAACAAATTGCGTTAATCTATTTATCCACCTGTGAGTTACCTGCCGCATACAGCAAGTAAATAATTCACCTATCAAAATTAGTTTACAGTAAATATTTCTACGCAATACAAATATGATAGCACAATGACCGTTGGACATATCTCTACACTGAGGCACTGAGTTATTGCGTTGCGTCACTGAAATTTACCTTGTAGCTTTGCAAACTGTTACACGAGCATTCGCTTGCATAATTTCTATAAATAGAGAGATGCTTTCGCAGTTAAGTCACCCGACAAGTTGGCCTGATACATCACCACCACAATCTTTCGTCATATCCGCAACGATGATCGTTGGAATTCGTTTGATTTTTCGAGCTCCTGATATCATTGTTTGGTTTTTCATCATCATCGCCTGACTCATAACGAATTTGAGCAACACCTCCCACCTCTGTTGTCGTAGGGAGAACATGCATTCACCTCACACGCACTGACCCTATTTCATTGAACTACGAACGTTCTGATCGCTGAGAACATTCCCAGCGTGGAATTAAGGGGGGCGGGGAGGTACTGCCGGGGCCCCTTCACGTCACTCAAGTAGGCTAAGGCCGGCCGTCGAACCACGAAGTCCAACAACGACCAGGCAATTTACTTGAGACCCCCACGTCAACGTCTACTCTAATCTAAATCACGACACCACGGGTCCAAGTATATTGGCTAGGCGGTGAGTGGTATTCTTGCAGCGTTTACGTGAAAGGAAATAAACGCAAAAGAGAAAGGTTGTCTTTAGGCCTACGGCCTGCTCAGAACGTGTTTGGAGTTGAGTGCCGCGACCAGTAGTAACTCAAAAGCTTAGCTACTTTATTACAAAAACCTGTACGTGTCTCGATCTCGAATATCATCTTGAAAACAAATACAAAACAACAAAGTAAATATTTTAAGCTATTTTTACTGTACATGAAAGCTGATGAGTCTATTACATAATAGATAGAATACTATTGTATAATATTCGATAGAATATGACAGTGATTATTGACTAGTGTTTTTTTTTCAAAGTAGAATATAGGATGTTGTTGCCATTATTGCATGTACGGCATGACGTTTTACAATGAGTGCCTAGTAATCTTATGTCATTTATAGCAGTTGACATTATCGCTGAAATGTGTTTTAAATCACAGGAATTTTATCATTCGGTTGTCGCTTACTATTAGTGAAAAACAAACTGGGTCATAGACTGGTTACGTTATATTATCAACTGTTGCCAAGATCTCGATAATATAGTCGGAAAGTATAAATTATGGTGCACGGAGGCTTAGTCACGTTCTGAGGTTGCGAAATGTCGAACAAATACCTCTGTTGAAGGTTCGTCATGTTTTGCTCCGTAGCGAAGTGACAGATTCGATTCCCTACAAATGTCTGATGGTTTATGCAACTTAATTTTGATATTTATCCGTAAATGATTATCAAATCTGAGTTGGTTAACGGCTGGAGCAGAATTTAGTCTTCCATGTAGAATTATTGATTTTTCAGAAATTAAGAAGTAACCATATCCTTTTTGACGTTGTGCTATTCAAAATATTTGAATGAGGTTAATCTGCCTATACGTGTATTCCATGCATTTTCATTTTTTTTGATTTAGGAGTCTTACATATCTCCACTTGTTTTATCTTCAGAATATCAACAATCGAGTCGGCCGGTGCAATAGCGAGTGTGTCATGATCTTGTGTGCTGTCGTGTTGCTTGTTGATGTGCTGTCATCGTCCGTGGTGCTTGTTAGTGCTGCACAGCCGCTTACATTTAAACGGCGGGAGTTGTGGACGCCGGAGACCGAACGAGGTCGCTACGTTGATGGTGCTTCGTGTCGGCTAGGGTTGCTCGCTGAATTTTGTAATGTATAATAGTTATTTGTTATACAAGAGTGCAAAGTTGCTTTTTAACCGCGTGTTCAATTTTGATGACCGAGCAAGCGAAGGATTCTAAAATTGAATGATTCAAAATTAGAATCCTGAGCGCTAGCGAGGGAATCTAAAGAGCACGAGGTGAAAAATCTTTGCACTCGAGTGCAACACGTAACTTTTCATTCCACCTTAGCGAGGAAATGACTAAATGCAAAAAAAAAAAACCGTTGACAATCACATGATAGGTGCTGTTATTTCAGTTTAGGTATTAACTACACACTACATTATCACAGGTAAGTATTACAGAATAATACTTAGGTATAAATAATAAAAATTGAAAGTAACGTTGCTACAGTTATTTAAATAGAGTGTAATATTTTTATTGGCTACTGTAATATTGGTGTTAGTCACTTGTGTACTGTTTTTCGAGTGCCTGTTTTCTTGTTCTTAGATAATTCTATAAAATATGCCAGCAAAACGTTTTCTGAGAAAGTTTTGGCTCCTTTTGCTAGTCGCCACGTGTTGAACATAACGTACTGTTTTAAATGCTTCTCGCGTGATTGTTGAGGGAGAAAGCTCATTTGCGCATTATTAACAGTTTCAGTCAATTCTGTTGGCGTCAAACAAACTTCCTCGTCGCTAGAATCACTCATTTTAGTTTTTTCACTTGTTTTCAAGTTTCTTGTTTTTAAATAAGGTTCAACAATGACGTGAAAAAATGCCGCGTAAAGAACCGCCTACAAAGCAAATAGAAAAAAGAACACCAAGAAGGTTCCGAGTTTGAGTTTTTAACAAATTAAAAAAATGTTGTATGATATATTTGGCACCATAGAGGTAGCAATAAATAGGTTTAATGATTTTTTTAATTCACAAACTTGGTGCACTGTGGTGCACACAATGTTCTAAATTCAAATTTACTTTCACCTCTAGTGAATAAAAACGGCTTTTCCACTCAGATATTGAAGAGCAAAAATACTCTTTCCGAGATGGTGCTGGTGGGATGAAAAGTATATTTCATAAATAGGTGATTCGACTGCACATCATCTGAATCTTAGCGCTGCAGACTTATAAAAAAATACTAACTGGTGCACTAGTTACTATATGATTCGGTTTTTATTTACTTAACACCTATTCAGCAACAAAAACGAAAAAAGATTAAAGAATATATAGCAAATGAATGAATATAACAAATGAGTATTACAAAAAGAAATGTTGACACAGGATGACAGAAATAAAGGAGCTTACGAAGGAACCTCATCCTAATCCCGGTCTTTACCTTCAGTTAATTAGCAGAGTTCGCTTTAATGGTCTTCGCTTTGATCTTGATTGCAAACAAGGAAAAGTACATCGGAAGGATAAGATACAACGCTAATTTTAGATTCTGGTTCAACAAACAATTGCCGATGCATCGTTGATGTTCAATAAAATACAAGTTGATCTAGATCATACATGACAACTTTGATAGGTCTCGTAATAGCCGTTGATTTGCATTTAATTAATGCAGATTGCCTTGCATTGTAACTGTTGGAATACTTATTACATTGATTTTATCTCCAGTAATTGTGCTGGAACCGCGTTAAATGTAGTTATTTCATCGTTGACATAACTTGATCTTGAGGATTTATATCTCTTATTTTGTCCTTAAGCAGCTTACTCATGAATATTTTTTTTAGAATGTAAGTCCTTTACATCAAATAATTGAATAATTGAATTATTCAATTATTTGATGTAAAGGACTTACATTCTATTTCCATTTATCTTACACTGAAAAGTATTGGACTCATCATTAAAGTCGATATTAGTCTGCATTTACTGCTGTTATTCCAAAAACTGCAATTGAATTTAAAAACGCAGCCCAAGTTTCTCAATCATAGAACCTGCAATATTCACAGAGATGTCATCATCTCCTGCTTGCCAGCCCTGCAGCGAACATGGCGCGTGTTAGGGGTCGTCGACCCCGATGCGCCGTGACGCAAGCACGGCAACTTTCTAACCGCGACGTCAGAGCGTGCTGGTTAAGGCCGGTCGAGGCACCAGCCACCTTCACTCGGCGTCGGCGGTGCCGCAACTCAACGCTCAAGGTGTCCGCGCGGCCAACGATCCCGCTTTTTCGGCACTCCAATCTATTATTGGCCAGACGTAGGGATGGGCGTGTTCTTGATCAGATTTATGTAATGCTTTGATCATTGGAGCAGGCAGTTAGTTTTCTAATAAATCTGAGATAGGTAGGAGTCGCCCTATAAAATTATTTCAGGAAGCACAATATTTAATATGAACAGAAAGCGTTTTCGTACTTACTAATGACATGGTTCATGATCTTCGTTGCTTGGTGAATGCTGGTGTAATAAAAATTGACCAAAAGGTTTATCTAAGTGAAATTAAGCACATACCATCATTTTGCTCTCCAGTCAAAAGCATCACTAGTTACTAATGTGTGCAATCAAGTCCAGGGTCAAGTGAGTTAGGAGGCAGAAGCCCATTTCGGTGTATCCGCCTCCACGAGAGTTCAAGTGGAACGATCCGGATCAGACTCCGGCCGATTGGTCGCGGACCACGGAATTAGGTAATGAGTTTCTTTAAACAGAACTGTTATTGCCCGCCCGAGTGGCACTCTCGTTATGGCCTGGCAGATACAATTGGAACCTATTAAGATCCCTATTTTTAGTGCGTCTTGTTTTATTCTTGTTGGCTGATTCTTTTGTTGTGTTTTAAAGTCATTTATGTCTGCACTTAATAGGTCTTAAAATATCTACATGGGACATTTACTTGTTGAGAGTTCTTCTAAAACGATTTGTGTATCGTCGACATTTTAAAAAAATTAGGCTATTGCTTCACTGACAGCTTAAAGGTTTGTTAAGTCAGAATTGAATTTATAAATTCAACAAATCTGTTGCAACGTCTTTGTAAAATTAAGGGGCATCCATTATATCAAAGAAGCTCTGCGTAATTTTATTAAGTTCCCCGTTATTCTGTATTCGAACCTTACACACTCAAATGATTTATTCAAAGCTCGAGTTTATTTTCCTTGAACCATAGGGATCATGTATTCCGCGCGTGCTCGGCATTATCGCAGGGTCGCAGTGGGCCCCTCGAACCTCGACCTTTTACAAGAAAATCGGTTCTGTTCCTGAAGTACTCGTCATGAATATTCAATAGTTCTGATATTTGGGAAACACAAGGGGGGTTCAATATGTAGGTATGTACTGCTGGCAGGTTAAAACCGTTACAACGGTTTTTAATTATTTGTGGAAGTTCAAGGAAGGTTTAAACGGCAGGATGACGTCTACTGGGTCCGCTAGTCTTGTTATAATATAAAAATGAAATGTCGTTCGTTAGTCTCGCTAAAACTCGAGAACGGCTGAACCGATTTTGCTAATTATGGTTTTAAATTATTTGTGGAAGTTCAGGGAAGGCTTCAACGGTGAGAAAATATTTAAAACTAGCGGCCGCCCGCGACTTCGTCCGCGTGGTTAAGTTTTCTTCAAAAGTAGCACCACCTATCGGTAAGCTTTGAGTTGATACTTTACCTTCCAAGTAATGTTGAGTCAAATAAAAAAAAGTCCCATTAAAATCGGTTTAGTAGATTCTGAGATTCAATTTCCTGCCTGCCCCCTAAGTTCATCGGCGTGATTATTTATATCCCAGTTTACTCTCCAGGTGATACTGAGTCAAATAAAAAAAGTCCCGTCAAAATCGGTCCAGTAGATTCTGAGATTAGCCCGGACAAACAGACAGACAGACAGACAGACAGACAGACAGACAGACAAAAATTTTAAAAATTGTTGTTTTGGCTTCTATTACGGTAATTAAGACCCCCTGTAACAATTTTTCATAAAAATCTTCAATGTACAGAAATCGATCTTTTACAGTCTTATTATATGTATAGATAAATTGCGAAAACAGCGGACAGGACTACGTCGGCCGGGTCCGCTAGTTCTTTATATAAATTAAAAATTAAAAAATTTCAAGGCAAGATGATGCTTTTAGCATTAAGTCCACCTTTTGTACATTTCTTGTGCAATAAAGTTTTAAATAAAATCCTGGCAATATTACGAATTTCGCTTTCGTCACTAATTGCTCCCCCGACGGTGCAAATTTCGATTTTATCCCCGGTCACGTCGAGGCTGCGCGCGCGCACGGTGGCATTCGGGTCGGCCAACGGTACCACACTTTCTTTTATGCCATCCACTTCTGAACGCGTCTCGCCTCTTTATGCCCCATTGCCGGTGCAACGCAAGTGCACTCAAACGTTTCTCTTTTTCATAACGGTTGCTTCCAGTTTATTTAACTGGAATTCCAAAAGCTTCTTCTAAAATTACTGTCCTTATTGTTAAATTTCTAGTGCCTCCTTGGGTCCTCTTGGGTTCTGTTGCCAAACAAAGCAGCGTTTTTTGTTTGCGTGTTTTAAATAGGTTATACTTTCTGTCAACTTGATGCCACTGCTCTGAATTTCAAGTTTAATTAATGGTTAATTTCAGAAACTACAATGTGTAAGGTTGTAACTGCTATAAGCCAGTGTAGAGTCAAAATACTACTCGTGTATCATCATAAGTGATATAAGGGTAAGCCCTTAGTTGCATTCCTCAAATACGGATCTTTGCGTGCGTCCTTCTAAATTTTTTAACTTACATTGTATTTAGCGTATCAATATTGTCATTTGCACGAGATGAATGCTTCGCTATTCGAAGTTTTCGATAATCTAAAATTATCTTCCAATTAAAAGGCTTAAGTGTGTTGTTCTGAGAATAGAAAACTTATTTAAAGAAACAGTTTTACACCAAATGAGTCACTGAAATAATTTAATGCAAACAAAAACTGTTCTGAGAATATAAAAACAACATTTAATGCCCTTAATTTCGGCTTCGTTATTGAAATAATTCAAATACATTATTCATTACATGAACCTTACTTAAGACGTTAATAATAATAATAAAATTGAGCTTATTACTTCCAACAAATAAATGGTACAGCACTTAATAATAAATAACCACCACCACCACCACCACCACCCACTCCAATGTTAGACAATTGTTCTCTGACATTGACATATTCACTATGTCAAATTCAAATCAAAGGAAAACTAAACCACAACAGGTATAGTTCTTTCAAATCACGAAGTCGAGCAGAATTTACTTGTGGTAAATATGTGTCCGTATATGTGTCGATGTGTGCGTGAAAACGAAAGCGGGTATGGTTAGCATAAAAATAATACCAATATTTTTGTATGTTCAATTGATAATAAAATAAAACAACAAAACTTTTAAACTAAAATGTTTATTATTTAAAATAAATAATAAATAAGGGAATGTATTAAAATAAAATTATGTTCTTCTACATTTGGGTTTAAGTTTTAATTTAAGCGAAACATAAGACTTAAATAAGGATATACAATTGAACTCAAGATATGGCAAAATTATGAAAATAAGGCTAGGCTGGAACTATTTAATAACAAATTTCTATCTATTTTTACGTATGTGAAAAATGTGTCGCCTTAATCTTCTTCGGAAAAACTGTTGCTTTCGTTAGTTTCAAAGTCAGTCGTGCTGCTATCACTTGATTCACCCACATTAATTACAAATTCAAAGTCATAATCAAAATATTTCATATACTCCTTTTCAATTTTTTCGACATGCTTGCATGTATTAAGCCAGATGTTGTTATCGATACTGTTTAAACCTTCAGCTATTAAATTTTGAACTTCTGTCATATTTTGACCAATATTTTTCGAGGCAATCTTATTTTTCAGAATACCCCAGATGTTTTCAATGGCATTTAATTCGGGGTGATATGGTGGCAGTCATAGTATTTCGAAACCTTTGCTTTTTATTATCTCGTCAATTCTATATGAAATAAAACGCTGCTTATTTCTGATTATTAAATCATACAATTCTACATTGCGGGACAGTGCATTGAAAGGAATACCGTGTTCCGTCAGCCACTTTTGCATGTCGCTCTTGCGCGAATTTGACGTAGGTATACTACTACTTCGAGTATTATGGTAGGATGCGTTGTCCATCACTATAACAGATTTATCTGGTAAATTTGGCAGCAGCTTTTCATTCAGCCATTTGCTATAATTATTGAAATTCATATTTGAGTGATAGTCTCCAGTTGTGGATGATGCTTTGTATATTAACGAAGCATCTTTAATAAATCCACTACTGCTACCCGCATGCACTATAATAAAACGAGCACCGGTACTCAATTTTTTTAAAAATGACTTGTCTTTTGTCTTAGTATCTAGTTTTTTTAAATTCCACGTGTTTTGACGTACGTGCGAAGTTAGCACATATGTTTCGTCTGTATATATAATGGGACGGCCTTCTTCACGGTATTCATGAATTTTTTTCAAAAAATTAAATCTCCACAATTGTATTTCATGCCTTTCTTGTAAAGATTTACGATTGTTTTCAATTTTGTTCCATTCGTAGCCCATTTTTATAAGCAACGAACGTAATGTGCTCAAACATCCGTCAAAACCAATTTTTTCTCTTAATGCTGACTGAAGTTTTGCCAAAGTTGGAAGTTCATTGTGTTCTATATGAAAATTTTGAATTGTAGTTCGAATAATTTCTCGATTCATATTATCTAAATTAAATTTACCGTCTCTTTTTCGTCGCTTTTTCATGGGTGAAGTAAACTTGGTTGATGAAGATGGCAACTCTTTCTCTTCTTTTAAAATCCTACTTACTGTGCGTTCACTGACGCCTGTTGCTTGGGCAGTTCGTTCTAATATGTTTGCTAATGGACTTAGGTCACATCCATCAGTGTTATTTGCTTTCATAAAATTATATTCATCTTTTAGAAAGTGAAAGACTTTAGCAATGATTGCTCGACCCTAAAAACAATAAAATATACAATTGAATAAGTATCAAAAGTCAAAACTAAACTATTACTTAAATTAAAAAATAATCATTTTTATTTAATGTCAAAACTAGAAAAAAAATATTTACCTCGCTATGGATAACTTTGCGCTTTGACATGCTGACAGTACTTCACGGCAATTAGCGTCCGGAAACAATAAACACAACTAACCTGAGCGACAGCGCGCTCGCGACTGACCGCGTCGTCATACACGCACACTATTGCATTATGCATGTACACGTTTAAAAACAAATAAAGACTACTCGCCTTCGTGAAATGCAAGAACTGTATTTTCCTTTGGAAATATAAAAAAGTATCCCTTAAACTTGTTATCTACCTAAGGATTTTTTATATCCTGTTATCTTATTCTGTTGATCGTGATAGTGAACCGTACATAAAAAACAACTGATCATTGTCTTAAAAGTGCTTAACAACCTGAATATCATCGATGTGCGTCAAATTACATTCCATTGTCGGCCTAGTGGATCAGTCATATGACCTGCGTTATCGGTATCACACTATCTTATCATATCGCGTTCCTACTTCCATCAAGTGATATTACTGTGTGTGCATAGTAAATTCCTGCGTCCGCACCCCTAGCAGTTCTTTATACATTTTAAAACGTACTGTCGTAGTCTTAAGGTTTGGAACATGTTGTATTCACACCGTTGTTTCGTTGTGAGTTTGGTTGTGCGAAGATGTTATCATCATATTCCATACTGTGTTAAGTTCACAAACAGCTTGAGTGTGCTTTTGTGATTCTTATTGTTTATTCATTGACTTGATTGAATAATTTTATAAAAATAAATTCATCATCAATATCTTCCAGCAGCTACATGAACCAATTCTAGTTTAATAAGGAATTATTTTAATCGGGGTGTTGGCGGTAATAATGGTTATTTAAGTAATAGCAATCTAAAATACGTACGCGCTTTGCAAGCCTACTAGATATTCCTATAGATATGCTTTTGTTTCCTAAGCTCTTAATGCTCATAAGGTGTCTTAAATTCGTTTGTCTTTAGTCACTAAATAAACTTGCAATGAACACATCCTTTTTTACTCAAACATCCTGTGCCAAGACAAAATCACCCATACGTCTAGTAAAACGGGAATTAAAATGGCATCCAATCTCAATATTTGTCTACTAACCTACATTAAAATTTAAAATCGTTTGGCTGATTCAAATCCAAAATGCTCATCAAGCGCATTATGCAAATGTAAAGGCTCGTTCACACCGCGCCGCGCGGCCGAGCGTGCAGCGCGTCACGTCCGACCGCGCGGCGCGCTTGGCTGCGCGCGTGACCGTTCCGTTCGCCGGCCCGATGACTCGCATTCGACTGACGAGCGATATTTATTAACCAATTTTTTTGTCTTGCGGTTGGAAACTCGCTTTTTAAACCGGTAACTTCTGAGCTTACTCGGGCACACGTTATGAATAAGCTGTTACGATACAGTTGCCAGATAACGTTTGTGTTAACATCTCATTAATTAAGTTGTGCGGGTACAATCAAATTAATCGTTTTGTCACTATGTAAACTATTTTAATAAATTTCAGCCTATTATTTGTGTATTTTATTATTCTTTAAATTAAGTGATATTTATAGTATTGCTACAAAATCAAAAAGAAATCACGAGGAAAGAGAAAATTATTTACTTGAGTAACATTAACTATTTTTGTAAAACATTATGACTAATTGCTCACGTAGCGTGACAAGCCGCGTGAATGTGTAATGCATATAACGAAGGAAAAATTCAAATTCGACAGTAACACTAGAGAGCTGAAATTGCGATGGTAATCTTATAATTTGGAGGATGTTCTGAAACGTTGGTTTGTAATGGGTGCAAGGCGAGTACCGCGGGGTAGAAAGCGCGGCGCGTCGCGGTTGGCGGGCGGAGCGTGGCGCGCCCGTGGGAGCATCACGCGACTCACGCGAGGCGAGCCGCACGCCACTGACCGACACTCGTCCGAGCGGAACGTGCGTGTGGAACACGCTTTATGACGGGTTTCCTTAACACCGCGGCTGTCTTGCCTCGACCATGTCTTGAGAAATTATAGTATTTAAGGAAGATCCTTTTGCATATTGAAGTAGGTCAGTTACAATTATCTCGATCTATTGTGACGATATTAATTGACAATCAATTGTTGGGCACGTGGTCTGCCCCACTGCTGCTCTTCACTAGTTTTCTAGAAGCTTTTTTCGTGGTTGTTGTAGTATATCAGAGCTGCAATATGTATGCCTACCTACATCCTAGCACTCTGATTGTACACACAATCACATTTTTCACTTGTAACAGAACGACTAGAATCAATCTGTAAATAATACATTATTTCTTTACTTTCATTACAATAATACATAATATATTGCAAATAAACATGATGTCACTGAAGTTTGCCGAATTACACGAGCTTTAATCTTTACATTTTGTTTCTTTTCAACACGCTTGTATTAGATCGGGATGTATGTATGAATGTATGTAACGGAATCTTTGCGCTCAATTTTCACCAACTTCCAGAAATCGGATTAATTTGAAAATTTGCACACGTAACAAGTACCGATGACAATGCAATAATTTGATAAGTATTTTCCACTATCATTATTAACTAAAAATATAAAAATATATTACTTAGATTAAAAACAAAAAAAAAACACGCTTTTATTGCTAACTAGAAAAGATAAAATAATTTCAGACTACAAAGAATTAATTTATTTTACAGTAGAGTAAAATGCGTGGGGTGCTTGGTACAGTATATATTAAAATCATTCTACCATTGGCAACTATAAAAAGAGAACTATGAAAACGACATAAAGTGCAAAGCGAAGCGCCTAGCGAATAATATTTTAAATGTGAAAGTTTTTTTTGTTTGGATGTTTGTCCGTCAATCATGCTGAAACAACTGAACGGATTTTGATGAAATTGGGTATACAGACGGGTAAACTTATAATCCCGATTAATTGCTCCCTTGGGATAAAACAAGGATATTTACTTTCTTTCTAAAAAACAGCAGACAGGACGACGTTTGCGGGGTACTCTAGTATTCAGTAAATCAATATCTGTTTCAGGATGCACCATGTCGCTTCCAGCTTTAATGGTGTGACCACAGCCTCCTCATTGCGATTCTCCGCACAGGCGGGCTTTTCTCCGCGCCATGTGTTGCCATCGCGCTGACACAATAGGTGGGGTGGGGGGGGGGGCGGAGGGAGGTTTCGTAGCACGATTTACTCGAGCGCATCTGCCCGGTCGTGCTCCGACGGCCTTCGGTGGACGCCCGCGGAATGTACGAGCAGGGGAAAACAGGGACGCACTGAGAAAATAAATTGTTGCATTGATTGATAAAAAACCTTACCCTAATACCTTTCACGTTCGTCGGAAACTTAATTCACTTGAAAACCAGAGCTTTGCAGAATCTAAAACTGCTTAGATATTTTGGAGACAAGAGAAAACTGGTTTTATCTGGATTTTTTCGGTTAATCCACACCCATCGTGCATTATAAACGACGTTCCTTGATGACAGTTTAAATCGCTACTTCTCATCTGTAATTTTATTTAATTCCTTGCCCTGAATAACTATGTTGCGTGACCTGTCTATTTACATCACTTTATAAGGTAAAAAATATACGCAGTTTTCGTAATGTACTGCCAAAATCATCATCGGGAATCCTGAGCTATCAACTTAATCTCACTACCAACTCATCGTGAAATCTAAGGCTTCAAGTAAGCTAACCTATTTTGATTTTATACGATGAGTAAAATACAAGATCTACTCAAAAGTTATGGCCAAACATGAATCGTTACTTTATTATTCTCGACGCGTTAAGATGCGATTTGTGTTGTTATTAACCTATCACTCAATAAAATTTAATGTAGTTTGGAACTTTGGATTGCTGCCAAATCCTACCGGGCGAACGTGAGAGAATCATGAAGTTCTGTTTAAAGAATGGGCAGGTCGATAAGAAGCTAAGCATAACCAACGCCTGTGAATGAATAAATGTGAGCCAATATGCTGAGGGTCTACTGTCTCTCAAATTTGAACTTACGAAACTCTCTGTGTCTGTTTCTCATGCCAGATTGACGAGAAGAAGGAGAGCATAGCTATTGCTAAAAATACCGTCATTTCTTTTTAGTCTTTAGAGTAGAGACTTTGGTGTATTTAACAGTTAGCCATGTTTTCTCGCACCCGCGGTGTAAGCTCAATCGTTAGCGCCTACGTTCTTCCGCCAGTCTTTCATGAAGCGAGTAATTACTCTTTGTTCTTCACGTTTTGAATGGCATTCTTATGTGATTTGTCATAAAAATTCGACTGTGGAATTTTTTCTACTAAAGTTTTTGACTTTTTTAATAATCTTGTTTAAATTTCTTAAAAATTGTACTGTAGGTTAGATATAATATGTTTGTGACTTGAATAATATGTTCATACAGTTCAATTTATTCAGCTTTTGTTTGGTATTAACGGTTTATCTTGCTTAAACATTGTTTGGTTTGCCTTTATCCTCTCGTAGTTAGGGTCTAGGCAGTTTTTCACAAATTACTGAAAGTAATTCGGTGTATCACAATTCTTTATCAAGTTTTCAAAATGTGTGATTGTTTCATCCAGGTCAAGCGCCTATTATCGTTCAGTATTTGTTAATGAGGGTAAAAGCCTCGCAATGTTTGTTTCCATGTGAGGGATAACATTTCAAAATGGCGGTTTGCGTCAACGGCTGTGTGCTCTTTAGTTAGTGGGCAAGCGCGAAGTGGCCTAACAGGGCCTAACCGAGTTGCGACTGCGTTTGCGTCAGAGCTTAATGTGGCCAACACGAGGGCAACATCACCACGTGCCAGCGGGGCAAGTGAGGGATCACGAATATTGCAGCGATTGATTCTGCGAATTCGTTTTGTAAATTACGTTTTCCTTTTAAAATTACCAGTGGTCGCTTGAGCAAAAGTCCGTAGTTAGTCAGCAATTTTAAAAATTGCCTTTTTTAAGGCGTCTTTATTGCATACAAATTAAATAACTATTCAGCTTACAGTTTCCAAGGTTTCAAAAATAAGTTGATCACCTGCTTTTTACATAAATCATATTGTTTTACAGTTTATCAACAAAACCCATCATGTAACTTGCTGGTTAATTTAAGCTAAATAATAATAGCAATTTCGTTTATATTTAGGCATCTGCAATAAATGGTAAGATGGTTTCGAAATATGACTTCAATCGTTTGCCAATTTTGATTGTTTATTGGCATTGAACTGCAAAACATCTAAAGTTGTACTTACTTACTCTTTTATCAGCGTTAGCATAATATGTCCTTAATAGCACTTAACCCTTAGCATGCGAATCCGTCCCTGTCCCTCTACACCTCGGCATAAAGCATGACGTAGTGTCGGTACGTTTCGCGAATGCCAACGGGCCCGCGCGCGCCCCGCATACTGATCGCCGACTACCCACACCCCCCGCACGGGCCTTGGGAACGCGTACGTGCCCCATCGGACCTTAATGCGTGCCTGTTCGTTTTGCTGAAAGCTCTTAAAAGGATTTACCGGAGTTTTTCGGTAATCATATTGACAAATTGTTATTGCGACTCACCTACTGCAAATTGATGATGCTCATGCGAGTTGTGATCATCATGTTCCGCCGATCATTCGACTAGGTGTCAAAACAATTTTATTACCCAACTCAACTTGATATACCTCACCATCTTCCTCACTTCCCGTCACTACAAGTCCTAAGACGAATATGTAGCTTGGTCAAAACTGTATTGGAACCGAAGATTCTTCTAACGTAGTTTATAGGTAGAGTTCGAATTTTGTTAACAGTTTATCGTTTTTTTAACCATTTGCCTGCCAATCAGCCTGCACATTTTCGATTCAAAATCGTTACTGATATCTAATACCAGATTTCGCAGTTCTTATCCTGTTATGTTGTCATCTGTAAAAAAAATATTATGACTTCTACTAACAGAACAAGAATCTTTCAGAAATGTATCTCTTATCAGTGGCCCAACTCATCGCTGACGCAGCTCTCCAGTCACGCAGGAATGTTAAATGTACACATTGGCATTAGTTTAGTTTAGACAGCCTAACACCATAACAAACAGACCCACGCTATCGGCTTGAGCTCGTCGACGCGAGCGCATCACGGCCACACACATGGTTCCGGGCTGTCTGTAACAAATTATAAACATTCAGATTCCGAGTATTGATCGGGCCCGTTAAGTACCGGGAACTGTCCACTCGAATCGAGAAGTTCCCGATAATGTTTTGGAGGAACTCTGTAAACAGTTTTATCATGTAGATAATTTTAATGGTTGACGAAACTTCTTTTCGGAAGAAAGTAAATGTAGTAAGAGTGACATTCTTTTAACGATACTGATAAAATATAAGCCTAACAACCACTTATCTAAGGGCTAGCTATAAATTGACAATGCTAGAATCTCTTATTTTCACACAATTAGATATTTAAGATATGTATTCGCCGATTTCTGCACAAATCCAAACAAAATTGTAAATGCTAAAATATACTTCAGATATGCTAAAATAAAAATGCTAAAATATGCTAAAGTTATATATGATTTTTACTGCCCAGTATTGAAGGAATGGTGAGAAAACCTAGCGCGCACGGTTGCTGGTAACTGAATAAATATCTGGAAATGTTTTGGAAAATGCCTTTCCTCAATACCTCCTCCATTGTGCAAGGGCGTTTGAGTTATTTGAATATAATTGCCTTATTTAATGATAACAAAATATATTCACGGAGCAATAAATAAGTGTCCAATACTTGCATGTTTCTGTACAAGTATCTTCGGCACGGAAAGTCTTTGTCCTTGGATTTTTTCGTGGAAGCTATAGGAACACGAACCAAAGGAAAACTAGAAAAAGGAACACTAGAATCATATTAAATCCAACAAAACCAGGAACTATAAAATAAAGGAAGTCAGTGTATTTTTGCAATTTTATTGTACTTAATAATGGCATTGATTTGGAAGTTTATAATTTAAACAACATTTATTTGTAAATGACAATGTTGATCGCCAATTAAATTTTACACTGAAATACGTTTGAACTCACGCATAATGAAGCTCATTGTGCCTTATTCCATATAACCTGCTTGATATTAGTAATTGATATTTTTCCTTTTTTTTCATAATCTATGAAAGGTAGGTCGGAGAAATATATCGTGTCTATTTATAGATCGTATAGTCTGACCTCACGTAGTTCTTTGCAAGGAGGAAGCCAGAAACTTACGGAAGAGAAACCAGTTTGTAGTTTTATTTATATCATCGACGTAATCTGTTGCGTATAAATGTTATAATTATGAGCTTACCGCTGTCTTGCTTTTTATTGAATTCACTACTAGTCACAGCGAAAATTGCGTTGCTTGTGCAAGTATATCGTTTAGAGGGAATGATGTCGTGCTGCTGGGCCTGCTGGACTTTATGTTGTACAGGTGGTCTTCAAGTGGCAAAGTTGTAAATACCGTTAATAAATTGGGACTAATTAGGACTAGACAATTGGTGTGATTGTTGTGAAATATTAAAAAAAAACACTCTAATCACACCAAATCTTTAGTCCCAAATTAAGCTACGAGGCTTGTGATAAGGGTACTAGACAACGGATAAACATACTTAAATACTTTTTTTGTAAATAAATATATATCATACATAGAAAACACCCAGACCAGTACAAACACACATGTTCATGCACACATATGCTGGTACTGTGCGGGGATCAAACCCGCGACCCTTGGTTTTAGAAGTCCGACATGTGGACCACTGCACCAAGCGGTCGTCACCGTATGAAATAAGATTTTTAGGGCCGATTATGTGAAGATGGTGCATTGGTGCATCAAGGTAAACACTGCGGTACTGACATTGGCTATAGACTGAAGTCATGATACCACTCAGGTTTTCGAACATTCAATTCAATAGTGGACTGACGCGTAATCATCAAGTTATATGCACTATAATAATCCTCGTGAAGTAAGCAAAGGATTCAAGGCATGCGGCCAGAGCAAGCTACTCATGGCCGCTTGCGCAAACAAGGATGTCGGCTTGTTGGCTCAGGTGGGGTTTATGTAACTGCGCACCACAACTATTTCGCGCCACGACGCGGTGCCATAACCGGTGACTCAGTCTGAAACATCTGGGGAACTTGTTCCGACCACTTCGAGCTGATGTGCAGTTTATAAACTTTGTCAGCGGTATATTGTTTAGCTAAAGAAAAACTTACTTTACTACGAGACAACAGGTTTAAATATTATTCTTATGGTCTAGCTAAAAGATGCAATAGCTACACAACATGAATCGCTAGGAGTATTTTCCAGACGTCATTTTGACTATATCAGTAACTGTTCTGATCTACACCGAACTGCCATATCAGAAAGTGACGGTCATGTAACCATTCGCCATATTGCAACAATGAAGTGTCCAATATTCCTGAAATTCGTTCTTTGTAAGATACGACAAACCAGATAGACGTCATACATATTACTGTGGAAGTAATGTGAAAAGGATCGATAGGCCGATGCCTAGAGTACGGAATATCAAAATTGTTATACATATTTGACACATAACAAGCAAATTGGTATACAAAAAAGAATGCTTTAATACATTTTTAAGTAGCGTTTAAAACAAAGGCATCACAATCTCCATGTGACCATCCTGATACCAAATTGTATTATTTATGAGGTCCGTAAAGCGTTAATTGGCCATAAACAAAACGCCACGTGTTGGAGCAAAAAATAAACAGCAATAAAAGTAAAAGTCAACCGTTAAGTTTTTTTGTAATATAACAGTTATCCTTTAACTGTACAAAATGAAAGCTTACGCATTATGTTTAACGCACAATGAATATACTGTCGTCATTTCCATTAGGTACAGCTTTCTCTGAATTTGGACAAAAAGGGTTCAAATTGTCTTTGTTCTTATCCGTCGTAGTGCAATAGAAACTAACTTTTTATTACCCAATTTTAACAAGGTGATGCCATTACTGCAGTTTGAATTATATTTCGGTATTTTTACGGACCATTGTATAGGATAGTTCTTCTTCTTCTTCTTCTTCAGGTAATTCTAATCCTCCTGCCTAATTTTGATGGGGTCTGTGAAAGTGTTTATAATCCTCACGAAGAGATTGCTGTTTGCATAAATGCAATTGCAAATACGATGCAAAGATTAATATTTATGCAAAGAAACCTTTTTTACGTTTACATTGGTTGGGATAATAGTCCTCGTGGCCGATTTCGACCACGGCGGCCAATCCCAACAGAGATTAGCCAACTACGCAGAAGATATTATAGTGCTCAAGTGTGAGCGCAATACACAGGTGCACTCACTGTTCTTCACTCTCAAAGTTCGGTGAGACGGCAATCCTACATGACCGGAGACAGATCAGGCGCAGGACCAACGGCTTAACGTGCTTTCCGAGGCACGGGGGTCTAACACCGCCAACTTCCCGACTCTGAGCTGTTTTTGTGAAATTCATGACAGAAAATCTTAGAATTTTTTTTGGCTCGCCCTGGAATTCGAACCCAGGACCTCTGGGATGTAAAGCAGAAACTTTGCCACTACCTCAACGAGGCAGTTTGTTGGGATAAACCACCCTGGGCAATACAAACACCATTATTATTCAGTCGATATTATAGGATGTACGTTGACGTCATAAGTCTGAATGAAATATTTTCCTTTCGTCAACTAATTGTCTTGGAACCAGGCCAAATCTCCAATCCAATCATCTATTACTTGTATCAATCAAGGTTTATTATTGTAATTTGTTCGGTTTCGTCTTCGCTTTTCAATGGGCCCTTCTCTGAACTTAGTAAATAGGGTATTTTAGTTCTTGTGCCCTACAAAAGGGAAAGTTGCTGTTGTTTAACAGCACAGTTGTTAAGATGGGTTTTAAGGTTAGAAAACTAACTAAGTTATTAATATCTTCCTAACAACAGCAACGAATGCCTGCTGCATCCGACTGCCTATCACGGCTTTATGAGTCACTCAGTCCCCATGCCATTATGTGTGGAAATTATGCGCCCACCTACACATGTTATCCTGTGTATCCTTGCCACGCTACACAACTAGCACTGTAGTAGAGCAATATCTGCGAAACAAAACAAAGGACGAACTCCACCCAGCAGTCAATAACATGAATCACACGCGTCCGCGTGTGTGTGCGGGTGGTACGTTATCAGCGTGTATTTACATGATGCGGGACGGGATCGGCTGTTTACGTTGTGGGCCTTGGCACTGAACGAGGCCGTGACGTCAAACTTTATGATAGCCGCCACAGTTCAGCGGAGACAGTAGAATGAGCTCATTGACATAATCTAAGTCGTAAATGGACAGAACTAAAGGTCAATTGACCCAGATAGAAGGTGACATTGGGATCACAGTGGAATCATCCTCTTAAATAGTACCGTTATATCTATAGTCATCTAGAATGTATGTATACGACAGTGATGGACTTCGCTTGAAATAATCAAGAGGCGATCAAAAGGGTTTTTGATATCTTAAGCACAACGTCGTTCTTGTATCGCTTAGATACATATTCCTTTCTTTGATATCCTATCAAGCCGATCTTTTGGTACTGTTCGGATGAATCTGCAATTTGATCAGGTAAGAATAAGCCCTTTATTTCATACATAAGTCTACTTCAAGAAAGCTAGTCTTATGAAATTCAACTTGATACTGACTAAAGAGTACCTCGCGATTGAGAATGTAGAGATGGCTGCAGTGACTCAGAAATAGTAAGAAGTTTAGTGAAAAATAATACCATTTTTATACCACAAGTTACTGATGTTCCAGCTGTGCTATCGCAAGTTTGTTCACGCACCCGCGTAGTGTTTGCTGGAAGCGTTGGCTCTTAGAAATAACGAGGCGGAATACCGAGAATCGATACCGATACCTATAGAAAGGGTTATTTTATGGTCCCGAGGTGATTGACTCGGTGCGAAAGTTGAGACATTTATTTAACGACCTTCATTCAACTCTTTGAAACCCGAGGGAACAATGTAGGCGAAAAGTATTCTTAGCAAAACTTTTATCTCTATTTTACGACTACTTTTTGTGAACTTTCGTATTCATTTGCCCTGTGTACTTTATTATCTGCGTTTAACATTTGAGTATGTACATTCGAAACGTCCTTGACAGTGGCTTCATGACGTCAATGGGCTATTTGAGTTGGCGACCACCAAGTTGTTAACTGGAGCCACATGTTTCATTTGTATCTGTATCATTTTCATTTATTTAACAGACTCCAAAGTCCGTCGAAACGGCAACAATCCTGAGTGGTTTATTTACGATCGTGTGCTAAACAGAAAAGTCGAGTGTCAAGTTAAATCCATGTTGCCAAGATTCTCGCCAACCTTTATTCTTAAAATGTGTCGTACTGATAGACACGCAAAAAAAGATACGAGAGACTCCAACAAAACTATGATTAGCATCATTACTGTCAGCTTCATAAGCGGGTCGATTTTGACCTACCAAAGAGTTTTAAAAGTGCCATCTTAGAAAGCTCTGCTTTCAACATCACAACCAGTGTTTGTGTCGGCATCAATATCTTCTTCGTAGATAAAGTTTACCTGGAGATTGAAAGTCGTAACTCGTAATCATAAATCCTTCATGTTGCAATCGCGACTGGTTTATTTCTGCTGCTAATGCATGTTTTATCGTAACTTTAGAATGTACTCAAGGTTCCAATGCACCACATTAAACAATTTGTTATCGTCATGTTTATATTGTAACGGTTAAATGCATTTTAGCCTCTCTCTGAAGACTTGTTTGTTTTTCTAGATATACCGAAATGAGTTTCGGCCTTGCGCTACGAATATTTGACAGTTCGTTGTCTAAGTTAGAGCACCGTCCATCGTGTTGTTTGGCTTTGGTCGTATCCCCTCGTACTTGTGTCGATGTCCTTGGCACTGGCTGACGTCAGCGCCGCTATTTCTGCCACCACCAACCAGAACGCTAGAATCGCTTCTTATGCGTACCAGTTGCCGCATGTTTTGGGTTTTATGCTACTATATCCATATTTCAAGCTCGTGATATTTTTATTAGACACCACGGTTGCGGATGATCGGTATCATGTTTATTTAACGTAGATAAAGATTTTAGTTGAAGCTGAGTTATCTTTTATGTGGGCTAGTAATTTATAAGTTGCACGCTGAGAATCCTATGTTTTGCCAGTTTCATAAAAGTTACGGATATTTTTTTGCAACTGTCGCACGACAGTTGTATTCTGGTTTTACATCATCATCGAGTCAAAATACTCACAACAAGTTTTTGTTTTGCTTTTTGTAACTGTTAAGTGTCCTAAGTAGAACACGTTACGTTTTTCTGAAGTGTGGGCTTTATGAAACATCCAATATCGGTCCGTTGGACGAGCGCGGCGTCCACATCAGTCGAACTGATATTGGTCGGCCAAAGCTTCTGAGGCTAAAATCCAAATGGAAATTGGACACATCTACTATATATTGCAGTATTTGAAAGCAGAACAAGAAACCGAAATGATGCATTGATTGATCATATACAGATCCCCGTATCTACAATAAATTAATCTTTTTTTAAACCAATAAACACAGCATCTAGCCTCTCAAGGTGATCCTCTATCTATTACGTGAGTCATGTATTTATGTTGTGTGATGCAATCTCGGCCTAACCGCATAATAACATAATGGTATAATGCCATATCAAATACCGCAATAACGCAGGCTAGGTACCCACCCTCTATTCCTACACAGTCTAGTTATTATGTAAGTTCTGTCTGTTTTTTTACACTATTTACCTTAAGCTATGATAGAAGCTATGGTATCGTGTTCTGATAGTTCCCAAAAAGGTTAGTGAATTTAAACTTCTGTTAGTCAAATAAAGATTTTCTATCATAGTTTTTCCTGAACATACAGACAATTTAAAATCTCTAACTGTCATACTACTCATCATTGAGCTTGACCATTTTCAAGTTTACCTGGACTCAGTGCAGTCCCTATTTATTTCGGTTCGATACTACCTTATCATTCGTCTGAATGTTACAATTTCACTCTTTTCCTATACACATCATCATCATCACCTCTCTTATCTTATCGGCTGTATACGTACTATTGCTGGGAACTGAGGCCTCAACACTCGCGGGCTCAGTGCTGATTAGTGGAGGGGTGCTTTATTAGGAAAGTGACCAACCTTACTGTCAGATATTATTCAACCGCCCTAGAGCCTCTGACCAGGCTTAACGACTAATATCTATCGATATTAACCGGGACAAAGCACGCTTGTAAAAAGACGTCACTTAAATGGTCGGAATGGTCACCCATCACAAACACGACCGCGCCTTAGGTTGCTTAACTTTCGGTATCACTATCAAAGCGCTGCAATCACTGCGCCACAAGCACCAGTATTTATTATCATGAAACTAAAATTCGCTCCATGCCAGTTACAAGCCAGCATCGGCAGCGGCATATACCTCCAGTGCCCCCGGCGACAGGCTATTTTTTGCCGCAAACAAGTCTGACTGGTCAGCTCTCGTTCCAGCAAGGACAACACGCACCGGTAGTGATGTACTAAGTGGTAAAGTTTAAACCGGACTCATGAGAAGATAATTTTCACTCTGGTACAGCTATAGCCAGATTCGCTTAAGGAGGTGTTATTGATGGTGGACGTTTATCAACATGATGATATTTCAGATCGATAAACTTAAGTTCATCATCATGTCTTAGGCAAGGATTATGGGAAAATAATTTCTAAATCAACAAGGGTTCTTTCCAAAAAAAAAAAAAAAAAAATTAAAAAGCAATTCTAAAATAATGATACCAACAAACCCACAACTTAAAATTTAAGGTTTTTGAGTTTGCCATTGATACTCTGAAACCAAGCTGGCACATCGCTATGCTAAGCCTGTTTAGAACGTGAACTCAGCAAAAACATTTCAATTTCTCAAGCAGGCGTAATAAATATTTATCTCACGTGTAAATATAACGCGATTCGAATGGGTAGGTTTCAAGACATTTGCTGATAATTGACAGGCAATTATGGAAATTGCAGGAACGGTGCTAAATGTGCTCATTCATTTCGCAATGCAAATCCAGCGCCGTGGGACAGTACCTAAGGCTTCACATCTGTTATTATTAAAAATTCCATTTCCTCGTTATAAAAACTTTATTTTATACGTGATTGTCGGTTGAAAGTTTGTACTCAATCATTCTTAGTTGTTTTTTTTTTTCATTTTGTTGTCGTCTGAAGAGGCCTATTATTATCCGATCATTAGGAACAAATGGGCGCTGTAATCTTAACAAATATTGTGTTTAAACGTTGCTGAATGGCTCACAACCACAGATATACGATAAGACTAGATACCACATATACACTAAATAGTATGGGAACCGAGCGTGCCATTTTTAAATACCTACTATGACGTCACACTAGCAATTTAGTGATGTACTTAGAGCCAACAGAATCGCATAAATCGTTTTGATCGATCGATTCAGTCAGTAAACCTTAAACATTGGCAATTGTTACTGAATCCAACAATCGAATGGTTTGATACTACAAATTTTTGTAATTAATTTAATTCATGGTCGGTAATTTTTGACGTAAAATAAACTTTCTTATATGCTTTTTGTTTCTTGTCAAATTCGAATGATTTTCAAGGTTATTCGAATAATTTAAGAGCAAAACTCCGAAGTTGTGGTGAATATTTCGATTTAGTTTTGTGTTTTTAAGTTGTCTCGTGAGTCGTTACGTTCATGGTTTTCAGTAGCTCACCTTGCTCCTCATTAACAAGACACTTCGATTTCAAACCGTCAATTATTGTTTCCAATGCAATTATCTTTTTAGCTTTACGACGATTTTGTTCTCTTAATCTTTTTATTTTTAATTTTTGTTGTCGAATTCTTTCATATAAATCTGCTTTCTTCTTCTCATTTCGGTTTTCATTTGCATTTGACTGACTTTTGTTCAATGGGTGATTATCACCATCGTCGTCTTTTTTCTCCTTACCACTGCTAACTTAAAAAGTTAATTAACGATTATTATTGATAATACTTATAAGTCCCTGAATTTAGTCTGGTTGACACACCTACTATTATAATATTATTTATATTCCTTAAAAGTGGCCAAATATTATATTTTAGATGACGTTTATTTAACTTCATAGTTTCTTTAGCTAAAATATTTTTTTTTCTGAGCGACTATTGTTTTTACTATAGATTTTACAAATGTCACCGAAAAAATAATACGCTGTCCAGATAGAGTATAATCATTTTCTTTTCATTGTCGGGCTAAAAAAATGTTTATGACAAATTTTCTATAAAAGCAACATTATAAATTTCATTTTAAGTCGTACAAAGAGAGATGATATACTACTTTTTATCTACATACCTCTTCATTTTCTATAGTACACAGCACCTGGACTGTCGGATATGCTGTTTCACGTAACCGCCTGCGCTTTTTGGTTACTATAAAGTCCTCATCCTTAAAATGTGCGGAACAAATTGTGCTGTATTTAGTGGGAAACCAGTCTTTGTTACCCGTCGCTTCGATCCATTTTGCTTTAATTTGCGGATCAGCCGGATAACTGAAAAAAATATTCACACCTTTATATACATACACACATACATAACGTCACGCCTCGCCTATTTCCCATAGGTCAATAAATTATCTCTCATTTTTCTTTCTCATTTTCTTGTCAATTGAATGGAATATCGATTAATCGTAAAATCGACTTATTTAACAAAATACACATCACTATTTGCTTCATTTGACAGGAAAATGATAAAAATGCCGCTACCACGAACATTACTAGATTTTAAACGTTTCTATCGTTTGCATTTCATTCTTTGCTAGCCAAATACTGAGTAGTGACCTTACCTAGTAACAACGTTAATGTAACACATATAAAACATAGGTATTTAGATATGGAATTATCGAAGTAAGGTATCAAGAGTAATACGTGCTATCGTTTTTAATGATTTTAAATTGAATTACAGACTCTTGTGCAATAAAAATACTTACCGATGAAATGAAATACCTCCATGAACACGACTCACTAGTTTTGAACAGCTTTTGCAATTAATTATCGAACAATTTGGCATTTCGAACACTTCTGGGCACACGACTTGTCGCAAGCGCGGTTGAAACGTGACTGAGAAGTAAATGCGCGCGATGAGTGATCGGCGCATATCGGGGACACGCATGGATGGTCGATATGAGGTATCTAGTCTTATCGTATATCTGTGCTCACAACCGTAAAACAGAACGAGGATGGAGTCAAGACACCCATGCGATATCGCAATCACGTGTTGCTTGTGAAGATGTCGCACCCGGCATAAGGTCAGTAACACATCAGTTCTTATCAAGTCCCTAATTCAATGAAGCAGAGTCCAAATTTGCCATCGTCTCGACTTGGCGACTGTACACCAACGTAAACTAGCCCGGCTCGAGAGCCAAGTGACGTCACTGTGATGTAACTTATTCAATGACTGGTACATTAAGTGATTATCTTTGTGATATTTGAATACATACATTACACAAACAACGAAATACTCCAACCAAACATTATTAGCAACAGAGCCATTAAAAGTAAATAAAAATATTTTTTCACTTCTTATGCTCGAAAAAGTACTACTTTATGCAGGATCTAGGCGACATAAAGTTGAATTTTATGCACTTGTGCATAAAAGTAGCTTTTTAAATGTGTCTACACTAAGGCAGTGACCATTTAGCCCATACAGCCAAAAACAATTAATTGTACATGGATAAAACTTGCTAATTTATAATATTTCCTTCCCTATTTGCATTTTTGATTTATAATAAGGTAATACGAAAAAGAAACTAAATATCAAAACGTGTTTACCACAAAAAAAAAACATTATTCCAAAATAATTTAAGAATAGGCTGTATATTTTTTTTCTTTGCCCGAAAATTATGCAGGAAAATTAAAAAAAGTAAAGTAGCGGGAAAGAAGCCGTGAACTTTTCGTATTGAATTTTCTCAAATTATTGTTTTATTTTCTCGCAATCGAAGTGAAAAGCAGAGTTTACAACTCGTGCACAAATCATTTTTATCCTCGACTTCATCATCTGCCCTCGCCCTGCGGGCTCGGGCATATAAGGATCTCGGATAAAAATGACTTGCTTTATGCTCTCGTTGTAAAATCTACTATATTTCATGTAAGTAATTACTTTGTATGTTTATAAATTTATTTTGTACGTGAATAACTTCAGTTACATCGTATGTTTTTCCCTTTTACTTTATGTGCACCGCTTGAATTTGCTCTGCTTGGCCCTATGGTTGACTGGTTGACTGCCTGCGGCATTAAGTCCACATTGTACACATGCTTGTGCAGAACTACTAAATAAATAAAATAAAAGATTACATAAATCTCACAGGCTCGAATCACTATTTGCATTAGGTTACAGGACTGTTTCTTATCCTAAAACTCTCTAGAAATTATATAAAACGCTTCTGTGAACTAAGTGCTAATATTGACAAGTTGAAGCAATTACCTCTTACAGGAACTATTTTATCTTCTAAATTATTGAAATTTGTTCTGACCCGCTGCCTGCGCAGGAGCCGGAACCGTACTCTACGCAGAATGCTAATGCTAATACCGTTACTTCTCATTGTGTGTAAAATATGCTAACTAAAGTGGCGATATTATGAAAGCGTCTTCTGTTTGTTACCTCCTAGACTTTCATATATATTTTAAACTAAACAAAAGACGTGCGGTGCGTGTGTAAATGGGTAAATTGATAGAAGACGATAGCAATGTTTGAATACGAGCACAGAATAAAGACGGTGATGTCAATGGAATACATTTAGAGACCTTTGGTGTTTCAACCTGCGAAAAAACTTTTGATGGCCATTGATTTTTACTTGAAATGTCGCAGATTCCGAAATCGACTAACGAGAACTAATAATATGTAACGAAGCCTAATGTGCGACTGTGATCATAATATGAAGAAGACTTATGTACCAATGTATGATGAGTATTATGTTTTAAAATGACTGGTAAAATTATTTGAATATATTGCCTTTCATTATATTTTATCGTAGCAAAATACAAAACTGTGTTATTAATGCGCTTATCGCTTCCGCAGAGAACGCTGGTGATTGGCAGCAGACCTAATGAATGATAAGGTTGTAGGTAGATGCGTCTGACGTCACGTGACTTATCTCGCATTTACGCAAATGTCCGTCAAGATACAAATATTACGGAATCGGCTTTGTTTATTGACCTGACAACAGCATTTGGTGATTGATTATCCATCATCACCGATTACGTCGTACCATTGCGGCTTTGGCTGGCGACAGATGATAAATATCAAGAAAATTAATTAATTAAAAGCACCGTTATATTGTTGTTCTTGGAAAATACTAAGCTTTTTAACTTTTTTCTATAACGTATGAAATAAAAAACAGATGAAGCCTTTGCTAATGAATGACAAAACGATACTTGGCTCGGGTAATACAAAGAAGGATCAAAACCGAAGCAAAGTCAATGACAATGTAGTTATGTGACGTTCGCGTGACGTCACATAGCAAGGCCTAATGGACGTCGAGGGATCTTGTTAACAAGAGGATTGCGTGGGAGGGCTCTTCGGCCGCTGTGACGTCATCGCTAATCCAGTAATTCTTGACCTGATGCCCTACACTGCAAACCGATCTGTCCGTAGTTTTGCATGTAGAGCTACTTCTGTCTATCTTGCTCTCTTCATCGCGTGAGAGAATTCCATGGCTGGAGTCACAAAAATGGACGAAGCTTTACCGTAGGTTCCGAGTAGAAAGGCTAAATAACTGAGCTCTATCGTTCGCTTGATTGATGCGACCTGAATTGTACTGTCAGGCAGTGGACTTCTAATGAAAACTGGCAAGCCCACGGGCTAAATGATTACCTTTTTTAATGATTAGAAATCCATTGGTGTTGAATGTTGATTACGTAATTATTGATGGCATGAAAACTGCTAACGTTATCTCTATATTCGATCTTATTAGTTAATCAAGGCATTGGGTACTTATTCATGAAATCATGAAATTCTGCCATACAGAGCAATCCTCTAGTGGAGAATCACTTCCTTACTAGAATATTTGTGATTTAGAATAATTTGTAACTTAACTTAAGATATTGTACTCATGTAACACATGTTTTGGTTTTCAGTTTAGTACTTAATTTTAATTTCTAAGAAATTTCACAACTCCACAACTGTAAACTGTTTTGTGTTAATAAATAAAATAAAATAAAATAAAATTATGTCCTTTATACCCCAAATAGAAAAACATCCTTAGCTACAAATCCAACAAGGCATCCGTAAAATAACCTGTTTTACCACATATATAAATAATTTAGTCATTACGGCAAGTTGTTCGACCTTAGCCTCGGAGACCCAAGAACACGTGTAATGTCGAAGATAGCTGTATTTTTGGAACAACATCGTGTAATAATAATTGGTCGGTTAATAAAATACTTTTTTGAAATACTGTTGAAGTGAAGCCACTTAGTAATATAGACCTCAGTACAAACAGGGTACCAAAAAGAGAACTAATAATTTGATAAATTCGAAAGTATTTGTTACCCTACATACAATCCGTTGTAGCTGCTCTAGCGAAAACATAACACTTATCATTTTATGAACAGCTGTATTTTAGCTATGCTTATTGTATTGTGTTTTTGGAAATATACATGTGTTTTGCGCAAACGGACGAAAACAAATATCTATTAAATATTTTCAATGTATTCAATTAACAATGCGAAAATGTTGTATTCCGTTTTACTGAATATAAATCATTTGAACTTTCGACTTGTTTTTGAGAACTGTTTAAACTTATGCATGGTAAAATATTGTGTAATGTATTACGGCCCGAGTTGTAGGGCAAAGGAGTGTCATTGTGAAGTTACAAGAACACAAAAAAAAAACCGGTCAAGTGCGAGTTGGACTCGCGCACCGAGGGTTCCGTACAAACCTGTAGATAAGGAGTTAGTAACTTTGAAATTTTCAAAATTGTAAAAATATATTATAAATATATTTTTATATATGATGAAACTGAAAATTTACGGTTTTCGTAATTTGTCCTATATCTGTACTATAAGACGTGACTTCGTACTAAATTTCAAGATTCTAAGTTTACGGGAAGTACCCTGTAGGTTTTGATTCCCGTGCGAGTTTCGAAAATTTTCGGAAATTTGCGGCCTAAATGGCTGTATCTTTTCTTACCTTCTAAGCCAACGCAAGTTGGCTTAGAAGGTTGATTTTCTACAGCTTCCAGGGTCAGTAGACCTAAGTATCATATAGAAATTTCAGTTTGATACCTCCACGCGTTTCTGAGAAAAACGGTCTTGACAGACGGACGGATGGACGGACGGACAACAAAGTGATCTTATAAGGGTTCCGTTTTTTTCTTTTAAGGTACGGAACCCTAAAAACGAGACATAAAGTAGATACAGATTGTTGCAGCTAGCTTAGTCTAGCAATGAAAGTCACTAATTGTGATTCAGATTCTGAAAAAAAAAATGAGTTCTTTTAACAAGTTATGTTGTTAAATTATGTTCTAACTAAAAGACCGTTAATTTTAGCCGCAATGTGAAGAGTGCGTAGAATATTTACCGTATTTAAATAATAAGCGAAACATGTCACATCTACCTACTCTGCCTACTGATAAACACTTTACATAACACCATTTTTATATGCCAACAAACACGTGCAGATAGTTTAATAATATTATATGTCGTAAGCTATTGACCTGTTTTCATATCAGTTTATAAACGTAATATTAAAAATATCGAGCTGTCACGTAGTATTTGTTTCCACCTCGACACTCGTATCGTTTTACTGATAACAGGTTTCTGAATTCTCTAATCATAAATGTCGAAGTAAAAATTCTTATTTGTCGTGAGTAACATCATATTGATATCAACAATCCGAAATCTGAATCAGCATAATCATAATCGCGATAAATATTCTTATTTGATTGTTACCTAATTGGGGTTACTTCTCTTGGTTCTCTAGGTTTATTTTATAATTTTAACATAGAGCTTGACTTACCGAACCAGCCATTTCATCGATAACATGATTTTGTGTAAAAGGAAGTTTTCTTTAAAGCTGTATCTAAAAAGAATACACACATTGACCGGTTTGATCGGTGTTGCTTGTTTAATTCAATGTTTCGCCTTTACCATGTACTGTTTTTTCACAATAATGCTTGTATGTATCTACGATGATTACCTACATTTCATTTCATTGTGTAGTATTGCATGAGAAATGGCTTGTTGATTACTAACATTGAATCATACATAACAAAGAATAAACTTCGGACCAATCACCTCTGATTAACTTGAGTTGTGAACTCCGTATCATTAACTTCTTCAATAAATATCCGCTTCATATCTCTGGCACAAACACTACGTAGAGGTCATACGTTCTTATTTGTTCCATTTACATTTTCTATTTGTATAAGTTGGTTTGCTACATATTCGAATAGCGAACCTTCGACGTCTCGATCTATACTATGTTGCGTTGTCACAACATAGTATATCCAGTTGTTTGGTTTTGTTTATGTTGTAAGTCAGACTTATCACAACCAGTATCCTCTACGTCCACGGCCTCGAAAGACTCTTGGGTCTAGTGAAAAAAAGTTATAAAACTTCATCCAACTTCTGTTATAGAGACTTTTGTGTCATCATCAAGTTCAACTTACGAGAGGAACACCTTTATTGCCTAGCAGGGTGGAATGGATAGATGTATAAAATCATTATGTATTTCTAAGTTATTTCATTTGCATACGAAAGAACCTATATCGACTGATAGTTTTATCTTCGTAAACCAATAAGACCATTCCTACACAGCGTCTGTGCTAAGTACTTAGTTATCCATGTTAGTTAATCATGTTATTATTGCATGGCTAAATATAATCATCACCTACAGTAAATAAATAAAGGATCAATTACATAAAGTCGCAGTGATAAGGTGCGTAACAAACAATCAGGCCGTTATCGCTTCGTAAGTGATCCGACGCGGTGGACGCAGCGTGCTGAGCAGTATTTTGCACTAACCGCCAACTGCGTTAAATGAAAACACATTTCAATAAAAATATCTGGTTCGCCACAGGTGGGATGGCCAATGATGAAGTGTCACAGTAGCTCAATTGGATAGAAAAGAAAAAGAAGAAGCTCAATAGGAAGAACTCCTTCTTCTCGGTCAGTTTGTCCGGCTGTCCGAGTATTTCTAGAAGTGTGTTTTAATTTCACATTATTAAAGAAATATGTATTGTAAATTCTTAAAAAGACGTTCTATTCGTTGGACTCTATCATGAGGACCTGCTCGAATTTCAATATCTCTTTCGCTAGCTTTTGGAATGGTGACACTAGCTTTCACGTATGAATTCTTTCCGTTTCCGTGTTTGTTATGCTATTAAATGAGCTGCCTATCCTTACACTTTTATAAACAAAGATTCTTGCATTAGCTGAACTACGCTGCAGTCTTTCTTATCGTCCGATGTTAACTTCACTTCACGGAGCCTATCAAACGTGATGGATTGTTGTGATAAGCATTTGATCCCTTCTGAGAACGATATTACTCATCATCGGTTTATATCATTCGGCCAGAATAAAAAAAGGATAAATTAAAAGTAAGTAGCTATCATTTCTTGTCTGCTTTTTACCTTTTCCTTGGAAAATAACAATGATATGTACTAATCGTTTCATTTAATAATTTGCATATCTCAGAATCTAGGATACGCTTGATGTTACTTCTATTTAGTTGTCATGTTCGTAAATATTGTAATCTTGGTTTGTACTTATATTTTGATTAGACTTAAGATAACCTGTTTAATGTTTCTTTGTTCTGTAATAATTACCTACAAAGGTACGTTCTGCATACATATGATATCTTATTAGCCTAACAGAGTCTATATCTAAGTTTGGATTCCAATTTTCCTAAAGCTGACTTGGCGTGTCGTATTACACATAGTGTATACATTTGTAGAGGTTGATTTAATGTGGCGGTAGTTGATGGTGAATGAGCTTGCTTCCTCATAGAATAATTAAACAGTATTTGATATCATACCTAAACATGTCATATAACACCACACTGATAAAGCATCGATTTGCCAAGCGTAGCGGAGCTGGTGGCATCACCTCCGGCAATCGCAGCGGAATATTCCCGCGGGTCGCGCCTATCGCAGCTGCGGGTCGTCCTGGGCTCGCGGACCCGCAGCAAACGCGACGGGCGTGCCCACACACTGGGGAATGCAGACATATCATCTGTGCAGAGGTCCAGCTGTGGTTTTATTTTTAGCCACCTCGTGAATACCCAACAACCAGCTATCCGATTAATATTACAACATTAGCATAGATTATTGAAATCTCTGCTTTGCCGTCTATTTTTCCAGAGAAAGAGCGAGAGATATGTTTAAAAAGAGAAAAGGTCAAAACTATTTTTTGTGGTATCTTGAATTTTAGTTGTCTTAAATACTCCAATGTCCTGGTATTTTATACTTACTAGCTTTTACCCGCGACTTCGACCGCATTAGGTAGTTTTTTTGGAATGCGTTGTTTTTTGGTAAATTTTTGGTAATTTAGGAGTGAAAGCGATCAGATTCCCCGGAAAGTATTTTTTGCGTTGTTTTCCCGCGATCAAAAGTAAGACCCATGCCTCATGTCCTTTCTAGGAAATTTGGTAAGAAAATAGTTTGAGACTCAAAAATTAAAATTAAAATCTGTTCAGTAGTATAGCGGTAAAAGCGATCGGCCCACTTGAAGTTTCCCATGGGAATGTGTCATTTTCCCGCGGTATAAAGTAGCCTTTCTCGGGTATCAAAATATCTCCATACCAAAATTCATGCAAATTGGTTCAGTAGTTTAGGCGTGATTCAGTAACAGACAGACAGACAGACAGAGTTACTTTCGCATGTATAATATAAGTATAGATTTGAACATACCATGGTTAAAGTACCTTGAAAAAATGTATAGAGCGGCGACTATCTCCGTCTTAAGTCAGGTATGAAGTACCATTAGAAATTGCCCTTCTCTTACTAAGATTGATTTAAGTACGTAAATTAAATATTCCATCATGATGAACTCTTGATTGGCCGACCGTCCTCTTTGCCGGCCTTTGACGTGTGTTTGATATCACTCGCCGGCCGCGTTATAAATAAACCTCTCGTAACGAAATGACTTGTCAGGTGAACTCATACACTCAATTAATGCCGTATTGATCCCTCGCCGCGCTCGCCAACCCATCACGAACGCCGTGATCATCCATGCCTATGAATCACCTTTGGCACCGCTGACATCATAAATACAAAAAAGTACTAGAATCAACTGTTCATATAGGACGTGAATAACATTAGATGGCACATAATGAGTCAATAATGATTGTGGATGAACATTTTCGAACAGCAAGTATCGCGTGCTCGTCCTGAACTGCGCCGAATCATTCGTAATCGTGTAAAACTTTCAATGGCCTAACTGCCAACAGCACGCTAAGGAACCAGGCGAAGACACGAAATGTCAAACAGTAGCACGCTACCACTCATAGGTTACAGTGAATTGCTTCTTAAAGGGTAGAGTCTTTACCAATTCATTTCCTATATTTATCCTTCCGTGCTGGTTTCTTATTTAATGTATTTTAGAAGTTTGTGCCTTCTTGAAGCTTTGTACCTATCACCAGATATTTGATTTCGTAGTTTGCCATTTCTGTAGTTTTTATATTCTAACCTAGTACTAATGTCAGTATTGCCAGCCTAAATTCAGATCAATTTCGTGTCTGTCTCCTATCAGTGGAAGCTATTGCGGTTAAACCAGCCATAATACTAAAGGTCCCAGGTCACAGCAACTTCGTGACTGTCTAACAGCGCATAGAAGCTAGGCACGTGAGCTAGTGACGCGAAACATGAAATGTCAGGGTTGAAGTTCTTCGAAATATCACTCAGGTGTATATTAGATAGCGTGCCACAAAGCTCTGTCAAGGGGCGATTGGTGTCTCTATTTGTACATGTCAAACTATACCTAATAATTTGTCACTTAAAAGGTAAGTTGTCTTTATGTGGAATAATTATACATAGTAATGAGGTTGAATTGGCAGCTATAGTGTTGCTCCAAGTAACTCTTTATAATGTTCTTTCGCAATCACATTGTAGGTTAACGTTATGAGCATTGTTTCGTCCATCTCGCGTAATGAGCTGCGAGTCGGATACTCTCATTAAAGCGTGCATTACCCCAAATGCACATCCGTCGCTTGGTAGTTACGTGCTGACTCGCGTGTACTCATTACTTTAGTCGTTACATTTAAAAAGAGATTAGGAAAATTAAACAACCTATTAATATGATTAAATATCGCTTTCGTTTAGCCGTTAAACTTCGTCTTTTTAATAAAATTCTCGAATCATAAAAGCGGAGACAGTCTGCTGCCGACTGCCGCTCAGACGGACATCGAATGCACTGATAAGCACGCAATCTGATAGGTGTGATTTCTTCAGTCATTGATGTGCATCTGGCCTTACGAGTGTGGTGCGTGTCCAAAGCACGCTTTCTAGCGGCGGTGGCGTGACGACTGCCATGCCACCGGCTAATTTGCGTTAATTCAGGCTCGCGTGTCGCGCAGACACTTCGGCTAATGCTCCGCGGACATGCAGCACATTGTCCCTCTAGTTTGATGGTGAACGGAAATAGGCACCACTTTTCCAAAAACTTTAGTCATTATTTTGTTTTCATTTTCGAACGTCAGATTAATTATATAAATGACCGACCGCTGAATCTTTCGTTATATCTATATTTCTTAAGACTTTAAGCTTACCTGTTGGAAGACAAATTGGTCGTCGCCACCAATAGATATCGTCAATGGTTTACTCAATAATTTAACTATACAACCTGACTTATGTTCTTGATATCATGTCTGTTTCATCTATATGTGCGCTTTTCTGCGACTGCGCTCCAGTGTCTCGGGAAAAAAATTTGTTCACATCCGCCTTTGTGAAATTACACGTCAAATGAAGCCCGTTTCTTATCTGGTGCGACGTGAAGTAATGGGAGCAGTTCTTTATATTTAGCGTTCGTGAGGATAGTAATACGAGTGTGACGTGCTGCACGCCAGCGGGAACGTTGCGTGCAGCGGTAGCGCGCCTCAGCACGCGACACGCTAAAAGCGGCCCGAAGGCCGTATTCTGTAACAAGCAGTCCATATTTACGAAATAATCTTCCCTGCTCATTTCCAATTATATCAGTTACAAGCTGACCATATTTTTTAAAATCAACCTTCTTGTTAATACAAGGTTGCAGTCTTGAGGAAGTAAGAACGTTGCTTGAGGATAAAGTCAAAAATACAGGCTCGCTTTACAGAGTAGGGGTTTTGGTAGCGCAGCGAACTCCAATGCTCTACTGCAGAATCGGAAATCGCAATAATTTAAAAAAATGTAAAACAAGAATCTCTCTTTAATGCTACTATCGAATAAACGGTTTATATTTTTAACAATGTATTCATTTAGTCAATTTGACAGCAATGCAATACAAATTTCATCTTTTGTATTATTCAAGCTTGTGGTGCCTAGCTGTTAAATATAAATATAAACGGTACATTACCGTTACCACTTTTTACGCAAACTTCTATTAAGAGACCACCCAGTTCTGAACACTTTTTCTTTGTTGGTGGAGTATTAGTTCCACTTTTGGAAACTTCCTCGTTATCTTTTTTAATGACGTCATCTTCAGGTTCTTCTCAATAATACTGAATCTATTCTTTAGTTTAAATATGGTTAGGAGCTTAACTTTTCTAATCTGTATTTGGGTAGAATTTTAGTATCTAAAAGTTTTTAGAGTTTTTTTTACTCTCTTTTGGATTTTGACTATGATAATAACTAATCTGTACTTAACCCTTTGAATGTTAGGTACTAAAACATACCAATGTTAATTATTGTCGAGTAGTAAACTAAACCGTGCCTTTCTTTTGTTGCAGGTAACCTGGAGGAAGTCTTTTGTTCGCGCTCTTTTATCCCGGCTCTTGTTTCTTCTTTTTATCCACATCCACCCTTTTCGTCTCCCCTCGACCCATTCCGTTTATTTTTACGTCCGTCCGTACGCATCGAGATTTCTATTCTCGGCATTGACCACGTGGCTCAACAGATGCGAAGTAAATTACGATTTTATAGTAAATGTTTTGATTGGACATTTACAGCGCTGTTTGAGATAGCTTGACTGCATTTTCTCTTGTTTGCTTGAACTATGATTAATGCTTGCTTGTGCTTTTGCTAATGCTGCTTACAAACTTAACGCATGCCATCGCATCAATCTACCCAAATCTGACCGAGCAGTTGTACCTGACGGTGAACCTAAGCTATGAGGGCAGTTTTAGATTTGGGCAGGTTAATGTACTACTGAACCATATTCTGCTTTGCTTGATAATAAATTGCACGCCTTGTAAGCGAAGCATGAGCTTGCAAACGATTACAAATCTTTATATGTACTGCTAATAGTCTAAAGGCATGAAATTCGCTTGAGCCTCGGATGTGGACATAAAACACAATTCGTTACGTGGAGGCATTACGAGCGCTAACGTCACGTCCCACCGGTCACGTTTCTTTTCGCTTCGCCAAACAGAGATGTTTTCGGTGTCCAAAACTGGTCCCCCGAAGGTCGACCACTCGCACTTAGTGGCCCGTTCGCACGCTCAACTCGATATCTAAGACTAAATTTAAATTCACCCGTTGTACAAACGAGTTTTAGAATTGCGAAATTTACAAAGTAGGTAGGTAAGGTGGACTCAATAGGAACACACGTGGGGAATTAGAAAAATATATGAACGTCGCAGGAACTCTACATTTGGTTTTGAATTAGATTACTGAGTTTCTCCGGCTGAAAATTTTACGAGTACGATTTGCATAAGCCAACAAAAGCATAATTCAAAAAACGTATTAAGCAGCCGACTGAGCATTTATTTGCAACGCTAGCTAATTTATAGTTATGAAGAATCAATTGCCCCATAAATTCTTCTTTACAAAGTTCAAAACTATTTGCAAAGAATTTTAAACTATTAGCAGGTTAGGGCTCCGAGGTGAACCGTGACATGGCGTAGACCGGTTGTGCAAAAAGTTACACTACCAAAGAGGTGGGGTAACATAATTGTGGGAATCTTCGCACGGGCGCCGGGCCAGGAACAAGTGCGCAAGTACCAACTAAATTCTCAGCATATTGCGGACTCAAAAAAGAACACTCTCTGTGATTTTGGAACAATAAAAATTATGATTATTTTGTTTTGTTGAGCTCAATCAATGCCCGATGACAGAACTGAAACTGAACTGAAATGAAAACTGATCTTTTCAAAATACTTCTTATCCGTAGTCCGTGTCCCGAGACAGTTTCCTCATAGGACAACCTAGCCTTCAGGTTGAGATTCGGACAATCTCTGTAGCTTATCCGCATCGCTAAGATTCTGGGCTGCCTTTACCAGCATCTCCTGTTTAGATGCAGTGCTGGTACAAGTCTCTAGGTGTCTATTGCTGATGAACGTTACGTTCCCTAATTACTCGCAACGCAAGTTCCAACACCCACATTCAAACATCTGCAAACCGGCGGAAACAATCGCAATAATTAATCTAATTTCGACACGTCTTAAATTGCTGACGTAAATCTAAGAACGAGATAGCTGTAATTAAACCGCTATTGTTTAAAAGAAGCGCAAAAACATGGCGGCGGTCGTTTCGGCTCGTAATTGGAGTAACATTTTCCAATCGTCGCGCGCGAGTCGACACAATGGTCTCGTCGGGAACAAACTAACATGGGCGCACGCAACCGAGCAACTCCACGTGAGAAAGGCGAAGCAGCTTGTCAATGTTGTTAGTTGAAGCGAAATTATCAATTTTGATTTGATTAATATGACAGATAAGCGATAACAAGACATAAATCACTAATACAAAGTTATGTTAGATTAATTACATTTTCTTTGTCATCTATGTAGGTAATCTTATTAGTTTTAACTCTACATTTTCCTTGTACCTTCTACCTAACTAGTAGTTTCATTATCTTCAGGTTATTCAATACCTACCATTAATTGCAAAGGACTGAGAATCATCCGTTGACTATGGCAATAGTGTTTTGACGCATCGCTCCGGCGCTTGCAAGCGTCTATTGTTCAGTTCGTGATCAGTTCTTGCTCGGGCTGCAGTAATTGCTCTCCGTCATTGGAGTTTAATAAGACTGATCTACGTGACCGCTCTTGACCGCGGATCGCTTGCCGTCTGACTAATTGTCTACGAATAATCATCAACGGCCGTGACAGTCTCGGACGATAATCATCGCGAGCCGTAACACGCTATATTTAGCGCGCAATGAATGAGATTTTGCAGCGATCGTCTATTGCCCTAAACAATACTAGCAAACTTTTGTGTGTACCCTACAAAAGTTCGACTATGAGCGGGACTATGGCGGCCGTGACGTCATCGTGCGTTTCCTTTCTCGTCACCTTCACCTTGACATTTGAATTTGATTCTCGAACGTGTCGCGCGGCGGCTCATCGCAACGCGTGTTGCATAATTACAACTATTCGCGGATCATTTATTGCGAGGTTTATTGCTCGCTTATCTCGCGATCTCAGTGCTGAAAGCTGAATAAATTACATCGCTGTAAATGTCTCGTAGTGACGCCTGTGTGAAGTAGAGAAACAAATGACAGTCGCAAAACACTATAATAAACAATAATGCATACTTACATCGTAAAGATTTGTTTTACAATGAATATACTCGTAAAAGAAACGCAATAGCCGATGACCTCACAATCGAAATGTACAAACTTGCCTTAAACACAAAACAGACGATACGTCGGACCGACAGGCTATCGCTTTTGCGGCATACGTAAACAAGCGAGCACGCAGCGCGCAGGAGCCGTTGTAGGCATTATCGCCCTGATAAAGCAGTCTGCTGTACCCAAACACACCGATAATGCCAATTAAGAATGTTCTACTCCGCACAAATTTGTTTTTCAACGTTACTCACTATCTCTTCGAATATGTTACGCAATTACCTACTTTTTTCACTGGACATAAATATAAAGATACTGATAATAAAAGCAGATTTTTCCGTCACTGCTATAATTTATTTAAACTGATATCAAATAAACATGGTGAATTGTACTATTTGCTGATAAATAAATATTCCCCTAGTTAGTTCTCCTTTTCTTACCTAACTGACGTCGTCGCATTATCATTTCTTTGTCTTATATTTATTATGTATGTTTAATATTACGTATTTATGCATTCTATTAATTTTATCTGTGTTAATTGTATATTTAAGTTTATGTTAGTCATACTACTCGTATATTCTTAAATGTATTTTATTTTTGTAAAACTAGTTACGTTTAATCTCTATATAAAATTCTCGTGTCACAATGTTTGTTCCCATACTCCTCCGAAACGGCTTGACCGATTCTAATGAAATTTTGAGAGCATATTCAGTAGGTCTGAGAATCGGCTAACATCTATTTTTCATACCCCTTAGTGATAAGGGTTGTCCACCCTTAACATTTATATGGCAAAACAACGCTTATACGTGGGCCAAACTAAAAGTTTTGCGTAACTCATAAATAAAACAATTAATTTGTATAATATTATATTTACTGCTTTTCAAAGTATTCTCCGTTGCATTTTAAACACTTTTTCATCCGTTCAAACCATTTTTGGAAACACGAGGACCATTGGTCTGAGGGTATGTTTTCTACGTGCTGGTTGAACGCAATCACTGCCTCTTCTGGCCCCGTAAATGTCGAACCTCTCATTAAATCTTTGATTTTTGGGAAAATGAAGAAATCGCAAGGTGCTAGGTCTGGACTGTGTGCGGGATGGGTCACGAGCTCTATGTTTTCAGAAGCCAAAAATGACTTTGTTTTTTTCGCGGTGTGCGCCGAAGCATTGTCGTGGTGCAACAAAATGCGACTTCTAGGTCGTTTTTCCCTTACTTTTTCTGAGACATTGGGTAAACACATAGTGGTGTACCATTCAGCATTAACGGTTTTTTGTTGCTCAAGTGGGATCGTGCAGACAGGACCCGTCTTGGAGAAAAAAAACGCAATCATTTGTTTGCCCACGCTTCTCGTTTGCCTCAATTTTGTTGGTTTGCTCTCACCTTCAAACACCCACACAGAAGATTGTTGCTTTTTTTCTGGAGTATAACAATATATCCATGTTTCATCACCTGTTACGATGTCATACACAGCATTAGAATGTCCGTGATTGTACTTTAATAGCATTTCTTTACACCAATCCACACGATTCCGTTTTTGTTCTGGAGTGAGTTCGTGAGGAATCCATCGGCAACAAAGTTTCCTAACTTTTAAATGATCATGTAAAATTTTCTGAATTTGGCTCATACCAATCCCCAAATGTCCTCGAATCTCCTCAAAAGTGATACGTCGATTTTCTTCAATTAGTCGTCTGACTGTAGCCACATTTTCCTCCGTGATCGCAGTTGAGGGTCGACCTTCACGAATTTCATCATGGAGAGAAACACGGCCGCGATCAAATTCAGCATACCAACGCCTTACAGTGCTCAGATGTGGTGCTTCTCTCCCAAAAGCATTTTGAAGACGAGCAGCGCAATCTTGCGGAGAAAGCGAACTTTTAAAATCATAAAAAATCATCGCCCTAAAATCTTTTCGTGTTAGTTCCATTTTTGCGACGGACAACGAACTTCAATTTGAGATAAAAAACAATTGACAAGTGACATCCCGCCAGAATTTATTTTCATTAACTAATGAGATTTCATGTTTTAAAAAAATATAACATTCGAAATTCAAACATTTACGGGTGGCCAGCTACGCAAAACTTTTAGTGTGAACTAGGTATATAAAATTCTCGTGTCACAGTTTTCGTTGCCATACTCCTTCGAAACGGCTTGACCGATTCTCATGAAATTTTGTAAGCATATTGAGTAGGTCTGAGAATCGGCCAACATCTATTTTTCATACCCCTTAGTGATAAGGGTTGTCCACCCATAACATTTATATGGCAAAACAACGTTTGCCGGGACAGCTAGTTAGTATATATTTTATTGTTTTGCGCCATTAATTCACTTTCAGTATTCCCACTCGGTTGACTGGTAGAGACTGGTTTTGGGCATTCTAAAGGCATTAATTCCGCCAAGTGTACAATGTCAGTGCAATAAAGTTTAAATAAATAAATCAGGAGGACCTTTTTAAAATTGTACCACTTGTAACCTATCGATTTTTTTCCACAGCACTGTTCTAAAAAAGTTTCTTGACATTGAAGTTAATTCATGATAGGGACTAGCCCTGTTGACTGTCATTTAAATCTTATTAGTCGTTTTCGAACCTCCATGACGGTTCAATTAACAAGCATATTCGGAGATACACGGAATTCTTTACTCAGAAGAGTTATTCAATTGGTGCTTTTACGAGTACGTTTTCATTTTGTATTATCAGGTATACCACAGACTTGTTCATGGCCTTTTAAGTCCCTGTATGGCCAAAAATCTGGTTCAAATATGTTTTAAAACATAACATGTTGGAGCTAATCGCGAGTACGCATTTAGCTCCAACAGCAAAGCCAGCTTAGTAGTCCTGGTACCTACCGCAATTAGTGCGCAAATATAAAAAAAGGATCTAATAATGACTCATCATTTACTTATTTGCCACCATCAAACTCTGACAAAAACATATTATAAGTAGGCTATTGCAAATCTTCATCAGCATCACTGATTAAATTGATTAAAAAGATAAACAATTATGCATTATGCACAAGTGCATGAGTTGTAAAATGAAAATAGAACTTATCCTTCTTTCAAAATTTCATTCAATACAATTTTTTTTAATAGCCGTTACTGTCCCACTGCTGGACAAAGATCTCCCCCATTTCTTTGTCAGGGCTCTCCAATTCTAGTTAAAGTTATCGAGATTGTCTCGCCAGCATCGCTTTCGAGGTCTGCCTTTCGGACGACGCGACGACCATCGATAGGCTGCCAGTGCGTGACGATCTTTGACTACTTTTTGGAACACATCCTTGTTACATGGCCCGCCTATTTCCACTTGGGCTTGCTAGCCTTCTGACCGACCGGTCCTCGATTCAATAGAAAACCTATTTAACCATGCATAAATTACTAAAAAGCTAGGATTATGTTCCTTAGATAGGCTTCATAGGGTATTAAAAGTGACTAACTCTATTTTTCGATAATACTTTATCAGAAAAACTGTACCTCGATCAATCGCCTGATGCCATATTGTAGCTCGATATTATCTCGTAGTGCCGCAGATAAACTAGCTAGGTATAGATAGGGTATTTATTTTCGGTGTTGAGGTACCTACCGTCCAACAACAACTGATATACTGATAGCCGGCTATCACCCGCCTGATACACTGATATCGATACCGTGTGTGTATCTAATGCAGTGTAGCGAGTTATTATTTATATTTTCCAAATAATCTAGCAGCTTACACTCCATGATATCATACACTCCTTTCATTTATCACCCCATATATCCAACTAGTAGTAAACTTTTTGGAGCGTAATATGAAATCTAAGCAAATTACGCCCTATTTCTCTGATTCGGAGAATGTATATTTTTGGCACAGCCACCTGGTACTCTTTTGTAAGAATCGACTAATTAGATTAATAATGGCATATCGGAAAGGAATATAACGTACAATGAAACAGCAGTAGGTATAGAATAACTGATATCGAGTGGTTAAAAATAACAACGACGAATAGCCGCGTATTAACATAACCTTTATAAACTTTAAAATCGTAGGTATAGTGTAAATAAATAGTATGATAATACCACTTTTAATGATTGACGCAATGCCCGGGCTAATGGGGTTTGTTAAGATAAACGCGAAAAACATTGCAATTACGCCCTTATCAGTAAACATATAACACTTAATTAGACTTGATAACATTCTCATAATGAAATTAATATGTGAAAACTAAGGAGTATATAGGACTTTTAAGTCTGAATAATAATATCATCTGTACCTAGTCACAATGTTATCTTGTGTTGTTATTGTTGAATGTTCATGAAGAAAATAGGTATTGGATCATGTATTAGTTATAAGAAAAGTCGTATACACTTTAAGGGCAATAAGATCCGTAGATAGAGGTAAGTAAGTGTAAATGACAAGGTACAAACCTAGAGTTATGAAATTATGTAGATATGTGTTATGTCTAGCTACGTATGCCGTTGCTAACCTTATCCTCTGTACACATAAACATCCGGTTACATTAACATAATATCCATATACTTACATAGTTTTGTTGTACACACATTATTATGTGTGGTTATGTTATTATCATCATCGTTACAAATTTTACAATCATTATGCAATATTTTTGGACTTATGCGAGACGTTGTTCTCAACATTTTCCTGACAACTTCAATTTCAGTTTAACAAAATTCAACCTTTAAGTGAGGGGGTAAAACGAGGACCAAAGTTCATATGGAACCACCTAAATCGTTGGTCCAATATACTTTAAAAAAAATTATTATTGAAACTTATCGCCTAAAAGGTGTAAAAGAGCAAGAAGCAAGCATTAAATTTGGCTGGGATAAATTTTGTATGCAAATCCGAAATCAAGGCGAACAAAGTCGCAAGCGTCCACTAGTAAGCAAATAAAGCTTGGAGAAATGTGGTAAACAAAGTAAGCCACTATGACTAGTGTAGCATATCGCAGTGGAAAGTTCCGCGGTGCTCCGCTGTGATAGCTTATCGGCCACGCGTTGCTGACGTGCCCGGGCTTTGAGTGGGTGACGATGACGACTCGTTGCTCCTCTGAAGGTCAGAGTGAACTGTTTGTTGACATTTAGATTCTGTTTGATTCGTTGGCTCTCAACATCATATTTAAGGTTTTGGTCACACGCATGGTCTAACTCAGACAACTTCCGTGGTGTGGTCGCGTGCGCACCGATTCGGTTATATGCCGCCATATTTGAGTTTGAGGTCCCGGGTCGTAGACAATGATAGAAACCAGTAATTATTTTCTATGTTGTTGTGGGTTTGGGTGTTTTGTTTAGTTCTGCTATGTTGTTTCTGATTTCTATAACACACTAAAGCACTTGTGTTACTGATTTTGGGATCAGAGCGATGTATGAGATGTTGTCCCCCATTTGTGTCAAAAAAATACCGATGTTGAAAAATTAAACGTTGTATCGTGTGTAGAGATCAGGTTCCAAACACTTCTTAAGATAATATTGTATTATTTAGGACACTATCAGTGACACTACAATTTAACACAGCCTTTTATTTATGGCAATTGCTTATAAGCCACTTTACACAGTATTCACAATAAAAAACACAACTGACAAGCGAAAGCAGAATAACAGAGTACCAATCAAAATAAAAGTCATACAAAAGAGAGAAACATTAAAGTATATAAAAAGGTTGGTCAGTCGCCTTTATGTATACTTTGGAAACTTTAATTAAATAATTTAAAAAGTTAAAAGAAAACATATACAAATGTTATTTTCGAATTATTTAGAGGTATGCTCATCGCCTAGGTACGCCTCTATGTACTCACATGTTTAACGATGAATAATAATAATCATTATGTACATTTCATACTTCTGCAAATATACATAACATACAAAGGCAAATAAAACAAATGACGAATGGTCGTGACTCAAAATTTAGAGCCGCCCATGCCAGAAGGCTGGATTACCGAGAATGCAAATACAAATGAGTTCATTGTTTCTCCGAGGCTCGCCGGGGCTGTAAGTCTTGCGGTAATGCACGTTGCAATTCCGCTGGTTGTGTTCTCGGCGATCATTCACACGGCTCATTAGCAAGTCGGGGAATTTTATCAGCACGTCACTGACGTTTCTGGGCTAAGACCACATGAATTGGCGTCGCCGTAAAGAGCTCCTTGGGACGTTACGTTTGCGACGCGTCGTTCTCGATTTGATTTCTGTGTACCATCACAATACATGCGGCTTTCAAATGTACGGTAACCTTGTACAATCTTCTTCTACTGACCATCGCGTTTTTATTAGTTTTATTTTAACATATTAACTGGTAAAATGTGCAATCTATTGAACATTCCACGACAGAAGTTCGAACCACTACAGTTTAATGGGCTTCAGTAAAGAAACTCTACAATGTAAATACCAAATCCATATAAAACATCAATACAAAAACCGAACAGGAACGCCAACAATTAGGAAAAACCTTGGGAAGGTTATACGTGAGCAGCATGGTGGTTATATTACGGAAAAGTGCGTTAGCGTAAACAAGGGGATCGGAACTCGATACCTCGAATTGATACGATACGATCCGCGAAAAGGGCGGGTCGCGATAGGCAGCCACACCGCAGCTATGAGCTCATCAAACGTTTTCGAAACATACGATTCTGATGCTTATTTAAATGTAATAACGACTCGCGGTGGAAGTTTCAGAACTGGAGCTCATGTTGCGCAGTCTGACACCGCGCCAGCTGTCGCAGTCAGCTTGTCTGTGTAATAATATTTAGCGAATTGGTTTGGTTAACCTTGGTAATTGAAGTTTTGATTCATGCACAATAACTATCATTACTACGCGATATCCTTGATCCTTCAAAATAGTCGTCTACTGTCATAACCAGATTTATATTTGGTGTCAGCTAAAGGCCTTCTGATTATCAAGAGTAGGCATTTAAAAATATTTTCGATAACAGATAATTTTTCGCAAACAACATTGCATAACAAGTTTAGGTACATAAGCGGTTTTATGACCTTATCGTAAATAAATGCCTACCTATTAAAGTACAATATTGCAAGGAAATATGCGCAGAATATTCTAATGTAGTACAAACATGACACTCTTGCGCATCGATAACGATTACACAGGATTACATAAGTTTATATCACGCGCGGTAGGTACCTATATTTGTGGGCTTTTATACTATTTACCTATAAATAATATGAAGTGTGGACTGAACCGATATCCATTTAAGACCTGGTGATATTATTGATTTCTAAGGGTTAACTAAATGTTTACAATTGTTTGTTGAATCAACACGTAACGACCAGTGTCATTGTTGTATTTAACCACGGGTGTCCATTATGGTTTGGTCAATACTGAGGTTTACCCTTTTCCGCTTCTGGAATTCTCCGCAAAAGCTGCTTTAAAACTTCTTCGTGAATTGTTTGTTTAAATTAAAGAGCCCCGTTTCCTATGTTTTTACCATTTCTGATGGTAATTGCTCCGTCCTGATTCGGGTTTCAAGGGTATCAATTCATTACTTTTTCATTCCAAGAAGTGCTACTTCGATTCGCTGAGTTGGTCTCTTTATTCCAGATATAAAAATGTCGATCGAAAGGTATTGTTTTCGTTCATACTCATTCTTATTTGCTTCAGTTTTGTTTAGCACCATAGCAAGTTCATTGACGTGGCGTGCCCCTGTGCCAAGTCGTGTATTGAAGCGCAAATAGATGCTATTATGAGCCGTGATGCTAATGCTGAACGCTGATCGTTGGTGTTCCCCACAATCTTACAGACAACTCATTTACTTGAAGATAATATTTTTGCAATAGAAAAGTCAACTGTCTGGGACGAGAAACAAATAAAACTCAATTACTTTTACATGAATTTATGTCAAGACTCATTTCTGTTATTTCGCAATTTTGACGCTCAGATCCAATCGGCACAAACATTATGATTTCGAAGAAAAAAACAACAGTTGATAAAATCATCGGGCGTTGCAATAAAGAGTAATTTATTAATTCTGCTTTAAAAATTGTGGTTGGAGTTGTCTCTTTAGACGTTCAGTGGCCATTTTCTCCTAAATGATTTACAGAATGAGTTTCATGCGACGCATTTGAGCTATGCTGACACATCTTGCTAGACTTAACTTAACATACTTGTCTTTAAGCAAAAAACGTCCAAGGTAATAAAAATACTGAAGTATTGTATAACCTTGAAAAACCAATACGTCCACACAGCAGTACGGTTTCCGTTCCCGTATCTGTGAAATCCTCACAAAGGGCCTATTAATTCCGCGATAGCTGGTATCTAGTATTTGTGTTTGTCGACCAAACCAGCCGTTTCCAAGAGGATGTCGCTGTTTGCGCCGGAACCGACGCCCTTATCGCTTATCAGCAATATTCACACACGTTCGCAAAATGGCTGCGAGCTGTGATTATGCTTGTATGTCGTATTGTACCTACTCGTTACAAAGTCGACGGAATATTTATGGACTACTTAGGTATGAAGCGTACCAACCCATTTCTACTATCGTGGATTGATATAGTCTGTCTTCACTGATATTTGTATGATATTGTTTATATTTCAATAAATTTACAGCGTGTATTTATTGAAATATAAACAATATCATAATCATTGTAAGATTAAGTATTGTATCATTGTAAGATATGGTATGTATTGAATGCAATACAAGTGAAAATAAAACAAGTGTTCAGCCAAGACCACTGTTTGCCAGCATTTTAATCAGACCAAATTAATATGAAGAATGTTTAACTCCCCATAATTGAGTATATTGTATAATTTGGCGCCAACCCGTGTAGGGAGAGAAATCTTAAAGAGCTCTGTCACTTGGTTAACTAAAAGGACTAATAAATAAACTGACTGAGTCAATTAAATTCAACTTCATCATCTCCATCTGCAAGAATATTTTTTTTACTATAGCGAAATCTTTTAAAAGTAAAGTAAATAATTATATCTTAGCATCGTTCTACCGGCTTTGATTAATACTTTATCAATAACCTTAATTCATATCAAAACAAGGAGTGTTTAACAAAACAGCTTACGAGCTGATAATAGTTCTACCTAGCTATATAGTATGACACATACAGCTCAACGATAAAGATCTCTAAAGATACGCAGACAGCTTGGTATTGCGGTTCTTCAGTCTTCGCTCACTGATGTCAGATGCCTAGGTAGGTAATAGGGGAGAAGTCTTACACCAGGGTTAATAACCCAGTCACTAAGAAGTTGATCAACCAATCCTTAACGAAACCATACGAGCGAAGCAATCAACGCCTAACTAATCAATTTTACAATCAGTGATTTCTAATCAAAAAGGCATGAGTTATAGGTAGAACTTCTTATGCCACAGAAGCAATGTGCCACGATGTTGTTTCCATTTCGTCACATTTTCTAAGTATTGGTAACGTAATTTTATTTCAAAATAGCTACCATCTAAATCGATACCTACTTAGCAAAGTTTATTTTGTTTTTGCATATTTTAAAAATGAGTACGACACAGTAAAAACAACGTTTTTTCCTGTAGTCATCGCCTAAACCTCATTAATTAACCGCCTTCTAAGGAAAACTGTACGCCTTTTTCCCGTTCCACAGGCAAAACAGGCAAACCGCAAACTACCTAGGGCACATCGGCAGGTCATAACAATTAAACGAGTAAGTTACTACGTTTTTTCGCTTACTCAAGAACTAAAATTAAAAAAAAATATCTGACGGTGGTGAAGCAAACTCCCGAATCATATTACGTCAATTACAAATGACGTAATAACCATGAGTTGCTTATTTTATTTAAATACTTATCCGTGTAATTAATCATTCTCTTTTGCTACCACATACTGGTAAAAAGCCATAATAAAATATAGTTTATTATGTGAATTTGAAAAAACATGATTAAAAATGAACCTTGAAGACTATACATCGTTTTCTGAAATCGTTCTTAGGAATCACATCAATCAAAAAAGTAAAATTTGGATCTTCAAGTCTTGATTTTATTATTAATTTATTATCTTGCTTGCCATTGGGCTATTGAAATTGCATTCTGGTAGCCAAAACGTTGTAACATCGAAAACAAGTGATTTTAGTGTTTGGTTATTTATTATCCTACTTGAGTAAGTGATCCAAATCCTGGTGCAGAAGTACCCAAGTCCTTTAAAACATTGTTCGACGCCGACAATGTTCGGTTGTGCTTGTCAATCAATATTAATTAAAACCCAGACTTTGTTTCTTTCGAATCTGTCATCTCCGGTGCAAGTTTATTAGGGCGACAGTGGAGTCCCCTGCAGGCGAATCGGGCCAAGGATCCCACAACCGGGTCGCCCGGCTATTGATCCCCGACCCGCCTCCGGAATACGGGGATAAATTCTGCAACTAATTCTGTGAGGTTAGAGAATATTTCCTATTTAGGGTTAAAGTAATTTATCATTGCTCACCTCATGTCACTGGCTACCGCATGTACTGGCCACAAAGGTACTCCAATCTACAAATGGCCGCCCAATTTTCTTTACACTAATTGCTTCGTAAAAGTTGTTTAAGCCCATCAGTTCTGTTGCACTTGAAACAGAAATTCTATTCACGCAAAATTTTTGACTGCAAATTAATCAGATATGTATAGCAAATCAATTTATATACTAAAAGTGTGACAAAAATTTAACACCTTTTCACAGCCAATATTCTACCAAAGCCTGTGGGAAGATCAAATATTAGTATTTAATCAGCGAGTTTACCAGTCCTGCCGAAAAAATCGTTGATCCCTCGAACCCTTCTATCGAATTAACACATGTCTCCGCCCGCTCTCGACTTCCCACGCTAGGCGCAAATAGAACAAAGAGCCTTCAACAGGTAGCTAGGCCCGGGAACTAGGCGACCGGGGCAAGGAGCCCCGTTATTCAGGAATGTGACCTCTGTCGCTGTGACAGCAGGATCTGCAATCATCTCAACGTGGTATTTATTATAAAGCAGGTGCATATTCGAATGATATATCATGGGAATCTCTTTTTTGGGAGAGAAATCGTATAGTGGGTGATGTAACGGCTTGTGTAGTTTTTATCTTCAAGAAATACTAGCACTCTGAATCATTTCGCCATTATGTTTGCATGGTGCATAAGGCCACATGACAAAATAGCTGTTTGCTTGGCTGTGACATAATACTGATAGCGGTATGGTATTAAACAGTACCTAAATAACTTGCTTGTCATAAATTAACACTACAGAAAACTACAGTACGAGTAAAGTATCCAATTATCATCCATTGAAGGTTCATGACAAATGATTTAAAATTGAATGTTATAGGTATAATAAAGTCCAGTTTTAGACTGCTGTATTTTTTGTTGGAACTCACTAACATCTCACTTTTACTTATATTCGGTACAAGAATTTTAAAATCTGCTCATTTTGTAGAATGAAGTGTGTATTGTGTTGTCCAAAATCACTTCACAAATCATAAATTCTAATTAGTTTTCCATCTGTATGTCGTTGCTGAGTGAGTTCTGGAGCCAAGGTGATCCCGGGCAAAGACCGGGTCACGCTGGTTACCGGGCCAAGGATGCTCTCCAGCCTGGGAGTACTGATATGTAGCCATGCACTCCTATTTTATACCCTGACCTATTCATAGCCTATTAATAAACACTAGAAATGGTAATGACAGTAGCGAGCGGTATATGATTAGATTCATAATTTTAAAGGGGTTTTTATTTTGAATGTTATTAAGATTGTGTGAAATTGATTTCATGCTAGCTGTGATAGCCAGGTGTTTCGACAATGTTAGCATGGTTCTGATGGAAAAGTAAAAATGAACAATGCTTAAAGCATCAGCTAATTATTAATTAATTGTACTCTTTCATTAGATATTCCTGTAAAAAAATATTTTTATATATGACTGTTATTATTTCCACATCGTTCCATATAATTGAACAATGAAATCGAACTGCACAGACTCCGAAGGCTTCACGTGAACTCAAGGTTGCCCCGGGCAGAGACCGGGTCAGCCCGGCCACCGGGCCAAGGATGCTATCACCCAGCAGCTCGGTAACGATACGACGAAACATACAAGAAAATATTAGTACTTGTTGGCTTATGATATCGTAAAATATCCTAAATCGTCGTGACACAAAAGGACAGCACCCGATGTTCTTTTATAAAATGACATACGATTATCAGTATCGCAATGTAATACACCGCAAAGATAACCGTTTACATTGCATAAAAACTATATGAATGAATTTTAGTTTGAACCGCTTGATAAATTTAGAAAATCTGGGCATGTTATAGTCGTGAGAAAAAAAATTATGCAGATTCGACTCTCACGTTGTGACTTATGAATCAAATCAAAGCAGTATTTGTCATTCATGTGCAATTTTCTTAATCATCGAGTTTTTAATAAAGTATGAAATATCCGTCTTTTCCTAAATAAATATACCAAAATAAATACACGCAATATAAACTCTGATTGAATAGTTAAGTGCTGATTGAATTGCAGGCTATTTTTAGAAGCTTTGTCACAAAACCCTTCGGAGAATCCTCTGCCATTGTTTTCACAAACAATAGCCTAGCTAGCCCGATGAATTAATTGGTCCAAATACAAGAGAATTACGCTACAATCAATTGGCGTGAATATTATTATGAAACCCCTTTACATTGTTCTGTTTCAACTGTATAAATATTTAACAAGGACCAAAGCTATACAGAGTTTAAGGAAACCTTATCTTTTCAGATAATACTGTAGACTAAAGATAAAAGTAAGCCGTTAGTCATTTAAAAATTATGAATTACACTACACTATCTTGCACATTAAGGTCGGGTCAGTGAACTCAATTGAGGCTGCTCAATCGATGGTTTTGGTAAACATACATCGAATTTACAAACGTTTCAGTTTCGAACAAAGGCTTTTATCCTTGATCCATTTGGTGCTTCTGTTACTGTGGGTATTCCTAGGTTAAATGTGTACTCTACTGTTTTTAATTTCATTTTGGTATTATGAATTTTATTTTGCATTTGATAGTTGCAGTTGTGGACTGGATCTAAAACTTTTAGTAGTGAAGTGTTCTAAAGTTGACTAAGCTATAACCACTTTTTTCTGAAGTAGCAATGCCACGGTTATAAAATTGTGTATAAACCTAAATGACTATCTCAAATAGTATTGAAGTATATGTCATCAAAATAAGGTAAAGAATAATATTCATGTGAAGCGTGTGTATTCTCCCATCATCGTCACTTAGCATTTGGAGCAAGCGCTCTTTGCGCCAAAGGCTCTACTTCGGAACATACCAATACCATCGAATGAACCTATCTCGTTCACCAACACAGTCAAGCTGCATAAGTGAGAGAGACAGTTAGATTCAAAACTACGGAAATTGGTTTACTCAGTAAGGCCTCAGACATTGATCGCGAGGACCCGCGTCCCCGCTGCACCTTACTGCAACGCTTCCCTCTTCGCGATCGATCGCGTCGGTTCGTTTAACCTATCACTCCACACCACCCTTGATTAATCACTCAAATACCAATTAGCGAGCTAAATGACTATCATTAACAATAATTTCAACCGTCAGTTCACGACCCGTCATTTGCATTTTCATGTGGATTGTGGCGCCTCGAGGTTTATACCTTTTTAATTTGCTATTAATAGTTCCTAAATCCCACTTCATTAATTTGGTTTGGAATTACTCATATTAATTAAACGGTTTCTATTAGTGGGAGTTATTCTTAATTTTGGTTATTACACTACGTATTTTATAGATGATCGTAATCGGTAATTAAATTATGTTGTGCTAGTACTTCACTTATTGAAAGGTAACAATATTCGGTAGTAAATGCATAATTGACAGCTTCACAGTGGTGTTATGCAATGCAATCTGAAACCAATACTCAATGCTGAGCATGGCAAGGTATGTTCTTTTTTAGCCCTACTGTCCATAGCATAGCACCCCTTACTCTTACGAAGTATAATTAATTTGTCCAATGATCTTTTCTGTACAGATGGCGACGCAAAAAGCATGTCGCTTGGCTACCAGCGGCCGTTGCTCATGGTAAGGGCAGATCAATGGGGGTACGCATGCGTGATGCTGCGCTCGATAACGCGAAGATGGCAGGCACGTCACCCCCGACCGTCTGGCGAACCGCTCGGCTACGTTATCATAGGTCTTGTCTTGAATGCTTTTGATGCGAATACGGTACTTGACACCACCAATCGTTGACGTACTTTTTATCAACTGTCAAAACGCTTTTCTTCATAGAGCTTGTATGGGAATAACACACTTTGACGTCACCGCGTGCAATGCCGACTGAGTGACTAATTATCATTTGAATTCCAATTAAAAATCAAATAATACGAACTGCAGAAAAATATTGGTGTAAAGGCATCTGAAATTATGAATTATTTTAGAGAAAATCAGTTTTTGAATATTTCTTTCATAGTGGAAACAAGCCTATTATTACCCAATACATTTGCTACATGACTTCGATGGTTGGTCGAAGGAATCGACTGATTCATGATTATGATATGATAACATTTGTTATATTGCAATAAAAACGCAGATGACAAACTTCTCGATCTTCTCCTTTCTGTGGGATCCATCGATAATGCTGAACTCTTGTTATTATTTTAAAAACGGATTCCTTCAAGGGTTTAAAATTATCCACGTTGTCTTTTAACACACTTAGCAAAAAGTTAGGTATCTATCTAATATATTTCGAATTGTTATAAATTCGACTACTGTTCACCAAAACAATAGCAATGTAATACTCGTAATATCGTCGGATAATCTTACCTACCACTATTACTCGTTTGACGCCTTCTGATTGTTTAATGCTCATTCGATGGAAACAATTAATGTATTATGGTTGTGAAAGTAATAGGTGTTGTAAGTTCCAATTGGAATAATACCAATGACCTTTGTTTCGATGAATCAATGCTTCATTCAGAGTTTCATTATTGATTTGAACGAGCATGATCAGCCTGCAGACTGACAAAAATAACCTACTAAACTTTTCATGCATGACCTACTGGTTTAACCGATCTTTCAGTGAAATGGTATGTATATTTTACCGTTTTCTGACTGTTTATGAATCAATGGCTTACTGCCACTCGTTGTTTTCTAAATGAATCCTAGTAATGATATAAGACTAATCAGTTTTCTAAATACAAAGCCTGAATAAATACAGACCTAGTTTTCGACTAACATTAGTTTTCAAGATGATTAATAATAAATGGGGACAACTCACATGTATTGCTCTGATCCCAATGTAAGTAGATTAAGCACTTGTGTTATGGGCATCAAAAACAACGAACCTACCACAAATACCCAGACCCGTGAAAACATTGAAAATTGATTTCCACCATTGTCTCCGTCCGGGTTCGATACCCGGGACCTGATAGATAGTGGCACCTTAAAATCGGTACTCACGCACGCCACAAGTGCCACAACACCACGGAGGACGTAAGATCATAGTCTAGCAAGGAATTTTATCTTACGCTAGAAATAGTGCCAAAGTATATTTTCACCAGTAATAATTTACTCGTAATTCCTTCGTGTACAGAAACAGGAAACATCTGGTGTTTTCGTAACATTGGTGAAGTTACAAAATACTTTTTTTTTCATTCACATGTATCGCTTTGCTTTGTTTTTTTTACGTGTGGTGTGAAGGTTATGGAGTACTCACTTCTTTTTCTTATTCATAATCCCTCATCGTCAATTATGTTCTGTCCCCTTACCATTATCCCCTAAATATTCCTCTTCGTTTCGGAGTATTTTTCTCTCGTTCTTTGTCCTTGATAATCACTTCATGGCTATATTTTGACGAAGAGTATTGGTTCGTTATGTAGTCATAAAAACCCTCCTGAATTATACCATTTGAAGCAAATGATGGCAGATTTTACCTATTGATCCTGAGTCGGATCCGCCCGGCGACAAAATCAATAGGTAGGTACGAAGACTACGAAGACAATAAGCAAGGGGTCCCCGCCCTGGCTGCCCGGGCCGGTGACGTCACCGCTCGATACCCGGTGATGTAACCGGGTGTCTGCCCCGGACCGCCTTTTGATTCAAGGGTGCTTGAGGTTAAAGTTTAAGTGGAAACAACAATCGCTCCAATTTTGATCTAAATCATTTCAATGATATCGAAGCGTTGAACTCGAATGTGCGCGGACCGTGGTTTGCAGTCGCTGCTACATCGATCCAGGAAACACCGTTAAGGAACAGTTTCTGACAAAAAGCTTCGGTGTTATATTCTTATAGTTATATTGTTAAAACTACATAAGGCCTCCTGCCTTCTAATTAGGTATAGAAATTACCTCGTTTACCTAGCTACAAAATAACAACGCGGCGACTCTATCGTCATAATTATATTGATATCGATTTCAAAACAAGAACCGATCGTTTCTTTTCAAATGATGCGTATTATTAAAAATATGTAGATAGAGTCTATTTACACAATCTATTCGCTATAGGTTATTTTCCACTGTACAGTAGAACATGGTAATAGTATTCAATAATTATATATATTCTGTATATTTCTGGTTCTTAAATAGTAGAAACATGTGCAAGTCCGGCCAAAACACTCGGTCCATGTGTTTATAAATACTTACCATTTTAAATCCAGTCGAACGAGTCTAAAACCCGATGCTTCACGGATAATAAACTACCGAAATAACCATAACAAGTTTTGGTTTTAAATGGGAAATCCAACTAATATGATGCGCGGAATTTTTATAACATTTGTTTGGTCACCTTGCAGTAGGTAAAGATATCTTCCTCAATCTTAGAAATCAGAGATCAGTTTCCTAATTTTATTTGTGTTAAATCTCCTAATAAAAAATACATTTATTCATATTATTATCAATGAAAATATTTGATTTTTGGTTTGAACTGAAGGGGCTCCAAAACTATTGGATCGATTTAAAAATATATTTTACTATTAGAATTATGCATAATGCCTGATGGACATAGGTATATTAGAGAACCGAATTCCATGTGAGCGAAACCGCTGGCGAAAGCTAGTTCCTAATAAAATTATTGTTTGATACGCAGATAATAAACTACAATCACATAGCTCCAGATTACCTTACCACACGTAAAGGAGTTGCTGTAATTTATAATATGCGTCAGCGTGACGTCAAAAGTTTATTAATAAGATAAAAAATTTGGCAACCGCACCTAATAAGCGCGAATTCGTCGAAAGATCAAACAAATCATATATCCAACCACATGTTCCACAAATGTTTACCAGTTGCTTGGGCGTTCGAGAGTGATGATGAGTTTGTAGGTGTCGATGTTGGTGTCGAAGCAGATACCGTTAATGATACGTGCTTGGAACGTAAATAAACATTGACACGTGTTATGGGCGCGGGTCTGCGACTGCGCCCTGCACGATGCCAGGCGCATCGATTCGACCCCCCCTTCGCTCCCAGTACGTGATCCCTCTATCTCCAATTCTCACCCAACCTTTCCAAATACCATAGACCACAAAGAAAATGTCCATCAATCAATCGATATAAATGTCGCTACAACAAAGAATGTAAAATTTTTAAAACTATGAATCATTTGATGATGACGTAAAAAACAGATATTAATAATACACCGTTAACTAATTGTTATGTTGCTGCTAACGCTGATAAAATCAATACCGTTAATAGAGTTAATATTCGTGTATTGGCAAAAAATACAAGGAGTGATAAGAGGATACAAATTCAGTGCTATGCTCAGAGAGGATTCAAAAGGATCCGTACTCGTATTTTCTCATAGTTTCTCCTGAAAATCGATAGCCCAACTAGTGATAGCTATTGTTCATGGATTTGAATTTGTAACTACAAGCCTGTCTTCTTCTCGATCAAAATGTTAATTTGTCGATAAAGTCGCAGAACTATGCGGATATAGATGAGTGGATTACTTTGGCGTGTTGCAGTGGCGAGCTAGATGTAAATAAACAACACGCGTGTGCTATTATACGTACTATAACGAACCCCCCTGGGGGATGCTCGCGCAGCCGCAGTTCGACTAATAGACCCGTCGATAAACCGGCCAAATGTAACTTCTTTTGTATCTATATGCCCTTGACATACCATTACAGGCCACGTCATGCTCTTTGCGTTTACATTTACTTTTATTATTATTATCCTAAGTAAAGTCGGGGCTTGTTCTCTAATCGTGTTATACAAAGATGAGGACGAGTCTGACTGACTGACGAGTGTCGACCAATTATAATCAAGCTCTATTAAAATTTAGCCGTTATAGGTGTGAATAAAAAAATCCTAAAAATAGCTCTATCCAGTTTTGCAGTCACTTTCTTCTAATTCACTTTATTCTGAGCAGTAATTGAGTTACTACCTTACTCGTGATGACGTACCTACCTGCAGAAAAATTAGATTACTTGATTGTGAATTTAGACGCTTTTGAAATTTGGGCTGTAAAATAATTTGCTTCATTTCGCGGAAAAACCCAACGTCATCCTGAGCGATTTGTACTTTCTATACCTATTGTCATCACAGTTTATCTAATTCAAGTAGAGCGATTGCCTTCTTCAATCTCTTATTATTACATATAGATTTGTAACACGGTAGTTAATCAAGCATATTAAATAAAAAATATTTTTTAGCAAACCAGTGTAAACTTCAACCGAAAATAACCCCAAAAAACTCCTTTCCCAAATATTATCTCTCAGCGTACACGGCGCGGAGTGCTCAAGGCCCGCGATCACCGGTTCGTCATCCACGTTTACCTGGCCGCATAACTGTTTTTGCTCAGATCCTCTCTCACATACAAAAAGCGATGAGCCTTCATCATTATTAAAGCACAACAGAAATGAGCGGCAACATGGCGCATTGCACGGCTAGCGACGTTGCCACTCCGCACGCTCGGCTGACTCGTCATGTGACGTCACGTCTCAAGATGGCCGCCACACCGGTCGCGTGTCCCCCCGCACCCGTCTTCCAACCGGATCCGCTCTTGTAACTCTATAATAATAATAATTTAGGATGCAGCCGGCCGAAAGGAAACCGACCGAGAATAGATCGAAATGTAATGCATCGAACACGTTCAATGTAACGTACGATTAAATAATTAGTATTCTACAACAGTAAAATATCAGTTTACTTTCATTGAATCACTAGCAACGTTTATAAAATAATAATAAAAATATCTAAACACCTACTAGCAATAGGTTCTTTCCAGAGTTGCTAGAACCTACTGTAAATATTGTCCAACTCAGAACATTTGCTAAATAAAACCTGTGAAATGTTAGGTACATACTTAAAAAAAAAAACATTGTGGATAAAGAAAGTAGGAATCAATAAAATTTCGATCGCATCTGTTGAGACATGCATGTCTGTGCACAAGACAAGTGCACACGTAGGTATACTCGTAGATATATGAAGCGATAAGCGTGATAAGCTGGCGTGTGGCGGCCGGCGCATCCGCGTCGCGCTCGCGCTCGCGGCTAGCTAACAGCTCGGGCGCGTCGCCGCGGTCGCTGCGCGCGCTGACGTCACCGCTCGATAATGGCTGCCGCCACCCGGCCCCCCTCATGCCTCTTCACGCCTTGCCTTCTTCGGCTCAGTCTCTCTCCGAACCGCAATCGAAGCGAGTGCCTTGCAACTTCCGCGTCTTCGGTGCTCCGTGTTCACGAAAACGAATGTGAAATTAATAACTGTGATCCTGTGTAACATGGTGAACGTGTTTTTCGTTACGAGTTAAATAAATCTGTGACAATTTTCAAGAGAAACGAGGAAGGCCGATCTCTCGCGCTCCGTACTTCGTCCGGCGGCGAGATGTCGGTGATGCAGAAGCGGCAGCATTGCTACCTGTGCGACTTGCCCCGCATGCCGTGGGCGATGTTGCACGAGTTTTCGGAGGCGGTGTGTCGTGGATGTGTTAATTATGAGGGTGCAGACCGGATTGAGGTGGTGCTCGACACCGCACGTCAGTTGAAGCGTGCCCACGGATTCCAGGAGGGTCGTGGCCCCACGCACGCTAAGGCAGCACACCGGGCACCTTTGGATGCTCACCAAAATGGAGGTGAAACCACACCCAGGGGACAGCCCGCACCTCCAGCACACCACGCGCCTACAACTGGATTTACGTTACACCACACCAGGCCTTCTGCTGGAGCTGGACTTCTAGCAGAATACGGTGGCCGGCGCGATGATCACGAGGGTCGACGGCTGGCTCACCTGCCCACCCACCACCTGCCGACACATGGCGGCGCTCGTCTTGCTCCTGGCCTAACTCTGAAACGGCCACTGGACGACGATGACCACCAAAACCACCACGAGCCTGCCAAAAGGCTTCTTGAAGAACACAGCCGGCCACCTCTAACCCGCGGAGAATCCTTGCCAGCAGTTTCTTTGTCAGCCTCAACGTTTGCCCCAGAGCGCGTTTTCAAGCAGGAGAAACATCCCCTTCGCACACCTTCATTTGATGCATCATCGTTCAAATCAAATGGTAAGGCACTTAGTAATTGCATCTATTAATACTTAATGTATTTATTATTTCACAAAGTTTTGCTACAGGTCGGAATACTTTCAATTCTGCTCCCAAAGAGCTTTTGCGTTAGAGATATTATGCCAAACAGTCATTTATATTTAGTTTGTTGTACAGTTGTGATAATGTTTATTGCAAATGTTATCTATTCATTGAATTTCAAAGAATCTTAATTGTGAGCGCGAAAAAAATATTATCATTATGCTGACACAAAAAATACTAAAATGGAATGATGTGTGAAAGGAAAATTAAAGAATATTTTAGTCTTCCTATAGAATGAAAAGACTATTTAAAAGTTTTTGAAGATTCGTCCTGAAGTTATCTCCAATTTTTGTAAACTGATATTACTGAATCATTTCATCCTTACATTTTTTTGGCACTTAATATTGAAGAAAATGATAAGGATGTTATCTTTAACCCAATTTTGAAAACAAATGAAATCGTTTTGGATTTTAACGCTTGACCAATAAGTTCGTGCTTTGTACTGGACTAGATTGGAAATGTTGGAGTGAGCCCAATCATACCTTTCATAAAAACCATTCACGGTTACTAAAATTAATTAATGTTCTTTTCTGAACAAATACAAAATGATGCCAGCGGTATTTCGTGCAAGTAAATAACTTGGTGGCCGTTTTCTTTCGTCGATTTGTTATTGTTGGAAAGTGAAACGTGTTCGTTCTATGATGTAATGCTGTGGACATTTCTTGTTTATCAATAACAGTGTATGTAAAAACTACAAATATGTAGTCGCGTAAATTGACGATGCCATGAAAGATAGCTAACGTATACGTGCTTGGTTCGACAATCGTGAATGTTTTGCGCAAGCGTCCGCCACGGGATTCATATCTAGGTAGGTGCATTAACTCGGTCCATAAATATGAAACCGGTCCAACTGGTTGAGCGTTCTCGAAAGCGAGCCCGCGGCCTCTCGCACACAACCTCGCCTAGCTACGTACAAACACCCACGTAATGTAAATGAACAACCGCGCCGTGAATGCATGCATGCTCGACACAGCGGTGTGGCAACGTCGCGTGACGACATTTTCGCTCGCGTACGTATGTAGGTAGGCCGTCGGGCGAAAAAATATATCGCCTGCCTACGCTTGGCAGAGTCGCTCGACCACATTCCGTTGGCGTGTGTAGGGAGCGCGCGGCGGCCACGATCTGCCGGCCAAAAAGGTCACCACGTGACGTCATCACCTCCATATGGGCCGTGCCTTCTAACTGATCGGCTTCCCGACCATTACATACGCTTACAACTACTGTTAGAAATAAAAATATAAGTAAAAAGTTACCTATTGCTGACAAAGACATACATTGATGATACATCAACAATATAAACTAGACTAAAACAATTTAAAAATAGATTAAGTTAGTGGGACCTTTAAAAGCCCATATTTAACTCTGTCAATATAAAGAAATCCCGAAAAAAATATGTTTGTCATTTATTTTAAAATTTCCTGTTTACATACATTTGACTGAACTCTCAAGCGTGCGTTACGGCTTAAAATTAAACAATTATTTTAGTGGCCGTTGAATATTTCATAACATGGCAACAGCCGGCTATCAGTACACACTCGGGACCCACATACAGACGTTTGGCAACGTCGCTACAATCGCGATACGACTGGTTACACATTTGAGTGCGGACTCGTATCAACTCAATTATACTTACCTACCCGTCTAGTGGGTGAGTTGGGCTGAACTCGCAAGCGCCAGCGCCACGTAGTGTGACCAACTGGTGACACAAGCTCTCCTACGTAAGCGTATATTAACACACAATGCTATTTATAAGACATTAATGCGTGTGTGAACGTATGTTTACTATCCGTCCAACCAACACAATTGATGTGTCATCTAACATTGAATGTAGGGTAATTCGGACAAATTAAAACTTCGACACTTATTTATTGTTTGAACGCATTGACAACAGCATCGACTTGAAGACTTTATTTTCATAAGTTCAATTCTCTTATGTTTTTATTCAATACAGCTGCTTTACTTTAAACGACAAGCAGCGATGAAAGTGAAATTCTTCGATGTTCTTGTTCCCGCTAGTAGTAGCTCACGCCAGCCAAGCATCTTATTCTAGATTAAAACTGTTTAGCCTGTTCAATGCTTTTATTATGATTTTTTTTCTGAAAGTATTCCGAATTTTGACAAGAAGTAGTCTTCACTCAACTTAATCTGTATTTCTATTTACCCATAGCTTTCATTTTCAGGATACGGTAATAGCGCACCGTTAACAAATGGATCCGCAAATTCTCCGCTGGGTCGCACAGCGGGATCACCTCCAGTGACTGGTGCAGGTGGAGTCGGTGGTGCCACAGGCGCCGGCCCATCTCCGATGGCCGCGCTTATGTCGGTGGCAGACACCCTTCCGCCCGGCTCACCGCGCTCAGCCGGGGGCTCACCTCCGCAGCCGCCACCACAGCGCTCAAACAGCCGATCCAGCCAACACTCCCCCAACTCCTCAGGTGCGCTACAATTTCATCGATCAATACTTTGGGTTTCGCTCGAGTGACTTGACCATATACAATTAAGATCATTGGCAATAATTCATTAACTTTTTGACTGAGATAAAATGTACTGAGAATTTCGAAAAATAAACATTACATCGCGGCTCTAACGGCTCGGCGTTTGCGTCCCGCTCGGGCGGGCGCCCGACGACCGCCTGCGCCCGCTACACTCTCAGTTACGGTCTGCTCGGTTCGATCGCGAATTACCCCTAGACATGTTAGGATATATAGGTTCCACCAGCAGACGGTAGCTAACGGTATCCTCCGATCGCAGGGTCGAACGGCGGACGGCGGTCGTCGGGCTCGCGGCACGTGTCGTCGACGACGTCGGTGTCGTCGACGGAGGCGGGCGATGGCGGAGACGCGGCCGCGCCCGCACCTGCGCCCCTGCTGAAGTGCACGCTCTGCCAGGAGCGCCTCGAAGACACCCACTTCGTCCAGTGCCCCAGCCAACCGCATCACAAGTTCTGCTTCCCCTGCTCCCGGGACTCCATCAAGCGACAGCAAGGATCTGAGGTTCGTTACTATCCTAACATTGAACTTTCTCTTACTCAAATAACTTGTGCATTTTATAAGCACGGCATGTGGTCGCAGACGATACTTATTATGATGTCTCTTTCAGGTTTACTGTCCAAGTGGAGAAAAATGCCCGTTGGCCAACTCTACCGTGCCGTGGGCTTTCATGCAGGGTGAAATTGCAACGATTCTCGGCGAGGAGTTCAAGCCGAAGAAGGAAAGGGAGACCTAGGGCTGCGCTGCGCTGCCCCGACTTTACCTCTTGTCCCTCTCGCTGTGAAGAGCGCGGGAGCGTATGCCGCGGCACGCGGCCGCAAGCGCAAAGCGCGCGGCTCCGCGGCGCAGCAGGCCGGCGCCTGCCGCCACACACCGACACTTGTATATACTTTGTAAATAGTCTTGTAAGTTTAGTTCGCTCGCCGACGTGGTGACGAGTCACGCGGCTGCGGCGCGCTCAGGGTGTCGGTGGCGTCGCCCCGACCCATCGAGCGGCGCGGCTCGCCCGCTGAGGGTATTCTCGTTTCGTCGCTCGCGGGACGGTGTGTCAAACTGATTTTTCGTCGGGAGATGTCGTTGAGTTTGGTGGACGGTACGCTGCATCGTGCAGGATTTCTTTGGATGCCATTTTCTTAGTTACCTTTAGGTCACAATCCATAGTGAACTTGGCATTTATTTATGTGATTCTATGTAAGAGTATTATACAATATACGAACATGACATATTATGTAGTCGAGGGTACTGATTGTAAAAAAATAATTTTCGACGCCGGAGAAGCGTCTCAGTGTACAGACCTTAGCTCGATGTATATTTGTATTTATTGCATATGACGCGTAATAAATAATCTTATTTTCTATGAAGCGATTTATTTAGAGTGGCTCGAGTTCCGTTACTGTCTTAAAATTCGATGACAAAATTCGGCCTTTAGAAATGTTTTTTTTTTCGTTTCTTCGAGATACGATAAACAATATTATTGAGATTGAAAATTATTCAAAATTATATTTTGATTCTTTAATTGTATGGAGTTGATTTGAGTTGATTATTTTGTAAGGGTAAGTTAATCTGTAAGCGACTAACGAGGATGGTAGGCGCGGCCGCCGGCGACGCGCGCGCAGGCGGCGGCGCGGGCTGCAGTATTAGCAGGATCGCTTTGCATACGCTGGGAGCGTACCTAGTCATTTTGTGAAATGTCAAATTGTCAGAACCGCGACCACGCGGCCGTTATAGGAACTCTTAAAACTCGCTGCTATATTTGTATAAAGTGAAGTAATTTATCATTAATATGACATAATGTTAAACAGTCTTAGTGTGTGTCAATTTCGAAGGCTATCAGAGAACGGCCATACAGCTTGAATGTGGTTTTCGCATTTTATTCTTCCTTTGGTCTATTGTGATGACTCTTGGTAGTTGATTTGTGCCTAATGTTCCGAAGCAGCCATGGCTACGGCTGCTACAGATGCGGCCTTGGTGGCTGCCGCGGTGCCTGGCATTTTCGCATTTTTGTGTCTTTGATGTTTCTTCTATAGTGATTGATATATATATAATTTGAGACTAGAAAGTCTTTAAACGGTACATATTAGAACATTCAATTAAATTGACATGTCCATTATTTATTTTAGATTTACTATCTTTGTGTACATATACGTACGATGTATAAACTCGATGTAAATATTTTAAGTAGAATAAAGGGCCACTGAAATTCTCGAGTACTTCTCATTCAGTATTAGTGGATACTTTGAGCCGTATGTAGATGATGTAAAGTTTTCAATTCTTCATTAATTGGTACCTAATAATTGTGAATAAAAATAATTATACTTATTTTAAATTTAAAATAAGTATTTTCTATGAACTATCGGTATATTTAATAATCACTTATAAATAGCACGTATATTATGTTTTGTGGGTGCAGTCAAATAATTTACAGTTTCTGTTCATGTTCCGAGTTGTAGGGGTTTTCGTGTTTGGATTTGCCGATGACGACGGTTTGTCGATATTTCTGATAGATTCGAAATTGATGATTAGTATTATCAGTGGAAGCACCCGGAGTGGGTACGTCAAATAATAAGCTCTCGCCCAATGTGGCAAATATTGTGAGCACAAAACGTGCATCATTCTTATTTGGTACATTAAATGTACGTGCTCTTCTGTAATTTTCTTAAATATGATTGCCAAAATGTGTATATATATTAAGTATTGTAACACATAAATGTAACTTGTTATTTGGATTTTTACAGCAAAATCTGTTCGTTTATTTATTAGATTTTTTTTCTTCAAATTATACCACTTATTGTCACTGTGACGTTTTCTTTTTTTAAATATTATGTGTCAAGAAGCAAATGTTTTTCCGTGTACTAATTTCGAGTGACTAATAATTAGTAGCTCAGGGCTGTGTTGTAAGCCCATTTGAATTCTGAAGTCATCACAATCAGCTTTGTTTACTTAAGTATAATCAGAAGCGTACATTTAATATGTCAATCTGTCATAGTCCGCCTTTACCCATAGGCTTGTTTTAGACGTCGGTGGAGTCAACATGAAATGTATAATTTGAGACTTGTCTCTTACTGTAAACAGCAGTCAAATGCTTCGATTAAGACGTTAATGTACATGTTGGTGAAATACAATTGATGTGATTTTGTAATAATGTATTTTTATTCCACTCCTTTCAATACCTATGCAGTAAAAAATAACAACGAAAGGTTCTAAATCTTCTAACGAACGTCCAGCCAGAGCGTAATGCGTGGTCGAATATCAAGTAATTTGAAAATATTACTTTTGTGTTATCAAAATCGGCTTTTAACTTTTTTGTAACATTGAACTCCTTCTGACTAGACTGTGTGGGAGCTGAAAATTCAACTAAGTCTTAAATTAAAGCTAGACGAATAGTGTTTGAAAATATGCTTTTCATTTGTTTTTGAATAATTTCAATTATTTGGGATGTTTGGGACAGCAGAAAGGTTATTTAACACAATAGAAATTCAACGGTATATGAATTGATACCATGTTTTAAAAAACTTATCTTGTAGAATTTCGTCATACAAAAAGCAACTCCATAAAATACCCGAAAATTGTAACTTAACAAATAAACGAAAAACCAAGCTATGAACGAATGTTATGCATATTTTAAAACACTACATTTTTACCTTTAATTGAAACCTAATTTGAATTTTTTAATTCCCAAACAGTCCGAAGATATTAACTTGAAAGTTACAAAAAAGTTTAAAAAGGCAATATGCACATTGCATGGTTTTCCCCCTAGACCCCTGGAATATAAAAATTGCATGTTCATCAATGTTAGTAAACTGCGAAACTATAACTGAAAATCAAACCCTTCTTCTAGTGAAGTGTTTGATATGTCTTCGTAATTTTTTTAGTATCACAGTAAAAAAAATAAAAAACTACTGAATCGAATAATTTAATGAACTAACAAGAAAGTAGATGAATTTCCCTTGAAATCGTTTTTAATTATTTTCTTCAGATCGGAGCGGAGCAGCCGAGAGGATGCCAGAGCCGCTGTGCTTGACCAACAGATGAGGCCCGATGCCCCGCGGTACCCAGTCGATAGATATTTGGTTAGTACTTCAATAGTTAATATTTTATTTGTAACAAATGAATCACGCAAACTTACAAATTTTTCCTTACACCTACAAATCAATTTCACTAATTCATTTACAGGTTGAGAGCAGCAAAAGGATCGAAATGGTTAACATTATAGATGACGAGATTTGGAATGCAGAGCCAGCGTTAAGACCAGAGGATGAAATAATTTTAAGGAAACTCCACGACATGCTGCGGGAAACGGCAGACGACCTGAAGCTGCTCTCTGGAGAGTTGTCCAAGTTTCACGAACCTCGCATCCAAGAAAAGTCTCAACCAACTCCTCTAGATGAGGAATTCAATGAAAAAGTCCACATAGAGGAACTTGTCAATGCCAAATTTTATGGATACAAAATGATTGATAAAACTTTGCATGTCTCACCCGAGTTTAAAAGAAAAAATGCTTATGAATCGCAAGCTTCTAAGCAAACTAAGGCTGTAAACGCAAGTGTTCAAGTAGGCCCATTGTCGTCATCGAAAAAAACTCCCCTTATTCAAAATTTAAAAATGACGCGCCCTAAAATAGTACAGATAAAGGAGAATGCTACTGTTAATTCTAAGGTTAATCTACTTAACAATGGGAGACCAAGGAAAGATGCACCGACGATACATTATAACGAATACACATACAAATATGATGAACCACTACCTGATAAAATTCCTCTCAAGTCATTACAGATACAAAAAATGCCGGATGTTAACATACGGAGTGAACTTAAACAACAAAAAGTTTTACTATTAGATATCATGCCTGAAACTAAAGACGAATCAGATAAGATGACTAGTAATAATAATGTAGGCGTTATTTCTGTACACCACGAATGTTCCCACTCACTACATCAACCGCCAAAATTATCCCAACAATTCCCAAAGATCCAACACGAAACAAATAAAAAATCTATACGGAAAATGACAAAAATGTCAACTTGTGAGAGTAGTGAATCTACTCATAATTTAAGTTCTGACGTCCAACATCGATTGGACTTACACAAAAAATTAAAACCAACTGTGCGACTTTCACAAAAACATTCAGCTCGAAATGAAAGCAAGCAACAAGGAGTACAACAAATTAAACAAGGAAAACGTTCACATTTTAATGTAGACGAATGGAAGAAGAAATTAAACGCCGTTTACAACCAACCTTCGGGTTCTAAGATAGGCATAGTTACAAAACAAAAGAGACTTTCCCCTAAAAAATGCAACTTAATACCGCGTACACAGCCGAAATCAAATCTCTTAAACAATGCTGAGTACATCCCCTACACACAATTGACCTTAGGCGGTGTTAGAGCCAGTGATATAGAAAAAGAACTATCGGAATTACCAAATAGAAATAATATACCGCTAAATCCAATATTGGACAAGATTCTTAGCAGCCGCGAAAATTCTTTCCACAAAGATAGCCCAAGAAAAATATATAATAACGACAGTCCAAAGGTTCTTACAACTTCTGATGAAAATTTACTCCAAGAAGTGTTAGACATAGAAAAAGCTGTTAGCAAAACGCTTGCGAAAAACATGGAAGAAAGTGAAGATGAGAGAGTTTTGGAAAATAATTCTCAAGACATTGAAAATAAGGACACTAGCGAAGATAGAAGTTATGCAGATGACTTCGAAGAAGACAAAAGTGACCAATCAGTTCATTCTCAACTATCAGACGACAAAAAATCTTCCCTTAGTTCGCGAAAGTCAAATGCTGATGATTCTAAGTCTAATAACCCCCAAAATGAGTCGGACAACGATAATGAACATTTAAATCCAAACACTTCTGAAACAAATGCACAAAATACTACGTACACTAAAGTTTTGAACTTATCATTTAAGAACTCTGTAGATATATTCGAATTTGTTCACTCAATCGAAACGCAAGATACTGGAACTCAAAGCAACACAACAAGCAAAATATCTTTGAAGGAGACCCAAACGACACCAAGATGTGACAAACCTAACATACAACCTATTCACAATGATTTATGGCCATCTATTGACCCTAAAAATGAAGTTGCGAACTTTTTTGAACTAGAAAAAGATTTCATCAAAAAGTTAATATTAGAAGAATATGGGGATATACTTGAGAAAAATATTGATAAACCATCAACTTCAAAGGAGAAAGTAGATACACATAATGTAACTGCTTATCAGAAAAATACTCAAACGTCTCCGGCTCATGTTAAAAATGTAATGACATCACCAACTCGGACTAAAACCAGGACTACATCACCACTTTCGTTATTGCTAACAGTCGACCGCCAGACCAGTCCAATTATCCAAGTGACTAATGATGAACAGTTCAGAATTGAGATTGCTAACGAAGTTGAAGATCTTGGTATATCTATAAATCTTTCATCGCCTCGGTTCAGCCTGCGTCTGCCGCAAACGTCGCGCGAGGTTCTCTCGAATCTCCATGAAAGTAGCCAGCGTTGCTCTAAAATGATCGGAAATGAATTAAATCAAGATGATGAATCCAAAATCAATAGAAAATTTGTTGTAAGCAGTTCGAGCTCTGTAGACGCTGATAACTCTTCCTCGGAAATAAGTAGTTTGGGTGAAGTAAAATTGAAATTAAAGAAGAAGTTAAAGAGGAATAAAATACCATCTTTATCAGAGTCAAGTGGTTCATCAATGCTGTCTCGATACAGTTCGGGGATAGTTTTGGGAGATATTTTGCCTTTAAAAAGTGAAGGCGAAGTTAGCCTAGGACAGATAGATAGAAAACCTAGACGCAAGCGCTAAGAATGTGATGGAGAAATGATTATTGATTCGTGCTACTGTATTTATGTTGACGATATATTTTATAGAAGTTAAAGTATAATATTGTTTGGATTCCCTCGGTGCCTTTAATGTTGGTGTATTATGTAATTATGGTTTAAGAATCTGTTTGAGAGTTCGTGTTGCCTGCCTATTTGTTGTTTACTCACCCTGAAGTACAAATCGGTTATCGCAATAGAAATTGTGATATGTTTTATTTTAAGCGTACAAATAATTTAATTTAGAGCATTTTATATGTTAAGGTAAAAATATTTTTGCACTACGACTGAAATAAACAGTTAATTATATAAAAAAAAAGTTGTTGCCTATTTATTTCCTCTAATAGTTGTGCTCATAAAGCAGTTTTGTAGGGGCATAAATATAAATCGCATGAATCGTGGCTTTCATAAAGTGAAACGTGCAATGTCGGGTCATTGCATTGAAACGAATAACACACAGCCCCAAGCAGCGCCAATCGAATTCGCGACGGTGCTAATCGACGAACCCATCGATGTCCGAGCTAGAAAACTATATAGTAACAAGAAACACGCGAGTAGGAATGCTTTCTTTCTTTTACGGACTCTGAATCGTCGAAAAGTCGCAACGCAAAATCCGTGATTTGAAACGAAAAAATGTGACCAATTTTAAGGGTTTTTTGTGGCTTTTTAGAGGTTTAGTCCTTTGCCGACACAAAAGAAGACATCTGTCTGACAGTGACGGCCAGTTATAGGGAAGCGGCATCATTCCCTCAAACATCGATATTATCACTGCTCTCAAATAATTAAACAACGCTTTTTCGCATAGTGTTTTGCTTGTGCTGCGTAGTGAGCACATTCGGCCGCACACTTAAACTGCTCTGCATTTGTACTTGGTACATAATTTAGAAACAAGGAATACATTTTGTTTTAATTAACCTTCGTCTATTTGCTACGCACAAATGTATAGAAAGGTGCCGAAAAACATTTTTCGTAGAATATTTATATTCAAACACAATGTATCGTTGTGTTACTAACGGCAATGAATGATTTATTTTAATATCGATTTTTATAAACGATTTGATGTATCGATACTATCGTTTCCATCCCCTCCCTAGTTATGACAACAACTTTTTGATACACACATTTGTGTATATCGTATATTATCATTATTTACCCACTTTTGGAGTAAACTGTGAATAATTGCTTGGTAATTATTGGTCAGCCAGCCAGCAGTCAGTCATAAATGTAGCGTTGTCTTAGTAACACGCTATTTGTATCATTTCTTTGAATAGTTCATGTACAGGTACCACCAGAGCGGTTTACAAAACATTGCCTTAAATACGCAGTAAACATGCGATTGTGTTGGTTCTTGTGGGTGTTTGGCGTAACTTGGGCACGGGATATCGAATGGAGCACTAACTACCAACAACCGGAACAAATCCACATATCCTTTGGAGGTAAGAAACTTATACCTAGATCAGGGGTCGGCAGACTTACCAATCAGATGAGCCAAATAACCAGTTTGCAGATTTTCCCATACTTTCAAAGAGCCGCTACATTAATTTTATATATGTTTTAATAAGTATAATATTTAAGCCTAATAATCTAATCAGCACAGGACATACCTGGCGGGGGCGGGGTAACAGAGTGCAAGCGCGCAAGTTGACGATGAATTGATGAATTTAGTTGTTTCATATTGTCTAGGTGTTTTTTTTTGTGCTAAAGTGGTACAGTTGAGTTTGAGTGAGTTTAAGAAGAGCCATATTAATCCTATGGAAGAGCCGCATGCAGCTTGTGAGCCGCAGTCTGCCAACCCCTACCTAGATATGCAGTTTTAATCACAGTTTTATTTGCAATATATACCTACCTGTAATAGACTGCAATAAAGCTCTGCTTACGACTTAATATTTTTTGTTAAATTGATTTTACATTTTTAAATACTTGTTATAGAAAAAACAAATGACATAGTGGTGACTTGGTCTACATTCAATGACTCGTCATCCATCGTGGTCTACAAGCCTCGTGGTAAAGCACAGTGGCAAATGGCCCGGGGCTCAAGCAAAGAGTTCATTGATGGAGGCCCCTTGAAGAGGGCACAATGGATCCACCGTGCTACTTTGGCAAATCTTGCTTTTGACACTCGCTATGGTAAGCTTAAATATGTCAGTCCTTGAGTCTTAGAATAAAAACTTATCAAACATTTTGAAAGGATTCATTAATGCATTTGCGGTAAATACAGTGTTAAAATTAAATAAATAATATTAAAGGGTGTTATTTAAAGTAGCAGAAGTTTTAATATGACAATAAATGGCACAGAGTTTAGGCAACTAGCAATTTTGTTTTCATTATGATAAGCCAATCAACCAGAACATCCTTATAATATAGTTTATTATTCTTGCTTGTTAAAAACAACAGATTAATTATTATCACTTACATTGTAGTAACCTATTTTGCTCAGTAATTCTAATCTCTACTATATTTTATTTCAAATTATTTGATGATAAATGTTGCATGGTATTTATTTGTCATGCATGCATGCAAATGAAAAAAAAAACTGATTTTCTAACATCTAAGTGTACTCTGTCTAAATGAAACCCCTTCTTTTCAGTATCATGAATGTCAAGTAACATAATCTCTATAAATATTAAATTCTCGTGTCACAATGTTCATTCCCGTACTCCTTCGAAACGGCTTGACCGATTCTCATAAAATTTTGTGTGCATATTGAGTAGGTCTAAGAATCGGCCAAAATCTAGTTTTATACCCCTTTATGATAAGACAAATTAATTATATAGCAAAACAACATTTGCCGGGTCAGCTAGTACTAAATAAATAATAATAATTATAACATTCATTTTTGTTACCACTAGCAGACATTTTGGTACTTTGTCTTGCTAATGTGCTAATGTTTTCTGTATAACTGAACTCCTGATACGTTCTGCTCTAGCTAGTGTTTTCCCTCGCAGAATAATAAGTGTCCCTTGTTACTACTTGTTTCTGTATTGTATGTTGCAGAATACGTGGTGGGCCCGCCCGGGTCGCAGTCGCCGCCGCTGTCGTTTAAGACGCCGCCCGCCGGGGAAGACTTCGTGCTCCGCATGGCCATCTATGGAGACATGGGCGTCAACAACTCTATGGTATGAAAAATATCTAGGAATGGCAAAACAAAACAAAAAAATAGCATTCAACAGATAAGTTAAATATCTTTGAAAGAAGATATGTTACAGACATACAATACAAAACAAATATACAAATATGATAATTATTTAATGGATATTTTTGATAACGCTTCTCGCCATTCTGCCAACTGACAATAATATTTTCGCGAAGTAATATGCGACCACAGGTCATCTTTATCTATATGACCGTGTCAATAAACTAAATTATAGTTTAAAGCTTGGCAGTAATTTAATTTTAGTATTTTGTTTTTTTATTATAGTATGGACCGTGGCCTAATTTTTGCTTTACAATTCAACGTAGGGTTTCAAGCAACGCAGACACCAGAAACTAATAGAACAACATCTACCGCATGAAATGTCTTTGACCAATTGGTCAGAGCCTCTTAGGTGGTAATTCCTAGTGCATTTCAGGAGTTTATACGTTTTTAAACGTTTGATCAGGGCGATAACGGTGGCTTAGCTACAGTGTGCTTGACTGCGCTGTAAATAAATAAATAAATATACAACAACACCACATACATTGATCTGACTCAGTGGTAAGTAGCTTAAGCACTTGTGTTACAGATATCATAATCAACAGTGATATTACAAATAAACTTAATAAGTACATATTACACCCAGACCAGTACAAACAGACATGTTCATGCACACAAATGTTTGTACAGTGCGGGGATCGAACCCGCGACCTCTTGGTTAATAGTCAATTTCTTGGCCATTACACCAAAGTGGTCGTCAAAAGTAGTGCGCCGTGACCTTGTCGTCCACTATTGTCCCCTGTTATACTTATATACAGGGTGTCTCAGGAAGCATGTACCAGCGAAAGTCTAGAGTTAGGGGACACTTATACCAAACGTTTGACCCTTATGTATGCTCCGCAATATTGAACATTTCCCGAGATATGTTTTTTTATTTATCTAAAAGAGAATGACCACAGACGGTATCGCTTGAAATCTTAGTTGTGTCATCAATAAGTGACACCTATAATTCTTCTTTTTAATTATAGTTAATTTTGTAAATAAATAAAAACCATAACTTCTCCGGAATAAAAACGGATGATTTAAAAGTCTTTGTTTATTTTCCGGAATGCGAGGTCGTGGTTCAGTGTTGCAGATGTAAAAAATATTCATTAATATAACTTCATTAACATCGATTCAGTCAAAACGATTGTCAATATGTCCGATTCTGTTAATTAAATGACTACTACTGAGTTGTGTATATTAAAATAATGTCAACGCAATTAAAAATAAACTGCGCTTCTACCAAATAAAGAAAAATGTTAGTATAGCACAAATAAATATATTATACTACTAAGCTAGCATGTAATTCTAATGACTGCTACTTAATTATTGTTTTGATTTGCCATACCCCGACAGGGTCAATGTATGTACTATAAATAAATAAAGTACACATCCATCCATCATAGTCAACCCTGCAAAAGCCAGCTTCAGATACGATAAGCGTTAATAAACCGACACTGTGAACCAGCTTTCTATGGGTGTACGCCCCATGTATTGTACGGCTTGAGTGAACAATTTCTTCCTACTAACATATATAACAATCTATAAAAAACATTAATTAAGTGCATTTTAACATTAAAATTATTTCTGTGAAAGATACGAATGATGCGATCCCCAAACATCCGACTTAAGAATCGATTACATTGATTTATGCTCTAATAATTGTGGACAGTTGGCAGCACTGGATGTCAAATGTCAATGTCTGCTCTTTGTTACGACCGGTGCATAAAAATATTGGTTTGGGCGCACATTTTTGTGTTTGTTTAGTTGTTTTTCTTCAATTTATCATAAACCAAAGTAGCGAGACAGAGACTCCATTAATTAAGTTTATTTCGTGTATTTTATTTTGTTAGTAACTGTAAGATAGAGACTTACTAGTTAAGTTAATCATGGAAAATCCTGGCAGAAAGTGTATTATTTGTTTCCTGGCAGTCCTTGCGGGAAGTGAACGATGAAACCTACAATACCCTGGCATCTTGGATTTCATCAACTGCTGTAAGTCTAGTTCTGTATAAATACTTATTGAATTTCTCTAGTCAACGGTACAGCAATCACTGTGCGAATATATACCTACCTTCATCTAATTACGGTTATATCCTTCACTAACCTGAGTAGGTAGTTAATTGCCTAAAATCGTACATTTGAATTAACACATGTTTTGATGTCTTATACATTGCTAGTAATACTGTGTAATCATGCAAATAGTTACCATAAGTCTTCAATTATAATTTGTTACGTCTATTCATAGAATAAATAATCCCAATATTTATGATAGGAAGTTCATTTTAGAAGGCAAATTATTTTTATAGTTTTATTAAAATGATACTACAATATATGATACTAGTACCTCATAATAAACTTATCTCATTTGGTAAAATGATAATGAAAAGTTTTAATAAACTATGCTTAGTATAATTGATATATTTACTCATGATTTTAATTTTTAGGTTTCCCGTGAAAGTATCATTGTGCCGAGAGTGTTTTGCTTTACTGAAAAATGCTCTCCAGTCAAGGCCTACACTAACTCCTACATTAGGGCATACCAGTGTATGCTCAGCATGTGGAATATCTGTTGTATGTATGCATACCTCAAGAGTGCCTCCAGATTGCGAAGAAAGGAATGTCCCCTCATTTGGTCAGTATTCATTTTGGATTCTGAATTAACTGTTATACACACTACTGACAATAGTAATGATTCTAAAGAATTGTTGTGACTTTGAAAATTATTTAGATAGATATTAGTACCTTTACTTCAAACTATTTATTCCTTATTACAAAAACACACACTATACTTAAACCAGGTTTAAACTTGGATTGAACAATAGAATCTTTGGTTTAAACCAAGCTTAAACCTAGTGTTAAGCATAGTCCATGTTTTGTAATAGTGGGTTTATGTTTAAAATTATTCTGTCATGCATGACATGCAAATGCATTTAAAATAAGTATTAATGTAACATAATGAAAAAACTTTTTTGAGACATAATTGACTATTATTATTTTTAGTTACTTTATTTTTAATTGCATTAAAAATTATTACAAGTATGTCACTTGATTATGTTAAGCTGAGAGTATGTGAAGTCGTCATCCTTAGCTACTATCATAAAAAATCACAAAGTATCTAGTGGTTACTGAGTTTGTTCAAGGGTTTCTTCTCAGCAATTGTCTATGTTTTATATTGAAGCACTTGTAGAACCCAAAACTATGAAGAAATGTAAAGGCCCCTTCAGGGCAACCAATTTCATAATACTTTTATTTTATGTTGACGATTTGTAAGTAGTCATTGAATATTCTATGCAGTTAAAGAGATTTTGAGTTTAGAATACTATTAATTTATTTTCAGGTCTCACATCTAGGGAGAGTGTGCTGAGCTTGTTGGATGGCTGCAAGGAGAAATATAGAATGACAATCACATCAGGATGCACATCGAGGGATTGCTGATACTGATGCTGAAACAGAAGATGTACACATTCCTGCATACCTTTCTCGCCTAACGCTTTTAAGGATTCAGCCGTGCAAAGATCTGTACCAGAAGCATTGACAATGAAATAAAACCTATTCATATGTATATCTATACGTTTTTATTGGAATACTCCTTCCCCTTGCAAAATAATACAATATAACAAAGATACGCCATTTTGTTTTGAGTTCATAACTGATCGGTGGCGTTAAGGTGACGCTAGCTTAGTAGGTACTTAATAAATTGAGGCTATAATTCAAAACAGAATTACCACAAAATGCGGAGACTTACAAAAAAATATATAACTGTATCAAAAAGCCCAATAAACATACTATAAATTAAGCTTTAATAGATTATGACACAACAGATTTGACAGCGATACCAACTCCCTTAGTCACTTGGTCAATCTCCTTTCAGGGCGATTTTGCTATAAACTGTTTCTGAAAGGTGTTTCTTTTAGTTTTTTTTATTGAATATTTTAGCTGGAGTCTGTGCTCACCTGTGCGAAGAAAGAAAAACACCCAAATTTTATTTTCTAGCAGGATTAAAATTTTACACTTGATTTCAAATTCAAGAATTAAAAAAAAAAGAAATGGTGTCAAACGGTAGGTATTATAGTCTTAGGACCCTAGACTTTCGCTGGTACAGGTTTCCTGGGACACCATAAGTGTATCAAGTGACCCTCTCCCCCACAGTCCCTGCCCTTCCTGCTGAAGGACGTGGAGCAGGACAAGTACGACATGGTGCTGCACGTGGGCGACTTCGCGTACGACATGAACGAGCAGGACGGGCGCGTGGGCGACGCCTTCATGCGCATGCTGCAGCCGCTCGCCGCGCGCCTGCCCTACATGACGTGCCCGGGGAACCACGAGAGCGCTTAGTAAGTTATACATTAGGAAACGTGCTTTAAGGTCGTCGCACACTTCACCATCAGCACAGCAGCACGGCGTCGCGCCGGCCGCGAGGTGCCAGCCCGCAGTCTGCACGTCGACCACAAGCTCCAAGCTTAGCTTTACGTTGATGGAATCAGGCGTTACTTTGCGGAAATCCATGACTAAAGCTGAAAAAGAGAATCATTTTGTTTTAAATTTCCACTGAACGACGCCAGCGCAGGAACCCAAACACATCCAACCGTAACCACTTGAAAAACTTATAAGTCGCAGGTCTTACAATACAACTCACAAGAGTTGTATTGTAAGACCTGCGACTTCCAGCTCTACCTGCTCCTTCTCTTCCTGATTCCTGCGAGATGAGGTGTAGTTGAGCGGCAAGCGCGCTGACTGCACGCCGTTGGCTTTTTCATATTAATATTGCAAAATACAGTGTGTACGGTCACGAGTGTCCGACCCGTTATGGGTAAAAAATATAAACAATTTTATCAGACACACAGAATTGGCTAGATCCAAAATATTGATTGTTCAAGTCGGACATAACGTCATAATTCAGAGACCTATTCACAGACTAAAGCACTCTGATATTAAGAGTCTCTAGCCAAGTTACTTTTATTAGTGAGCTTATAACAAGGTGATTAGGGACATACCTTTTTACCGGCAATTTAGAGGAACCAATAAATAAATAAATCCAAAAAAAAACCATTTATTTCTGTAAGTAGGCTAATAACTAGCACTTTTACACGTCCCAACATATAAATTAACCCTACCACCGCTTCGGGACAATTTGGGCCAGTGCTGAGAAGAAGCGGCGCAAGAAACTCAGTCACTGTTGTCATTGCCTCTTTTCAAAATTGATTTACAATAATTGTAATTGTTTGCATTTAAACATTTCCATATATCTTTGTCATTCATATAATCATCAATTTTATAATATCCTTTCGACAATAATACATCTTTTACAACTGTTTCAAATTTATCTAAAGGCAATGAAATTAAATTTTCAGGTAATTTATTAAAAAATGATATACATCTACCCATAAATGAGTGTCCAACTTTATGAAGCCTAAAATGTGGAACGGCAAGCCAATTTTTTTGTCTTGTGTTGAAATTACGCAAATCGCTATTTTTAGGAAATAAGTGTAAGTTTTTTCGAACGTAAATTAGGTTTTCGTAAATGTATTGCGAGTAAACTGTAAGTATTTTTACTTCTTTAAACAATTCACTAAGAGTTTCATTTGATTTAAGTTTATAAATAGCCCGCAAGGCTCGTTTCTGCAATACGAAAATTGTTTATATATCTGCAGCTGAGCCCCATAGTAAGATGCCGTATTTATTTATTTATTTATTTATTATGTAGACACAAAACAGGTTACAATCAGGTAATATTATTAAATACAATAAGAAAACAAAATGTATTCGCTAGATTACAACCCAAAATATGTATCTAAGTTTGAAGCAAGATCATATTTTGTTTAATTAACAGTGAAGGTAGACATTTTTTTTTCCGATAAAATTCCTAAACTAAACAGATAAGCTTAAATATTATTATCACGGAAAAAAGTTTTTAATTGTTTTTTGAAGATACTTGGATTAGAAATAAATACGTCAATTTCGTCGGATCCCTGCGAAACATCCATATACAAGCGACACATACGGCTTACAGGGTTATGAAAGGATGTGTTATTCCGGCAAACTTCAAGTGAAAAAAGTCGCGGGTTTCGAGTCCTGTATGTAATATTAAAATTTAGGCTAGCAAGTAGGGATGAAGAATCAACTACGGAATGAACTAGTTTATGGAGATAAACAAGATCGCCAAACCTACGTCTCGTCTCAAGAGAGATCATATCAAACTTGAGCAGTCTATCCGGGTAGGAGGCCAGTTTACGATGAAAGCCCATTCGAAAAGAGAGAATTCGAACAAACCTTTTCTGCAATTTTTCGATTTGGTCTATGTGTACAGCATAGAACGGTGACCAAACCACTGCACCATACTCAAGAACACTTCTTACCAATGAGTTGTATAGAATAATTGTGCTTTGAGGATTCTTAAAATTCTTAGTATTCCTTAGAACAAACCCCAGAAGTTGAGCACATCTGTCTCGCATATGATCATAATGAGCACGAAAAGACAATTTATCATCAAATATGATGCCGAGATCCTTAGCTTGATTTAAGCGATTTAGTTTCTGACCATCAAGAGTGTAGTCAAATTGAATTTTGTTCAAGTTTCGTGTAAAAGTTACAACGAAGCACTTACCAACATTCAGAAACATGAAATTCTTGGAGCACCAGTTTGAAATTTTATTAAGATCCGATTGGAGAATTTCAGCATCGTTCGGTGAATTTATTTCAGAAAACACCTTTAGATCGTCGGCGTACAGTAGACAGGGGCATGTGAGGAGATCAACAAGGTCATTTATAAAAATGACAAACAATAATGGTCCCAGATGTGACCCCTGAGGCACGCCAGAGGTGACCAGCACAGGTTCAGACAGTGCTCCCCTCAGCACGACCAGTTGACTACGTAGAGACAGATAGGACTCAACCCAACGCAACAAAGACCCATGGATTCCCATATTCTCTAGTTTCTGGCATAGGAGGAAGTGGTTTACTTTATCAAAGGCCTTCGAAAAGTCTGTGTAGATAGAGTCCACCTGAGTTTTCTTTCCGAACGCTGAGCAAAGATAATTTTTATATTCCAGAAGATTGGATATGGTGGACTTTTTCCTAATAAAACCGTGTTGATTGGGAGACAGCAGTGGATGAACGTGGTAAAAAATAGTATCATACACAACAATTTCAAACAATTTAGCTAGGCAAGAAAGTATACTAATTGGTCGGTAGTTATCGCATTTGGATTTGTCACCGTTTTTGTAAATTGGGACCACATGCGCGGTCTTCCAATAAGTCGGAAAGCATCCTAAGCTTAGGGACTGATTGAAAATCAAGCACAGGGGAATAGAAAGCTCTTTGCCACAATTCTTAACCACAAAAGGGGGGATTTCGTCTGGGCCCGCTCCCTTATGAGGATCGATAGTATTGATTTTTTTTACTATTTCGTCGGTAGATATTCTGATAGAGCTGACACTACGATGAGATAAATAGCCGTTATGAGAAGCACCTGAACCTTTGTTTTGCCGATCATTTACGAAAACAGAGCCAAAATATTCAGAAAATAGATCGCATACTTCTTTATGACCGGACACTTCCCGTTCCTTATATTTCATCACCGTGGGTATGGAGTTGCGCTTCCCTCTCCTACTATTTACATATGACCAAAAGGGTTTAACGTTTTTCGTGATCTCGGTCTCTATCGAGGCTAAATAATCCATATAGCATTTTTTTATGAGGCTTTTGCTGCGTGCGCGCAAAAGAGAGAATACATCATAATCACGAGGATTATGATATTTTTTGTACAATTTATGATATTTATGTTTCTCCTCTATACAGCGCTTCACAGCGGGAGTGAACCAGGTTGGATATCTGAGGTCTTTCTTAGGCGAGAGAGGCGTATGTTTGGCTAAGATTTTATTAAGCTCACTGTAAAAAATTGTTACGTTTTCGTCGACATGGGAGGAAGTTAATAAATCGGTCCAGTCTATAGTGGACAGATCATGTTTTAATTTGGAAAAATCACACTTACGGAAATTCAGACGCTGACACGGTTTAAGTAGAGTTGGTTTGTAATGGTTAAAAACTTCCACCGAGATGCATAGGGTGGGATGGTGGGTGTCTAGTCGACTTAAGGGACTCGTTTCAGAAACTTTAACATTCGTGATGGTGCTTAAGACAAGATCTAGGTTCCTCTCGTTTTTATTTCTTATACCATTAAATTGGTAAAGTCCGCAAAGAGCGTTAGTTTCTAATAATAATCTAGATCTATTATTTGTAGCCGGAGAGGGAGTGAAAAATGTGCTATTCGGTACACTAGACCATTGTAAGTCGGGAGTATTGTAGTCCCCTATACAAATGAATTCGTGGCTATCATCAGCAGAGAGTACGATTTGTTGACAATTTTTATAGTAGCTTTCTATAGAGTGAATCGAAGCATAAGATGGTAGGTAACTCAAGCAAATGTGCAAATTACGCATGCCGGAATTCGACGAAACTGTAATCCAAATATCTTCAAAGTCAGTTTCCCAAGAGCTTTGACGTATAACACTAAAGTGCTTCTTTATAGCTATAAGCACGCCACCGCCATCTTTCTTTGCATTACCCGAGGAAAATCTATCTCTACGAAAAACATTATATCTTGAGTCGATTAATTCACAATCGGACATGATACTGTGAAAATAACTAAAATAAACTAGTCTTGCCGTTTCGACATCAGTTAGAAACCTTATCTTTCTTACAGCGTATGCAGCGGAGCTTAGTCTCTTTGATAAGGTCACGATATGAGGACCCCACTGCAGCTTATCATCCAAAGTGATTCCCAAAAAAGTTGCAGTATTTGAAGTAACTAGCTGTTCATCCTTAATGACAACCCTTGTTGGAACTTGTCGGACATTGGGCATTGTAAACTTAATGCATTTAGTTTTGGTCGCGTTAAGCAATAAATTGTTAACGGTGAACCAATGAAGTACTTGCGAGAGAGTACCATTTACATCGTCAAACGATTCTTTACCCCTTGGGGTTTTAAAAAGTAGTGAAATATCATCAGAACCAGGGGGTTCCTCTTAATTAATGGCTGATCGATTTGATATGTAGTTTTATTTGTGCAAAGGTTAATGTTGGTTCAAAAGAAAGTTTTCCATCTGTAAAATATATATATATATAAACATAAAAAAAAAAATTCACTCCGATTCCAGCAACTTCACCCACTACTCATCCCGCTTCTCGATGCCTGGTGCGGAATCGAACCTGTACTACAGCTTCGACGTGGGGCCGGTGCACTTCGTGTCCATCTCCACCGAGGTGTACTACTTCACGGAGTACGGGCTCAAGCTTGTGGTGAACCAGTACGAGTGGCTGAAGCGGGACCTGCAGGAGGCCGCTAAGGAGGAAAATAGGTTGGTTTTCTTGGAACTTCTCCTAGTTTTTATCAGCCTTAACCAGCTAACTACCTAACCTATTTGTTTGGCCCACTTGAATGAAGTCTGTCGTGAACTTGAATGAACTGGTAGAGAATGCCCTACGGCGTTAAGTCCACCTTTTGTGCAAAGTATTGTTGTGCAATAAAGCTTAAATAAATAAAATGAGGTTCCTATGCTCCGTTCACGCGGATTTGTTTGATGAATTTATTGATTTTAATAACGACACCACTCTAGAAGTCGTGTTTAAAGAAAAAAGGGCGAACAGAGTAAATGTAGAAATTTGGAGCATTGTTCCCCAAAAATGTAAGGTATGCTCAAATCATACTAACATTCTTTGGGTCTACGTATGTGTGCGAATATTCTTTTTCTTAAATGAAATATACAAAGAATGTATACAGAAATAAACTCACAGATTCTAATAAGAGTAGCGTGTAGCGAGAAGCCAAATTGTTAAAAAGTGTTCACAGTATCAAATATCGCATTCCAATAGTAATTTAAAATAGTTTTTTTAAATCTTTTCTCATCAATAAAGTATATAGGTACATTGTATTGTACATTGACGACCGCTTGGTGCAGTGGTCCGCATGTCGGACTTCTAAACCAAGAGTCGCGGGTTCGATTCCCGCACAGTACAAGCATAAGTGTGCATGAACATGTGTGTTTGTACTGGTCTGGGTGTTTTCTATTTATAATATGTATTTATTTACAAAAAAAAAGTATTTATATCCGTTATCTAGTACCCATAACACAAGCCTCGTAGCTTACTTTGGGTCTAGAGAATTGGAGTGCTTGTTGAGAAATATTTATTATTATTATTATTTTATTATTTATTGTTACCTTTGATTTACGTTTTATATAGAACCTTATAATTTCTCGCTTGCGGCCTGGGATCCCATGACTGAAACGTTTTTTGGCCCTAGTAAAAAAAAAGGTTGAGTATAGCTGGCCTAAACACTTCCCACTGCAGGGCTCTGGCCTCACCTCGACTATGAGGCGGTACGAGCCATGCTCCACCACGCGGGATCAGTGCGGATTGGTGAATGGGTTGTGTGTAAAGTAAGTAACAAACCTTACTGTCAGATGCGGGACCTGACAGAGGCTGCTAGGGACAAGAATACGTCGGTTTGCTTTGAAATTTTCCTAGTTGGGAGTAAACAGGGTGTGGGGCAGATGCGACTGGTATGAGCTATACTTTTTTAGCATTTTTTTCTGCAGTTTATTTACATAGTTTTTTTTTGCAATTTTCTTCAATATGGAAAAAAATGGTAACTGTTTGATGCATCAATCATTTTCAAGCCTACCGGCAATTTTAGACATGTTTGTTATCATCACCGACGTAGGTACCTTCCTTATTTCATTCGAGATTATTTACAATAAAAATAATAATAAATAATCTTAATATTATTAATTAATTAATTATTTATTCCCTTCCTCGGCGTAAACAAGGACGCAAGCGCGATCCAACTGGGATAATAACTAATACTAGCGGCCGCCCGCAACTTCGTTCGCGTTCAAGTTAGAACAAACATTGGAGTTTTGGCCTAGTCTATTGGCCGAGATCTTTAAAGAGGTACCTCAATCATATTTTCAGGCCCCAGCACCGCGACACAGGCTGGTGGGAAAGGAATGCTCTTAAACAAATCTATACTTAATATTATAAAGCTGAAGAGTTTGTTTGTTTGAACGCGCTAATCTCAGGAACTACTGGTTCGAATTCAAAAATTATTTTTGTGTTGAATAGACCATTTATCGAGGAAGGCTTTAGGCTATATAACATCACGCTGCAACTATTAGGATCGAAAAAATAATAGAAAATGAGAGAAAAAAGAAAAATTATTTATCCTTGAGGGCTTCCGTTGCGTGCGCTGCGAAAACGGCACAAGATACCAAAAATATATGTATGAATGAATTATTCTTCTTAAATTTATCTAAAAAAAAATCTGCGACATATATGTCTATGCCTAAAATAACTATTCCACGCGTATGAAGTCACGGGCACAGCTGGTAATACATAGAGATCATAGGTAAGAAACATTTACGAATGTTCCAGAGCGAAGCGTCCGTGGATCATCCTGTTCGGGCACCGGCCCATGTACTGCAGCAACTCGGACGACATCGACTGCAGCCTCGAGTACACGCGCACCGGCTTCCTAGGACTTTTCGGTACGTGCCATTAAATTGTTTTATCTGTCGTAGACGGTCATTGGTATGGACACTAATCGGCCGCAAGCGCGCCCCCTAGCGGTGTACTTCGAGCAACTACACTTCGGGCGTGCTTCGACAGAGTCGTGATGGCAATGGCGGATTCGACCGAGCTCAGTTTCGATCGAGACGCCACGGAGTGAAGTAGTCGTCACGGAACTGTCCTACGTCTCGCTTAGTGCCTAACTTAATTACTAAAAGTGCTATATTTTGTATTTTTTAAACGTTGTACTTAATCAGTGTTTAAATCAAACGTATTCTCATTGCACGATACCCAAGTCTGCCCACACGATGTCTGAAGGTTCGGATCGAAATTATAACGACTCCGATATATCATTTATCATGATATCTCTCGGTTGTACCGGAGAGATAGAGCTAGTGTCTGAGCCGAACATCATCGGAGAAATAATATATTCCCGACTATCGCTAAGATGTGTAACTAGAACTATAACTATAATAACTTTATTTATTTGTTCTTTAACAGTATACATGTTTTCTTAACAAATATGGGTACATAACTATATTTAAAGGACTAAATTTTAAGATGGGGATTATTGATTTTGTATTATTTTGTATGGTCACTAATATGGGTCTTAGTAACCTCTCATCAGCCTATATACGTCCCACTGCTGGGCACAGGCCTCACCTCAACTATGAGGTGGTCCGAGCCATACTCGACCACGCGGGCTCAGTCCGGATTGGTGGAGGGGTGTTTGTAAGGTGACCAACCTTACTGTCAGATGTTATTAAGCCGCCCGAGGGCCTCTGACCAGGCTTAACGGCTAATGTCTATCGATATTTACCGGGACCAACAGCTTAACGTGCCTTCCGTTGCACAAAGATGCTTGTAAATAGACGTCACTTAAATGGTCAGAATGGTCACCCATCCCAAACATGACCGCGCCGTAGGTTGCTTAACTTTAGGTATCACTACCAAAGCGCTGCAACCACTGCGCCACAAGCATTTTTTTAAATAGCTACGGGCAGTACAACGTCTCCGAGGTTCGCTAGTCTTCTTATATATAAAAATGAACTGCTGTTCGTTAGTCACGCTAAATCTAAAAAACGGCTGAACCGATTTGAATAATTTTAGTCTTGAAATATTTGTGGAAGTCCAGGGAAGGTTTAAATGATGAAATTATATGGGTAAATTGCGAAAACAGCGGACAGCGTCTGCCGGGTCCACTAGAAGCTCAATGAAAGTAAGACACCTGATAGTTTGTTATGTGTCTCGTTGTCGTAGTTCAAGTGGTTACACCATTAATGTCTCGTGTTCGTCCCATGGATCATAGCGTTGTAGAAAAAAGTACATTTTACATTTACACATTAAACTCCTTTAATTCAGTTCGAAACTCGGGGCATTCTTGTTTGATTTAAGATGGTTATGGATCATCTTCATGGATTCGGAGGCATAGTGATTGACCTCTGCTCTTGTGCCCTGTTTTGTTTCTTGATGGATCATCTATTCATTAAATAATCATGGAGAAAATAGAATTTTACCATGTTAAAGACTTCCATAACTAAAATGTTCCGTTTTAACGTTGTTCGATGGCAGGTCTGGAGGCGCTGTTAAAGGAATTCGGCGTGGACCTTGTGATCTGGGCGCACGAGCACTCGTACGAGCGCACCTGGCCGCTCTACGACAACCGGGTGTACAACGGGTCCGCACTACACCCCTACACCAACCCCAGGTCAGAGCTGTAGCAAACCGTGTGTATTCGGTACTGAGTAACGGGTACCGCCGCGAGTACCGAGTACCGAATCGTTAGTCACGAATCTAAGTCGTTACTCGCATCTTTCGTTACCTCCTAACTTTGGATACAAAATGGTTCGGTACTCACAAGTAACGTTATTGTAAGTTGATACGGATACGGTTTTGATACGTTTTGGCTGATTATGTCCTTTAAAGTTTAACAAATTCGCTACTGATGCATGATGCTTTGAGATTCAAATGAGTTGATTTAAACGTACTCAGTATATTTTTATGAAAGTCAAAGAGCTTGGTCACTATTCAATAATCACTTGTTTAAAATTTGCAAACTTTAACAACGCGATTTGATACGAAACTTGAATGTGAGTCATGAGGTATCAAAAGTACCGAGTAACGATACGATAGTAACGAGTACCGAATATAATAGTAACGAATACATACGGGTTCGATTTTTCTCGTTACTTTTACAGCTCTGCAGGTCAGCCACTGTACTATAAGATTATACTTTAAGATTTGCATGCCATTGATAATGGTTGATTAAGCGGATGTATAATTGCTGATAAATAACTATGACCGTCTTCAGTGTTCCTTAACCAACAAACGCAAGTAAAGATTTCTATTTCTAAGAATTAGAGATGGGCCGAGTACTCGGTTAGTACTCGGCATACTCGGTGGTTTTTTTAATACTTGTGCTCGGCCGAGTAACTCGGTTCAAGTGACGAGCACTCGGTTATGTAATTAATAAACATCATGTGTGGAATAAGTGTGCTAGTGGCCAACTGGAGGAATTAAAGTATGTACCTAAATGACCACATACTTAAGTCAATGGACAAGCCCTTAATCTGGCGTTTGTCAATTCCTATTGGTTAATTATAGGACAGCCAGGCCGCTGCGGATCGACAAACTGTATGTAGCTCAAGGGATATATCATAAAGGCAAATACATATTATGCTGATTAGTGAAGTCATGATTTATGAATTCAAAATTACAGTGAGTAAGTATTGCTGGCAGCGCGTTGTTTTAGGACCTCAAATTAAACCGAGTAACTCGGCCGAGTAGTAAGTACTCGGCAAGCTTTTAACCGAGTAATACTCGGTACTCAGTACTCGGTAAAACCACTACTCGGCCCATCTCTAATAAGAATTGTGAATGATCCGCATGGCAAAGAGTGGAACTCACAAGTTTTCAGAATTTCCCTAAAGGGACAACCCTAACATCTTGGAAGCCAGAGTGCTATTGCTTTCCGCTCAAAGACAGCGCTATGAATAGTAGCCCAAAAAATACAAGATTATCCTAAACCACAGCTCTGCTATTGAACGGAAAACAACATGACCTACAATTCGACCTTGGGCATCGGGCATATTTCAGCTTTAGCTCGGTCTGTGCCTAATAGGGCTTATTCCTAGGTAAAAAAACCTATTCCAAATTAGAAATCAAAGCAAAACTAACAGAGCGCAACTCTAGCTTAAGCGTATAAAAAAATTAGGCCTTGTTTTTGGTTCGGTGGGCAAAAAAGACAATATTGTCAAAGATTTATCTTGTACGTCGAGTTTGCGATTATTGATAATTAATTATATTTTCATGGGAATGCAACTACATATATATATATATATATATTTTTTAATTTATTAAGAAAACCAACTGCGTTACATATTTTTACATTATAGCTTCTTGTTTTCAAAACGTGTGTTTAAACTGTGCAGGTGCGTTTGTGTACTTTGAATGTGGGCACCAATGTTGCTTTCCTTAACAATTGCCTTGTAAAACATTGCATTTTATTGACGTGTTTTGATTATGCTAACCTCTGATTTGAAAATTATTTATGCAATAACATATACTAAACCAGGTAAATATGTTTAAGTTATATAACTATGAACTGTTTTTTATTTTATTCCGTCTAACATTATGCTAATGCACGATATATGGTTTTAGCGTAGCACGAAATTATAACAAATTTTAATGTTTTGCTAACTAACATGCGATCTAGTCTAATAGTCTTAAAATCAGTATAAACATTTTTTATACAGCCAGCATATTTTTTTTAAGGATATTAAAGTGATATTGTTGTTATTCTTTTAACATTAAAGCAATGATATGTTTTAGGGCACCAGTTCATTTGGTGACAGGCTCGGCGGGCTGCCGGGAGGGTACTGACGGATTTAAGAGTAAGTTTTTTAACTGTACGTTTATTTACCCCAGATTTTTTCCCTGTAACTTATGGCGTTTATTTGGTGACTTTGGACCCGTAACATATGTGATTTTTTCTTGCGGGAACGTACTAATTCCTACTTTCAACCCATTTGCAAAGATCGTCGTGTTACATATCTAAGAAGCGTTGTGTTCGGTTTAGAATTCTCAAAAACTTACTAAAGCCTATGAAATAAACCCCAGTTCAAGGCGTGATCCACATATACTTACAATAAACACTGTCCTTAAAACGAAAAGATTTTCGAATAACTGTCTTGCGATGTGTATAAGTGTATTCAACAAAACACTATCTCGCCTTAAGGATTTAACCTTAAACAGGTTCATAAATTCATTGCGTAGATGGCTGTTGGAACACACTTTTTATTCAATCTAAGAATCTATGCAATAAGGAATTAATTAAATAGAAAAAAGAAGTGATGATTATACCCTAACCATGTAATCAGTATAATATTAGGTATAATTAATGACATTTTACTTGACTTTTATTAAAATAGACATAAATTTTATATTGGATATACTTATAATTTATATTGGATTTATAAATTTGCATGCTGTTTGACACGGCTATATAGGCTTAAGCACTATTGTAAGATGACCAACAAACCAAATGTAAATAGGGTATTTACGCAAATGAATATTTCTGTAGTAACAGTATGATGATGTTCCCAGAGCACCCGATGCCGTGGTCGGCGTTCCGTTCCAGCGAGTACGGGTACACGCGCCTCGCCGTACAAAACCGCACGCACATCTATGTGGAGCAGGTATACTGAAAGTTTTGACATGAACAACGTTCTTACATAAACGTAATCACCTATAATTCATAATCCAAATCGCATATAACACTTAATCCAAATCACACATAATACCTTATCCAAATCAGATATAATACATAATCCAAATCACATATAATACATTACCCAAATCGCCTGTTATACATAATCCAAATAACATCATCATCATCAAATTTAAGAGCTATGCTCTTGTTGGTGGAGTTTTTTCCATGTTGGTCTATTCAATGCCATTTCTTTGACTTCAAAATCACATATAATACATAATTACAACTTCAGCTCATCTTCAAGTGCCAGATATAACAAACAAGCATCTACATTTAGTTCATTATAAAATTATCAGACTTATAGGAGTTGAACAAATATCCCAAAATACAGAAATACTGGTTTTATCGATTCCATGTCAATCCGTATTAACTAGTTATGTTATATTATATATATGATAACGCACATCATCCCTATGTACGATAGTCATGCCACTTTGGCTAATGGCACGACAGTTTGATATGGACAACTAAATCAATGATGTATTCAATCGAGATATAATTTTGTAAACAATAACTATCTTCAAAAAAGCATTACACAACTAGCTACTTGAGCATTCTTTTTATATTCTTTAAAATAATTTCTAGACTACAAGGAATGATATTGACATTTTATTTTTTTTTATTTTTTTTTGTCTTGGTATTGTTTTGTATTCAGTCATTAATTTTGATTAATATTGACTTTTTTATATATTGTTATTGATTTTTTCATATGGATGTGTCCATGTGTCCAAATTATGAATGAAATTTACATTTAATTTGATAATACCTACCTATTGTTTTTGTATATGGACATTAATTTTGAATGCTGAACTAGACTACAATATATTCCCAATTTTATATTTATATGTGTATGCTCTTTTATATAGCTGGATATGTAAGAACTGTATGCGTTATTTTTAAAATGGCATGTACCATATTTAAGAGCAAATAAACGATTCTATTCTACTCTATTCATCAGGTGGGGGTGGAGCGCGCGCAGGGCAAGGAAGAAGGTGACGTCATCGACTCCTTCTGGCTCGCGAAGGAACTGCACGCGCCCTACGTATGGCTGTGAGGCGGATGCCTTAACTGGAAATAACTAGATAGATGCCTGCTTTTTACATGAAGTTGGGCTTCATTCTAATTATTTTCACAACTATTTCGCTGTAGGATATGGTTCTCTATTGAATCGTTGTATAGTAATAGTAGGTAAACACGACTTAAAAAATGTAATTTTTTAGTGTTAGACAAGTTATGAAATGTTTACCAAAGTCAGGTGATACTAATGTTATTAGTTTCTAAATCATATTTTAATATTATTATGAAAGTATGTGGTTATATTCTCATTTTGATTTCTTATGCTTTTATTGTAAACATTCCGTACTTAGATAAAAAAACTTTGTGTAGTTATAATGTTCACTTGAATGTACCTACTTCTCATGAAAAAAACGTAACGTCAATTATACGTATCCGTAAGTTCTTATTGTATTTATTTTTGTTTCTAAATACCTACCTACTGAATAATTTTCAAGGCAATTAAATTCATACTTATTAACTTATTTTTTTCTTTGCCCTAAAATGAAACTGGTATGTTACGAGTATGTTGCGTGGCTGTAACCCTGGTTTATGTGTACTTTTTATTATTTTTCAGACAATATTTCGTTCTGAAAAATCATAAAAATTGTGCCAATGATTTGTATTGTTGGGCGGGCAAATGAAGAATTTTTGACATTTCTGGTCGGTCGGACAACATTATAACGCATCATCAGTTTACCGGGACCGCTATCTGAGATATTCGAATTAAGAAAATACATTTTCTGTAAAATAAAAATAAATTTTGCCTAAATGATCAAATAGAGATGTACTTTTTACATATCAGTGTCGGTGACCAAATAAAGTTTCATAAATTCAAAATAGTTGTGTTGTATAGTTATGCAGCCAGTCCCAGGCTCTATAACGCTGACTCCGTGTTAAGCTCCGAAACCTACGGGTGGGCGATGCTGACGCAGCTGTCTGTTACATTGTAAATCCGTAGAAGAGAACCTCACGGGCGGGCGACGCTGACGCAGCTGTCTGTCGTACATCCGTTGTAGAGATAAGCACCGTAGCTTTAGGACCCATGTATTAGAATTAAGTCAGTCTGTAATAAAGCATCGAGCTGAAAACATTCTCCTTAGTTATTTTTAAAAACCTTCGGTCGCTTCCTCGATATTTAACTGGCGCAGCCGGTAGGATTGCCGGCTGTTACCAGACGCGATTCGCGAAAAGTTATACCGAAATCGTAAACTATCGCCGTGGAATTTGCAGAATAAACGCCTAAATCGCGGAAAAACTGTGAAAACGTCGTCAAAATTCGCCGAATTCGAATTACGACTATCCTAGACAATCGCGAGTGGTACAGTTGCACGTTCTAACGCGCATAAAGGCAATCCTCGAACCAAATAAATTAGTTAATCGTGGGCGCCGAAAGTTCCGGTATACGAGAGCAGCTCTACGAGAAGGCATGGGATTGAGCGGACTGTAAGTGAACCTTTTTACCTTTCCTGATTTTTCCCGGCTATTTCCCGTGGTTGTTAACGTAGTACCATATTTTATTACGTGACTTTTAAACAAAAATCGTTGAAAGTTATTTGACTCCTGCACTAAAATTGGTAGACTTAGATTTAAGAATTAATTAAGTGTTTGACTATATTGTTACGTAAAAATACACCCTGAATTGTGTTTAAATAAAAAAAAATATATTATAATAATTATAAAGATACATTAATAAATAAATAAAAATGGCACAAGCAAACGAAACTGTTCAAGTGGTACCTAGAGATTTTTTAGAATTGATCCCAAAATTCGACGGTGATCAAAGTGTATTGAATTTATTTTTGAAAAAGTGTGAGTACATTATAAGAAATTTTAATGGAGCAAACCATGCAGCACAGACGACATATCTTTTTCATTGTATTACTAGTAAACTGTGCGGTAAAGCAGCGGCTCTACTTAGTGAGCGCGACGACATAACTACATGGGGACAGTTAAAGACCCTTTTTATACAGCATTTTGGAGACCCTAGATCGGAGGAATGCGTAGCAATTGAGCTGGAAAACTTAAAAATTAAATCAGGCGAAACTTATTTAGAATTTTGTGTGAGAATTCAGCAAATGCGTAGCGCCCTCTTCTCTAAGGTCAACTTGCTCACCGACACGGGCATAAAAGCCGCCAAAACGATCATTTATAATAACATGTGTCTTAATGTGTTTTTATATAATTTACCAGAGGATTTGATTAGAATAGTACGACTTAAAGGAATCACAACTTTGGAAGATGCACTTAGCGTCGTCATGGAAGAGGTTAATTTTCAAACGCAATATAACGCGAAAAACAAAAATAAATCAAATTCATTAAAACCATTTCAACAATTTGGAAATCACGAATTACATAGAACTCAACCAGCTTTTAGGCCAAATTTCTTTGGCATTCCTGGAAATCAACAGTTCAGACCAGCAAATCCGTTTCAGACGCAAAATAATTTTAGACCCGGATTTAAATTCGGGATCCCAAACCAGCAATTTTCACAGCCTCCTGGAAATTTTAAATTTGGTTTACCGAATCAAAAAGGCTTTTTACCAAACACAGGCAATCACCAAAATAATTTTAAATTTGGTATTCCTCAACAAGGTCACTTCAGACCTCAACCTCAATTCAATAATTCACAGTTTAGACCAAATCCCCAATTCAAGTTTGGTTTGCCACCACAAAATCAGCAATTTAAATTTGGGCTACCACCCCAACGTCAGCCACAAAATAATCCACCGCATTTCCAGGACAGTGATGTTTCTATGCGCACTGCACGCCCTGTAAAGCAAAACATGATTACACACATACCCGATGCCGAGAGCAACAATTTATTTTACTCATATGAAGGAAATGAGACAGATTACTTTGAACCCCAAGGTCAGGAATACTTACCTGACTATGCCAGTAATTACGAACCGAACGTCTATTTTACCGATGAAAATAGTTATGCCTATTTTTATGCAGATAATGCGGAACCCGCGGTATGCGAATCTGAAAATCCCCAAGAAAGCGTAAATTTTCACATACAAGCCTCGAACAGAAACCAGCCGAAATGATACACTTAAATTATAACGGTATAAATAAACTGCCTCACATATTTTTACCCGAAATTAATGCACGTTTAATGATCGATACCGGCAGTACAAGGAGTTTTATAAGTCCTACTAAAGCTGATCAGTTCTTTTCCGATTTTAAATACTATGAACCATTTGAGGTAATTAGTACACACGCGCGCAGTACACATGACGAGGTCATTTATATACCTCTGCCAAAATCATTTAAAAGTATGAGCAAACACAAGTTTTACGTCTATAACGTCGACGGGCGATATGATGGGTTGATTGGCTCTGATTTATTGAAAATGTTAGATGCTACAATTGACATGAAAAATCAAATTTTACGAACGAAAAACACAGAAATACCAATAGTTTACAGCCCTGCGTGCGAAATCGCATTAGAACCCCGCACTGAAACTCGTGTTCAAATACCCACGGATTTGAGTAATGGTGAAGCGATTATTAATTTTCAAGATTTTGGAAATGGTGTACGTATGCCCAGTGCTATAGTTACATGCACGAATTCCTTTGCAACAACCGTCATTCAGAACGCTTCACAAAATAGTGTAACTATAACATTTACTCAACCATTCACCACAATTAAATTTAATAATAATACATGCGAAATCAATTTTACCCATAATAATCAGCCAAATCAATACGAAATCGATGAGTTGTTAAAAGAAAATTTATCCAAATTACGTCTTGATCATACAAATTCCGAAGAACGCGATGCTATACAAAAACTATGCTTTGAATATAGAGATATATTCTACTGTGATAAATTGCCCCTGACATTCAGTAATCAAGTAAAACATCAGATACGCACCAAAAATGAAGATCCCATTTTTATTAGACCTTACCGACTTCCACCATCTCAAAACGAGGAAGTAAATAGACAAACTGAAAAATTATTGAAAGATAACGTAATACAAGAGTCATTCTCACCATGGAGTGCCCCGGTGCACCTCGTTCCTAAGAAATTAGACGCGTCAGGCGAGCCTAAATACCGCATGGTAATAGATTACAGACGTCTTAACGAAATAACGACAGATGATAAATATCCCTTGCCAAATATCAACGATCTTTTTGATAAATTGGGAAAGTCAACGTACTTTACTACGCTTGACCTTGCAAGTGGCTACCACCAAATAGAGGTAGAAGAGCAGGATAGAGCGAAAACAGCATTTTCCACCCCATCAGGACACTTTGAATTTACCCGTATGCCGTTCGGACTGAAAACCGCCCCGGCAACGTTTCAACGGGCAATGGATAACGTGCTTAGAGGTCTGCAGGGTATCCATTGTCTAGTTTACCTCGACGACATAATAATATACTCAAATAGCTTACAGGAACACATAGACAAACTCAGGAAAGTTTTTGAACGACTCAGACAAACCAACTTTAAGGTAACCTTGGACAAGTGTGAGTTCCTCCGCAAGGAAGTGCTCTATCTTGGACACAAAATCACAAAAAATGGGTTGGAACCAAATGACGATAAGGTCAAGGCCGTTTTAGATTTCCCACTACCCCGAACGCCTACAGAAATTAAAAGTTTTCTCGGATTGATTGGTTACTACAGAAAATTCATAAGAGATTTTTCCAAGATCACACAACCGTTAACGAACTGTCTCAAAAAGAGAAACAAAGTAGAGATAACTCCCGCTTATATTGAAGCATTTGAAAAATGCAAAGAGCTTCTCGTGAACGCTCCAATTCTCCAATTTCCCGATTTTTCTAAGCCTTTCATACTAACTACAGACGCCTCAAACTATGCTTTAGGAGCTGTGTTGTCACAAGGAGTAGTAGGAAACGACAAGCCTATAGCATATGCGAGTCGCACTCTGAACGATGCGGAAACGCGGTATAGTACCACTGAGAAGGAATTATTAGCTATAGTGTGGGCCGTAAAACATTTTCGTCCATATCTTTATGGGCGCAAATTTACAATTTTCACCGACCACCGCCCTTTGGCGTGGCTTAACTCTCTCAAGGAACCCGGAAGTAAACTCACCCGATGGAAGTTACGGCTTTCCGAATTTGATTTTGACATCACCTATAAGAAGGGTAAACAAAACAGCAACGCGGATGCCCTTTCACGTATAAAATTAAATGTACTTACCACCGCACCCGATGATATTTCCATGCAGGGAAATGTCGGCGAGACCGAAAGATCCGACAGCCCAATAGCAATATCAGACTCATCGGAGGCCTCACAAGCCCCTGCACCACTAGACCTTGAATCAACTTACCCAGTTCGCTCTGCTTCCTCAAGTACAATCACTGCACCTTCATTACCTGAAACTGCACATTCAGCCGAGGATATCGAGACAAACGGTATCCCAATCCTAGATGAAGCCGTAGATACAAAACCAAACCAAATCCTAGTCTACACCTGGTTCAGAAATGAATTAACTGTAAAAAACTTAAATAACGATAAACAAAAAATCTTGGAAGTTCACTTACCTGTTGATAACCCGGAACTAGTAAAAAAGTTTCTCCTGGAATACATAAAACCTAAAACTAAATATTTCCTTTATTTCGAGGATCAGACACACCGCATTCAGTTTACAGACGCTGTAATCAAGTTATTTAAAAAGGATACAGTTCATTTCTATGAGTGCACGAAAAGAGTTATATATATAGAAAATGAAGACGAACAACGCGATATTATACTCAAATATCACAATGGTATAACTTCCCACCGCGGCATTAAAGAAACTCTTATTAAATTAAAAAGAACTTACTTTTGGAATAATATGGATTTAACAGTCGCCTCCGTTATAAACTCCTGTGAAACCTGTAAAACACAAAAATATGACCGGAAACCCCTGAAACCGAAATTACAGCTGACTCAAACACAAACTAGACCTTTTGCCGAAATTTTCATGGACTTATTTTCTGTAGAAGGAAAATATTTCCTTACTATCATTGATGCGTTCAGTAAACTAGCACAAGCATTTGAGATTTCTAATCGTTCGACACCTGAAGTAGTCCGCGCACTAATTAAATTCTTTTCATTATATGGCGTGCCAAATAGAATCAGTGCCGACCCCGGATCCGAATTTAATAACACTTTACTCAAGGAGACATTACAGTTTTACAAAATAGACCTTCACATCGGTACTCCGCACAACCCAAACTCTATGGGTTTAATAGAGCGTTTTCACTCAACTATTTTAGAGATATACCGTATTGCTAAATATGAACGAAAGATAACTGACGCTGCTGATGTAATGACATATGCGATAATGTCTTATAATCAGACAATCCACTCAGCAACCGGCCTTACGCCATTTGAAGCTGTCTTCGGACACACAGATTCGAACAGTACTTTTAATGTAGAGTTTAATAAAAACTATACCCAACAACTAGTTAGTGACCATGTAAAGCGTACGAAATTCCTTTATAAATATCTAACGGACAAATTGCTAACCGACAAAGAAAAGGTCGTAGAAAAACGTGGAGGTGAGACGTCGTTCGATATAAAAGAAGGAGATACAATATTTGTAAAAGGTGTAAACACAAGAAGAAGTAAGGATAAGCCTCGCTTCCAAAAGGCTCAAGTTTCAGGCGAATTAAGGAAAAACACATGTCCTGTTACGTTAAAAAACCGCGAAACTAAAGTACCTATTAAGGACATTAAACGACCTTCACAGGTGCCTCGCGCTCGCGGTGCTGACAATCAGGAGCCACGCGCTTCAACTTCAAAGGATTGACAAAAATCCTGGAGTGCTGCTGATGAAACAGGGCCAAGCTAGTTTAAGTTACGATAAATGGACTATTATTAAGGTTTTAAATATAAGTAAAATACAAGAGGAATTAGAATTTAATTTAAATCGGTACGCAAATTTAAATCAACATATAAAAATATATTTGAATAACCAAACTCCGAATTTTCAATTACTCAATGTAAAAGCTCAAACCGACTATGTCATGAACTCTACTATTGAAAAATTAAAACAATTAATCCCGTCTATTCGAGTAAAACGTGGAGTTCTGAATCCTCTTGGATCTATAATTAAAATTATTACCGGTAATCTTGACTATGAAGACGCTATAAGGTATGAAAAGTTAATTAACTCTTTAAAGACACGTCAAGACACATTAACTAGTAAGGTGACACTTGTATCTGAAATATCAAAAAATCTTGTTAAAATAACGAATACTACACACAATAATTTTGTTCACATTGATAGGGAATTATGGGAATTAAGGAAACTAATTAATCAGACAAAAGTCAATCTTACGATTCAGAATTTTATTAATATTTATAATCTATTTTTACATAATTTTCAGTTATTGTATAGTCATTTAGACGAGATCGAAACATGTATTACATTTAGTCAATTAAAAACGTTACACTACTCACTTGTAAATCCTGATGAACTAATAAAACTGTTGAAGGAAATAGAGAAATCTAATAAGCTTGTTTATCCCGTAAGTTACGATAATTTGGTTAAAATAGAGCATTGTATAGAGTTAAAGGTGTATTCAACAGGAAGTCAAATAACATTCATTTTAGACGTACCCATTGTCACGGACGAGATATACATCTATTATAAAGCAATTCCAATACCCATGACCGATTCCCTAAATCAAACTAAAATAGTGGTTCCTAAATATCCCTATCTCCTGGTAAAAGGTTCCAACATGGTCTCGCTCTCCCAGCCTTGCCACGAGCTCCACGAGGCGGCGTACTTATGCTATGAAGACGAATCACAGCCACCCTTAAAGGACAACTGTATAACATCATTAATGAAGTATTCCCGCAACACCAGTTCCTGTAATCCCATATTAGTAGAAATTAACTCAGTGAAAGTAGAGTCACTTGGAAAACAGAGATGGATTCTTTACAGCAAAATGGAAAACATATTAACAAAAATATGTAATGATGATGAAACAAAGGAAAATTTGAAAGGTACTTACCTCCTCACTCTCGACGACCACTGTGATGTGAAAATAGGCCAGATTACCCTAAAATCGCATCACCTTACCGCAAGCTCTACGAACTCTTTGAAATTACCGATAATCAGTTTACCGGAAATAACACCTATGGGGCCACAAGTACAACGAGAACCTATTAATTTGGATACCAGCGATTTGACAAATCTTCAACATCTGAACAACTTGCTGAAAATCAGTGAAAGTGAAGTGAAATACGAAAAAGTCATTAATGTGAAAAGTGTGAGCGTCCCTACAATTGTGTTATACGTAATCCTAGTTTTAGTAATCTTAATTTTTGTAATGTATAAATATAATATCTTTAAAATGTTGTATCGAAATAATCAGAGTGATAGAAATTCCTCTGATAATTTCGAATCCGAGGGGGGAAGAGTTATGCAGCCAGTCCCAGGCTCTATAACGCTGACTCCGTGTTAAGCTCCGAAACCTACGGGTGGGCGATGCTGACGCAGCTGTCTGTTACATTGTAAATCCGTAGAAGAGAACCTCACGGGCGGGCGACGCTGACGCAGCTGTCTGTCGTACATCCGTTGTAGAGATAAGCACCGTAGCTTTAGGACCCATGTATTAGAATTAAGTCAGTCTGTAATAAAGCATCGAGCTGAAAACATTCTCCTTAGTTATTTTTAAAAACCTTCGGTCGCTTCCTCGATATTTAACTGTCTATTGTTTTAATTGTGTTGTGATTGTCGGTGGTGCGCGCGCGCAGGGCGCCGGTGCACGTGGTCACGGGCTCGGCCGGCTGCCGGGAGGGCCGCGACCACTTCTCGCGTAAGTCTTACATTAATTTTATGATTTAATTTGTTGTGATAATATCTGTGGAACCACTACCTTGTGGCTTAAATTAAAAAAAAAACTAACTGTTCGTGACGGAAGGTAGATTCACAAATATGTTCATTGAGGATGCTAATAAATAGTGAAAATAGAATCAGTGGTATCGGCGCCAAGTGCAATAAGTCTTCGAATAAGGGTAGTTTCATCCAGTTATTACGTGATTGACAATAAGCCGCCAGCGCCATCTCTATTATATTCAAGAGCAGGGACCAGATTAGCGACTAATTTTTAAAATCCCTTTAAGTGGTCATCCTTATAGCTTATCCAGACAAAAGGCTTACCGTATCCCTATAGGGTTACCCTATCCTAATGATAGGCTAAGCATTTACCAAATTATTGTAAGGGTTTTTTTCCGCTTAATTGATAGGGGCTTTATAAATGACTAAAACTTAGATAGCTTAACTACGTTTATATGGCTACGGCTACGGGTAAGTAGGTATATCAGATTTCGTTTATTTCTCCAGATTCTCCGTCATACTGGTCAGCGTTCAGATCGCAGGACTACGGGTACACGAAGTTCAAGGCATTCAACAAGACGCACATCAACATAGAACAGGTAGGGGTTATTCTGATAAATGCTTTAAAACTGCAAACCTGGCTAGAGCTACTTACAACGACACAAGTAATTGTTGCTTTTGCTATCTACTACGGGACTGACTAAGAAATAGATTGCTTTGGTTGGTGTGTAGGTGTAAGCACTGACGCGATGCTTTAAACAAATGAATACCGTTTCTGTGTTTATAAAAACGTACTTTTTTAATATTTATTTCACTTTCAGGTGTCAGTTGATCTTGTCGGGGAAGTGATCGACAAATTTTGGCTGATCAAAGACAAGGCACTGTCATTCAACAGTTTATGAATGTGTGCATCATATATTAGAACATTTAGAACAATTTTTACTTATCATGGGATGTGATGGAACAGTACACATAAGTAATTCTAAGCAACAAGGTTCTGAATTAGCCACAACTTCTTATAGACACGGTTGGTGTTTCCTAAAGAATAATCAGTATGCATAGTGAAAAACGTAACTTATAAAAAATATACTTAGCAGTTAAGTAGTAAGTAGTGTTAAAATGTTACTTTATTGTTTAAGAGTATGAAAACACAACCTATATAGCGCAATAAAAAGTCAAGTGTATTATCTTCTTTTAATGATTGATTTCAACTTTGTAACATATATGTTATTTCTCCTTTATACTTTAATTGGCAATCAAATTCAATTAATTCCCTTAACTCAAACCACATTTAGTCACTTTCATTGTCTTTAAAAAATCGTCTATAAAAATAATCAGGTTACAACATGTAACAATAATAATAAAACAAAGTAAATTAACAAAGTCACCTATGTTTTTCGTTTTTTTCTTTGTCTGTATAAATCTGATAGGTTGTTGTGCAAAGTTCTCTTTTTGGACCTTTTGATTAGGCATTGGGCAGTCATGTTATTGGGTATTCGAGTATTCTCTGTAATAGCTGTATTATTAGGTGTGTTTGTATTTTTATTGGAAGTCCCAGCTTCATCAAATACATGTGAACCATCAGATTCCTGAGTATTTGAATTATTACTGTCATTTCCGTTTTGAGACTCTGCTGTATTGATTGGTGCAATTTCCTTATTTTTCTTATACTTTTTAGGTCCTTTTGGTATAAAAGGTTTTATTGTTAAAATGCCTTTTAAAAATTCTGAACTTACATCTGCTTCATATATTTGTGCAGCTAACTGAACATGCAGTAAGAAGCTCTCAGCTAATCTTGGGTAAACTGCCCCCGTGCAGTTCCTGCTGTGTTCAAATGGGTCCTGTACACACATCTTTGTGTCAAGTTTTAAAGAAGTGCAATATTCATTGCTCAAATTTCTTTTATACAAGTTAAACTCTTTAGGAATACTCGCCATATTCTTGAATAGTTCTCTGGGTATAGGACAACCCATAAATGGAGAAATAATATTATCACCAAAATTGAAAGAGCTATAAAATCTGAAAAAATCACCCAGCAGTTCATACAGACTCTGCACATTTTCAGTTCTGTGAATATAATTGTTATTGTAGGCGGTGTTCCAGCCGTCAACAAAAAAAGAGTTGTTGGGGCTCTGCAGCATCATAATTGGCGGCAGGATGTTTTTCTGTTGCATGTAGAAAATAGCTAATATTGTCAAGGCATAATTTGGTATTAAATTTGTTCCAGTCAATTTGTGGACTTTGGACCAATATTTAAGTAAAACGGTGAGTGGCAGAGCCCGGCTATCCATGTCTAACAAGAAGGCTATAAGTTCACTATTTCTCACACCAGAGGGGCTTTTGAAGCTGACATCACAGTTGCGATGTGTAGGGATGTGATAAAACTTTACAATGGGAACCTTGGCTGCCGTAATTGCAAAAGGCTGGTGGTAAACCATGGGTCTACGGCAGAGCTGCTTTCTTGCTATTCTTACAAGCTTTTCCTGTGTTTGGTTGTACCATTCTGGTACATAAACATAGACGTCTACATCACTAGATGTTATACCTAAACCAGTTACTATTGAACCAAATGGCATCACTTTACATCCTGAAAATAAAAAAGAAAATATTATTTTAACCTAAAATTATACCATCCATAATGTTGTTCAATTATAACATGGGTTGTAAATTAAATGCAAAGTATTAGGTTACCTTCCCAAGTAAGCTCTAGAGATCTTTCCAGGTCAATGAACAGTCTTCGCAAATCATCTACTTCTTGTCTTGTGAGCCGCACAGTTAACAACACATTGTTAACTTGAGTATCAAAATCACCATCCCAATCTATCTCGGATGGATCAACTATAAAATCTGGAAAAAATGTTACTTACTAGTTTATAATTAATGTACCACGATAAAATGAACTTCTAATTGTAATAAATCAATAAAAGGGAAACATTGTTTACAATTTAATTTACCTGTCGTCATTATCTTAAACTAAATCTTTGATCCCTTTTATGAAAGTAATGAATCTGGTTAGGACTAAATAGTTATCAGGTAAAGTCCGATCCAAAAAGCATGGTAATTCACAAGATATTATCGTGAAACTACTACTTGAACATTTTTTTTTGTAGTGGGGTAAGCTATTACTAGTTTTATAGAATAACTGGAGTTATAAAGTCAATGAAATCTTATAACAAATCAACTTTTCTTATTTTAAAGCGACCGAATGTGGCTTGCACCTTGCTTGTTTTACAAAATTGACAGTTGACAGATGTCAATGACAATTTTCTTTTTAATATTTTTAAATTTGTTGTCTATAGATATATATTATTTCTGAATGTGTCCAAGCGTCGCGCACGTTTAAACAAAAAAGTTCAGAAGGATGAGCATGAACCTTTTCGTAACGTATTAGTGTCGTCCAAACGTCAGAAACTGACAGTTTCTCCGTACAAATTGACAAGTTAACGATAGGTAAACGTACTCTATGGGTAAACGCTACGAATACGTTACGTAAAATGTTCGTGCTCACCCCACAGTTACCATTCATGTTTAGGTACTACTACGAGTAGATCGCATTGACATAGTCCTTTGGGTGCTTGTCCATCGGGGCGGAGCCGAGAAATGTTTATCAATAGGACTGTCCACTGAAGAGAGATTTCGTGCAATCCTTCTGATTACTATTTGTTTCTCCGCTCCGCGCCGGTGGAGAGGCTCCAGTAATCTGTTTAGATCAGTTTCTGTTCATCGGATGCGGTATGTTTAAAAATGCCCTACACACATTTTTCATGTTGGCTTCTTTTTTAATATTTTTTTTTAAGATGTGATATTGACCTTCACAAAAGAGGTTAAAAATAAAACACAAACGAAAATCAAAATAGGTCTATAAACCACAATACATAATAATAAAAAACACGAATGTCTGTCTTAGCTTATCAATAAAATAATTTGTATTCACTATAACTATCGATGGATCGATTCTGTAGGTCGGCGACGCGTCGCGCGAGGCGCCGGCGTCACACGGCCGCGGCGTCGTCGTCGCCCGCCTGGGAACCGTCGGTGTCTTGGTCGCCAGCTTGCGACGTTTCCACCACCGCCTCGTCTTTATGTACCGCGTGTAGAGTGTCTGCGATCTTCGCCGCTGTGTTTTGCTCGGGTGCGTGGGCGTAGGGCTTCAGCAGGCTGAAAATATATAGATAGATCGATAGAATATTTTTTATGCCACACCTTTAGTATTAAAATAACAAAATAAAATTTGTTTTACAGTTAAGTTGTACAATGAAGGAAGTTATTGCTGGAAGCAATTTCTCTTAGACAACCTTGTGTAAAAAAAACTAACACGGGTTGCACTCCGGGAGTGCCGGCAGAAGTGAAAACTTAACAACCGTCTTACGGTTTTTCGATCAGCATCACGTGACCTGACGCGAGTTTCACAGTTTCTACCCATGCCACAAAAGTGCTCAACGCCGCTAAAGAAGTTTTCACTTCAAAAAACCTAACCGAAGCCGTCAACCTCGCGTTTAGTACATCAAACCAAATCGTATGAAAAATAAATTTTGGCTGGGAAACAACTTTTAATTTTCGATATCAAAAAAAAACCATTTAATTCTAACCCGCAATGTACGTTGCGCACGCGGGGCAGTGGCCGCGGGGCGTGTTGCTATCTGTACACCGACGCCGCGACGCGGTTCGGTTTGAGTGTGCGCTGTTCATTGCAAGTGTGCCATTTAGATAATTTTTATGAAAGAACTAGTGAAAACTTGTATCATGTTTCTTTAGAAAAAAGTTAAGTTACAATGGACAGAAGACATTTCTGTAAATATATACAGGGTGTAAAAAAAAATCTTAACGAAGCCGTCAACCACACGTTCAGTACATCAAACCAAATCGTATAAAAAAGAAATTTTGGCTGGGAAACAACTTTTATTTTTTCACATCAAAAAAAATAATTTAATTCTAACCCGCAATGTACAACGCGCACGCGGAAAAGTCACCGCGGGGCGTGTTGCTTTACGCCGCCGCGACGCGGTTCGGTTCGATTGTGCGCTGTTCATTGCGGAGTGTGCCATTTAGAGGCTTTTTATGAAAGAACTAGTGAAAATTTGAATCATGTTTCTTTGGAAAAAAGTTCAGTTTTAACGGACAGAAGTCATTTCTGTAAAAATCATCAATTTTTTTTTCAAACTTCAACCATCAATATCTCAGTAACCGTTAACTTCCCAGGTATGGTGTAAAGGAAAAAAAATATCGTAACAATTGGTAGAATATGTTGTATTCGGCTTCGTTAAGGTTTTTTTTACACCCTGTATATTTTTTTCAAACTTTAACCATCAATACCTCAGTAATCGTTAACTTCCCAGATATGGTGTGTAAAGGAAAAAAATGATTGTAACAATTGGTACAGTATGTGGTATTCGGCTTCGGTAAGTTTTTTTTTACACCCTGTATATTATGAAAGAACTTTAAATACATTTTATAATTTGACATGTCAATATGCATACATTTTACTTTGCATTTTTCCTTTTTGGTTTTATGGACGAATGTATTTTATGAACTATTAGGCCAGCCATATTTTCTTTGGATATACCATTACCATTAATCAAACAATCAATGTTCCACTGATACGAACCAAGCGCTTCTCATCTACATTCCTGATGCGCACTGCAAAAGAGTGGAAACTCATTACCTGCGTCAGTGTTTCCCTGCAATTACAACCTAGGAATCTTCAAAGCTAGAGTGAACAAGCATCTTCTAGGTGAGCTCGCTCCATCGTAGACTCAGTCTATGCCTCGTGGGTTAAGAGCAAACCTATCATATAAAAAAAACTACTGAAGGGGCATACGTCACTAACTAGGGCCAATTTATGTATAGTATAGTTTACACTCACTTGAGGAACCAGCCCTGCATGACGGAGATGAAGAACTTGCCGAACTCCCTGAAGGCGGGCGCGTCGCCGGCGCCGAGCCGCACGCACAGCGCCACCGCGCGCGGCCCACAGCTGTACGTCAGCGTCAGCTGGAACTGCAGCGAGAACTCCTGCGCACGCAACAACATCTATATCCACAAGTTGTTGAGGGGTAAAGTGCACAACGCGGAGTTTCACCGACATATTTGACGACCGCTCGGTGCAGTGGCCCACAGGTCGGACTCCTAAAACTAAGGGTCGCGGGTTCGACCCCCGCACAGTACAAGCATACGTGTGCATGAACATGTGTGTTTGTACTGGTCTGAGTGTTTTCTATGTATAATATGTATTTATTTACAAAAAAAAAGTATTTAAGTATGTTTATCCGTTGTCTAGTACCCATAACACAAGCCTTGTAGCTTAATTTGGGACTAGAGAATTGGTGTGATTGTTGTGAAATATTTATTATATCCATCTCGACGTGCCTAACAGGTTACGTGTACCGCACCAGCCTGCTGGCCGGGCGCCGCTCACTCGAGCCTTGCGCACTATGCACGTGGTAGCCGAACAACTCGACGTATTTTCGTGTTCTCTGAGTGAATTCGCAAGAACGGCATTTTATATTATAAGTTATAAGTAAATAGAATAAGTATAGATTAGTTTTACACTATTGAATTAGGTTAAGACGGTAGTCTTAACCCTATTATTACAGGTAGTAATAATAGTGTAATGTAAAGAAATAAATAAAAAATAAACAAATCTTTGAAGCAAACTGAAGCAAAGAAACGCCAAAAGTATCATAAATCTAAAGTAACTTTAGTGGACGTCACACAAATCGATGCGCAAGATTTCATTTGCCAGCACACAGCAATCTATCCAATGCTAGGCTCGAGCAGTGGGTAGAAAAGTGTCTACCCCCAAACAACCCCTTAAGAGAATCTACCCCCAGGCCACCAACTTCCATGGGCTACCTGGAAATCCCATAACAGGCTCCGTGCAGGCGTTGGAAGGTGTGGCGAGAATAGGAAAATGTGGGATTTTTCCAGCAACGATAAATGGTTCTCAAATGATGAGCCACTTGTTGTCGTATCGTGCCTTAGCCTCCCTGTTTCCTGCACTGCAGAAGAGTTATTTGTTGCTAATTAACTGACGATCGATATTGTCAATTATCGGAGGACGATCATTTGAGTTCATAACCATTGACTCGAAAAGAAGACGACTAGATTTTATGTTCAAACGCCACGTAAAATTTGTGTCTTGGTGTTAAATGTAGCGAATTTTCGTGATGACCATTAAAGTGAACCTATCCAATTTCATCTCACTTGTCAGTATCAAAGTTTACTTCTCTCGCTTACCTTATTCTTTTCAATATCTAAATAGTCATCTTTCAATATCTAAATAGTTATCGTATTTAGCTATTGTCTTGCTTATTGTAATTGAAATACATAATTTTTAATTACATAATACTGTTTAACAGTAGCAGCTGTTTAACAGACTGGGGTAAGCACAAACATTCTCGTGACGTATTCGTGTCGCCCAAACGTCAGAAACTGACAGTTTCTCCATACAAATTGAAAAGTTAATATTAGATTACCTATGAATACGCTACGAATACGTTATGATAGTTGTTCGTGCTCACCCCACAGACTACACTAACATACGATCTTCAACACTCAGTATTGTTTTATATACAAAAAGGCCAACCATAGAGAAAGCAAGAGCATGCAGTGCTAGTATGTACAATTAATTTACATACATCTTTGTCAACTTTTAGGATCTCCTCAGTGATCCGTGTCTGCTTCTCGACGAAGGTCATGTTCATGAGGCTGTAGAGGCGCGAGAACTGCTTCCGCTTCCAGATCGCCTTCGACACCGAGCCCATGTACTTCTCCTTCTGCTTTTTCGTGTCCAGGTTCACTTTCTCCTCCACTTTGCCCAGTTTGATCTTCAACATCTTCTCGAATATCGTGAAGATGATTTCTCGAACCACCGGTTTCCATTCTGGATCTATTATGGTCACTATGATTCTAGGGAACAGGTTGACTCGGAACTCAGGGTGTGCCTTCGCTCGGGCTATTTTGGGTTTCTCCAACAGTATAGTTTGGAGGAAATTCTGGCAGCCGTTGAGCTTTTCCTTCTCGTACGCGTTTGCTGCGAATTTGAAGTACGCCTTGATTTCTGATGCTAGTTTCCCGTTGATGGCGGAAGCGACGTTGTGGCATTGCTCGAGAGGGTCTTGTACGCATATTGCTGTTCCATGTCTGAGGGGCAGAGCAAGGTTGGACATGACGTTCGTCCTGTACAGCTGGAAGTCGTCAGGCAGCAGGCTGAGGTTGGCGAACAGGTCTTTCTTGATGGGCGTGCCGAGGTACGTGCACACAACCATCTCCTCGAAGTTGAACATGGAGTAGTACTCGTAGAATCCGCCGATTAGTTCCGAGATCGATGACGTGTTTGTGGTGGGCGGGAGTGAGTCCTGAAAAAGATATGATAATAATTCTTACAAGATAGTGGAAACATTGGAATTTCTACAGATCTATCTATATTTTGTTATCTCTCATTCAATAGAAATCTTCACTTTTTAAAGTTTAGTGTTTTTATTGACTGGCCAATTTTTATTCTGGGGATAAACGGACAGACTTTATTTCAGCCAAGTTGTGAATGCTAGTTAAGAGTTAATTACATTGCTGGAGAATTCGTGGAACAAGCAAGCTAGAGCCTTAGCACATGGCGTATTACAAAATCACAGTTGTCGCGCTTGACACACTCTTACTTGTAATATCCTTTTTTGATTGCGCTTGGAACGCGAGTCTTATGGCAAACTTATAATAAATATAATTATATATTATTTCAACGAACACACCAATGACCTAGTTCTAAACTAAGCGGTAGCTCGTGCTATTATGACTAGAATAACGGATAGAAATACTTAAATACAACACCCATGACTCAGGTACAGCTACCCGTGCTCATCACACAAACATTTGCCCCTAGCAGGATTCGAACCCGCAACAGCCGGTTTTGTAGACCTTTGAACACTACACCAAAGCTATCGTAACCTAAGCATAATGGGACATTTATTTTTCATACACGCATCTACTTCGAAATACAAAATTTACTTTCGGTGAGTAGCGTTTGCCTATTTTCATAGGAATGTGTCTAATTTGTGTTTAGGTTGTAAGATTTGATTAACCAACACAATGTTTGTTTACAATTATTAGTTCATAGTTTCACCAATAGATGGCGCTGTGCCTATTTAACTCGCGACAATGTTTAGATCTTACTATCGTCTTATAAGTGTTCGGTGCCGAAATATTTTTAGTTTGCTATCGCAATAAAGCAGTTCTGTCTTGAGGAAAGCAGGCTGTTTTATTTCATAGATTTGGGCCTATGTTTTACAGAATGCGTACCGGTCTCGTGTCAAAGCCGGTGTTCCACCCGTCAACCAGCAGCGAGTGCTGCGGGTCGCGCTGCAGCCAGGCGACAGACGGCAGGAGCCGCTGCGGCGGCTGCTGCAGGTAGAAGATGATGAGCAGCGTCAGCGCGTAGTTTGTCAGCTTGCCCGTGCCGGAGAACTCGTGCACCTGACACGTTGAGCGATAAATAATAAATAAATAAACTCTTTTGCAAAAAAAACGGGCACTTTAGATTTTTTCCTCTACTTTAATGAAGAAGAACAAGAAATAGGTTTTATTAATTTGACGATGTATTGGCATGTTATTTGAAGCATCCTGGCATGATTCTTTACGTTCCAAATTTAAAATTTGAAATTAATAAAAGAAAAATAATGATTGTTGTGGATTATTCTAAAATTGCTTTACTAATGGCGCGAATTGCTGAAACGATTTTTAACTGATTACGATATTTTAAAACTTTTTGGACATTTTCTGCAAATTAAACAATTTAATCTTTATTTTTACATTATTAAATACCACTTTTTGATATGAGTGATAAAGCGATAAGGGCCGGTAAAATTATAGCCCTACTTGAAGAAGGTTGTTCGCAAACTTACGTGTCTCAGCGGCTAAATGTGAGTCGTTCAACTGTCCAGAGGACTTGGCAACGGTATCAAGAGACCGGTTCGGTCAAAAGAAGACCCGGTTCGGGAAGAAAACGATGCACAGAACCAAGAGATGACCGCTTTTTGGTGAGTCAGGCGTTGCGGAATCGTAAGGCGTCAAGTGTGGACCTGAAGAAGAGCCTTGAAGAAGTAAGAGGAGTAGAAGTTAGCTTGTGGACGGTCAGGAGGAGGCTTTTGGCTGCCAATATCAGGAGTTACCGCCCAGCTCGGGGCCCTAAATTACTCCGTGAGCACCGTGTTGCTCGACTTCAGTTTGCTCGGAACTGTGCTTCATGGACTCTGGAGGACTGGAATAAAGTATTGTTTTCTGATGAAGCTAGAATCTCTTTGTGTGGAGAGGACCGACGCCGGCGAGTGCTGCGAAGACCACGGGAACGCTATGCGGAAGTGTGTTTCGAAGAAATCACTCCTTATGGCGGAGGCTCCGTTATGTTTTGGGCAGCAATTAATTCGACGGAGCGTACGGAGTTAGTTTTCATAGAAAATGGAACATTAAATGCACATCGGTACATAATGGAAGTCCTAATTCCATATGCACAACCCACATTGACTGCACTTGGGGAAGATTCCATTTTTATGGACGACAATGCTCGCTCGCACCGTTCTGGCGACGTGGAAGCGTACATGCAAGAAGTTGGGATCCGTCGTTTAGATTGGCCAGCTCGAAGTCCTGACCTCAATCCAATTGAGCATGTCTGGGATGTTCTAAAGAGACGTGTAAGATCAGTGCAACCTGTTCCACAAAACATCAGGGAGCTAAAAAGAGTCATTGCAGAAGAGTGGGAACGAATTCCTCAAAACGTTATTAAAAACATCGTGGAAAGCATGCCCAGAAGGATTCAAGCTGTGATTTTGGCAAGAGGAGGTCACATTCGGTATTAGGTTTTTACATTTGTAACTTTATTTAATTAAAAAAAGTAAAAAAAAATCTTATCTTTATTGCCGACCACTTCTTATTGTTTGGGCGTGTACATCGGTTTTAAAGAATCCATCGTTTTTTTTTCTTTTAGTTGCCCGAACTCACTTCACGCGCATTAATTTACACGATTATAAGTATACAGACTACGTCAAAAAAATAAATTTCATTTAATTAACTCAAATCGACCTTAGAACGTAAATTTCCTTAGGTGCCCGTTTTTTTTGCAAAAGAGTGTATTTCACAACAATCACACCAATAAATTTTCTAGTCCCAAATTAAGCTACGAGGCTTGTGTTATGCGTACTAGACAACGGATAAACATACATAAATACTTTTTTTTTTGTAAATAAATACATACTGTACATGGAAAACACCCAAACTAGTACAAACACACATGTTCATGCACACTTATGATTGTACTGTGCGGGGATCGAACCCGTCACCCTTGGTTTTAGAAGTCCGACCTGCGGACCACTACCGTAGAGAGTTTGAGAATACTATAAATTAACCTGTCAAAGAAAATTAATAAGAGGCTCAAAAGATAACAGCGGAGACACGTAGGTAGCATGCTATTTAGTTTTAAAATAAAATGTATAGTAACGGTAGCCACAAAGACTCTGTAAAAATTCAATAAGCACAGGGATCAATAGAAAAAATAATAATAGTCCTCCTGGCCGATTTCGACCACGGCGGCCAATCTCAACAGAGATCAGCCAATTACGCGGGAGATATTATAGTGTACAAGTGTGAGCGCAATATACAGGTGCACTCACTGTTTCATCACTCTCAAAGTTCGGTGAGACGGCAATCCGACATGACCGGAGAGAGATCAGGCGCAGGACCGACGGCTTAACGTGCACACCGAGGCACGGGGGTGTAACACCGCCAACTTCCCGCCGACTCCGAGCTGTTTTTGAGATATTCATAACAGAAAATCTCAGAAACAATTTTGGCTCGACCTGGGACTCGAACCCAGGACCTCTCGGATGTAAGGCAGAAACTTTGCCACTACACTAAGAAGGCAGTCAAATAGAAGAAAAAAAAACTCAGAAAATAACTAACACCTATTTCAGATGAGAAATTGAATGGCTCAGGCGCGTGGAGACTCTGTTTCCCTACTTTGACTGTATACTTAAGAGAAAAGACATTTCCTTACAGAACTTATCATCAACATAAATGCATAAATTTTTGACCATGATGCTATTCAAACGATTGAGATGTAAGTCTGGCACTTAACATACTGCCAGACGAATCGTAAATAAAAGGAGTGAAACACATCACCACATCGTAACTTACCATAATGTGAGATAGTGGTCAAATGTGTGGATAGCTTATATAATATAATAAAATTTAATAAAAATAATCCCCTCTCACCTTCGCCCAATACTTGATAGCCACAGCCATGGGTATCAATCTCGGATCAGCGTGCAACATGAACGCGACCAGCTTGCTGTTCTGCGCGCCCAGCGGCGTCTTGAAGGTCAAGTCGCAGTTCGTGGCCGTCGGTATGTGGAAGAACTTCACTATAGGCGTGTTCGCGCGCGGTATGGACAGTATCTCCGTGAAGATGTCCGGATACTGCTGGAGGATCCGCTTCGCCTTGAACACGTGGTTCGCTTGCGGATGCCGGAACTGTTGCGGAATGTGGATGAAGCAATCGGCGTCGCTCGTTTTCACGCCGAGGCCGGTGGTGATGGAGCCGAACGGAATTGCTGAGCAACCTGGAGACACATTTGACATTTCACATGAGGCAGTTCTCATCATCCAAATTGCATAGACGTCACTGTCAAAAATCTAATCGAGGTTATAATGAGGTGCTCTTGATTTGAGGAAACGTTATAAAACTCAATTTTCTTGCAAATACTTGGGCTGGGTAGAACCTATTTTAAATGATATTGTCTTTTGTGTCTTAGTTTTTAATGTTTTCCTTTTAATTTCACTATGAAAGTGAATGTTTTGTGTCTTTCGTACGTACAAATTGTACGTACGTAGTACAATGCCCAATGCAAAGACAGAAAATGAGAGAAAAGTGCATTATTACAACTCTATACATATAATATTTATAGAGACCGGATAATATGCAACATTAAATAGCAATTATATGCATGCAAATATGCTTCTTGCTAAATATGTACAAAAAGACACAAAAACGCCTTAAATATGCAAAATTTGACTCTTATTTTAAGAAAAATCAAATAATTTTGTTCTATAACAGAAACTTTTACACAAACTCTTTAAAAAACTACCCACAGCTTGACCATTTTCAGACGACGGACGTTCTACGTAGCGTAACTCATGTATTTCTTAGGCACCGCCCCACCGCAAAAGATAATTGTACGATATACTATTGTTACTGTGCATTTATACACTTCGATTTTGAGCTTGCCTACCGAAAATTACTGTAAAAATGGCGAAAATATGCGTCATCAGGGGATTTCTGGCAAAATATGCAATGACCGCTAGGATTGGCTAAAATATGCTAATAACACCATCATCCTATATGCGTCCCACTGCTGGGCACAGGCCTCACCTCAACTATGAGGTGGTGCGAGCCATACTCCACGCGGGCTCAGGGCGGATTGGTGGAGGGGTGTGTGTAAGGTAAGTGACCAACCTTACTGTCAGATGTTATTAAGCCGCCCGAGGGCCTCCGACCAGGCTTAACGCTAATATCTATCGATATTAACCGGGACCAATAGCTTAACGTGCCTTCCGAAGGACGGAGATGCTTGAAAATAGACGTCACTTTTATGTTCAGAATGGTCACCCATCCCAAACATGACCGCGCCGTAGGTTGCTTAACTTTTGGTATCATTACTAAAGCGCTGCAACCACTGCGCCACAAGCACCTCTATGCTAAAATATGCTAATGCATATGCATATATGTATGTAAATGCATATGATCCAGACTCCTATTATTTTTGTAAGAGCAATTCTTTCCCATCAGCCTGTGTCGCCGTGCCAGGGCCTAAAATTATGATTGAGCTATCGTTATCAGGCCTTATCGACCCTAAACTAGTCCCAGAACAAGCAGGTTTCAGACCGGTAAAATCATGCTGCAACCAAGTGCTCAAGCTCACGCTATATATTGAAGATGGTTTCGAGTCTGGGTTGATAACGGGCGCCGTATTCGTGGACCTGTCTGCGGCCTATGATACGGTGAACCTCAACAGACTGTTATGGAAGGTGGACATCATGACCGGCGATCGCAAATTCGTCATGATCCTTCGAGAACTCCTCCATAACCGTCGGTTTCAGGTACATCTTCGCTCAGACAAGAGTCGTTGCAGATCACAAAGGAACTGCCTTCCTCAGGGCAGTGTCCTGGCTCCGCTCCTTTTTAACATCTACACCAACGATCAACCATCCAGCATAATACGTCCCGCTTCCTATACGCCGACGATCTGGCACTAACATCACAAGGCTCCAAGTTTGAAGAAGTTGAGGCTAACCTCACTGTAGCTCTCAATAATCTGAGTAGCTACTACAAGGCAAACTCACTGAAGCCAAACCCGAGTAAAACGGAGTCTTGCGCATTCCATCTGCGCAACAGAGAAGCGAGACGTAAACTTAATATTGTGTGGCAAGGGGTACCAATCTCGCACAACGACTACCTGAGATATCTTGGCGTTTCGCTAGACAGATCACTCACTTATAAGAAGACCTGCGATAACGCCAAGAAGAATGTGCACTCGCGGAACAACTTACGGACGACAGGGCTAGCGCTTGCCTTCTTAGCTGGCGAGTACGCATCCTCTGTTTGGAGCCGCTCCACTCATGCCAAGTTAGTGGATGTAGCCCTGAATGACACCTGCCGGGTCATCACTGGTCGTCTTAAACCTACCCCAGTGTCAATGCTATATCCACTGGCTGGTATAGCACCTCCGGAAGTCCGCAGGGCTGTGGCTAGCTCTGCTGAAAGGGCAAACGCAGATCGCAACTCACGGCACCCTATGCACGGCTACGTCTCAGTGCCTCAAAGGCTAAAAAGTCGTCGTAGTTTTATTAAGTGTGTATGTTTAGTTTTATTTACTTTCTACCGAACAGCACAGGCCAGACGTAATCTTTGGCGCGAAAAAGCTTCTTTGCCTACTCCCTTTGTCCCACTTGCCGAGAAGCTCCCGCCTGGACATGATCTACCATGGCCGATCTGGAAGTCCTTAAACAGGCTTCGGACTCAGGTTGGTCGAAGTAAGGAGAACATGGCCAGGTAGGGATTTTCGGCAAGCTCCGATGTGGACTGTGTTTGCGGTGCAGTGCAAACTATGGCACACTTAACATCGTGCCCGGCGTGCCCCAACACCTGCACGCCAGCGGATTTAATGAACTGCAGCCGATCCGCAATACAAGTGGCTGAATTCTGGGCTGCCACGGTGTAATTCCTCGTGTTCCATCGACACGCTAAGAAAAAGAAGAAGCTATCGTTTTAAACATCTCGGCGGGTGCACTCACCGGGCCACTGCGCCTGCAGCGCGCGCTCCACGTCCGCGTAGAGCGTGCTGAGCGCGCTCACGTCCTCCTGGGTGAGGCGCACGCCCGCCAGGATCCGCTCCAGTTGCTTGTTGAAGTCGCCCGAGAAGTCCAGCTGCTTCGGGTCCAGGGTTACCGCTGGAATCAGTTACAGGTTAGTGATCATAGAACAATACTAAATGCATCATTTACAACGATAGGTTAATTCCGAAATCAATGAGTATCAGACAGACAGTAACTGTTGCAAAAACAATATTTACAAGAATTGTATTAGATGAGTAATGGTGTTAGATAAGTTATTATAAGACGAGTTAAGTTCGCTTCTTTTCGATATAAGTATTAGACAAAAGATGCGGACTTTAACCATTGGTGGTGGTGACCATTCAACCCAGTTATTAAATTGCTGAAAAATTCTATGATTGCTGTATTACGGAAGATAGACACATCTCATTATGCTTACATTTCTGCTTGGACATGGGGAAGTCCATCTTGGGCGGTGCGTTGCGCTGGTTGAGGTCGGCGACGCGCTGCGGCGAGTACGGCCGCACAGTCAGGAACTCTCCGTACACGTTCACTTTCTTTGACGCCTAACGAATAATAAATCCTTGCTTAAATTACTATCACCTGCAATCTAGATGTTTTCTGCCTTAGCGCCCTTATCATAATATCAGCCGTTCGACGCCTATTGCTGAGCTGAGGCCTCCACCAAGGATCTTAACCGTGATCGGTCCTGCGCGCACCCGCATCCAGTGTCTTCCCGCGTGTACGATAAGCACGCGTTGTTTATAATTACAGAATATTTAAATAAAGAGTCATTTTGGAGTTTACTCTTTAAGAATCGATTTTTATATATAAGGCCGGGGTATGAAAATATACGGGAGAAAAATCAAATTCCCGATATCACACGATGTTACCCGAAGACGCATCGGTCATTTTTTGATACATTCAACCGAGTATTGCATAGGTGTATTGTAGAGTACTAATATATTTTCTGTGATTGTAGTGAGTATGTATTATGGAGACTATTGTTTATATTTCTATGGTTTTGTTATGTATTTTAACAGATTCACTGTACAATTAATAAAAATAAATGTATCATAGATGATTTAGATAAGTTTCATAAAAAATGCATTCATTTATCCTTATTCCCTAATCTACATACTTTTTATAACAGTTCTAAAAGAGTAAACTCCAGTCGTGCGTCGGAGCTGACACACACACTTTTTTTTGTGATTCTGTTTGATTGTATATTTCCGACGACAGACAGACAAGACAACAACTGGCAACAGCGCGGACGCAATTTCTCGCAACTTCGCTGTATCCTGCTATGGCTTGTAACTACTCGGTAATCTTTGCTATGGCTATTTTCGGGACTCATTTTAAAGTTATCACCGCACCGAATGCAAAAAAATAATCTAGGGCATGTAAATGGCGACTAAGGGTAATAACATGGAATAATGCTCTAGAATGATCTATAGATTTACCTGTAAAGCAGCTTTGGCCTCCTCAGCGTTGTTGAAGAGCAGCGTGGCGACCTTGTTGTTGATGAGCTCCACCGTGACGTTGCCGAACTTGGCGAACGCGCGCGACACGTCCTGCGCCTGCGAGTACTGCGGAAATCCTGAAACGTGCTTACTTCGTACCGATTGTCTACACATACAACCCAATAATCTAATGTATAACCAAATATATTTAATTAAACCGATGGGACCGCATTGTATGATAGCGCAGCGTCCACCTTGCGGTGGACGACCAAGTTATCCAAAGACTTAGAACACGAAAATACAGGGTGTAAAAAAACCTTACCGAAGCCGAATACCACATATTTTCCTATACACCATACCTGGGAAGTTAACGGTTACTGAGGTATTGATGGTTAAAGTTTAAAAAAAATTGATGATTTTTACAGAAATGTCTTCTGTCCGTTATAACTTAACTTTTTTTCCAAATAAACATGATACAAATTTTCACTAGTGCTTTCATAAAAAAGCCTCTAAATGGCACACTCCGCAATGAACAGCGCACACACGAACCGAACCGCGTCGCGGCGGTGTATAGCAACACGCCCCGCGGTCACTTCCCCGCGTGCGCAATGTACATTGCGGGTTACAATTAAATTGTTTTTTATTGTTACAATTAATTCGATGTACTGAACTGAATGTGGTTGACGGCTTCGGTAAAGTTTTTTTACACCCTGTATATTGCCAAGTTCTTTGTTCTCCAGCGAACTTCTAATGGCTGATTATGATATCATTATAGTTGAAAGTTACCCCATTTTTGCATAAAGTAATTTAAAATACAAAGACGTTCACATAAATGTAACTTAAAATTAAATGCATCAAATAAAATGACTGCCTTAAAAAGCCACGACAACTAAATTGCAGAAAGATGACGCTTACCTAGTTGAAAAAGCTAGCTAGACCTAAATGAATAAGTGTAGACAAATGCGTGAAAAATGTATGATGAAAACAATGTTATTTTAGTGAAGAAAAAGAAAATGAAATATCCGAGCTATTTTATTTACAAAGCTCTGTATAAGCTTGTATTGATAAAGAAATTCTGAATAAATTTAATTTCTTGACCTAGAACTTAGACTTACCAGTGACAATAACTCTCAGGGGGTCTTCCTGGCTGCTGAGTTCCCTGTCCCCACTGGCACGGCGTGGTCGACGCTGGTGGTGGCGCGGCGACCCTTCGTTACGTCCGGGCCCAAAGCCCCTGTTATTCTGTTGACGAACTTGTGCATTGTTCGGCCTGGGAGTCGCTGGCCCTTGCTCCCTTGTGCTCTCTTGATTTTGTTTCTTCTCAAAAGTGACTTTCGGCAGCACTGATACTGATGCTGCTGATGTGGGGGCTGACTTGCTGGTTGCCGTGCCAACGCTAGCTGAAGGAAAAGGCTTGGGAGCAGACGCAGCTATCTTGGCCACTATGGGCGAGGAGGAGAAAGGTGGAGGAGCGGTTTTGGGAGCAGAGACCGCGATGCTGGCGAGGGCTTGGATGGGCACGGCGCCCGACGGCTCTGCTTGCGCTTCCATTGCTCACGGATATAGCTGCTCGCCTAAAAAGTTAAAAAACGTTATAGTACCACAATGCAATAGCACTGCGACCTAGGCTGGTGGGGAAGGAATGCTCTTACACAAATAATATATATAGAGATATACACAGACAATCTTAATCAATATCATTGACCCTTAAAAATGATAGAAAAAATCCTAGATTTTATGGTGTGATGTGTATATGTAACATCTTTGTTTCTTGGTACCAACTGGAATGCATTTAAAAATGTCTTGTTTACATTATAACTTAAATAACTAGATAAAAGTATAACATCACAAGCAGACCTCTCAACACAATCTACACCACAACTTTTTAAGTATATCAAGAAAAAAAAATGAGAGTATCCTTACTTCTGAACATATCTGTGCATGTACTGATACCAACATTTTATTTGTCGATAAACTTAAAAAGTAGTGGTATACAGTTTCACTACTGATCAAAACAATACTTGCTTGAAAGAAGACACATCTACATGTCAGCAATACAATCCACAATAACAGCTATTTTGCCCACTGATTTTAAACTTTTGTTTCACTATCACTAAGCTTCATTTACTAATGAAGGATAAACCAACAAACTAATTAAATATTGAATTAGAGGTTAATGTGTAATCAGAAATAATTAGTTTCAAGTTATTAAATAGACTGTGAAATGATGATGATAACATAAATAAGTTTAGTACCTACACAAATGGATTTGCTGGTGAATTATCAAAGAGAGGGGATTCCCCTAAAAACAGTTACAATATTGCCAGTGTGATTGAAAAAAAATAACAATTGGTATAACAATAAAAATGTTAATGTATAGATTTGGATTACTGACGGCAGTATTTAAAAAACAAATCAACATCAGTTAGTTATGAATTGATAAGATCTGCAGAAACATACCTGTGTTCACTTTAATAACTTTAGAGAAGTATTTTGGCTCTAAAAAGCCATTTGTATTTCCAGAAGTGAGAATAACACCATTTTCTGACTCAAAGAATTTTATGCCATCTTTTAACGCTTTGTGTAGGTCTATGTAAATGTATACTTGAATGTTTTTCCTCAGTCCACTGATAACGGATGTGTCTTCAAGAGTTCCCTTGGCCAAGTGGATGTGTTGCCTGGTCATGCGACTGAGACCTTGGGTTTTTATCTGAGGCCAACACTTGAGATAGGTGCCATGTACAACAGTACTATAACTTGGCTGGAATGTTCAAATATGTTTGAAATAGATGTATAGCAATTGTATTCACAGTTACAATAATAATAGTTGTGTTAATATAAATGAATATGTATATAAATAAAAATGAAACCAGTTTTCCTTGGTCACGGCATCACGCGTGAATGGCTGGACTGATTTCACTAATTCTTTTTATGTTGTATTTGTTTTTATTAGAAGAAGGTTCTTACGGAAAAAAATATTAAGAAATCTCTCAGAAATATTGAAAAATTACATATTTTAAAAAACGCACGTAACTAATGTCAATGTTATTCGATGACATTGTTAATAATTGCAACGCTAAGGCGGTACGAAGTTTGCCGGGTCAGCTAGTATGTATATAAATTAAGAGCCTTCATCACCCTGCTATACTTCAAAAAATGTAGGTAGGTAGGTACCTCAAGTATAGGTTTTAGTTCAGCATCAGATACTTGAGGAATGGAGTGCCCCTGGTTGGCTTTGATCTGCAGGGCACCTGTCAGTGGGTGAGAGCACAGCTTGAAGCGCCGCTTGTCATTTGTTTCCACAACTCTCTGGATGTCAGCGAGGTTGTACTTGCCTCGGATAGATTTGTGCTGGAGAATTTTATTTACATTAATGTATCCTTCAGGGCTAAAAAGTTAATACAAACACCAATTTTTTTTTTGTTCCAAGCCTGTTTACTGCAAAATGAGATTATAGTCCACACAAGACAGTACTAATACTTTTAATTTGCTCTCATTATCACCCTTCTAAATGTTATAATAATGTGTTGACACACTTTGAATAACTTTGTAGCTATAATTGCAACATGCACTTACTTAACAAACAAATATACAGATGGCTCCTTGAAAGGTTGACAAATAAAACCGTTAATAAAATTCAAAGATATTGCGGGGTACAATAACATATAGCGTGACCTTTAAAATTTATGAGGTTCAACAAACAACAAAACAAGTCAAAATGTACCTTATCTGAAGTCCCTCACGAATGGCGCCGTGTCGCAACAACCAGGACAGACCCTTGCTCAACTGGACGTCCTTATTATTCCTACAATCATGACTTATATTATTGATCACCGAATAACATTTAATAAGCATAATAACCACAACCACATGTTATATATTTCAAATACCTACAACAACGTACATCGAACTTCTCGTCTCGTCTGTTACGTTGTATTATTTCAATAAGCTAGTCCACGTCAAATTTTAAAACAAACGGATTGTTTTATTGGGTTCTGGAAATCTAAATTCAATATTATTTTTGGTTATTTTAGTCAAAATCGAGATTTGCAAAACAATGGTTTAGGTTTTTTTGTGAAAAGTCGGGACCATGCCGTTTTAACTCTGAACAAATTGTCGAATGAATATGCAACTTAATTTAGTAAGCAACCAAACCCTTATAAAATGCTTGTGCTATTACAGTTTTAAATTTAGTCGGGTTATACCAAAATTAGTTTTGGTTCAAAGCGATAGATGGCCGTACTTTGCCTGCTAAGTTACTTTTTCATTTTAAACTGGTATCCCAGAGTAAGTTTTACCCCACGCCGTTCAAATATTTTTTAAATGGCAATATTGTGATTTGACATAGTGTACGTTTCTTGCAACGCAGAAATATAATTTATGATAATTACAGATAAATGATTATCAATCATAACAATTGATGTAAAACAAAATTTTTGGCCAATCTATTGTTGTTATTAAATTTATGTTCTATTACTCATTAAAAAGCAAAATAATGAATTACAAAATAATTAAACAAAAAATGAAAACATATGAAATGGAACGTAGCCCCCGCCATCTTGACACTCTTGTTGTCAATTTCAATCTGTTGTGTTGCGTTCCCGCCGATGGATGTGTTTCGTTATTCCCGTTCCTATTATACGACCTGGCTTGCACCTGGATATCCCCGACGATTCTTCTTCCCACGTTTGACTTGGCTAAACAACAGGACACCGATAACCCCGCTTCTCCGACTCGACCCGCGCATGAAATTCTGGACACTGATTCTGTTTGTGATTTGGATTTTCGTGGCAATGTCTATTAAAAAGTGCTGTGTGCCCAACTGCGAAAAAACCCGTAAGTCCGCTTTTTACTTGTTTCTTTAATATATGAAAAAATAATTATCTAACCTGTTCCATAACTTAACCTAAACAATCGATCAATTATCCAACCTGAAGACGGCTCTCCGACTCTTCTCGTTCTGAAATATATGGTAGAAAACATTTTGAATGCGACATGAAGCTCTAAGAAACTACTACAGTCTTCAATTGGATTGAACAGATATTCAGTTTAGTAGATCATGTTGTGATGTCTGTTTGCAGTTGTTGGTTGAAAGGGTTAGGTTAAAACAATAAGTACGATATCAATAAGTAGCGATGGGGTTTCCACACGTAACGAGTACAGTGGCAAGACAGTGCCCTTGGCTGAGTGCTGAGTATGTACCGACATATAAACATTATGCCCGAGGGCTCGCTCGGCTATCTCACTCGACACATATGAACATGCACTTGGCCTTTACTCACCACTCTGTTGCCAATAATGTATGAACTATTTTGTCTGTCACTGTGTTTTAACTAAACTGACTCGCCAGACCAGCACAATACATATAAATAAACACCTGCTCTTCCACCTAACTCTCGCGGCCTAGTATTGTTTTACTCTCTTGCCACTGTACTTGTTACGTGTGGGAGCCCCATAAGGAAACTGCTACCTAGCAACAATTTTGGGATTGTTGTTCTTTATTATTCATCTATAGAGGATTATATTTCACATAATTACTGAAATATTGCTTTACAGGTGCTGAAAACACTATACTTCATCTGTTTCCAAGCCCTGTTAATGATTTACAAAGATTCAATACATGGAAGCATGCTATTGGAGGTGAAATAGCATCAATGGATAATGATCTAATCTTTCAAATCCGAAGGGTTTGCCATCATCATTTTGAGACCAGGTATCATACGAGAAGCAAACGATTAAGTGCAAATGCGGTACCTACATTGCATTTATCTGGTAAGACTTTGAATCAAGAAATAGACATGTATTAGGGTGCTTCATTTTAGATTTTTTTTCTCTAAGTCCCACCTGAAAATCTTGTATTCATTTCTTCAAAAAGAAAGCTTACTGTGCGAGCGGATGAAGAAATGAATAAAAAATGGTTTTTCATAGGTTTTTATATGGAAATCTTACAATTTGATGAGCTATGGCTTAATATCAAAATTAAGGGCTATTTTATAGCTCAAAATTTTGGTTTTTCAACAACAATATTTTCAGGTGGGACTTTGAAAAAAAAATGTCACTCTAAAATGAAGCACCCTAATATGTATACACCTTATTCATTGCTTGACCTACTTTTATGAAGTAAACAATTTAATTATTATTTTCTTTTCTATTTAAGGGTTTTCAATTGGTGAAAGAAGACCTTTACATGATATGACTAACAGAATGAATCCTAATGTGGAAATGCCTCAACCATCAGTTTTGTCACATAGTATAAATCCTCCATTGATTCCAGAGGAACCTATTGTAGTACCACAGGAACCACTTACTGCAGAAGGTAAGAAATTAATGATAAACTATTTGTTCTCCCCCAAGAGCGAACTCGCGCAACCGAAGACCCTCTTAGTAAGTTATGCAGTATTTGAAACCCAAAATATTTGATTTCGAACTTAAGTAATAAAATTGAAATTTTTGTTAATTTTTCAGGAAAAAAACTGAAACAGACGGCATGCTATGGTTCTGCAGAGCTTATTGCTTTGGGCAATAAAATAAAACAATTGCAAAAGGCAAAAGATACAACCATGTCAAAATTGAAAAAATATCTGAAATTATCTGAAAACCCGACTTTCCAAAAGACATTGAAAAAATTCACTACAGCTGCAATAATATTCACTATGTTACAATTCAGAGAAGTAGGAAAAAATAAAATGGGAAGACGCTTTAGAAATGAAGAAAAAATAATGGCTTTAGCTATGTACAAACAGGGTCCCAGACGTACAGATGGCTGAGAAAGTTTTTTGTATTGCCATCTCCACTGACCCTAAGCAGAATGATTAGAACGGCAGCATTAAAACCGGGCATGAATGAAAATTTATTTCAGCAACTGAAGAATAAGGCAAACAGAATGAGTCCTCATGAAAAGTTATGTGTGCTCATGTTCGACGAAGTATCACTTACGCCACATTTTGATTATAACTCAAGAACAGATTTAATTATTGGATTTGTAAATAATGGAACCAATATTAAAAAAGAAATTGCTGACCATGCATTGGTTTTTATGTTGAGAGGAATTCACAAGAATTATAAACAGCCCGTGGCCTACAGTTTCTGCTCGAAAACTACCCCACGGGAAGACTTAGTATTGCAAATAAAAACGATCATCAGCAAATTAAATTCTATTGGTTTTTCTGTAGTAGCCACAATATGCGACCAAGGTGCTACAAACGTCAGTGCCATCAATTACTTAATTAATGAAACTCGAGCAAAATACTTGAGACTCAACAAAGAATTTAAACATTCAGTCTTTGAAATTGATGGAAAGGAAGTTATACCATTATACGATCCTCCACATTTGTTGAAAGGGATCCGGAATAATCTTCTGAATAAAGATTTAAAATGCACCATCAATGGCGAGGAGAAAATAGCTAAATGGGAACACATTATCAAACTATATGAACAAAACCCAGCATACCAAGGCATTAGACTGATGCCTAAATTGACCGAGCGCCATGTCATTCCCAGCAAAATATCAAAGATGAAAGTAAAATGTGCGTCGCAGGTCTTCAGTCAAACTGTAGCAGCGAATATGGGATTCTTAGCAAGTATGTATCTTTTATAAGTTTCGATTCATCCTATAATATTTGTAGTCAAAATCAAAGTATTTTCACTTCGAAACTTGACTATTAACTGATTGTAGACATAGATGCACTTAATACATATTTAATAAAATTGATAATAGTAATTATACTTTTCTCATTCTTATTATTTTTAACCGACTTCGAAAAAGGAAGTTCTCAGTTTGCCCTGTATGTATGTATGTTCGCGATTATCTCGCGTTTGGCTGAACCGATTTTGATACGGTTTTTAGAAAAGTATTTGTTACACTTAGGAGAAGGTTTTAGTATAGTAACCGACTTAAAATAAAAAGGAGCTTCTCAATTAGTCGGTATTTGAAGACGGTTCCCTTTTTGAAAAAAAAGTTATGTATTTATGTATTCATAATAGATTCTTTTAATTTCATGTTTTGTTTGTAACTTAAAACTCTGTATTTTCAGGTCATGGAATACTTCCAGAAGAGTGTAAGCAAACTGCAGATATAATCATATTCTTTGACGAACTATTTGACTCATTCAACGGAAATTTTATAAAGGCAAAGAAAAAATTAGGTAAAGCTCTTCTGGGACCAGTCACGGCAAAATCATTGCATAAAAAAGTGTGGACAAAAGCGAAATTTGTTTTAAAATCTATGAAATATATGAAAGGTCATTCTTACACTGTTGTGCCCTCAATTAATAATTGGCTCTTAACTATTGAAAATGTTGAGTACATGATCCAGAGATTATCCCAAGAGTATGAGTTGACGTCGGTCTGGATGAGACATTTTAATCAGGACCCCCTCGAAAATTTTTTTGGCTGCATTCGAAGCCATGGATATAGAAATACTTCACCCACATGCGCTGGCTTCGAAGCAGCCTATGCTTCTTTACTAGTAAACAATTTAAGCAATCAGCATTCCCCGGGGTCCAATTGTGAGGAGGACAAATGTAAAGTTTTTGGATCATTAAAAAAAATTTTCTTTAATAAAAGTGAGACTTCAACTCATACTAATGAAATTGATTTCGAAGACATTAACATCGAGTTTATAGATTTAAAAACTAAAGCTCATAACATAATGGTAAAAGCTCAATTAGAGTATGTGGCGGGGTACGTCTTACGCAAGTTAAAAATAAAAATTTTCAAAAACTGTTCTGTATGTAGCGCTTCATTATACCGTAATATTAATGATAAAAATGAAACTACTCTGACCTTTAGAGAATATTTTAAAAATAAGAGTTGCTTGACGTACCCTAGCAATGATCTGCAAAAATGTTTTTCAAATATTCAAGACATTGTTATACATGTATTAAGGGAAAAATGTGAGATAAATAATATTAAAGCATATATAAGAACGGTACTCTCTGTGGTCATGGACTATAAATTCATTACATGTGAAAAGCATAACAAAGATATAATTAATAAATTAGAAAACTTAACAATTAATTTATTTTTGTATAATTGGAGCAAAGATTGTAATAAATTATTAATGGGCAAAAGGACCGATTATGATGTGAATGATCAAGTACAAAAAATGTGTGTGGAATATTTTAAGAAAAGAAATACTAAAAATAAAAAATAAATGCTTAATATTACAACTGCTTGCCTTGTTTTATTTTAAACTACATATCACTCTAGATTTTATTAACACCGTAATGTAGTGTAAATAGAAAAGTATGGCATTTTATTTGTTATATTCTATTTACACACTACATTACGGTGTTAATAAAAAAAAATAGATTAGAAACTGCTCTCATAGCACAAGGAATAAAATAATAAGTTTCCGGTCCACGACACGAGATGTCGCTGAAAGCGACACCGTCGACTGCAATCTCTATTCCCCCTAAAAAAACTTACTCTGTGGTCGGGACTCGGGTCGGTTTTTTTTCAATCAATTGTCCTTGCCTAGCTAGATGGAACTCGGCCGCCAACATTCGGGTTGTCCAACGAACAAAAAATTCTCCACTTGATATATTTTCGAGATTTCCAGATCCAGCTCAGTCGCCATTACTGACAAAAGCTTCGATGACGAGCATCATGCTGCGTTGCACGGGTTGCACCGTCCGTTAGTAAGTTCGAGTTTCTGGGAAGACAATCGCCGGATTGGCTTAATAGTTTGTGTGCGGTAAATAGTCGATAACACGGCCTCGACATAAAACTTTTCCTTCGTCGGATCTCATGGGATAAGAAATAAAACTGGTTACTGGGCTTGTCATTTATACTGAGCGGGTAGTAGATCAAATAAAATTCTTTAAAATTCTTTGTTAAACTTTAAAAGTGGGAGAAGTAGCGAGTTGGCAACACTAAATGAACCAACCCAACCAAACTCACGATCATAAATGTCAATACAGTTTCGTTCAGAAATCAAACAAAATAATTTTATCTTGTAAAACATTCACTGCCGATAGAGGATTATTATAGTTAATACCGAGAATTACATATTTTATATGAAGATGCCTCTAAGCAATTGATTCTACATCAAGTCATTCTTCTTCTTTATTCATGCTATTGAAATGCATATGAACGTTTCGATGTGTCCTAAAATATTCCTTTTGCAGCAGAACAAATCAGAAGCAGGTACAATGTAGGTAGATAGTAGCACAGAAATCCTTCAAAAAGAAGAAAAAGAAGTTGATTTCTCTTAAAATATAACTGTGGATTTATAAACTTTTATAAAACATTTTTTCTACGTTTCATTGTACGCAACTTAATCATAATTTGTACAATAAAAATCAATGAATTCTCAGTCATAGACTAGGAAGGAAGCATAGAGCTACATAGGTCAGCTGACTTCATTTTTATCATTGGTCTTGTGATAAGTTGTGATTCTCCGCCATTCTCGGTTCGTCTTTTCCATCTTTCCCGTCCTGTGAGTTGAAATTAATTATTTCATTTCATATTTTTGGTAAATATTGCTTAGTTTTATTGGTGCTTGTGAGAAGTGGTGTGCATATTTTTAGTTTGATCTCAGATTTTGGTAAGATTGAGTTTTATTCTGCCATTGTCAATTTGGGTGTAATGTCACGCATTTTTTGGATTTTGAATAAGTTTTGAGGTAAAATAGTGGTAAATAAGCTGATTTCATAGTAGTTCTACCTTATTTAGATTGAATAAAGTTCATGGGAAACGCGTCGTATTCCAATTCCCTGGCAATAGTGAGTTACACCCATCTATCATGTGACTGCTCTTATTGGTATTGCTGCATCAATCACTGCACATCCCCTGCAAGTATATGCTGCTCAAGCACTTAAGTCAATATGTAAATGTGTTTAACAAAATTCAAACATTTTTAGTTCTCATAGGTTAATGTTATTGACGTTTTTTTGCAAATATGTATTGATTTTGTCATTGAACATAAATTAGTCTTTTGCTTAGGATTCCTTGCCAACACTTTGGGTCCTAGTTGGTAATTTTCGTGGCTATTTCTAGGCCACTCATTGACCTAGTTTTCCTGTGGTCTCATTATCTATTGTTCCCAATCTCAGTAGTTTTCTAAATCCAGATACATTTAAGTTATGGTTCTTCAACATTTAAAAATGTTATGATTAGGTCATTCAGCTTTTACACTAAAAGCATTTGCTTCAACACTAAATCAAGATGTCAATGAAGTCATGTGATGTCATATTTTGAAAATGAAAAGTGGTGTAAAGATTTTTTGGCCACTATTTTATATAGATTAATATTGCAAAAAGAAGAAGAAGATGCTTATGGTCTAGTTTTATGATAATGAAGCAGCTCATGCTCAGTGGACATAGCTCCATTGTTTAACTGGGGATTAATCAACTAGAAAACTATTGTCTTATTCTATTCTTGTTGGAAATAAAACCTCTTGGTATTTAGATATGATATTAATTTATTCAAATTGAACCAATGGATTCCAGTGAATAGTTAATAATTTTTTTGTTACTCTGACTTAATCAGAAGTTAGAAGACATCATAACTTGAAATAGTTTCAGAAATACTTTACATTTATTATTTATGTGATGGCTTTTGATGTAGATTTCACGATGCTTAGTAGTTTAAAATTTTCTATTACATTTTATCAGTATATTTATCTAAATGTCTTATTAGTGACATTGATTGATAGTCCTGATCTGCAGAACTTATCAGTAGATGAGGCTGATACTGGCTCCAGTCAGCTGATCAGCTCGCTGGGCACACATTGCTCTCTAGTCTATAGTTAGTATCATTAGAGGAATTGTTTTTATTGTTTATAAAATAAGGTGATATATTATTACTATGATTTTAAGTGTAGATAGATACAGATACATTTACTACTTTACATCATACTTGAACCTGTTATGTAATAATTTAATAAGTTTTCTAGCAAGGTAGGACACAGTATGAATATTAAACTTATCTGATAACTGAAGACATGTCTGCTGGACTCCCTTGACATTAGGTAGTTAAGTATTATGCAGTCTGGTGATAAAAAACAAAGACAGTTAAAATTGGTTTTGAAGTAATAAGGAATACCCTCTTAACATATAAAAAATACTCAGAATTAATCTTATTGGCAAATGGAATCAATAAATCAATCAAAAGACTGAATGTTTTTTAAACATATTAAATTAGAACATTATATATCTTGTGTATTTATAAAACCTTAAATTTTACAGAGAAAGAACACAAATTCAAAATGGCGACGAAGGGTGGCTTGAAGACGATTGCCTACGAAGAGAATGAGGAGAGGTTCGGCTATGTGTATGCAGTCTCTGGTCCTGGTAAGTAATTGTAACGCTTAACCTTAATCCAGCCTCTATATTGTAGACATATCTAAATAATAATAAATAAATATTTCACAACAGTCACACCAATTCTCTAGTCCCAAATTAAGCTACGAGGCTTGTGTTATGGGGACTAGACAACGGATAAACATACTTAAATACCTTTTTTTTTTGTAAATAAATGCATATTATGCATAGAAAACACCCAGACCAGTACAAACACACATGTTCATGCACACTTATTTTTGTACTGTGTGGGGATCGAACCAAGCGACCCTTGGTTTTAGAAGTCCGATCTGTGGACCACTGCACCAAGCGGTCGTCTCTGTATCTGTATGCATGAGTCGCGTCACGTAAAAAGAACGCTGGAGACGAGGTGTTGGAATATGGCTGCTCCCTCTCCACTTCATACCGCCCAATTAGATACATGTATTGAAAAGTGCTCTAGTAACTTTTATTCGGCGTGACTAATATTATAAAAAGAAAGTAAAGGTTAATTTAAAGAGGAAAGATTTGATTGTTTGTTTGTTTGAATTGAATAGGCTCCAAATCTACGGGACCAATATAAAAAAATATATTTTAGCATACCCTATAAAAATTACCCTAAAATTATCAGGTGAACAATCACCCGTTAATTCCACCCGTGCGAAGCTGGGCTGGGCCGCTAGTGTAGGTAGAATCCCTATCCCTATCCCTACTAATGTAATAAATTGTTTGTTTGTCCTTCTTCTATGACACAGTAGTTACACTACTGCCAAACTCATTCCAAACTGCTGTTTGGGATTCAGCCAAAGTTTTATTGTCATATACATATGTCATATAACTATTTGAGGACTTTCAGTTCAAATATTTCAGGCTTATAGTTTTATTAATCCTTCTGATTACCAATGTGCCTGTCTAAATGCTAGATACTAAGTTTAGAAGAAGTTCTATTCTTCTTTCAATTTGATTAGGTTTAATTTAAAGGTAACTATTGAATGAATGAAACTGGAACCGGCTCTATCTATCAATATTCTGTTACTGTTCAAAGATTATAAGTGCTCGTTTTTACAGGAACGCGCTACTAAAATCGCACGCGTTTCGTGTGTGAACACTTGTATGTCTCTTCATATGTTTAAAAATTCGCGCCCACGCCCGCGCTATGTGGACAAGCACTAAGAACAAAGATTATGTATTCCAAGTGTTTTGACGACCGCTTGGTGTAGTGGTCCACAGGTCGGACTTCTAAAACCATGTGGGACACAATCATTGATGAAAAATACGCTGGCTCAAAGCGTTAAAAAGCACTTACAAAATTCAACGACTACATTAAGGTTCTCGGTAGCTCAGTGGTCAGAGCATTGGACCGGACTTCCAAAGGTCAGGGGTTCGATGACCTGAGCCGAAAAGAATTTTTTAAGTGTTGTCTTTTCGAAATTAAAAAATAGCGTTGTAAACGCAAAAAAAAAATTGACAAATAAAATGTTTATCCGTTGTCTAGTACCCATAACACAAGCCTCGTAGCTTAATTTGGGATTAGAGAATTGGTGTGATTGTTGTGAAATATTCAAAATGTGGTACCACTGCAATGTGGTTTATTAGTCCACCTGCTGAACTACATTGTGATGTTGCCGAACAGTGGTGACGGCGGAGAAGATGTCCGGCTCTGCTATGTACGAGCTGGTGCGCGTCGGCTACAACGAGCTGGTCGGCGAGATCATCAGGCTCGAGGGTGACATGGCCACCATCCAGGTATGATCAGCCTTTTTATTGCCTTTAGATAAATTTAAAACAGTTGTAAAAGATGTAGTAATGTCGAAAGGATATTATAAAATTGATGATTATATAAATGACAAAGATATATGGAAATTTTTAAATGCAAACAATTACAATTATTGTAAATCAATTTTGAAAAGAGGCAATGACAATAGTGACTGAGTTTTTTGCGCCGCTTTTTCTCAGCACTGGCCCAAATTGACCCGAAGCGGTGTGGTAGGGTTAATTTATATGTTGGGACGTGTAAAAGTGCTAGTTGTTAGCCTACTTACAGAAATAAATGGATTTTATTGGATTTTTTAAATAAACGACATAATAAGTTCATACATATTCAGCCATACTCGTAATACGGTATAGCATGCAAATATAGAAAGTTACTCTGTCTGTCTATTATTTACTCAATCACGCCTAAACTAATGAAACGATTTGCATGAATTTTGGTATGGAGATATTTTGATACCCGAGACAGGACATAGGCTACTTTTTAACGCGGGAAAATGACGCATTCCTATGGGAAAATACAAGTGGGCCGATCGCTTTTACGCCTAACTACTGAACAGATTTAAATGAAATTTGGTTAGGAATAGTTTGAGGCTTAAGAAAGGACATGAGTTACTACGTTATCGCGGGAAAACAATGCTAAAAAATACTTTCCGGGAATCTGATCGCTTACGAAACTACCTAATGTGGACGAAGTCGTGGGTAAAAGCTAGTATGTTATAAATAATGAGACTAGCTATTTTTTGATTTAGTACAATACAATAAATAACAAGATAAACTAGCCTTTTATATTTTGTGATGTGCAATAAAAAAGATAAATCTATCCAACCCTTGTGCAAGTATTTTTATATGACAATCAGATTTACGTCAGCATTTTGCCTGATTGGGATAACTATTTAACACTTTAACGCCGATCTTGTTAAAATTACGTACGTATTTAAACGTACTCAGCGCGTGATCAGCTGTTGAGGTGTTAAAAGAAGTGGTTCAGTCTTCATGGTCTATAATTGACTAACTTACCAAACTACGGACTACGCTACCGTTTGTTTACATTATAATTATACTTATTTGCTACGGAACTACGAACACGATATTATATTTTTTTCACTTGAGCAGCTTACTAGACCAGAAGACGTTGAGAACTTTTAGGTCTTGGGTTCGATTCCTTAATGGGCATTTCGTCTCCATTTTCAGACTTAACTTTACCGTGTCACTCGTGCGTTTCGATCTATCTAAGATCCCTGACTGACAGGGATAGTTATATTCGGAACCACGACACGAACTTCGGCTAACGACTATTTGGTCCCCTTGTTAGCGAATTAAACCAGTGGTCCGTAATTGAACTTTTTTTTATTTTGAAATTAGGAGTTATAATGCAAACAAGAAAATTACGAAGTTTAGCGCGAGGCAACTCGGTACAGCGCCATCTATTAAGAGATGTCGCAACAAAACATAATAAACACCTCTTGATGATTGTTGTATTTGACTATAGCCATCCTACTTACCTAGGTATACGAGGAGACCTCAGGCGTGACTGTGGGCGATCCCGTCCTGCGCACGGGTAAACCCCTTTCCGTGGAGCTCGGCCCCGGTATCCTGGGTTCCATCTTCGACGGCATCCAGCGCCCGCTGAAGGACATCCACGAACTGACGCAGTCCATCTACATTCCCAAGGGCGTGAACGTGCCCTGCCTGGCCAGAGACCACGATTGGGAGTTCAACCCGCTTAATGTTAAGGTTGGTGATCAATTGAATGAAGTGTCAATGTTGTAGTTAAAACACATAGTGTTACATATTTGGTTCATCGGTTTACGCGAACAGGAGATGAAATGAGACACTTTTTACGGATTATTTCACGATTTATTTACATTTTATTTTAAACTGACGTTTCGGATCCTTTTCTGTGTCCGTGAAATTAGAAGACACACTAATTTTAATAGATAAGGTGATTGGAAAATTCCACTAGCTTGGGATACTGTTTTAGCCTAGACTCAAGCACGACCCCGCACTGCAAGACCTCAAGATACTGTTAGCTCATTTTGTGTGGATAGGAGCGTAACTTAATATTTTTGAGTAGTTTACAATTTTTTACAAAACTATTTAATGGCAACTAACATCTTAGTCTACCTGTGACCACGGACGCTGAAAAGGGTTCGAAACGTCAGGTTAAAATAAAATGTAAATAAATCGCGAAATAATCCGTACAAAGTGTCTCATTTCACATATTGTTACAGATATTAATAGTCGTCAATTTTGATTATTACTAGACTTAAACAAAATGGGATTCTGATATAACTCCTTATCTCTCGGATCCTACTGAAACTTAAACACTATTAGCAATCAAGCAAGTGCTAAATAGATAGAGCCTTAAGCAGTGACTTATAATGTTAACTTTTTAACTTAGTTTGTGAGAGATAAAGTATGTATCTTAAAGTTGTCAGTTGTTGGACGACAATTTTTTATAATTTTCAACTTAAGATAGCTCTAACGTTACGCTCCACAGGTGGGATCGCACATCACCGGCGGTGACCTGTACGGTATCGTGCACGAGAACACACTGGTGAAGCACAAGATGCTGGTCCCGCCCAAGGCGAAGGGCACCGTCACATACATCGCGCCGGCCGGCAACTACAAAGTCACTGTGAGTATCAACAGTTGCATTCATGCTTGATTTGTGTTTTGCTTTCAAAATTTCCCACAGGTTTGAACTTAGCTCTCTCTAATCTGCTTATAAACGTCCCACCACTGCGCGGCACAGGCCTCACCTCAACTTTGAGGTGGTCCGAGCCATACTCCACCACGCGGGCTCAGTGCGGATTGGTGGAGGGGTGTTTGTAAGCTAAGTGACCAACCTTACTGTCAGATGTTATTAAGCCGCCGAGGGCCTCTGAATAGGCTTAACGCATAATATCTATCGATATTAACCGGGACCAACCGCTTGACGTGCCTTCCGAAGAACGGAGATGCATGTAAAATGTAAATAGACGTCACTTAAATGGTCAGAATGGTCACCCATCTCAAACATGACCGCGCCGTAGGTTGCTTAACTTTTGGTATCACTTCCAAAGCGCTGCAACCACTGCGCCACAAGCACTTAGCTCTCCGTACAAATGAATTTTAGTGGTTATAATGCTGACAGAGGAAACGCAGTCCTTTAGTTTTGATAGTTGGTGACAATGGTTACCTATTTTATACCCATCTACGTTTATATATGTCCTCGTTTATTTACATACCCATGTAGTGTTTTAATCATTTTTGAAACTGGATAAGCTAGAGCAGGTGACAGCCCTATCACAGTGTCCAAAAGTCTGCGGGGGGTAACGGGCTGAGGGGGGGAAGTACTTATTTATACCGTCTGTCCTGATCCGTCGGCTGAAAAACTCATGGCTTCTGTTTTCTGGAATAAGGAATCCTCCTTATTAATTAAAAAGAAACGAGTGTTTCTATAATTGGAGAATACTACGCTGCAGTATTAGAACGTCTGCGAGATGCTGTGAGGTAGAAAAGACGGAGAAAATTGACCCAGGTGTGCTCCTTTTGCACGACAATGCACCCGTGCACAAGGCGTAAGTTGCGATGGCTGCTGTTCAAAGAATAGGCTTTGAAATCTTGTAACATCCTCCCTATAGCCTGGGCTAGATCTGGATCTATCCCCTAGTGATTTTATTTCTTCCCAAAAATGAAAAAAAGAGCTTCGAGTGAAGAAATTTTCCAGTGATGAAAAAGTGAAGAGCGAAATTTCGGCCTATTTTGATGACAAAGAGAAATAATTTATTTTCGATAATAAATTATTTGATAGGTCTAATGAATGTTTGGAGCTAAGGGGAAAAGGAAAAATAATTTTGTTAAAGTAGTAGTTTCTTAGTAAAAAGTTTGCTAAATGGAGGGTAGTAAACCTTCCATTTCGCAAACTTTTTGAATCAGGCGTAACTTTGCGGAAATCCATGACAAAAGCTGAAAAAGAGGATTATTTTGCTTAAATTTTTACTAAACGACGCCAGCGCAGGAACCCAAATACATCCAACTGTAACCACCTGAAAAAACTAGAGCTGGAAGTCGCAGGACTTACAGTACAACTCACAACGTAACACAGAAGATGCACCTGGAATCACAACACTGACACCAACAGAACACTCGACGCTTTTATTTCGCCACTACACGTGGAATCCTCAGGCGATGTTGTCGCTTCGACAGACTATGAGCGACTACAAATGTCGCTCGTATATTAAGTCGCAATCGGTTTTGCCATCTTCTTTTGACGGATTATCTAAATCTTGTATTATTCTTCAGGACACGGTGCTGGAGACGGAGTTCGACGGCGAGAGGAACTCGTACACGATGCTGCAGGTGTGGCCGGTGCGCCAGCCGCGGCCCTGCGCCGAGAAGCTGCCCGCCAACCACCCGCTGCTCACCGGCCAGCGCGTGCTCGACTCGCTGTTCCCGTGAGTGTGCACCATCAGCGTCACTAGTACAGTAGCGCCGCGGCCCTGCGCCGAGAAGCTGCCCGCCAACCACCCGCTGCTCACCGGCCAGCGCGTGCTCGACTCGCTGTTCCCGTGAGTGTGCACCATCAGCGTCACTAGTACAGTAGCGCCGCAGCCTGCGCCGAGAAGCTGCCCGCCAACCACCCGCTGCTCACCGGCCAGCGCGTGCTCGACTCGCTGTTCCCGTGAGTGTGCACCATCAGCGTCACTAGTACAGTAGCGCCGCAGCCTGCGCCGAGAAGCTGCCCGCCAACCACCCGCTGCTCACCGGCCAGCGCGTGCTCGACTCGCTGTTCCCGTGAGTGTGCACCATCAGCGTCACTAGTACAGTAGCGCCGCAGCCTGCGCCGAGAAGCTGCCCGCCAACCACCCGCTGCTCACCGGCCAGCGCGTGCTCGACTCGCTGTTCCCGTGAGTGTGCACCATCAGCGTCACTAGTACAGTAGCGCCGCAGCCTGCGCCGAGAAGCTGCCCGCCAACCACCCGCTGCTCACCGGCCAGCGCGTGCTCGACTCGCTGTTCCCGTGAGTGTGCACCATCAGCGTCACTAGTACAGTAGCGCCGCAGCCTGCGCCGAGAAGCTGCCCGCCAACCACCCGCTGCTCACCGGCCAGCGCGTGCTCGACTCGCTGTTCCCGTGAGTGTGCACCATCAGCGTCACTAGTACAGTAGCGCCGCGGCCCTGCGCCGAGAAGCTGCCCGCCAACCACCCGCTGCTCACCGGCCAGCGCGTGCTCGACTCGCTGTTCCCGTGAGTGTGCACCATCAGCATCAGCAGTATCCTGTGGGCTGCTGAACGTAGTCTAGAAAAGAGAATAAATAATTTATCGCTGCTAGTTCACTTTGGATTTTAAATGACTGTCTGATTCGAGCCTAGATAATCCTCCAACGCAGCTCTAACTCTTCAGCCTCATTCAGGGCAACTCACAGGTGATAGCAATATATCATGACTGCGGCAGTTTCGCATCATTTGAAGGTGTCCGCTGGTGTATTAACAAAACTGTCCTTTGAATAATACGTACATAATTTTAAACTCTTATTTCCATAAAAAGTTATATTAATGAAATATGAGTATACTTCACGCGACGCCCACTAATCATTTCTGCTTAGTCCAAAGGTATGACTGGTAGGGAATGCCCCACGGCGTTAAGTCCACCTTTTGTGCAATAAAGCTTAAATAAATAAATAGACTCTGTAGCCCATGGCGGCTAGACAGGAACTGTTCACAGACAATTAACTAAGCACCGATAATAAACCATCATCGGCAAAGAATATTATATATTTTATTTTATTTATTGGATAACCAACCACATAATACATTACACTTATACTACAGAGCTTATATAAATCGAAGTGTTTATATAGGTTTTCACAACTTGTTTAAATTATGTAAACGAGCCGAAATACAAATATATCCATAGATAGACGTAATAGATTCGTGGAAAATCTCATCATTGGGATTTGACACATACGAATTGTGCTATTCCACTCCTGGTCGATCAAACTGCCGATAATAACAATAATAAAATCTTTATTGCTTACATAACTAACATTCAATGAAACAAACAAACACAGCACATAACAAAGCAATAGGAGGTGGCTCAGCTTGTGCTGACTTGGGATATGATCCCAAACAGCGCTGGGTTTCAGCCATCTCTTCATAGATAAAATGTTGGCACTTTTAGGAAATGATTTTTCTTTACTTTTAGATCTTTAAATCAAGTTCTCAAAATCTAAAACCTATCTTGTTAATAACCAGGTGCGTCCAGGGGGGCACGACCGCCATCCCCGGCGCCTTCGGGTGCGGCAAGACCGTGATCTCGCAGGCGCTCTCCAAGTACTCCAACTCCGACGTCATCGTCTACGTCGGCTGCGGCGAGCGTGGTGAGTGATACAAATAGTTTATAGTCCTCCTGGCCGATTTCTACTACGGCGGCCAATCTCAACAGAGATCAGCCTATCTACGCAGGAGATATTATAGTGCACAAGTGTGAGCGCAATACACAGGTGCACTCACTGTTCCATAAGTTCGGCGAGACTGCAATCCGACATGACCGGAGAGAGATCAGGCGCAGGACCAACGGCTTAACGTGCGCACCGAGGCACGGGGGTGTAACACCGCCAACTTCCCGACTCCGAGCTGTTTTTGAGAAATTCATGACAGAAAATGTCAGAAACAGTTTTTGGCTCGACCTGGGATTCGAACCCTGGACCTCTCGGATGTAAGGCAGAAACTTTGTTATTACACCAACGAGTGATACATTTTAACTCTCGACGAAAAAGAGGGGTGTTATATGTGTGACTCTTATGTCTTTTTGTGTGTGTCTGTCTGGGCATTGCAGCCCCCGAACGGATGGACCGATTTCAAAGAGTTGTTTTTTATTCGAAAGATAATTTAATCACGGTGGTTCTTAGCTGTGGCTGGCAAAATTCAAGTATATAGTATGGAAGCATCTTTTTCTTATTTACAAAAACTAACAAACTTTGAACAAAACTAACTATGGCAATTTTTTATATTGGTTCAAAGTTATGATAAGCCCAAAAGTACGAATGGTACAGAATGCCCTCTGGCGTTAAGTCCACCTATTGTTCGAAGTTTTGTTTTGCAATAAAGCTTAAATATATAAAACTAAATTATTGTAATGTGTTTCAATAGTATCCACAATCTTTTCTAGCAGCCCAATTCCTGTTAAGCTCGACTTTAGTGAGTTTTATCTATTGTAGCGCCGTAATTTGCTAATGAAATATAATGTCCCAAGTAACGAGATTGAACCTCCACCAACCCACGGTTCTGCCTGCCTTGTGGCATATGAACCGAATCACGGGCATACGAACCGAATCATGGGCATACGAACCGAACCACGGGCATACGAACCGAACCACGGGCATACGAACCGAATCATGGGCATACGAACCGAACCACGGGCATACGAACCGAATCATGGGCATACGAACCGAACACAGATGACCTCCAATAGATTCCGTATAGAGGGCCATCAAAAGTCACCGCACATGGTTGTTTTTGCTACCATAAGTGCCGATCTCTCGAGACGCGAAGTTAGTAGCGACCAAACATTGGACCCGTGCGTTACGCGTGTTTTAATACCGTAGAAAATATTGATAGCATAATAAAGTGTTTCAAAATGACTCCATGTTCAATAAAATGGTGTGGAAAGTCAAAGAGAACATCAAATATGAAAAAAGATGGTACCACATTCCATCGGTAAGTATAATAATTTGTAATTACCAGTCTCAAGCAGCTCAAGTTATAATGGTCGAAAAAAGTAATCGTGCATTTTAAAACAAGCGCGCGTTGAAGTCTTTTTGAAAAGTCTCTTTCTCTCAAGTGAAATTTATAATAAGCTATCTCTTTCTTACGTAATACTAGTGATTGCTCAGTACTGACAAAAATATTTATCGATGTATTTTGTTAAAGTGCAATAAAATTTAAACTGTGTGGTGAAATTGCGATTATCGATAAATTTATATCAAAGTATAAGTAAAGTCAATCAGTAATGATTAATTTTCGGCTTCTTACTGCTAATAAGATGATGAATGATTAATTTCAAATCACTTTGTTTGAATTCATACAACATCTCAAAAATCGATCTGATTTCGTACTAAGTAGCGTAAACACTTGTGTTACGGATATCAGACAACAGAGATATTACAAATACATATTTTGGAACATAGAACAAACGCAAATGTTCATCACATGAATGTTTGTCCCAGGTGGAGATCGAACCCACGACCCGTGGCGCTCAAGGCAGGGCCACTACCAATTGCGCCATGGAGCCTGTCGTTTTAATCCATAACTGCAATATATTTATAAAAAAATGTGAAGGGCTAAAAATTTATTTCATGATTTATTTTGAAATGTTTGGATTTGTGCACCTCATTGAGTTCAGTATATGTAGACTATATTGTATGTAAATTGTTGATCCAACATATTGAATGTGTATGGTTTTTTTATACTTATCTTATCCAGTAAGTTATTGTGACAATGCGATAGCTCGTTTTGCATAATTAAATCAAAACTGTCGAAACACCGTGTCCCATCACTATTTGATTACGGGGGCGGAGCAAATGCAAGTTTGACCTTGAACTAACCAATCATAGCAATATGGTCACGCTTCCCGCAACCCGCACCTTCCTCAAACTTTGGTGACTTTGAGACAATACAAAACAACCAACATACGGAATCTATTGGGGGTGATCTGTGGAACCGAACCACGGGCATACGAACCGAACCACGGGCATACGAACCGAATCATGGGCATACGAACCGAAACACGGGCATACGAACCGAATCATGGGCATACGAACCGAACCACGGGCATACGAACCGAATCATGGGCATACGAACCGAACCACGGGCATACGAACCGAACCACGGGCATACGAACCGAATCATGGGCATACGAACCGAACCACGGGCATACGAACCGAACCACGGGCATACGAACCGAATCATGGGCATACGAACCGAACCACGGGCATACGAACCGAACCACGGGCATACGAACCGAATCATGGGCATACGAACCGAACCACGGGCATACGAACCGAACCACGGGCATACGAACCGAACTACGGGCATACGAACCGAATCATGGGCATACGAACCGAACCACGGGCATACGAACCGAACCACGGGCATACGAACCGAACCACGGGCATACGAACCGAACCACAGGCATACGAACCGAATCACGGGAGAGCTCGTGGGTACTGCGTGGCCTCTTTTCCCCTACGTCGCTATCATTCTATGCTCCATACAAAATGTTGTCTTGTTTTTCGTCCCATTTACACGTCTCCCCCTTTCTTCCCAGGTAACGAGATGTCGGAAGTACTGCGTGACTTCCCCGAGCTGTCGGTGGAGATTGATGGCGTAACAGAGTCCATTATGAAGCGCACGGCGCTCGTCGCCAACACCTCCAACATGCCCGTCGCCGCGCGAGAGGCTTCCATCTACACTGGTAACGAAAATCATTATTGCTGTTCCAACAGACATGATGACACCTATCGTAAATGTTTTTAAGATCATGGTGTTTTGAAAACATAACCTCTATGAAGCTAGTAAAACCAATTTACATAGAATTCAATAATAATTCAGTCAATTGACTTCGATTTCTGATACTAAATTATGACGTCAAATTATAGTATTCCCATACAAAATCTAGATAAAGAGTATGTCAACGATTGGTGGTAAGGCAAAGTCGCTTCCCTCGTCTTTTTTTTATTTTTTATAAATAGCTGTCCAAACATTTGGCCTCTATTTCATATGGTGGTTAGTGACGATATAGCTGAAAATGGATCATGTTTGCAGTTCCAAGATACAATTTATGGGGAATTCCCATTCTTTTAAATTTATTTTTTTAAAACTTAAGTTTGGAAAAGTAAATCTGAGTCATTTTGTCAAGTGGGATCATTTAAATTCTGACAATGCCTGTTAATTTTATTCAGTATTAACGTAAAAATGGGTCGTGGCAAATCAGTGGGTGAAGAAGTTCGAAAGTGAATAGTTTGTGATATTGTGTATCTACTTTACCTAATTTTACTTCACATTATTTAATATTATCTTATTTTTCGCACTATTTTACATGGGTCCTATCATCATTAGGTGTTTTGGAAATAATATGCGGGTCCGAATGAATGATGTTTAAATTCTTGCATATTCGAATACTTTATTTATCAATCTTCAAAATCATCTGTTTCTCATAAGAAACATTTTATATTGTGTACGAAAGTTGCAAAATGGTTGTCTGTGATCTTTGACAGTGTGCAGTGGTATCTATTTGGGTAGACAATTTTGAATATTGGAATCAAATTGTTGCAACCACCTATTAAATGACTTATGAATTTATGTCCTTGCATTTGTGTATGTTTCTATGAGTGGATTCTTGAAATAAATGATTTATAATTATTATTATTTTATAAATGAATGATAATTGAACTTATTTATATTTTATTTATTACCATACAGCATAACAGATTTGTACATTATACATAAACAATTATAATTGGTATAGCCTATTATAAGGTTTCCTTAATCATAGTGTAACTTGCAGGCATCACCCTGTCGGAGTACTTCCGCGACATGGGCTACAACGTGTCTATGATGGCGGACTCGACGTCGCGTTGGGCCGAGGCGCTGCGCGAGATCTCGGGCCGACTGGCCGAGATGCCGGCCGACTCCGGCTACCCCGCCTACCTGGGCGCGCGCCTCGCGTCCTTCTACGAGCGCGCCGGCCGCGTCAAGTGTCTGGGCAACCCCGACCGCGAGGGTACGTATTCTTGACCGTGCGTGCGACGTACGATAAACGTATCGCTTCGGCGCTGCGTCGGTTCGACACGAAACATTTGTAGTTAGAGCGGCCTTCAGTATGATTTAATGCAGATTAGTTATATTTCATAAAAGCAGCTATAGGAAAAAATATTACCGGTCAATCCGTTATAGCCATACAGAGCCCCATAATAAAATCTATCAAATTAATATGTACTAATATTATAAAGCTGAAGAGTTGGTTTGTTTTTTTGAACGCGCTAATCTCCGGAACTACTGGTTCGCATTGAAAGATTATTTTTGTGTTGAATAGATCATTTATCGAGAAAGGCTTTAGGCTATATAACATCACGCTGCAACTATTAGGAGCGCAGAAATAATAGAAAATGTGAAAAAAACGTGGAAAATTATTAATCATTGAGAGCTTCCGTTGCGTATGCTGCTAAAACGTTTCAAGATACCAAAAATATATGTATGAAAGAATTATTCCTCTTAAAAATGTCTGCAACAGGATATGTCTAGGCCCAAAAAAACTATTCCACGCGGACGAAGTCGCGGGCACAGCTAGTAGAGAAATACAAACTTTTATCACTATGAAACACATCGCCGGAAGAATGGAATATGTTTTATGTTAGTTGACCGTGTACCAACTCGGCAGGCTCGGTGTCGATCGTGGGCGCCGTGTCCCCGCCCGGCGGCGACTTCTCGGACCCGGTGACGGCGGCGACGCTGGGCATCGTGCAGGTGTTCTGGGGCCTCGACAAGAAGCTGGCGCAGCGCAAGCACTTCCCCTCCATCAACTGGCTCATCTCCTACTCCAAGTACATGCGCGCGCTCGACGACTTCTACGAGAAGAACTACCCCGACTTCGTGCCGCTCAGGACCAAGGTACGATAACTAATTTTTTTAATGACTTTTTTAATATTCCCATGCTGTATGGTGTAGTGCCGTGAGCACCGGTTTCAGTGGGGTGTGCACGAACATTTTCGTAACGTATTCGTTTTGTCAAAACGTCACAAACTGACAGTTTCCCCATACAAATTGACAAGCTAACGATAAGTAAACGTTACGAATACGTTACGGTAGGTTTTCGTGCTCACCCCACTAGGTGTATCTACGAGGTACCGGGTTCGAGCCCCGGACGAAGATAAAGTTAAACCAATTTCTAATGTTGTAACGGATCTGGCTGTTTGTGGTGCCTTCATACCCATAACACAAGGGCTTAAGCTACTTATTTTGGGATCAGAGCAATGTATTGTATGTGATAATATCGCCATTTATTTATTTATGTCTATGCTGCTTAAGGCCAAGACATACTCGTAATAGAGTAGTAAATATTTAAAAGTCAAAGTTGGTATAAATAACTCTTTTTTTGCATCGTGGTATGAATGTACTTCACATATCAAATCGGTTTTAGTACCATTTTGATGAGCTCTAGCCAGAAATAAAATTCAAGGGTCACATTTTTTGTACATTTAAATACAAAAAAATGTGACCCTTGAATTTTATTTACTAAAAAAAATATATAAAGCAGCAAAAATAAATCGCTGGCTAAAGGAGCACCGTCGTACAAAAATAAATGTCCTAATTTCGCGATGAGTATTTATTTATTTAACGTCACACTCGACGCTTGCCTTCCAGGTCAAGGAGATCCTGCAAGAAGAAGAGGACTTGTCGGAAATCGTACAGCTGGTCGGCAAGGCGTCGCTCGCCGAGACCGACAAGATCACGCTCGAGGTCGCCAAGCTGCTCAAGGACGACTTCCTGCAGCAGAACAGGTGACAGTTACAATAGCCCAACGTAGCACAACGGGTTTATTACGTCACGACACAGTCAGTAACAGCAATAATGGATAGTTAAATACGACAGCGAACGACGGTTTTATAATGCAGTCGGTGTGAACATACAGTACGGCGAGTCGACCGGGCACAGCGCCATCTATTGGTACAATAGTGAACTATCATATCATAACTTAAATCTAGTGACTTATCTATCACAAGTGCGTAATACAGTTGTATTACAAAACAACGATGAGTTGTAACATCAAATATGCGAGGTGAGATTTCACCATATCACTACAGAAAGATATTAGCAGTAGACAACCATTTTGGTGTAATGGTCAATAAGTTTACTATTAACCAAGGGGTCGCGGGTTCGATCTCCGTACTGTACAAACATTTGTGTGCTTGATCATGTCTGTTTGTACTGATCTGGGTAATATATGTATTTATTTAAGTTTATTTGTAATACCACTGTTGATTCTGATATCTGTAACACAAGTGCTTTCTTATCATGGAGTCAGATCAATGTATGTGATGTAGTTGTATAATATTACATAATTATACATATACACCGTGCTTTTTTAACCGTCTTAAAGCCGAAGGTTACTTAAAGTCTCCAAAAACTACTTGCTATTCGTGAAATAAAACGTGATTATTATTAAGATATCAAAGCTTAAGAAATTTAAAAAAATATAAGCATAATTTTGTACGAAACATCCTGTGACAAGCACGCCGCGCGGGTCATTGACTCGGCTGTCTAACACTACTGACCTAGTTTTACGCACGGATATCTAATAGTTTTTTTAGAGAAAGGGGTGGGTGTCACAAAGGATTTGCGCTAGCGCATGATTGGGTAGCGGTCCACGTGGACTATCTTAGATTGGCTAACGTTGCGGCACGCGTAGAGGCGGCAATGTTAAGGAATGCATTGTTGAAAACGTAAACATTATGCACAGGATGATACATTACGTAACATTACTATTTAGAATTTTTACACAAAAATTATATTGAGTGAAAAAAATATGATAGCATGTCCTAGAGGTTTATTAAGATGGTTACATAACGTAGGTTTCGGCTTTAAGACGGTTAAAAAAGCACGGTGTATATAGAGATGAAGCTAATTTTTTTATTACAATGTTCCAGCTACTCGGCGTACGACCGCTTCTGCCCGTTCTACAAGACGGTCGGCATGCTGAAGAACGTGATCGCGTTCTACGACATGTCGCGGCACGCGGTCGAGTCCACGGCGCAGTCCGACAACAAGGTCACGTGGAACGTCATCCGCGACGCCATGGGCAACGTGCTCTACCAGCTCTCCTCCATGAAGTTCAAGGTATGAGCTTTTTGACGTGACAACGTCTTATAAATCGATGGAGCCGGCTGCACGCACCAAAAAACATGACGCATGCGGTGTTACCTCGCTCTGAGGCGTTCCATTCAAGGCTTGAAGTGCAAGCGAGAGCGCGGAACGAGTGGCAAAGAGGCAACGTGACAAAGACGTTGTCACGTTCAACTATCGTCAGTAAACCGACTTTACAGACAACCGATTTTTTTTAAACAATACTGCGGTTTAGTTTACTGTATGTGCACCGCCTGTATGTTTTTGCTTGGACCTGTGGTTGACTGGTAGAGAACGCCTCCGGCATTAGGTCCGCCACTGTACACAAGTTTGTGCAAAAGTTTTTTAAATAAATAAAGTAAAATAAATTTAGAATTAAAAAAAGGTTTTTATACTATTCGTCTTTTTTACAAAGTTAAACAGCCAGAGTTATGCTGAATTTACGGGGTTACAGGTGTGGTCTTGTAGATGCATTCGTTCATGGGTTATTGGGAGGCTAATTATTGACGGATTGTGGAAACATAGTAAACATATATTAGACTAAAATTAAGAAATCGAATCGAATGTTAGGCTTACTAATTGAAGAACAAAACATATACAATTTTGTCAGTTAATGATCATCTAAAACATTTTAAAGTGTAAACTCATTCCACTACTTCAATGTTCTAACAGAGTCAGAGTACACAGCTAGGCTACAATTATCATCTACACCCAAGTTGTGACCTAGTCATCCTATTTCATGAGCGTACAATTGCACTCAGCGGTCCTTTTTTACGCTGATTTTTATTTTTATAAATAAATTAGCTAACAAATACTTCCCCCGTGTTATTGCAGGACCCCGTGAAAGACGGCGAGGCGAAGATCAAGGCCGACTTCGACCAGCTGCTCGAGGACATGTCCGCCGCCTTCCGCAACCTCGAGGACTAGGCTCCACCCACACCCGCACCCACACCCCCACACCCGCACGGCGCGGACGCACTACGGATACCTAACGTAGCATAAAACACTATTTTGTAAATACTTTTCAACTTGCCCCTTTGTAGAAAAACTGTATTATTGTTAACGCTTGAAGTTGAAGATTTAAGAAATTAAGTGTGGCCTAAACGTATGCCAGATTATAGCGAGCGATCACCGATACTACTGCCGCTCGCCGTTCGCGCCGATTATTGTTACTGTAGAAGTGATGTATGTTACGCAGTCTGTAGAGTGCATAGGTTCCAATTCGTGTTACAATCAGAATTCATGATTCCATTGTTGAATTTCAAATCATAGACTAAATGATATGTTTTATAGTAGCGCGCGCGCAGGGACCCGGTGTACATAGCCCTGCGGGCCCCTCCCCCCGCGCTACGCTGTCTAGTTGTTATTTATATTATTATTAAAAAATATACTATTTATATACACTAACGATGAATTTTTTCGCCCATGATATTCGTGTGAATTTTCAATATTTTTGAACCCTCTTGCATTCCATTTTTAGTGTTGGATAACCGATACCATTGCTTGTTATTTGACGCTTCTATGAGATCACGGTTCAGCTGTGGGTTAGTTTTCAGTATTAGCCGGGCCCATGCCCGCCGCGGCACGCTAACTCGATTTCAGTGAGCTATGTACAAATGTATTCTACGCAACAAAGTATATACTTGCTGTTTGGATTTCTGTGACGTTACGTGTTGAGAGGAGACGAAAGATATTATAATAAATATATAAAGTGTATCCTATTTGTTTTATTGTAATTCATTGAAAACAATCTCGATCGGGCATTGGAATTTTGTACCTCATCAGAAAACTTTCTAAAACGACTATATCATCAACAAACGGACCGTTTAATTATCAAATCAAGAACTCATTACGCCAATAACTTTTAATAGCTCTATAATATCCAGTGTCACAAATCATACCCTGAATTATCTAGGGTTCTTTTCATTTCCCAGAACCTAAGTTACTTAGCCGTTTCCGGAAAAGGCAGAAATGTCAAATTTTAGCAAACCTGTCACTACAGAGATAGGCAGACAAAGATGTTAGAAGTAATATTATGTTCATTTATTAGTATTAAGTATTATTGAAGTGAAAACTTCTTTAGCGGTGTTGAGCACTTTTGTGGCATGGGTAGAAACTGTGAAACTCGCGTCAGGTCACGTGATGCTGATCGAAAAACCGTAAGACGGTTGTTAAGTTTTCACTTCTGCCGGCACTCCCGGAGTGCAACCCGTGTTTTTTTATATTCTTCCGGAACATCATTCCAGCGAGTCTATATCGAGCATTTCGAGAAAGACAACTTTTCTCGAAAAAGGTTATAAGTTTTCAGGACCTCGTAGTTTACTTCCGGCGTTTCATTTCCGCAAAGTCACCAGCATTTTCCGGAACAGGATCCACTTCCCGAAAACAAGTAATTTTCGGACTAGAATTAAACCGGAAATATAGTTTAATTTTGGAAACCAGAATAGAGTACGTCACATCCGCAACAATATTTCTGTTGTAACGCCATCTATCGTCGAGTAGAATATGTTGTGGTTGGTGTTCAAATGAACTCCTGAATAGCTGAGTAAATATATTCCTTGTGCATAGCTCTGTGTTCCTGGTACTTTGGTGCACAAACGTGTCTGTGGTGCTGCTTATTCTTTCAACTTTCTACTTTACAATGTGACTTCGCTTCCGTGCGAGACGAAGTCTGGTGGGTTCGAGTCCCGCCTTTGGCAGTGCGTTTTTTTCTTTAAGTGTGTTTTAATTTCACATTGAACAGTTTTCATAGTTAGTGCTAAAATATAATAACTTATCTTTTTACTTTGTCCAAACTCAGCTATGCGAAGCATGGAGTCAAGTATGGAGACGCTTCAGGAGAAGAATTTGTAATGTTGCGAGGGGGGTTAGATTAGGTCATTCATTTATTTAGTACTAGCTGTGCCCGCGACTTCGTACGCGTGGAATAGTTTTTTTTTTAAGTTTATTTTTCAAATGTATATACCACAATTTATTTGCACTATTCTGCCAAACTATTTTGGGCATAGACATATTCTGTCGCAGACATTTTTTTTAAGGTCATTTTAAGAGGAATAATTCTTTCATATATATTTTGGTATCTAAAACCGTTTTATTTCTATCCTTCTTTACCTTCCAAGTAATGTTGAGTCAAATAAAAAAAAGTCCCATTAAAATCGGTTTAGTAGATTCTGAGATTCAATTTCCTGCCTGCCCCCTAAGTTCATCGGCGTGATTATTTATATCCCAGTTTACTCTCCAGGTGATACTGAGTCAAATAAAAAAAGTCCCGTCAAAATCGATCCAGTAGATTCTGAGATTAGCCCGGACAAACAGACAGACAGACAGACAGACAGACAGACAAAATTTTTAAAAATTGTTGTTTTGGCTTCTATTACGGTAATTAAGACCCCCTGTACAATTTTTCATAAAAATCTTCAATGTACAGAAATCGATCTTTTACAGTCTTATTATATGTATAGATACTAGCTGTGCCCGCGACTTCGTACGCGTGGAATAGTTTTTTTTTTAAGTTTATTTTTCAAATGTATATACCACAATTTATTTGCACTATTCTGCCAAACTATTTTGGGCATAGACATATTCTGTCGCAGACATTTTTTTTAAGGTCATTTTAAGAGGAATAATTCTTTCATATATATTTTGGTATCTAAAACCGTTTTATTTCTATCCTTCTTTACCTTCCAAGTAATGTTGAGTCAAATAAAAAAAAGTCCCATTAAAATCGGTTTAGTAGATTCTGAGATTCAATTTCCTGCCTGCCCCCTAAGTTCATCGGCGTGATTATTTATATCCCAGTTTACTCTCCAGGTGATACTGAGTCAAATAAAAAAAGTCCCGTCAAAATCGGTCCAGTAGATTCTGAGATTAGCCCGGACAAACAGACAGACAGACAGACAGACAAAATTTTTAAAAATTGTTGTTTTGGCTTCTATTACGGTAATTAAGACCCCCTGTACAATTTTTCATAAAAATCTTCAATGTACAGAAATCGATCTTTTACAGTCTTATTATATGTATAGATACCGTCTAGCTTACTGGCATTGCTGACTGGATATTTTGATTAATACTTTTATCATTGTGACCAACACCAAATTACTGGACCACCACCTAAGCAAGCATGAATTATTTTCCGCAACCCTTGGTAGTCTATAAATTTTTGCTATGACAAAACGACAGAGATTCACTTTCAGACTTTTCAATATGTACTCATCCCCAAGGCCTTTTGTGTGTGGCAGGCAATATAAATCTCTATATATATAAAATTCTCGTGTCACAATGTTTGTTCCCGTACTCCTCCGAAACGGGTTGAACGATTCTCATGAAATTTTGTGAGCATATTGAGTAGGTCTGAGAATCGGCTAACATCTCATTTTTATACCCCTTAGTGATAAGGGTAGTCCATACTTTACATTTATATGGCAAAACAACGTTTGCCGGGTCAGCTAGTAAATTAAAAATGAACAGTGAACACAGATATGGATCATCCATTTCATTCATCATTCATGATATCTGATAGTTTGCAGGCATGCTATTTCAATAGTCATCTGTGCATCAAAAGAACCAGGATAACAGAGCTGCGCAGGACTTCACTGGTAAACTTATTCTACTCAACATACGCATTTTGTCACTGTCTTGGATATAGCAATACGGTAGTTGACACCACCAATCGTTGACGTACTTTTTATCAACTGTCAAAACGCTTTTCTTCATAGAGTTTGTATGGGAATAACACACTTTGACGTCATCGCGTGCAATGCCGACTGAGTGACTAATTATCATTTGAATTCCAATTAAAAATCAAGTAATACGAACTGCAGAAAAATATTAGTGTAAAGGCATCTGAAATTATGAATTATTTTAGAGAAAATCAGTTTTTGAATATTTCTTTCATAGTGGAAACAAGCCTACATATCCTTTTTCTCCCTTCTTGATTTTTCGAAGGAGTTTGAGACTATTCTTCATCTCTTTCTTTCATGTATGAAATCCGCAATTTGTCTCGTTCTTTATTTCTTTCACGGATATGACGTACTGACCTATCATCGTAAAAAAATTCTACTCGCAGATAGATGGCGTTTGTGGCTATGGGTAGCATAAAGATCCTACTAATGTTGTGAGTTAATAAGTGTCCCAAATAATCGCTAGATGTCGTTAGTAAATATTTTCTATCATAAATTACAATTTATATTGCAAGGTGGGTATATATAAGTTTCGTGTTTCTAAATATAAATAATAAAAAAAAATCCACGGGTTGCACTCCGGGAGTGCCGGCAGAAGTGAAAACTTAACAACCGTCTTACGGTTTTTCGATCAGCATCACGTGACCTGACGCGAGTTTCACAGTTTCTACCCATGCCACAAAAGTGCTCAACGCCGCTAAAGAAGTTTTCACTTCAAAAACACGGGTTGCACTCCGGGAGTGCCGGCAGAAGTGAAAACTTGATTATTAACGTTGTGCATTTTTGATTTATTTGAACCGTCTTACGGTTTTTCGATCAGCATCACGTGACCTGACGCGAGTTTCACAGTTTGTACCCATGCCACAAAACTGCTCAACGCCGCTAAAGAAGTTTTCACTTCAAAAAACACGGGTTGCACTCCGGGAGTGCCGGCAGAAGTGAAAACTTGATTATTAACGTTGTGCATTTTTGATTTATTTGAACCGTCTTACGGTTTTTCGATAAGCATCACGTGACCTGACGCGAGTTTCACAGTTTCTACCCATGCCACAAAAGTGCTCAACGCCGCTAAAGAAGTTTTCACTTCAAAAAAACTAACACGGGTTGCACTCCGGGAGTGCCGGCAGAAGTGAAAACTTAACAACCGTCTTACGGTTTTTCGATCAGCATCACGTGACCTGACGCGAGTTTCACAGTTTCTACCCATGCCACAAAAGTGCTCAACGCCGCTAAAGAAGTTTTCACTTCAAAAACACGGGTTGCACTCCGGGAGTGCCGGCAGAAGTGAAAACTTGATTATTAACGTTGTGCATTTTTGATGTATTTGAACCGTCTTACGGTTTTTCGATCAGCATCACGTGACCTGACGCGAGTTTCACAGTTTCTACCCATGCCACAAAAGTGCTCAACGCCGCTAAAGAAGTTTTCACTTCAAAAATAAATTACATTTATGTATCCAGCGCTATTCAATGTAAAAACTCCTTTTCAATGTCAAGTTCTTTCTATACGTCTTCTTTCTGTCACACACACGTATGTCAAACAACAGACGTTGTTAGCAGTTTTTCTGGTGCATATTTTAACGGAGTTTTATTTATTATTTAGTGTTTTCAGTTTAACAACATCAGGATGCCGCGCGTGATCGACGATCCGAACATGAGCGACACCACGCTCCTGGTGAGCGTGGAGGACCTCATCAACATGGCCATGGGGCCCAGTGAGGTGAGCACCCTTGCAGGCATCAACTTCTGCTTTAACAACCACCAGCTTTACTGCTAGTGTAAATTGATCTATGTCTATGAAACAGACGAACGTCCACTCTATAAGTTTAAGAAGGTAAGTGATGTACCTCCACAGTTAGCGTCCGTACCCTAGGACTCTAGACCCTTACAAAATGTACTTCGGGACATAATCATAAAAGGGAGCAATTTGGTAGGATAGCAGCACTCAGGTCCTGCAGAAAATTAGTATCAAGTCAACAGTTAGGTGGCGTGGTTACCGCTACCAGTTACGCAGACCCACTTTTTTTCTTTGTGTCAATTTTCCAGAAAAACACAGTGAACTTCAAGCTGATCCAGACTGTGCTACACATCCTGGCGCGACAGATGCGGATGCTGGAGCAGCGAGTCGAGATCCGCGTCACGGACGAGCGCGAGCGGCACAAGGGCTCCCCCCGCCGTGCCATGCACGACATCAAGGAGGAACGCAAGAGCCGGTCCCCGGAGAAGAGACACTCCAAAGAAAGATCCGCCGAGAAAATCGAAAAAGCAGCGCTGAAAGAAAAGGAAAAAGCAGAACGCGCTGCCTCTAAAGACAGGGAAAAAGCGGACAGAGCCGTCTCCAAGGAACGAGAGAAAGCAGAAAAGGCTGCTGCTAAGGAAAGGGAAAGGGAAGATAAGGCTGCGGCCAAGGAAAGAGAGAAAGGAGAAAGAGCTGCGTCTAAAGAAAGAGAAAAAGCGGAGAAAGCGGCTGCGAAGGAAGAAAGAGCTGCATCAAAAGAGAGGGAGAAGGCGGAAAAAGCAGCCGAGAAGGACCGGGCGAAAGCTGACAAAGCGGCTGCGAAGGAAAAAGAAAAAGAAGAGAGAGCTGCTTCCAGGGAACGCGAAAAGGCTGAAAAAGCAGCGGAGAAAGGCGACAAAACTGCGACGAAGGAAAAAGAGGACGCAAAAGACAAAGAAAAGGAAGAAAAACCTGCTGTTAAAGATAAGGGAAAACCTGACCAGGAGAAGGAAAAGGCTGCAGCTAAGCCAGACAAAGCAGCTGCTAAGGACCAAAAAGAAGACAAAACGACACCCAAGGACAAGACGAAGGCTGAAAAGGGAGATCCAAAGGCGCGGTCCAAATCGGTAAGACTTTAAAGTCACATTAATACCGATTCACAAGAAAATACGATCTGAAAATAATGAAACTTGTTTGCTTTCCAGACAGACAAAAAAGGCAAAGCCGCGTCGGACACAAGTATTGTAGTTTCAGGTAGGTATTTTTGTAATTGCGTGTATCTAGCTATCTATATTTTACCCTTAATAGTTGACCCAAAAACCTTTCACACAATGAGATGATGCAGATAAAAACATAGGCTCAAACGTTGATTTGTGCTTTTTTATAACGGCCAATAGAGTCACTTTTTGGGTCAACTATTCCCTACTTCTGAGATTCGATAACATCTCAATTTGAGTTTACAATAAAAATCTAATTTAATAAATGTGGGTGGTTCAAAATTATAATTAGTGGTTCAAAAACACTATAATATTTAAATAACATTTTCCTTTTGCTTGCAGAAGTGGAGCGTCGAAAAGAGAAGGTGTTAGTCGGTAAATATTGCGTTTATGTGTGATGTGTGTTCTTTCCTTGTTTGGCGAGTGGTGTTTGACTGTTTGCTTGTTGCAGTGGAGAAAGGGCCCACTACGAGACCTGGTCAGTTGAGTGCACTTCACATTATGGTTTGCTTTACTTATTAGTTATCGAAACAACAGTACGGTTACAAATAGGTGATCGATCTTTTCAGTAAGGTTTTTTTAGCCATTTTAATAGATAAGATGGTAGGAAAATTCCACCAGCTTGGGATCCTGTTTTAGCCAAGACTCAAGCTCGACCCCGCACTGCAAGACCTCAAGATACTGTTATCTACTGTCTGCCTACTGTCATGTCTGCTGTTCGCGTAAACCGAAGAAATAAATAGTTTAGATTTATTTATTGTTCGCAAAATCCACAACTCTTAAGAAACAGATATCAAAAGATTTCGTTATTAGTCGTCTGAGTGCACTCGTAGCAGGTACTGAGATAGCAAGTCCAAATAAAACAAGTCTAAAATGATCAATGGTAGATCAGTGACAAGAAGGAACTAATAATGGTTTTTCAGACTAACATGATGTCATGTAAAAGTTAATAGGGGCCTATTTACTTTTACTTGACTTCAATTGGATTTGTTTTATTTGGACTTGCTATCTCAGTACCTGCTACGAGTAGTTCATTAGTTCACAATATTAAAAATGCTTTCTTGAGAAGAAATCGACAAGTCGTACGGATTTAATGACACATAGCTGTGAAATGCTCGGGCTAGTAAATACACTAAGTAGAATTGTTCTAGTAGTATTTTTCATTACCTGATTCCCTCAGACGCCCGCCGCGAGAGTATCGAAGTGGTGACCCGATCTCAGTTCGACATCGTCCAGGCGATGGTGAAGGAGCTGTCGCAGCGCGCCGGCCCGCCGCCCGCCCCCGCGCTGCCGGATAATAAGAAACTCATGAACGACCTGGCCAGGGGCAGCGCTTCGTTGACGGACACCATGCAAGCTATGCAGGTAAGCAACTTTGTGGGGGGCAAAAGGGCACTGTAGCGACGTTGCAGACTACGGTCAAACCTGCGCTCCTAGCCTTTGTGAAATGAAATGAAATTCGTTTATTATTGCAAGAATACAGGTTTTAAAGATTTTAATGTTATCGTAAGTTAGTACAAGTGTGACTCGGGGGTTGGCAGACCGCGGCTCTTCCATAGGATTAATATGGCTTCTTCTTACACTCACTCACTGCCTAACAGTACCGCTTTAGCACAAAAAAAACACCTAAACAATATAAAACAACTGAATTCAATGTCATCTTGCGCGCTTCAACTCTGTTACCCCGCCGCCCGGCATGTCCGGCCGCTCTCTGAAAGTATGAGAAAATCTACAAGCTGGATATTTAGCTCATCTGATTGGTAAGTCTGCCGACCCCTGCCCTAGACAAAGTAACATGGCATTGTCGATTGACCTAGCCATGACATTTTGTCTAGAAGCCCTAGACGGCAAGCTCCTAATGCCTCTCATTCACATATATTTCAAAACAAGTTAGTGTTTTTTCTCTAAAATGTGTTATTTACTAGATTTATTATTTGCATGTAAAATGTTTGCATCTGAAAGGTGACAGCGCGCATCCGTGCAGCTGAGAACGCAATCAGTCGTATGGGTGAGATGCTGACGGCGCTCGCGGCGGCCGGCGCGCTGCCCGAGGACTTCGCCGTCGAGGACATCAAGTTTGAACCGCCTCGCGAAGCCGTCGCAGCTCCGTCGGAACCGGGGGGCGATGATGCTGATGCTGAGGCGGTGAGAAAGCTAGCGTTGTTACACAATACTTTTTGCAATGATATATTGGGTGAGCTAAGAAATGTTGACTGCTCTTTAGGTGGCCAGCGACGTCATACAACTTACGATGCGGTGCTGCTTCGCATAAATTTTTGGCATTCCTAATTTGAATCCTAAGATATAAAAAAAAATAAAAAAAAATGTTTATTTCAGACTATGAAGCGTCCATATAGTTGTAAGTAACACAAGAAAATTTATAAAAGCTTATAAAACTAAGTTAGTATGAATTAGACATTTCTACAATTAATTTAGATATTTGCCTGCACTGCCCGGCACCCCGGCTACATGTGTGTGTGTGTACACCCAATGGCGCAGTATCGGACAGTCAGGCTTATTATTAATTGTTTTTAGTATGCTGTTGGCGCTCCCACGCACCGTGCGCAGAAGGGATGCGGTTCGCTTACGCAGTACGGTATAAAAACCATCGGTGTGTGCCAGAGCGAACATCCCCGATGCCACTCCATACACACACATATAACACTCCTAGTGTCAGATCCACTCTAGCAAAACAACACTTCCTTTATATGGAGCCACGACTTTACAACATGATAATCCTATTAAATAATGACATCACACGAGTTACTTCCAGGACATTTAAACAAATTACCATAAAATGGCTCGATCAATTCACATACGACAGCTTAGAAAAAAATATCTACTCAATTACCGGACATTCTTAATATACAAATGTATCACAAATAAACACACACACACACACACACACACAAACTAACACACACGCCCGTACGTACACATTCATACATTAAATAAATTAATACAATTGCTTTATTAAGATGGCTAGATGGACAGACGACCTGAAGAAGGCAGCTGGTAGTGAGTGAATGCAAAGGGCGGGAGATCGTGCGCTGTGGCGCTCCTTGGGGGAGGCCTATGTCCAGCGGTGGACTGTGACAGGCTCAAATGATGATGATGCTTTATTAAGCTTTTGTGGAGGACTGACGGACTGACTCTCGTAGGACGGGGAAACCTTTTACGAGAGCAAATCAAATATTGTATACATATAAGTGTGTTTTTAAAGAAATAACATTTTTAAATAATTTTTCATTCAGGTCTTCATACTAGACTCATGCCAGTGATAATCAATTGCTATCGTTAAAAAACGTTTTCACTGATTGGTGCCTCCGTTTTTCCATTCTTTCCAAAACATAGCTCTTATTTATTTCAATCACTAGAAACGAGTAGCCGGCCTCGCCCGCAAGTCGGTCGCCATCGACCCACTCACGATGCCCTCCCAGCCGGAGCTGCGAGCTCGTCCCTCTACCAGCGTGACCGGCCGCGCTTCCACCGCCTCTGCGGGGCGCCCGTCGCTATCCGCTAGGAAGTCTATTGGTGGCATGGCCAGACCTTCGACGGCTGCGGGAGCGTCGACGATCGGCCTGCCGGGAGTCACTCATCCAGAAATGGAGTAAGTTGTTTTAACTTGGTGAATCTCGCTGTCGCGGTAACCGACCGCGCCGTCGGTTGTCCGTCAGTCACACAGAAGGCGTCTACTGCCATTGTCTTCTACTGCCGTAGATTGCTTCGTAATCACCATATGTGTGACTGAGCACTGGTATAGGGACTATGAATTAATGTTAAGTATTGACAATTATAAGGTCGGTAGTTCGTTCACAAGGGAGACTACAACTAGAGGTGGGTCACTTATTCTATTGAAAAATCAATTTAACTGTAAAGAACGAAAAGATATTGTATCTCTCTCCATTGAGCGAACTATTGAACTTGCGTGTGTTGAACTAGATCAATATATTGTCATAAGCGTATATAGCCCGCCAGACGCTAATTACCAACTTTTTGAAGACACTATGGATAAAGTCTTATCAAAAGCATCAAAATCAAAAAAGAATTTAGTAGTATGCGGTGATTTTAATATAGACATATTAAAAAAACACAAATTTCTATGAGATTTCTTAATCTCTTTGAATCGTATAACCTAAATAATGTTTTTGAAGAACCTACCAGAGTGACTCCAACAACGGCTACTTGCATAGATAATATTTTTTGTGATGTCAAAATAACAAATAAATCTATTTTACAATGTCTAAGCTCCGATCATAGAGCACAAAAGGTCACATTTCCGTCTGGTCCGGCCTTGAGCGTAGTAGATATAGTGTATAGACCAGTCACTGCAAACAGGATAAATAGATTTCAGGATAGGATTTTTGATGGTGTGAAAACATTAATTCCAAACAGTAGTAGTAACGTAGACAACTTATACGAAGATCTTTTTAACTTAATTAAAAGCAAATTCGCATCAATTTTCACAAAAAAAAGGTTAAGTCTAATCGGTTTACAAGTAAGTTTAATGAATGGGCTACACCAGGTATTTATAAAAGCAGGAATAAGTTATATGATCTGTATAGTATTAGAGAACATTCTCAGGACCCACATATTATAGAATATGTTAAAAAATATTCAAAAATCTTTAAAAAAGTTTGTGCCCAAGCAAAGACGAATCATCTTCGTAGGATAGTTTCAGGTTCAAAAAATAAAGCCAAAGCTACCTGGAATATCATAAACAAAGAAACCGGTAAAGATAAAACATAAGATCGTTCATATTCATTAAAAGACGGAGGTAAACTAGTTAAATCTGATGCAGAAGTAGCTAATATTTTTGAAAAGTTCTTTGCTAATATAGCACCATCTACTACTAAAGAACTTAACTCTTCTGCAGAACTGTCTGAATCCATTCTCAAATTCAATATTGATGAGTGTGATTCACCACTATACTTTAGATACGTAAGCACTGATGTAATTATGAACGCATTCAATGAAATAAATATGAAAAAAACCGAGGATCTTTGGGGAATATCCGTATGTATCATTAAAACTATTATTGAATTCATAGCACCTCTTTTAGCGATCATTTTTAACAAATGTATTGATGAAGGAAAATTCCCAAATTTAATGAAATTTAGTAAAATAGTACCGTTATTCAAATCTGGTGACAAAAATAACCCCTCAAATTTTCGACCAATATCAATCTTACCGGTTCTAAGTAAATTTTTTGAAAAGATTATATTCAATCAGCTACTATTTCACTTCACATCAAACAATTTATTGCATAATAAACAATTTGGTTTTACAAAGGGTCGCAGTACTGCTGATGCTGGAGTCGCTCTGTTGAAACATATATTTGATGCCTATGATAGTAAGCATGATGCTGTGGGAATTTTTTGTGACCTCTCTAAAGCGTTTGATTGTGTTGACCATGAGACCCTGTTGAGAAAACTACGCCATTATGGTGAATCAACTGATGCATGTAACTTATTTAATTCATATCTCACTGAGAGAACACAAAAGGTTTCTATCAATGGAGCAGAGTCTCCTGGAGCACCTCTCACTATGGGTGTGCCCCAGGGTTCGATATTGGGACCGTTACTGTTTCTGATATATATTAATGACCTTCCATACTTTGTCGACGGTGCTTGTGAGATAGTGTTATTTGCTGATGATACTTCACTACTTTTTAAAACTCCAAGGGGTAAAGAATCGTTTGACGATGTAAATGGTACTCTCTCGCCAGTACTTCATTGGTTCACCGTTAACAATTTATTGCTTAACGCGACCAAAACTAAATGCATTAAGTTTACAATGCCCAATGTCCGACAAGTTCCAACAAAGGTTGTTGTTAAGGATGAACAACTAGTTACTTCAAATACTGCAACTTTTTTGGGAATTACTTTAGATGATAAGCTCCAGTGGGGTCCTCATATCATGACCTTATCAAAGAGAATAAGCTCCGCTGCATACGCTGTAAGAAAGATAAGGTTTCTGACTGATGTTGAAACGGCAAGACTAGTTTATTTTAGTTATTTTCACAGTATCATGTCATACGGCATCTTACTATGGGGCTCAGCTGCAGATATAGAGACAATTTTCGTATTGCAGAAACGAGCCGTGCGGGCTATTTATAAACTTAAATCAAATGAAACACTTAGAGAATTGTTTAAAGAAGTTAAAATACTTACAGTTTACTCGCAATACATTTACGAAAACCTAATTTACGTTCGAAAAAACTGACACTTATTTCCTAAAAATAGCGATTTGCATAACTTCAACACAAGACAAAAAAATAGGCTTGCCGTTCCACATTTTAGGCTTCATAAGGTTGGTCACTCATTTATGGGTAGATGTGTATCATTTTTTAATAAATTACCTGAAAATTTAATTTCATTGCCTTTAGATAAATTTAAAACAGTTGTTAAAGATGTATTAATGTCGAAAGGATATTATAAAATTGATGATTATATAAATGACAAAGATATATGGAAATGTTTAAATGCAAACAATTACAATTATTGTAAATCAATTTTGAAAAGAGGCAATGACAATAGTGACTGAGTTTCTTGCGCCGCTTCTTCTCAGCACTGGCCCAAATTGTCCCGAAGCGGTGGTAGGGTTAATTTATATGTTGGGACGTGTAAAAGTGCTAGTTCTTAGCCTACTTACAGAAATAAATGAATTTTATTGAATTTTTTATTGAATTTTCATAAGCAGCTGCAATAAGTCCAATACTGAAAACAGGTCTTCCTTGCTACTCATGGAACGGTATTTTTTGATCGGCTTTAGAGCTCGCTCGGCTGTTTGGGTTTATATTGTTAGTGTCAGAAGCTGACGTTCATATAGTGCGAAGTTGTTTTATTCTCATGTTTTGTTGGCATGCAGTTCTGCAATTCGTGGGTTAAGAGACGATTTGACCAAAACTGTTCAGAACATGACTACGAAGGCCACGTCCGTCGCCGAAAACGCAGCCGCCTCTGCCAAATCTGTTTGTAAGTCAACACTTCCTATAAATATTAACATTTGCTGTACACGGCGTAGTACTCATCTTATCTGTATTATTGGTGGTACTGACCATAACATAACTGTTCTTATTGTAGCCGAAAAGCTGGAAATTGCTCTAACACTGGACAGCAGAATATCAACGTTGCATTCCCTGGTGTCCGACTACGCAGAACAACTCAGCGGATTCGATTCTGGTCTTACTACTCAGGTATATTGCATAGAACTTTTCAGAAATTGCTTACACTTGTTTGTCTTTGTTGTTTGTTTACTTGCTTGACAATTATTTGGTGTGTTTTCGATTATAGATGTCAAGTTTCCGCGATCAAATGATTCAAATGAAGGCTGAGCTCGGGGCGGGACTGAAACAGCTCGAGCAAGTTAACAACAACGCCGAGACAGCTGGTAAGAGAATGGTCAAGATTTCTCCTTGTTCCTTCAAGAGTTCCTTGTGGGTCTCATGACCTTACTTACACTTACACTTATTCACGTCCCAACAAATCAATTGGGGCAATATGCTAGTTTTGAGAACAAGCAGCGCATCAAACTCAAGCAATATGATTAGTCCTCCTGGCCGATTTCAACTACGGCGGTCAATCTCAACAGAGATCCGCCAACTACGCAGGAGATATTATAGTACACAGGTGTGAGCGCAATAAACAGGTGCACTCACTGTTCCATCACTCTCAAAGTTCGGTGAGACGGCAATCCGACATGACCCGGTGAGAGATCAGGCGCAGGACCAACGGCTTAACGTGCTTTCCGAGGCACGGGGGTGTAACACCGCCAAATTCCCGACTCCGAGCTGTTTTTGAGAAAATCTCAGAAACAATTTTGGCTCGACCTGGGATTCGAACCCTGGACCTCTCGGACGTGAGGCTGACACTTTGCCATTACACCAACGAGGCAGTCACAAGCAATATTATCAGTGCTTTTAGAACATTGTCTTTGTGGAAAGTTGGTGTGGCATATAATTTGTTTGTAGCTGTGATGGAGTTGACGGAGCGTTACGATGGGCTGGTGTCGGAGCTCGACCACACGCTGCACACCCATCGCGCCCTCACTGCCTTCCAGAATCAACTTGGAAACGAACTGAATGTTAGTTGATTACACCTTTTGAAACTATGTGCATGGTTAATACTTAGTACTTATGCTCAATATTTATGATTGCAGAATATGTGGAAACGACGCCGAATTTTCATCAAAATGTTTTAAATTGGTGATTTGTTGTTAGACTATGTTCTCTTACAGAGTCTTGTGGAGTGTGTTGAGATGTTACGAGAACAAAAGGCTGACAGGGATGAAGTGTTGGACGGCCTCAGAGACAAGGTAACCTTTGTAGCATTTGTTCCAGCACATCATTGAATTTCTTTCTGACGGCAGCACTATTAAATTTCCCGATCCCGTCAACTAAGTGAGTGGTTTGAGTTGCTGTGATGATGTTGACATGTTGTAGGCGGATAACTCGCGGCTGACGGGCCTGCTGACGGTGGTGGAGTTCAACATGGCGCGCTCGGAGCTGGAGAAGCGCCTCGAGGTGTGCCACGACAAGTTCAAGAGGCAGGAGGCTGTGTGGATGGTAAGTACTTTCATGTGGCCTGTGGATCGAGAATATCCAAGTTTTGCAATTAACGATGTCAAAAAACATTAAGCACAATAAAATTGTATGATTTGTCTCAGTGTTACAAAAATTAAAAAAAAAAAAACTAAAGAAACATACCATATTTATGTTATCTTATTGCCTTCTTTCTGCATGACCTTGCGGTTGACTGGTAGAAAATGATTTTAGCATTAAGTCCACCCTTTGTACATTTCTTGTGCAATAAATAACTAAATAAATATTTCATTTCATTTTATCAGCCTATATACGTCCCACTGCTGGGCATAGGACTCACCCTAACCATGAGGTGGTACGAGCCATAATCAACCACGCGCCACCAACAGCCAACAGATTGGTGAATTGGTGTATTATTAGAATAATTAAATTAAAATTGGGTTTTGATGAAACAAGAAGTGCTTTCCATTCTGCTGGCACTTCATTGAATATATCTTATAGACGACCGCTTGGTGCAGTGGTCCACAGGTCGGACTTATAAAACCAAGGGTCGCGGGTTCGATCCCCGCACCGTACAAGCATAAGTGTGCATGAACATGTGTGTTTGTACTGGTCTGGGTGTTTTCTATGTATAATATGTATTTATTTACAAACGAAAAGTATTTAAGTATGTTTATCCGTTGTCTAGTACCCATAACACAAGCCTAGCTAGCCCGTAGGCTAGCTTAATTTGGGACTATAGAATTGGTGTGATTGTTGTGAAATATTTATTTACTATCTTCTTTCAGACGGCGCTGAAGGACCTGGCGCGCGTGACTGAGAGCAAGGCGGAGATCATGCAGCTGCTAGCGGCGCGAGAGGCGGCTGAGCAAATGCTTCTTGACCTGCAAGAGAAGCAGAACCGGCTGGCACTCATACTCGGCGAGCCCAAGGTTAGTAAAGGTCAAATAGATTTGTGGGGTGAGCACGAACAACTATCGTATCGTATTGGTAGCGTTTACTATTCGTTAACTTGTCAATTTGTATGGGAAACCTGTCAGTTTTAGAGGTTTTGACGTAACGATAATATTCGTGCTGCCAGTAAAGTGGAACGAACTGTTTGTACTGTCTGACCACTGGTCCTGGTACTGGTACTAATCGACCTTTAAGACAATAGCTACGCTAAATACGAAATTTTTGTGGAATCTTGAAAACTTTGCGGAAATCAATGACTAAACTTGTCCTCGTACTCGTAATCCAAGACTACACTCGTAGTCTGTCGAAGCGACAACATCTCCCGAGGATGCCACGTGTATGATTATTTTGCTTTAAATTTCCACTAAACGACGCCAGCGCAGGAACCAAAATACATCCGATTACAGTTGGATGTATTTTGGTTCCTGCGCTGAAAAAGCTAGAACTGGGAAGTCGTTACAATATAATAGTAACAATATCTACAACTCACAACGTGACACAGAAGATGCACTGGAATCACAACACTGACACCAACAAACACTCGACGCGTTTCGCCACTACACGTGGCATCCTCAGGAGATGTTTTCGCTTCGACAGACTACGAGCGACTGACTTAAGTTAGAATTAAAAGCAAAATAATCATCTTTTTCAGCTTCAAACGACCTTTTTTTTTCAGGCGGCGATGCTGACGCGCGAGCTGGCCCGCGGCGCGGCGTGCGCGTCGTGCGCGGCGCCCGCGCTGATGGAGCCGCTGGACGAGAGCTACGGCGCGCCGCCGCCGCTGCCGGCCCTGCGCGCGCGCACCCGCGCCGACGGCGCCGACGAGCCGTGCGCGCCGGACTGGAAGCCGCCGGAGCCGCCCGATGATAGGTAACTTTGTTCTAGCATCACAATCAGCTCAAGACAACGACTTCTCACGTAGATTCACTTTGTAAGAATTCTTTGCAATCTAGAGAATTACAATCGATTTTAGCAATGTTGCGCTTTCTGTTGATGGGTTTCTTACCGCAAATTTTTGATCAACCACGTTGGTGTAATAGTTAAGAAGTTAACTATTAACCAAGAGGTCGCGGGTTCGATCCCCGCACTGTACAAACACATGTGTGCATGAACACGTCTGTTTGTACTGGTCTGGGTGTTATATGTATTTATTTAAGTTTATTTGTGATAAGCACTGTTGATTCTGATATCTGTAACACAAGTGCCTAAGCTACTTACACAAAGTCAGATCAATGTATGTGTTGTTTTTGTATATTAATATAATTTATGTAAATTTCAATATTATTTTCCCGCTGCCATTTAAATAATTGCCAGTTTTAAATACTAAGGTCACTGGTTAACTGAAGAAGACCTTAGTGACAATTTGGACCTAGAGAGAATGCAGGTCGCTGGCTGTCCGCTGCAACATGCTGGCTCGAAGGTGTGCGCGCTGCACCAGGGCTGATAAGCTCACTCTGTTCAAGGCATATTGCCAGACTTTCTACACGTGTAGGCTTTGGGTGAAGTATGGGCAGCGGGCATACAGTGATCTGCGATGACAGTACAACAATGCCTTGAGGATATTGTTGGGGTTGCCTTGGCGGTGTAGTGCATCCGGAATGTTTACAGAAGCGTTTAAACCTATTTAAGGTGGGTGACAGTCCACACAAAATAATTTCAATTAGCTTCACACTCACATGTTCACATCTACTCACATTAGCAAATAAGGAAACATTGTTACTAGGGCTTCTGGGCCTGAAATAAACAGTTTATTATTATTATTTATGCATACGTTACGTAATATCTTTTCATTTCCAAAACAAAGCACAGCCTCGCTTACTTTTTCATGTGTAGTTTTATCGTGCATCGGACTGAATCTTATTTTGTACGAGTATTTCATACGGCAACTATTGGTTATCGGGTCTAACACGAACTATTTTCATGAGTCAGTTCGTGACCACGGCTGTGTGCAATCCAGCCGAAACGTCGAGCAGTGAGTACCTAATACTCATTAAAATAGTTCGCGTTTAGACCCGATAACCAATAGTTAGTGTTAAAATGCAACGCGAAAGTTTAAAATCATATATTACATACGGTTTTCGTTAAAATAACATAAAATAGCTCATACTCAACTTGGTGGATAATTAATTAACGCTGTTGTGATAGTCGGAACACTTAATTCTTACCTGTTTCGTGCAGGGATCACAGATGTCACCGCTGGGTCGGCGGTTCGCACACGCTGCTGTCGGACGCTGTGAGCCGCGAGCGCGCGCCGCCGCTGCAGCTGCACGGCGCGCCCACCAAGAGGTTCACCGGCTACGGGTCGGATGGACGGGTGAGTGACAATGGGATTCTGCAGAGAAAGAGTGCAACTGTCATCACTGCTGTAAGAAGCTGTTACCAGCGACACGGTGCGCCCACCAGGAGGGTCCCCGGCTACGGCTCAGATGGACGGGTGAGTGACAATATGGGATTCTGCAGAGAAAGAGTGTTCTTGCCATCACTACTGTAAAAAGCTGTTTCTAGCGGCATGGCGTGCCTACTAAGAGGTTCACCGGCTACGGGTCGGATGGACGGGTGAGGGGCAATATGGGATTATGCAGATAAGGAGATAAGGAGTGCACTTGCCATCACTGCTGTAAAAAAGCTGTTTCCAGCGACACGGCGCGTCTACCAAGAGGTTCCCTGGCAACGGCTCAGATGGACGGGTGACAATATGGGATTCTCTAGAGAAAGAGTGCACTTGCCATCTCTGCTGTAAAAAGCTGTTTCTAGCGGCACGGTGCGCTCACCAAGAGGTTCCCCGGCTACGGCTCAGATGGACGGGTGAGGGACAATATGATATTTTACAGAGAAAAAGTGCAACTGTGATCACTGCTGTAAAAATCTCTTTCCAGCGGCACGGCACGCCCACCAAGAGGTTCACCAGCTACGGGTCAGATGGACGGGTGAAGGATAATATGGGGTTCTGCAGAGAAAGTGCACCTGCCATCACTGCTGTAAAAAGCTCTTTCTAGCGGCACGGTGCGCCTACCAGGAGGGTCCCCGGCTACGGCTCAGATGGACGGGTGAGGGACAATATGGGATTCTGCAGAGAAAGAGTGCACTTGCCATCACTGTTGTAATAAGCTGTTTCGCGGCACGGCGTGCCCACTAAGAGGTTACCCAGATACGGGTCATATGGACGGTGAGTGACAATATGGGATTCTGTAGAGAAAGAGTGCACTTGCCATCACTGCTGCAAAAAGCTGTTTCCAGCGGCATGGTGCGTTCACCAGGAGGTTCCCCGGCTATGGGTCAGATGGACGGGTGAGTGACAATATGGGATTCTGCAGAGAAAGGGTTCACTTGTCATTACTGCTGTAAAAAGCTAGTTCCAGCGGCACGGTGCGCCCACCAAGAGGTTCACCGGCTACGGGGGTCGGATGGACGGGTGAGTGACAATATGACATTCTGCAGAGAAACAGACCAACTGTGATCACTGCTGTAAAAAGCTCTTTCCAGCGGCACGGTGCGCCCACTTAGAAGTTCACCGGCTACGGGTCAGATGGACGGGTGAGTGATACAGAGCCCTGCAGGGAGAAAATATCACAGCTGTAATACGCGGTGACGCTTTACCCTGGGTTCTTACGGAAATTACACATTTTACTGCTGTTAGTACACGCTTTCAGCATTCTTCAGGGTCCAGAAGAAACTTAGTGTGTTTTTTCTACAGACCATAAGACTTGAACGACATAAGATCTGAGTTTCTCCTATTTATTATACTAGTGCTACGAAGAACACAGCTACAAATTCAAATGTGCTACCAATTACCATACGGCTGCTACGAAGATTCTAAAAAGCAAATGATCAACATATTTTTTCTCATTGAAAACGCTTTGCTTCTGTTACAAGGCGCTGAAAATACTCCTATGAATCATGCTACTATTCATCTTGATAGCTACCGCTAAGCTGTATCTTATATAATATGTATCTCTTCTACAGGGGCCAGAACATCAGACTACCCATATATATTGTAAAATCGCGCGTATCACAACTGCATAAGATGCCGCTCCGTTTACAATGACGTGCTGGCCACCGTATTAAATTGGCATGATGACACCTATCTTAAATATTTTCAAGACCATGGCGTTTAAAAAACATAGCCCCTATGAAGTTAATACAACCAATATATTTCTAAAAAGCTGTAGAAACCAATTTTTAAACACACAAAACTCAATAAATATTCGGTCAATTGACTCCGATTTCTGATACATGACCGTGACGTCACGTTCATATATTCCCATACAAAATCTATGGAGGTAAACCGTTTTGAAAGATAATAAAAAGTATGTCAACGATTGGTGGTGTCGTCTAGCCTATTAAAACATGTGATGCTGTACACATTTAAAAGTGTGGCATTTCCCTTCTTCTCAGTTGTACATGTTGGAGGAGCAGTTGCAGCCGTGCGTGGAGTGCAACAAGTTCTCCGAGATAGCCGACGATGCGCCCGCGCCGCCCAACGATGGTGCTGGCGATCAAGGTATTTTGAACTTTGGTTTTTGTTCATCATCATTATCAGCCAAAGGACGTCCACTGCTGAACATAGGCCTTCCCCACAGTTTTCCACATCGACAAGCGGTCTGCATCCAGTGTGATCCTGCGATCTTTACAAGGTCGACTGTCCATCTTGTCGGTGGACATCCTACGCTGCGGTTTCTTTTCAATAAGATCAAATCTGTTGTAGTAAAACTAAGTTTTCGAAAAAAATATCACATTTCAATTAAAAGGAAACGGGGAGAAATGGGTAAAAATTAATGTCATCTCTTTTCCAGGGCCACCGCTGGAAACTGCTGAAACGACGTAAAAATAATTTCGATTGGAGTTTTATTATTTTAATTTAGGAAAGGGAGTTGATGAAATTGATGTTAAATAAAAACAAACTATAATTTTTATGTTTTATTGCAAAAATAAATAAATAATTTACATTTTCGTCGAAGCATATTTACAACTTATCGCCGTGGTCTAGTATAATTTAAATAAATACATTAAAACATAGTTTACTCGAATTAAAGGTAATAATTCATTGAATTTACTTTCTAGCTTGAATATAAGATTTATAATGCCTGTAGAAATTATAAGAACTTTGGGTAAGAAAGTTTATAAGTACAGAATTAAATAAAACTAAAACCAATTTCCTGTTCATAGAACAGTAAAAATAAATCAGTGTCTGATGTATAAATATTATTTGGTAACAATAAATACAAAAATTAAGTTACAGGGTGATATTATTTAGAAAAATTGTTATAAAGTAGCTGATTATCTCGTATTATGTATAATGATAACTGGTGCCTATCAAATTTTATAAATTTATCTACTACTAATTATAAAAAAATATAAAATTTTAAAGGGATATAAAAGTACAAATTGACAATAAATCTTGTTGTATTTGTCACACAAAAATTAAACTTCGTACCAATCATTTTCCAGTAACGCAAAATTCACCCTGAAATCAATGTAGCTTAGCATTACACTTACAGACTAAGAATAAATAGTAATAAATATTATTTCAATAAAATCACTCGACCATCTCACTGGGAAACGTGTCACAGCTGTGGTCTCACTATAAACGATGGGGTCTGTATTTTCGGGTCTAGCTATTCTTTATACTCTGGCACGCGTAGCAATAAGCAAGCGGGATTGCGCGCGATCTGCAAATGATATTTGCGACGCAGACCGCGATAGTACTCTGCAGTGAGCAAAGAAATCTAGATTTGACAATACAAAACCATCGTGAAGAGTTAGACCCCTTTTACTCGTACATAAAAAATAAGAAGTTGTCGACCATTGCGTCGATCACAAAATGTAAATAAGTCGAGATGTACCTATCTACCTATCGTAATATGACATACTTATTTATGTATTATATACGTATATCTACTAAATGTTAAAGATGCGCCCTATCTCTTGACATTTAGGTTTATATTGTACATTCTTATTTCACATTTTATAGCTACACAAATGTAACTAGAAAATATTTGAGATAGTTCTCAAAAATACAAGGATAACAATGGTGGATGATACGATCTAAATTACATGACGTCATTTATTTTCTAATAACTTGATACTACCGTAAAATGTAGTAAATGACGTCATTTTATAATCAATCGCTAACGGTATCGCCCCGTGTATAAAGTCCTCTTGTTCAGGTCAGTAATGAATACGATTAGAATTTAGCTAGTAGCTATTATTGAGTTAACACATCTGGTTGAATTTTACAGAAGTAAATTACAAATAACCCCGAAAGGTTTTGTCAGGTGGGCACAAATAGCAACCTTTTCGTTGTTCAATCGATTGCTGAAACCGTATTCGGTGCTATGTAAAATCCGTGCAAATAAAAGAAAAACAATAAAAGGTTTTATCCTAATACGAGAATTTAGTTTTTTTGTCATTTCATAAGCATATATATTGAGTAAGTGACACTTTTGTCTATTTAAAATCAAATCAATCAATCTTTTGCTCGGTTGTATAAACACACACTTTAGTGTTACACTTATTCAGTTCGATTAGTTTTAAAGCACAAAACCAATTTTTAAGCTTCAATCACCAAATGTAACCGATAAAATATGTCCATGATTTCAATGATTTTCTTTTGCGTATGAAAAACCAAACCCATTTATAAATCGATAGCTTTTAGAGTCAGCTTCAAGGTCAAATAAATTTTGCCTTGTGTTAAATAGAGTCTGTTTCCGTGGTATTATAAAATAACAGGGTTTTCTTTTGTTACATTACAGACAATCACCCCTGGTATTGTCCTTTTAGTTGACAGGGTCAGAACGTCTTAAATTAGGATAAAAATACGAGTGGTCCCAAGATGGTTCACAATATAAAGTTCATTGACCCGTGAGAACAAGGTAAAGGTGGCGCCTCACTGCAGGCGGCACGCGAACCGCGCGCAGTCGTGGTCGCGGCTCGCCGCCATGACGTCACCGAGGTGGTGCGCTACCACCGACGCGCTGCCAGCGTTGCCTCGGGAGATCCTGGAAATAAGAGATAAAAATGTTTAAATAATGCTTTGGAGTAGCAGCTCACATGAGTAAACAAAGCAACATGGATTTCAATGGCAATAGTCGCTATCGACTTTCGTATGTCAGATGGCCCGTATATCAATTTTTTTAATTTGGGATAGGTTTGCTCTTGACTCAAGACTAAGCCTAACGAGGCAAAGACTCTACGATGGAGCGAGCTCACCTAGAAGATGCCTGTTCACTCTAGTTTTGAAAATTTCTAGGTTGTAATTGCAGGGAAATACTAATGCAGGTAGTGAGTTCCTCTCTTTTGCAGTGCGCATCAAGAATGTAGATGAGAAGCGCTTGATTTAAATCAGTGGAACATCGACACGGTACGGATGGTATCCCGCGGTACGTCTGGTGGTCCGATGGTAAAAGGGGGCCGGTGGGATAAGTTGATAATATTCATATTAATTTTGTTTCTTTATAGAATACGTAAATGTTTTACTGTTTAGGGGTGATGTTGTATGTCTACTTGCTGGTCGTTTGCCTTTATAGTTTTAGAACCAAACAGAACGAATACTAAATACTCAAATCACAAATCAAACTATAAAAACAAAGAAAACTCGGACACGACGGTCTTTCAGCTTGGAAACATTCCTTACTACATCCATCTTCAATCAAAGCGAAAGTGATTTACAAATCGGGCAGCCCTTACTCAGTATTCACAGGTGGGCCACGGGCCAGTCACATAATACAGGTGTCATATCTGCGTGGCACGAGTTTGGCTCGTAATAGCAAATGCAAAGCGTCTTATTTGCATTGCAAAGCGCCACGCAACGTGTTAGGTAACGTCGTTAGCGCTAATTTGACACACTCTTCGACACTTCTATTCATATTCATTTGAGTCCTAATACGTAAATTCGCTCGTTAAGTTTCATTGACGCATGTTTAATATCAAAATCGCGTTTATATATCTCTGATTTGTACCTTGGGAATAATACCATTGAAATATATCATTACTAAATTGAATGTCTAAAATACTCGTAAAATATCATTTTATGCGGAATACGTGAGTAGAAACTGAAATATCGTTTAAACTGAACAAGGAAAATGAAATGAGAAAGTGAAATGAACATGAAAAAGCAATAATTTACTTCATGCCGAGATGGAATAACATTTCTGTGTTTTCCATGTGCGACAGTTTCACTTCTTATTACATTGAGAAAATGTTGGTGCGTAAAATTAAAAAAAAAAAGAAAAGTCATCCAAAGTGTGAGTTCGCAAAAGTGCAGTATAAAAGACATCAACGCGTTACCCATACTACGTAATTAAATTAACTTGTGGGTTAACATTCACCTATTACTTACTGTGGTGAATGTGCATTGTGCTTATGTGTGTTTTTATACATAATGTAATGGAATTAGAGTGTGTGATTTAGTTATTATTCTTAAAATTTTCTCAAGGATTAGAAGTAAGATACAGAACGTGCTATTTTCGTACGTTTTAATTTTTCACAGTTCTTACTACAATTACCAATTATAACACCATTGTAACGAAGTAGTATTTATTTGTTTTTTTCAAAAGCACAAACGTATTTTCTTAAAAGGTTAGTTCATGATTTTATTAAAGTTGTATCTTTCGTAACACCTGTCAATGGTTAATCGTGTTCAATCGCTTCTTTATTTATTTTATTTATCTAAAAAGGTTCCTTATCGATACATCTCAGTATTAAGGGCACCATTGTTGGAGCTTTCGCCGGGTGCTGTGGTCGTGACGAAAACTTCCGCTTCCATAGCTTTTGCTGATGGCTTAGCTTTCGCGATATAAAGTGAGAATTGGGCAAAGCTTCATTAAGAATTTTGCTTGTCATCATGTGTGATGCAACAACAGATTATTATAATAATATTACAATATTGGCTAAAACGCTTTGAGGTATGGTGAAAGCTTAATATAAGCTTTTTTCTACGTTTGAGTAGGTATATGACACGTGGATATCCGGACGAAAATGAGGCGAATAATTAACATGAACGATAGTATAGTTTAGCTAGGCTCTTCATAGAAACTAAATCAAAACACGGCCCCGTCTGCCATGTCTTACCATGAAAATTGAATTAAAAAAGTAAAAGTAAGGAAAAAAAAATAGTTGCCGTTTTAGTTTAAGTCAAAATTTAATCATTTGAATGTCAGTTAAAGTTTTTAACCCTCATTTCTAAAACTAAAGGTCAGTTCAAAGTCAACCTTAGCTCCAAAGTCAAAACAAACGCGTCCCAAACCAGCATCCTATCCATTTCATCAGTGTTACGCAAGCACCAGCAGGGCCGAGAATGCCGCGCGGCCACTTTCACCGAAGGCTGCGCTTGCGCAACACTTCAGGCGGCGCGCAGTCTGAAGAGAAAAAACGCTGTGACGCAACAGTTATGTGATGTTGCTAGCGTTTTGTATGACATGTGCTGTCCCAGTTTTGGGGTCAATAAGTTTTTTTTGGAATGTTGCTAGTTACGGTAAGATGGATTGATGGATTTTCAGGAGAATGCGCAGATAATATTGCGGGGAGGGATCTGTTATTTTTTTTTTATTATAAAAATGAATAGAACATTGTGATACAAGTGCGGTAAGTTAAAAATTGCAGCCGAGGCGATATTGCTGTAAGGAGACATAGGCTGTAATTCTCAAAGCGCACGTATGTTATACGACATTTATAAAATATTTGCGAGGAAATAAATAAAACTAAATCAAAACAATACAGCGAACGCAAAAGCGCGCTAAATATTTTTTACTTTTCTACAAATCGGCGATGCGCGCGCATCAACGTTTTTTAAAGCACAGGTACAAAACAGCCAGGATTACTAATAAAGTATTTTTTTTTGTTATTGTTTATGCATTTTCAGTTTGTTTTCTCGCTGCATTCCTTTGCATATGAATTCAATTTGCAAGCAAACCACATTCAGGTTAAATTCGCCTAAATTTAGGCAATTTAAATTCTGAGTCGGATTCGTTGGGCAATGGTTCGCGAAGTCTCGAGGCTTCCTCGAAATGTCCTGCGGTTTCTAAAGTGTATGCGGGCTGGATGCAAATATCTTATTGGTATGGCAAGCAGCGAGTGCTTGTGTTAGGTAGGGTTGTTTGTTAGGCAAGAAGGTAAGTACGTGCTTACTAAATCAAAAAGTTGTTTCTTTGTTTTAACCCCGTTGCCCCTTGTCAATGATATATATGAAAGACGTTGAATCATTCTCGCGTACGTCTCTTGAATCAAAATGTTAAGAAAAATAACTGCGGAAAATAGTTCGTTTCAGTAGTTTTACTTTGTATGATTGATTTTTGATGTCGGCACTTGATCATGACCTGCAGATAAAAGTCGAGTCGCTTAAGAACGAACCAATTATGATTTTTTTAGAACTAATTTTAATGATTGTAAAGATAAAATAGGGTTTCTTAGTAGCCTAGCCAGCCCTGCTTACGAGCCTCAGTCACCTCGGTTACGCGAGGGCGAGAGTGAAAGTGCGCTGGACGACGCGACGCGTTATAGTGTTCATGTAATGTTTAGCTTTCGTACGCTTATGCACATTTTTACGTACAGTAAGTACATACTAGCTACCACTAAAATACTGGGGTTATTGCAAAGGGCTTGGAATGAATCCGCTGCTTGCTTACCTGACGCGTATATCTAATGCTGACCTATTATTTTACGGTTCCAATTTTCCGGACGTTTATTGCTGATAGATTTGGTTCTGACCTATAACAAAATCTATATGATCACTAAACGTAAATATTAATTATTTCAATTATTTTGTTTGCTCAGCTCAATTTTTACTAAGCCCTATTGGCGAGTTTTTTGCGTTAATTATATTCAAATTACTTTTTCACTTCTCATGCTCGAAAAAGTACTACTTTATGCAGGATCTAGGCGACATAAAGTTGAATTTTATGCTCTTGTGCATAAAAGTAGCTTTTTAAATGTGTCTACACTAAGGCAGTGACCATTTAGCCCATACAGCCAAAAACAATTAATTGTACAAATAATATTACTTTGAATTTTAATTAAAGAAATGTTAATACGTTATGTTACTGTTTTATTTTCTCGCAATCGAAGTGAAAAGCAGAGTTTACAACTCGTGCACAAATCATTTTTATCCTCGACTTCATCATCTGCCCTCGCCCTGCGGGCTCGGGCATATAACGATCTCGGATAAAAATGACTTGCTTTATGCTCTCGTTGTAAAATCTACTATGATTCTGCCCTTAATTAGAATTCTCTGGCTTTTTGAATATCTATGGTCCACTCTAAAGAATAAAGTCAATCCAGAAATCACTTACGTTCCAAATTGCATCTTTTCTAATGGTTCGATTCAAAGCTTTACTCATTATAAGATAAAAGTGATTGTTTGGTACCATACACATAAAGTTGTGCCTGCGTTTTACACACTTTAAACAGTAAATGGAGGTATTTAATATACGAGTAAGCTTTTAAGCCTGTAAAGTGATAGTTCTGTGATCTGTCGCAGACGCGCGGACTCTCGCGGCCGGATACGGTGCAATGAAAGTCGGATCACAACGTAACGTATAGTCGGCATCGAAATTACTATGTAGGCAAGTGTTTTATTACCTACATTTGGCAAAAAATGATACATATTTACGACCACTTTCGAATTTGTACAAACATTTGTGTGTGTCTGTTTGAACTGATCTGGGTGTTTTATGTATCAATTTAAGTTTATTTGTAATACCACTGTTGATTCTGATATCTGTAACACACAAGTGCTTTAGCGTTGTACGAGTAGTACATATATAAGGCCGTAGTACGAGTACATATACATTCGACGACCGTTTGGTGCATTGGTCTACATGTCGGACTTTAAAACCAAGGGTCGCGGGTTCGATCCCCGCACAGTACAAGCATATGTGTGCATGAACATCTGTGTTTGTACTGGTCTGGGTGTTTTCTATGTATAATTTGTATTTATTTACAAAAAAAGTATTTAAGTATGTTTGTCCTTTGTCTAGTACCCATAACACAAGCCTCGTAGCTTAATATGGGACTAGAGAATTGGTGTGATTGTTGTGAAATATTTATTATTTATTACAAAAATATTATTTTTTATAAAAAAAATGAAAGGTTTAAATTGCAAGGCACAAAATAATATTCACGAAGGTGCCTTAGCCCTCAATAACTAAACGCCATATCTAAAGTTTCTTATTAGGTGGTTTTAATGGCTTGACGACATCATTGAAATAAATAGGTAAATTGCAGGGATTAAACTATAATTGCTATAACGAGGTTATCTGATTTTGTCAGTTTAGGTAATTTAGATAACAGACCTAACTCAGCGCGAATAATTTATTTTCAAAATCTTAATTCTCTTATTGAGAGGTATAGATGCATTTTCAAGGTATTGTTGATAAAAGCAGTATTTTGTTAAATAGTTTACAATCTTCTAATATATATAAAAATGAATTGCTGTTCGTTAGTCTCGCTAAAACTCGAGAACGGCTGTACCGATTTTGCTTATTCTGGTTTTGATTTATTTGTAGAAGTTCGGAGGAGGTTTAAACGGTGAGAAAATATTTAAAAAAAATGCGAAAACTGCGGACAGGACGACGTCTGCCCGGTCCGCTAGCTTACAATAATAATTTAAAAAAAAAAACTATGTTTTTTTGATACTTATTCGGTAAGAACGCACAGTTTTTTGCCTTCATAAAAATATTTTAAAAAATCGGTTGTCTGTAAAGTCGGTTTACTGACGATAGTTGAACGTGACAACGTCTTTGTCACGTTGCCTCTTTGTCGCTCGTTCCGCACTCTCGCTTGCACTTCAAGCCTTGAATTGAACGCCTTAGAGCAAGGTAACGCCGCATGCGTCATGTTTTTTGGTGCGTGCAGCCGGCTCCATCGAATTATAAGACGGTGTCACGTCAAAAATATATTTTCCGACTGTACTCGGTGCTCAGGTTACGAGTGGACAGACGGACAGACACGCTTTATTGTGATTGCATCTCGATTCTCGACTGGACAGCTCCGAGTCCGGGTCGATGTCGCGATCAGCGCTCGTCATCCATTCGGACGGTATCAGCTTACTAGCAACCGCTCGTGACTTTGCTTTCTTATTTGTTTGACGGATTTAGCTGGGCTGTTGATATTATTTACGCGGTTTACCGCAATGTCGTTGGAGCTAATGTTGAGGGTTTTTATTTTATTGAAACGGGACAGAGCCTTTATAAACGCCAATTGAATTTCAGTTCAAATTAACATTAATAGTCTGTTTTATTTAATTAAATTAAGAGAGCTATAGTGATAAATTTTTATGTAGTCAGTGATGTGTGGTCTGTTTAACAATGTGATTTAATTATTTACGCAAGTACTAATTATGTTTGTGTCCAGTATTACAAATGAACCTTTTTTGAGAATTCTCGATTTTTAATAGACTTAACAATACAAGTGGCTGAATTCTGGGCTGCCACGATGTAATTTCTCGTGTTCCATCGACACGCTAAGAAGAAGAATAGACTTAACACCTACTTTATCAAATATACATTCTCAACTGAGATATTTTTTATATCAAAGTCATTAAACTCTCTGATTGGGTCCCTATATTATTATTTCTACTCGTATATTTCAGAACAGTAACTAAGCAAAGTAGCTAAACAAATGGTCTCTCAGATTAATGGGTGGGCTTTGATAGTAATTAAGAAATAAGCAAAACAGTTTGGTTCTTGAACCTTATCGCTTCAAAAGCGAACCTTATCATAATTGAGGTTGGCGACGAACGAGCTGCTGCAGCAAATTCATCACAGACGAAAGTTCAGTGATTAATTCGTGCATATTTAGCGGTAATGGTTGATTATTGCACCGAGCGACGCGGATCATCGCTTTCACCGTTTCTAAATCCGAATTCGCCAAACAAAACGCTTACTTTTGTGCAATTTCGAGCGTTTATGCAATGCGCAGACGCACATCGCGACGGTGCATTAAACATGAACTCACGTAACGCAGGGAATTCTCCCCGCGCGGTGACCTGGCCACTGCACCCGGAACGCAACTACTTTAGGACCACTTTACAAAGTGTTACGGCTAATCACCACATAACAACACATAATAGATGTACTTACAACTTGAGTAGCGACTCCATTTTCTTTTCCATCGCGAAGATGGAGTCCGACGGCTGCGACGTCAGCACCTTGCAGAAGGTGTACTTGGCGCACTGTGAGTCCCGCCAGTCGGTCTGCCTCACCAGATCCATGGCGGCGGTTGTAAGCGACGACGGCGCCTGGTTGCTGTCCAAGTGCTGCAACTCCTCGGACATGTCCTCGTCTAACGACCTCTTGATCATGTGCCTCCTTTTCACCCTTCTTAAAACGGCTCCCTCGTAATGCGGCTCCTGGATGAACGCCAACACGTCTCGCTTCGACCGCCCGCCTTCGCTCCCGTCCGGTGACATCACAACGTACACATTTTCGCTCGGCATCTTGTAGTTGTCATCGTATACTTTTTGCGTTGCTAATATCTTCCTGTCAATATCGTAAGGTGCGCCGACGAAAGATCTCTTGTGTTCTTTTTCGAGCGCGTCTTGAAGATCACCGTCTGTAAAGGCGGCTGTGCGCATTAAATTTCCGTCCCACAGTCTTCCCATGGCCACTGCTCCGAGGCCTAGAGCAGCCCCGCCGGCCATCAGGCCGATAGCTGGCAGCATGGCGGGTGATCCGGCTGCAGCGGCCGCCACTCCGACCTTATCTTGAGCATATCTTTGAGTTTGAATTGAGTTTGATGGATATAGACCTAAGTTATGTGATATCTTCTGTGTGGCCTCTACCAAAGGATCGAAGACGGGTTGCGCAACTTTGGCAATTGGGTCGATAATAGGCTTTGTGAACTGTTGGACGGTTTGACTCGCAGAATTAATTGTATCCTTCATGGAGTCTGTGAATCGTTTCCAGAGGGATGGTTCAGGTGTCCGTTTTACGTAGCCGTAGCTGTAGGGGTAGTGATTAGGACTGTGGTTTTCGTAGTACGAAAACTTTTTGTATTCATCCTCGTAATATCTGTTGGCATTGGGGCTCTGAGAGCGTTGTTGTCCGTAGCCGTTGACAGGTTCCATAGGGTAGGGGTGAGCACTTTTCGGTACACTGGTATAGTATTTAATTTTCCTCTCCTTATTGTCATAGGGGTCGATGTTATCTCTGGTTGCCTTTGCAGGTTGCACGCCAAGTTCAGGGTGAGCATATTGCAGGACTGGGTTCCTTACGCTTTCATCGAATCCTGGTTTTGCGCTCTTGGGAGTGTACATGACAGAGTTAGGAAAGTTAGCTTCTCCGGGGTGCTGCAGCATTCGCCGCTGGATGTGGCTTTCAGCGTACTCCATATCACTGTTATGGGCTCTGGAGCTGCGTCCGCTGAAGTAGTCTCGTTTCGCTTCTTGTTCGTTTATTTGTTTTATGTATTCGATAAGTTTCGAGTTGGCGACTTTCGAATTGTCGGCTTTGGTGAAAGGACCGTACCCAGACTTTTGTTTATCTAACCTCTGACTGTGAACGAATGACGGATTCGCTGTATAGATGTCATAATCGTCGGAGATGTCGGAGTCGAATTTCAAGTTATCGAATTTAGTAAATGGTCCGTCTACAGGTTCAAAGTTGTCGTCTTTGGTGAAAGGACCAAAACTGTTAGCCGGTTCAGAGGAGGACAAGTCCGGGTAGACGTCCGTTTCGGGGACCGCCTTCGGAGGAGTGTAACCTTCAGGGTATGGCTGGAGCTCTCCGTTCACCACGCGCGCGTTTCGCCAAGTTTTCTTATCGGACTCGTCATCTGGCATTCTCACGCCGTGAATTTCAGGTATACCATCTTCTCCTAAAGTCAAAATTGACCTTCCACGTTTACTATTGTATTTATCTACCGCTTTCTTGATATACATTGGATCTGAGCTTATCACGACTGGGTCGGGGACTTTCTTGAATGCCTTGCTTTCGTCAGCCACCTTTGTGCTGACGACTTCTATATACACTGGGTTCCTATCGTTTTTGATCACTGGATTGTGTGGGTCAAATCTGTAGTTCTTGACCGGACCTCCATAATCTAAGTAGCTCGTGGAGGTGATATAAACTTTTTTGTTTTCTGTTCTCTTCTCGTTATCATAAGTGGGGTAATAATTAGATGTTTCTGGATCAGTCTCTGGTTTTCCACCGTCTTCCTGGATATGAGATTCGGGGTACACTGAAACCGGTGACCAGTTACCGTACTCAGCTTTGATGTCACTGAATTCTTCAGTATTTTTGTTACGGTTTGAATAGTAGTCGTATCCAGCCAAGTCACTGTTGATAGGGCCAACGAAGTTAAGTTTCCTTTGGTCTCTAGATTCTGTTTTGTTTTTGGCTTCGTCTGAAGTCGTATTGACTTTGACTGTTGTGGTGGTTTTCAAAGAGACAGTGGTGGGTGTTGCCGTGGTGCTGGCATGATGAGTGGTTGATTTTGCGTCTTTTTTCTTGACAATAAGTTGTGTGACGTGTCCTTGTCTCGTCTTGACGTTGAGCGTTTGCGTCTCATGTGGATTGAGGCTGCGGGAGACCTTGAGCTCGGTGCGCGTGGTCCGCGAGGGCAGGATGGTGGTGCGGATGGCCTTGGTGGTGGTGGTGTTGTCGCTCTGCTCCGCTGCGCAGGCGGCGACACAGGCCAGCCACAGCACTGCGCATATCCGAATGAGTTTCACGGGAGTCATCTGGAACAAAATGATAAATACTTTTAGAAATTGAATGAAGTATCTTTATTGGCACTTAAATTATAAAATGAAAAACCAACTCATAGCTTTGTAATAATAGAAAAAATGTAACGCAGAACTGCTTTCGAGTTTGCTTGACATATGAAAGCGACGTGTAAATAAGTTTTCTTTAGTCAATGTCAGCTCAATGAGCACTTAAATTATAGATTCAGTCAGAAGCATGAAACAGAGAAAGCCGAAGGAAAATCCTTAGAAATTGTGTGTGGTCAAGTTTTCCCGAGTCACCGTAATTAAGCGTACTTTCGATCGTGTGTGTCCGCAGGGGTACGATTCTCATGCATTCGTACTTTTTCCGCACGGTAATTTATATGTAGCCAACTAAACCTAGGCTTCAAACTAACCTAGGAATTTCAAACTTCGACTGGTGATTGAATCGAATGTAAACTTTTTCGATTGCACGGGAATTGGCCCATAGTGCCCGTCTGATACTGTTGTTTCATTGTGTATGACGTGAATTATTATACTTTCGAACGTTAGTTGTGCTAAAATGATAAATTTGTGGAGGAGACACGCCGCTTATTTATTTGTTTATTTAAGTTCTGCACAAACATGTGTACAATGGTGGACTTAATGCCGCCTATCTTACACAGGTGCGTAATGCATGGACAATTGGGATGATGACACCTATCTTAAATATTGTCAAGAACATGGTGTTTGAAAAACATAGCCCCTATGAAGTTAATACAACCAATATATTTCAAAAAACCTGTAGAAACCAATTTTTAAACACACAAAACGCAATAAATATTCGGTCAATTGACTCCGATTTCTGACACATGACCGTGACGTCACAATCATTTATTCCCATACGAAATCTATGGAGGCAGACCGTTTTGACAGATAATAAAAAGTATGCCAACGATTGGTGGTGTCGTCTAGCCAATTGGGCAGCAGTCACTGTCATCATACGCTTTTAGACTATATTTACACTTTTTTGCGTAATTAAAAGGAACAATATGGCCTAGGGTAGCACCATTCACAAAACTTTGTTGTGTTTTGACACGCCTAACCCACAGTTCCATAAAAAATATGTAAAATACTATTTCAATGTTTGTACCTTGGAAGCCTCAATTGTTTCTTTTATCAATTTTACTTTAAAGTAAAAAATAGGTTATTATAATTGAAAATTATTTATTTTGATCGCCGCAGTGTCACTGCAATAAGTATGCAATATCTCCTAATAACGTCTGAGCGCTGCAGCCACATTCGTTAGAAATTCACAACATTTTAAAGAGTTAAGCGAAACATGAATGCGTATGTTATGTGGCGTGTACAGTTTTTTCTCAGGCAATAAATATAGTGTTGTGTCTAACGCCATCGCTCTCGTGCGCCGGTGTCGCCGCCCTGCCGGCCGCCGGGGAAAACCGCGTGAAATTATCAGATGACTCGCGCTGATTCATTCCGTTTCGGATCGATTACTTTTATGGAGACCCCATTATATTTTGTAGAAATTGTGGATGTTTGTTTAACTACTTTCACGGTAACGTTTTTCTTTTTTGTTGTGATGAGTTGCTGGTCAATCATGACATTGTATTTTAATTTCAGAAAATTATCTATGAAAGGAAAACTACAGATTTTTCTCTACAAATTTTTGAATCGGAACTCAACATTTTTCTTATATCCCTACACATTTTCTTGGCTCTGAAAATCAGCGTTTTTTTCTTTTTTCATCAGTTTAGTTTTGTTCAAATACATAGCTGCAAAGAATGACATTTTTTACCAAGATGCGGTTATTATTTTAGCTGAAAAACAACTTAACGTGTTTTGATTTTAAGTCATTTAGATGTACCAAGGGGCTTTTATTGCTCTATCAGGATTTATGTTACGAGTTTCGAATATATTTTTTCTTTTTTGAATTAGTTTTGAAAGTTGAACTGATAGTCGTAGGTTTACTGCATCGTTTCTATTTGCTTCAAGACCTTTGTACGAGATTGTTTATAAAAAGAGATTAATTCAGTTGCTTCTATCTAAAAAACATTCTTTTTATCTAAAGAAAATTTAGTGCTACGAGTCACAGAGCTTCACGCTGCGCAGGCGCATAGTAGAGAATCTACTGCGCAACATGTTGACCATAATAATATGTTCTAGTCTTGTCTCTACGTTCGCTCACATGGACAGACGAGCATGTTTGACAGAGATGACTAGATTTTAATCTATGGACAAGAGCTTGGTGAGTGCGGCCTCTAATGGCGACATAAGTGGAGCGTAGTAATTACTAATTAACGTGAGATGCCTCCGCGCAGATTTGGTTTTGCTAATTGGATAAGCTTAGATACAGCCTGACCAGAAAGAGTAAGAATAAAATAAGACGGAACTAAAATTTTTTATCATAGTGGCAGCCCTACCGCAAGTGTCAAACGTCAGTCAAGGTGCCAAAACTACAAAAGATTTTCGTATTTATTTGTGTTTTTTCATTTTAATACAATCTCAAAACATTTGAAACGGACATGGTTTATATAACAGTTTATGACGGGCTTAGTGAGTTGTTTTGTATTGTTTTTCAATGATGTTTGTCGGAGTATCATGCCGGTAAACTTTAGCCTTTTGCACGTATGTAGTTCACTGAATAACTTTTGAATAGCGTGACTGAGTAATTTTGGTCGTCGGACATTTAAAATTTAAATTGTTTTACTTTAAATACAGAAAATTTTAAAAATAACGTTTGTCGCTTCATAGTTATTAATTACTCCCAAAACGTGCATTAAAAGATGAACATAAAGGAAAATATTATTTTGACTGAGAGAACCTTTGAAAACAAGTCGGATTAGTGTTAGAAGAAAGATTGAGTTACGTAGTAACTATTTAGTAATCTGTGATTGAGTGGAAAGAATGAAGAAAAAAATGAGATAGAGTGGAAGAAAGATTAGTATGTGGGCAGCTATTTAGGATTATGTTTTTACCAAATAAAAGGTTTTGTATTTATTCTAAGCTTAATTTTTTAATTAAGATTTTATTTGAGAATATCCAATTAAGAAGTTAACTTTAAAGAGTCTAATTAAAGTCACGAAATATGTGCATAAAAACAGTAACATCAAGTTTGTTTAGTTCAGATATGCAGATGTTGCTATGGAAACGTCAAATTGCGCCCGTGGCGCACTTATTTCTTTTCAACACTTTATGGCCAGGCTGTACACAAAAAGTCTTTGCAAAGAGATTAACTAAATATATCTTGCATGAGAGCTTTGATGATTAAAACTTTGTAAACTAATAATTTACACGTGTTGTTATGAAGCTTTTCACAGGTTTATTAATAGTTGTTATAAAAAAGAAGGATAGCCTCGTTAGGCTTGGCTAGGAAATTCCATACTTTAACCTGTGTCGAACCAAAAACTGTTTTTAGTTTAACTTTGTAGCATGAGCAGCTCATGTCAGACCTTATACACTCTGGATATAAGTTTTGTTAGAATATGTAGAACGTGATGAAAATGTACAGACAAAAGCAGGTACTTATAGCGTTGTTTATGGCAACTATGTACAGTTAGATTCTTACTTTACCATTGTTACTCACTCACCAAGTTATAACTAACCGTATGTGTGAACTAAAACAGCCTATTGCATCATTCATTCATACATTCCTTAGGTTAAGCTATAGCTTAAATTGTCTTATTGTGGGAGCACCGCGAACTATTCACAAGATTTGCTATGCCATAGTTATGCACATCATCAATGCAGGGCATAACTGGCATTTAGCACACCCACATCATTTTGTGTTGCGGCGTTTGCTACAAATGTTATCGTTCAATGTGCGGAAAGTATGGTGTAAAAGTTTTTTTTACAAAATGTATGAGGTATTAGTACCTACCAACTACACTGTACATTAGTGTTTTAATAGTTAACTTTCATTTTAACTTTTTTTGCTATGCTTAAGTATGTCTTAATAAGTCGTTTAATTGTGATTTATACATTACAATCAGTTATCATCGGTTGCGGCATGCCACTACAATCTATTTATCTAATGTTTCGGCAAAGTTATTTAAAGGACACATTACTTCTAGCTCCATTCTAGTCTTTTTCAAACTGTAAACTTACGCATACATTCATATTGTTACAAAGTTCATCCTACCTCAACATTGGTTGATGTGTTTCAAACTCTTACTTATGAACATGCATAAGATACCACTTCATACGCTTTGACCAACCGAGAGTCCTCGCAAGAGAACGTCGTTTTCTTCTTCGTTTGCTCCGTGAGGCTATTGAAATTAGAAGACACCCTAATTTTAATAGAATGGTTGGAAAATTCCACCAGCTTGGGATCCTGTTTGAGCCGAGAGTCAAGCTCGACCCCGCACTGCAAGTCCTCAAGATACTGTTTGCTCATTATGTGTGGATAGGAACGTAACTTAATATTTTGAGTGATGGTAGTTTAAAAAAAAATTCAAAACCACCACCTTACATAAGACAACTAACACCTTAGTCTACCTGTGACCACGGACGCTGAAATGGGTCCGAAACGTCAAAAACAAGATGTAAATAAATCGCGAAATAATCCGTAAAAAGTGTCTCATTTCAATGTCTACTGTTCGCGTAAACCGAAGAAACAAATATCTTACTAATCGATTGATTAACGAATTCGCGCCGAGCTCATGCCAAGTGGAGCGCGCAGACACGTGCGCATACATAACGTTTATTCGTAGTTTGTAGACTTCGGGCGGGAAATGAAAACTACGAATGTCTATCATGCCAAATGTTTTTTAGGGTTCCGTACCTCAAAAGCAAAAAACGGAACCCTTATAAGATCACTTTGTTGTCCGTCCGTCCGTCTGTCAAGACCGTTTTTCTCAGGAACTCGTGGAGGTATCAAACTGAAATTTCTATATGATACTTAAATCTACTGTCCCTGGAAGCTGTAGAAAAATCAACCTTTTAAGCAAACGCAATCAAAAGATACAGCCATTTAGGCCGCAAATTTCCGCAAATTTTCGAAACTCGCACAGGAATCAAAACCTACAGGGTACTTCCCGTAAACTTAGAATCTTGAAATTTAGTACGAAACGTAGTAGAAAAAATTACGAAAACCGTAAATTTTCAGTTTCATCATATATAAAAAAAAACGAAAAATATTTCTGACAATTTTGAAAATTTCAAAGTTACTACTCCTTATCTCATGAACGCGTTGAGATATTAAATTAAAATTTATATTAAATACTTAAGTCTATAATACCCGTGATGGGTGACCTTTCACTTATATACCTACAGGTTTGTACGGAACCCTCGGTGCGCGAGTCCAACTCGCACTTGACCGGTTTTTTTTTGCGAAGCTTACTTTTTCGTGTCCGTTAAAAAGTAGCGTCGAGTATTTATCGTAATGAATTTATGGAAGCGAGGAACTGATAGCGAGTAAACGAATGTCTTCACACGATACACATAAATCGTTATGTTAAATGTACTTCTTGAGTGCAGGTAGACAAAATATACATATTCGTATTTTAAAGATTATGATGAAGTAATTAAATTAATAATACGCGTTATGAAAGCAATTAGGAACGTAACAAATAGTGCACTAATTGCCTTTATTTGCATACATTATGCTAATATTTACGGATATTGTCGACTTTGATAGCTGATACTGCACATGCGTGAAACGAAAAAAAGTAATTATAAGTAAACCATACCTCCGATAGAGTCATCAACACTTTATTGATTTATTACAAAATTACAGATATATTTATTAGTTAGACTCATGAAGATACTCAAATCTTTATCAGCATTACAGTGTTTAATAAAGTGAAACTCCACGAAGCCTCTCTCCAAGACAATTAGACAAATTAGATTATCTCCGTTGTGTTCAATATTATGATTGTTATTTTTTAAGGCTTAGTCAAATTTCATTTACGTCTATAGCTAGCATAAGACTTGATGAATATTTTCAGTGTCTCTGAAATGTGGACGTATTTTAATTTAATAAGTATTTTCAAGCTCATAAACTTTTTGTTTTGTGAAATAAAATCTACGAGTATTTACTTAGTGTTTGTTGGGCGCTTACGTAACATTAAATAAAATAAGTGTGAAATAAAGAATATTCTCTTTTGTATATTTCTATCTAAGTAAATATTTCAAGTAATTACAAAGTAAGTGAGCGCAATTAAGTTTCTGGACGCTTTTTTTTAACACCAAGTCAATCATCTCATTTTATGATAAAGAACAAAACCTCATCGCGGAAACCCATCTTACGTTTTGCATCGCTATATTTCAATTGTGCATTATCTAATTTTCTCGCGTGAAGTGGGTCGACGGTAATGTTTTCTCTGTCTTAGGGTTTCCTTTGGAAACCCGGCAATTGGCAATCGGCGGTTCGCACGGTGAAACCCGGCCTATATGGTGCGAGTTTTCTTTGTTCGACCTGTTTTTGCATTTCACTTAGATGTCGCGATTATTTTGTATCTTTTGTTATTAGGTCGTTCACCAGTGACCTCATTTGATGGCCTATTGTAGTCCGTTACGCTTACGCGATCTTCACTTTATTATTACTTTGAATCGAACTCTATGTTTTGTTGTTTTCCAATAACCTCTTTGTGTTGCTATTGTTGTAACGAACTGAGCGTAACCAAACGTTTTGATGTGTAAAAAGATCAACAAACTGGCATGATTCAATCGTTTTTTGTGATATCTGGAACCGATTTGATTCGCGCACTCTCGCTTTCGTACGGCACTTCACTGCAAGGTCACACGAAATCCATGTCAAGACGCATTGATACGAAATTCTTTGCTAGATACGCAGGTAGTACCGTTAAGTGTTTTAAAGTATAATATGAGTCATCTTGGTCGTACTAACATGTTATTAAAAGCTTGCACATGCAGTAGAGTAGTCTTAGTTATTTTATAATAGCACATGTCGCAGTTCTAGTTTCTACTACGTACACTAATGACACAATCTCGTCCGAGCGACAGCTCGCAAAAGGGTCACTCATTTGCCTTGCTCTACATTTACTCGTCTCCAATCATCGTTAAACGGTAAAAAGTCGCAGAAAAACAGCGATTGATATGCAACTTTCCGCTGCCAGTGTTGCTAATGGGACATTTAAACAAATGACTGGCCGAGTAAGGCTTAAATAGCTAATTGTTGAAGACTCACGGTCCGATTGAAGGGAAACTTGAGACGTCCGGGAAGTGTGCTTCCCTCGTCCCTTCGTAGAAAGGCATCAACAAAGTCATGTAATTAGCATTAATTAGGCTTTTTATAGCGCGCTCGTCCAGCTAAGGTGACTAATTACTAAACTCGATTAAGTTTAAGTGGGCTTGAGTAAGCGCGCAAATTTGCACTACTTACCTTATCTTATTTACTAAAGTATTTAGGATTCGTCTGTTTACAAATTAAAATTGTATCTATTATTTAAATGATTTATGCCCATCCGATGCATTCCTATTATTTCTCGTTGCTTTTGGTTTTTTACAGCTTTTCAGACCCTCAATTAGGGTAGGGTACTTGATTTAGTTTCAGTAGCAGTATCGGTTTGTGTACAAATATAAGATGGTCGGATTTTAATTAATGTACATTTCTCAATTATCTTAACAAAAAGACTTACCTTATGATTTTGGTAGTGACTGTTAATTTAGTGAAACGCTCCGGCTGAGATAATATGTAATTAGATGACTTTAAGATTTTTCCTGCTTTCATTAAAATAATGTTCGTGAAAGTATAGATTTCATTTCTGTTTGTCAAGATGTTATCGGGTCATTTATTTATTCTTCTTGTATGTGTCGATAAGCACGCCATATTACAGTCAATAGCAAGAAATCAGTCGACAGAGGCACCAATAGCTTTTTAAATCACGCTTTTAAAAATCGATCAACAGCTGAAGGGATGAATAAGTTCTCTAGATTGCATAGTGAAATAATAATAGTCAGGAAAGAACAAGAAAAGAAATGGTAACAAGGTCACATTTGGATGCGCGTTTTGGATAACAATTGGACAGAATAATGAGTTTGTGCGGTTGTTGTGACAGCCGGGCAAACATCTCCCAATTATTTCATCACGATTCAAGACCGCGTCCTAACGAGAACAACTAGGTTAAGTGACTTTTTTCAGTGTTTTCGTTTTAAATCCAAAACTTATCGTCTGTCTTAAACATAGGGGTATCGGTGCAGTCAAGGCCTGACATTTTCAAAGGGGATATCTTCCCCTTTGAAAATGTCAGGCCTTGATTCACGTCTTTTATTCACTGTCAATTTTATGACACATCTCCATCAGACAAGTAACCATATTGGCACGGGTTTACTAGTTCATTTCGAAATACGTTTGGTTGAATTACAATTCAATGATGACAACAAGTCGATTATTTGTTTAAACGACGATTTCATCGATTTTTTTAGCATTCCATAAAATGAACCATCGATGTTACGTTTTTCGGGTCGGCATCGATCAAATAATTAATCGACTTGTTGTCATCGATTAATTGTAATTCGATTAAACGTATTTCGAAATGGAGTCGTGAACCCTACTGGCACACGTTCCCCAGATGGAACCAGCACTCTAGAGATTTCACTTTCGTCCGAGTCCGAGTCGCCGACCGCGTATCGCTACAACCATCTACTCATTAGCGAAATATAATTAATTCAGACACACAGATACGAGATGTAACGCCATGTTCTTCACGAACAGTAACTGCGCGCACAATGCGTTTGACTCGGATTTCCATAAAAGGTGATGCGGTGTGTGAGGATGTGTGTAATTGGAGCAGATGCAAAGGTTTATCTTACGCGATTGTGGGGTTTGTGTGTGGTTAATGAATAAAAGTTAAAAGGTGAAGAGGTTGATCTTTAAAGTACAAGTTTAGAATCGTAACTCAATATATTTCCCGCCAGCGGCGTCATCGAAATCAAAATCAAAATCAAAAACTGCAAAAGTTGTAAGCATACATACATATTACAGACATAGTGACAGACGCGGAAAGTGATTTTGCTTTATAGTATGTCGTATGTAAAAGCTTTATTGCATGCACAAACGGCGAAGGCGTGTCTTTCTTCGACACATGTGCCACAATTCTATGTTAGCATTTGTGTTCTTCGAATCTGATCCAAACGTCGTTTGTGTGTTATGTTATCAGAGTTCCTATACTTGTGGAATTTATCAATAGCCGGCCTTAATAAGTACCTTCTGTCTCTCGTAATCAATTTACACAGTATGTGGCTTTTGTTGACTCGAAGGAAAATATGCGGCGCTTTTCCCATTAGTAGTTACGGTCTTTCAGGCTATTTTATTTATTAGGCACACCAACGACATTAACAATTTATCAAACAAAAGACTTACACGCAATAAAGTAGTGTAGCTAATTGCACTATGCTAGATAATAATAATAATACTTTAGATAACTAACAAAATATGAAAAAAAACAACAATTTAGACAAGAATAAACAATTTTGACAGAAATTAAATATTTAAAGTAACATAAAGATAAAAGACAAAAGAATCAGGATTACAAAAAAGCTAAAACAACAAAAGAAAAAATGGCTACGGCTATTAGGGTCCTGAACTTGTCCAGGGACATTGAATGAACATCGATGTATCGACTGCACCTGTTATACAGCTTGCTTAGGCTGCAGGCCAGGATAGACAAGTAAAAAGTTTTACTCGTAGTAAGTTTGGCTATACTTAATGTATCTTTATTCTACTCTTGTCATCGTACAGTTACAACTCCAATCTACCCACTTCCTATTTAAGAATACCAACTAAATGAATTCTACCTTAATTTCATCCCACTAGCATGTGTCAAGGATGCAGTGAGTTGACTCTGCTTACTGCTGGCATTTGTACGCGCCTTCGAACTATTGTAAGACACGCCTATCCGTTATGCCCTGGCATCTTGATTAGTCACTATACTCATAACTCGTATAAACAGGTATTGTGCTTCTTGTTCTTCGGTTAAATGCCATCCTGTCAGTGCACGTGATTTATTGGACAAATCTATTAGCCAATATTTTTCGGTAAAGGTTACCGTCGTGACTAGGAAATGATAATATCGCTTGACATTATAAGAAGTAAGAAATGCTTGGGTTCATCATGCTTCAATGATATTAGTTTTGCTCATATAGTTACTTTGACCCTGAAAATATTAGCCTGAAAAAGTATGTATGAAAAATAAAAAAGGGTCACCAACTCATTCACAATATCATCAGCCTATATACGTCCCAGTGCTGGGCACTGGCCTCACCTCATCTATGAGGTGGTGCGAGCCATACTCCAACACGCGGGCTCAGTGCGGATTGGTGGAAGGGTGTGTGTAAGGTAAGTGACCAACCTTACTGTCGGATGTTATTAAGCCGCCCGAGGGCCTCCGACCAGGCTGAACGATAGATATTAGTATCTATCGATATTAACCGGGACCAACAGCTTGACGTGCCTTCCGAAGCACGGAGATGCTTGTAAATAGACGTCACTTTTATGATCAGAATGGTCACCCATCCCAAACATGACCACGACATAGGTTGCTTAACTTTTGGTATCACTACCAGAGCGCTGCAACCACTGCGTCACAAGCACCTCCCTCGTTCACAAAGACATACGTAATTAGGCATCTAGTGGTATGGCGAGGGCCCTACTTATTATTTTGTTAAAAAAGCTACAACAATACAACTAAATTTAACAGTGATCTACATCACACGAGAGAGCATGTTTACAGGCGATAACGTCACAATCGCCACATCAATCATGCGCGAAATCAATTCGCGGCGCGAGGTCGCGCTGTGGGCTCAGTGTGTCAAGCCGAGAGCGCCAAAAACGGAAGTATTATGATACATAATCGCGCTTGCGCAACCGCAAGGAAACCGAATCAAATCAAAATAAGAAAGCATCGAATTCCATTATAATTACAAAATCGGAATCGGCGTGTTTGGGTGCAGGTGAAAGCACGTTACGTCATGTTACGGCGATTGGTCGCGACTCGCGGGCGCGGGCCCCACCGCCGCCGTGGACGCCCGAGCGGACCCGAGCGCGTCCGATAATTCGCGATAAGCTTTTCAGATTTATTACCGGCGATGTCTGTTCCCACGCGTTCGTGTTACGTGATGCCAAAATCTAGTGTGTAATTACTAATTAGAGAGTATGATGAAGGTTTTGACATAATAAGCGTCACTATCGCCTATTAAAGTTGCGGATTTCTCGCAGGCATCTAATTATGTATTGTACCGATAACAATCGTCCGCTGAAAGCCTGCTTTTAACATTTCACTTGCGTAACTCATCCATCACTCATACTCGTCGGTTATAGGTTTTATTGTGTAGTTAAACGCTTTTAAAATCGATGAAGGCAGTATAATAGCACCGGCGATGTTATCGACGCACAAACAATGGAAGGTTTGCGTTTGACCTGGTTAGATAACTATGAAAATGTAAACCAATTCTGGCCATTCTTTACGCGAAGCAAATTAAAATAAAACCTTAAAATGGCATACTCATTTAAATACGCCCTTCCAAAGTAAATTAGAGAGGTATTTGCTTAATGGGTCACGGCCATAGAGTTTAACGAGTTTAACTTTACAACAACGGGGAGACATTTAGGCAGTGAAAACAGTTAGGAAAGCACCTACTTAATGCGATGTTTTTTGAAAAACACAAACATCACAAGGCCCCTAGACAAAGGTACGTGTTTTAAATCGATGACGAATATTTTGATACATTACACTAAGCTATCGACGTCGTTGCCATGGCAACTTAGCGTAGGCAAATGTCATTTAATAATTAAGTAGATGCTGTTACAACAGCATCGACTCTACCACTGCACACTGGTGTAATCGAGGTTTTTATGCTAAGTTATTATTGGAATTAAAAGAAAGGTAAATAAGATATCGTCAGGTATATGAATTTTCATTAAGACTATATTAATTGTCTCGAAAGTTACTATAAACCGATATTAAAAGTAAAAGTCTCTCAGCCAGGGTGGGATTTTCCAAAATCTTCTTAAAAGAAATCTCTAAGCACCTGTTAAATGTACGTTGATGATATCGTAAACGAAATAACGAAAGAAAGTTCAATTACTGTTTATGCAAATAAGCAATAAGCAATCATTATTTCAACATGCTGATGTTTATCAGTTAGCTGGTGGATGGGACAAAATTACTGTTATTCTACCGGACGAAGCTTTTAGTTAAGTGTTCCAATCATAACATTGTTTGAGCTACTTTTACTGCCTGAAATATGTTTTTTTTACGTTCGTCGTTTAACGTTTTCTATAATATAGGACAATAAGCTTAAGTCTTTCTTTATATGCGGCCAGAAACATATCCTCAACCCAACTTCTCTAATCGCATTCGTTGTTGCAGCGGATTATTCTAATATCGTCCTAAACCACTTTGCTCCTAAAAGATATTATATCTTTTAGGAGCAAAGTGGTTTTGGACGACCTATCTTAAGATATCTCAATCTCTATTCACATGTTAATTTTGCGAACTTCTATGGTCAAGCTAGTCTACTGTGAGATTGTATTTTTTGGCAAAAGCGGTACAACAAAGATGTCCCGAGTTTAGTTAAAGAATTATACGAGTAATAGTAATAGTAATAATAGTCCTCCTGGCCGATTTCGACCACGGCGGCCAATCTCAACAGAGATCAGCCAACTGCGCAGGAGATATTATAGTGCACAAGTGTGAGCGCAATACACAGGTGCACTCACTGTTCCATCACTCTCAAAGTTCGGTGAGACGGCAATCCGACATGACCAACGGCTTAACGTGTTTTCCGAGGCACGGGGGTGTAACACCGCCAACTTCCCGACTCCGAGCTGTTTGAGATATACATGACAGAAAATCTCAGAAACAATTTTGGCTCGACCTGGGATTCGAACCCAGGACCTCTCGGATGTAAGGCAGAAACTTTGCCACTACACCAACGAGGCAGTTGTACGAGTATATCTGTGAAAAGTAATGCATGTAGCATTACTAGATTAGACTAGATCTACATTATGGAACTTGGCAGCGTTAAGACTGTCAGATGGGTGTCATGTTGTAGTCCTGCCCCTGAATTTAATTATTTTATTAAGGACAGACTCCCCATGAAAGTGCAAGGGCAGAGAATGCGCTTGTCACAAAATGTAAAGTGCCATACGATTAAATAAATGCACATGCTCAAAATGTGCACTATAATAGCGTGTACCTTGATTTTATGCGTTAATTTATAGTTATACTAGCTGTGCCCGCGACTTCGTCCGCGTGGAATAGTTATTTGGGCATATGGATATACTGTCGCAGACATTTTTTAGATCATTTTAAGAGTAATAATTCTTTCATACTTTTTTACATTATTGTTGGTATCTTGAAGCGTTTTTTTAAATGAATAATTTTCCCCGTTTTTGTCACTTTCCCCATTATTTCTTCGCTCCTAACAGTTGTAGCGGGATGTTATTTAGCCTTAAACGTTCCTCAATAAATGGTCTATTCAACACAAAAATATTTTTTCAATTTGCTGAGTCAAATAAAAAAAGTCCTATTAAAATCGGCTCAGTAGTTTCCGAGATTCAATTTTCTGCCTACCCCCTTAGTCTATTGGCGTGATTATTTCTATCCTTCTTTACCTTCCAAGTAATGTTGAGTCAAATAAAAAAAAGTCCCATTAAAATCGGTTTAGTAGATTCTGAGATTCAATTTCCTGCCTGCCCCCTAAGTTCATCGGCGTGATTATTTATATCCCAGTTTACTCTCCAGGTGATACTGAGTCAAATAAAAAAAGTCCCGTCAAAATCGGTCCAGTAGATTCTGAGATTAGCCCGGACAAACAGACAGACAGACAGACAGACAGACAAAAATTTTAAAAATTGTTGTTTTGGCTTCTATTACGGTAATTAAGACCCCCTGTAACAATTTTTCATAAAAATCTTCAATGTACAGAAATCGATCTTTTACAGTCTTATTATATGTATATAGATTTGTATGGGTATCAGATATTTCGTCATTGAAGTTTCTCAGTGCACACACAATACGACCTCGACTTCGGAGAGTCACCTAAACAATGCGTAATATGTTGTTTTACGAGGTCATCGGTCAAGTACGATAAGCGTGGGTGGCTGTTGTGTGTAGCTTCCAAATAAAATAAAGCTACAGTCGATTCATTAAGTAAACAAGTCACCTTCCCATCGTTTCATTTGGCTTTTTACTATCTTGCCAATTTGTCGCACATGGGTAATGATCTAATTCACACGAGAAAATTCATCATTGCACAATAGCTCAGTTGTCGCAATGTTCGATTCTCATGCGAGCTCATGTCACAGTGTGTGATGAAACTGTCATTAGTGGCGAGACACCAATTTGGTCTCGGCTTTCGCAAAGCGCGAATGAGTTATTCCTTTGTGAAGATGTGTTGCTTACGTAAGAGTAGATACGTGATTGAAAACGAAAGTTGAAAAGACTGGATTGATGGGACGCGCGGGCAGAGAGTTCAACTGCTGCCGAGATGCAGCTCAAGGTTGGATCGCTTTTGATGTTTTGTAACCGGTCAGCGACCTATTTAGAATTGTCCACGTGCTTTGGCGGTGGGCTATTGAAATGGAAATGGAAGATGCATCTACGCGATGGCATATTGCCTTACAAAAAATACAGTGTATGTTTTGGTATTTGTAAATATGTAAATCGTTTAATTTGTAACTTATAGAGACCTTTATCCTGGGACCATTGTGTATAATAAGTAAGTATTTTTTAAAAGTCCATAACCTCATTTTTTAAATCACTCAACAATTTAAACAGTTTCGACAAATTGACCACTCTACTGTTAAGTATTTTGTCTACACAATGCAAAACCGCACAGACACACACACGTTTAACGACCGTATATGCACCAAACAGCTTATGAAAGTAATGGTCACATCCACGATTTACTTACACTTTCTAATACTATTACATAGAATCCCGTTTCTGACTTATCGGTCGGTTTTACAACCCAATGACACGTTCAAACCGTTTGGCGCGAAAACGTAACTGTTAAAAGTTTTTTCTTTAAGGATTTTCCGTCGAGTTTCCATACCCGTATGTCGGTAGAAAGCCTGGTCATCAACGTTATACAACTCACCGTGCGCGTCCCGTAGAAAGTGAAACTGTCAACGCTTGCGCATAATCTGCGCGCACTATGCTCACAAAACACTGGTCCACAAGCACTAAACACTGGGAATACGCTGGTTCAAATGTTCAAAATTCGAACGCGATTCTTTTTTTTTAGCGGCTCAACACTTGTCGACGTTGTTTAAGGCCGGCGCGTCAGGTGCGACTGTGGCGGTGGCGGTGAGAGTGCAGGCGCGCGCGTTGTGTAAGCTGCAGCGGCGCGATGGGAGGGCACAGGGGATATCGTATCGCATTTTCACAGAGATATCCTTATTGGTGAACTTTGATCCGTGCCCGAGGTTGGAAATCGGTGGTTATTCCACTCACCCTCAGTTTTATCTCGGCATCTTCGCGCTCCGAGTGAAATGAGTGCTTACTTTCTGAGCATAAGTCACATCTCATTCAGAGCGGAACACGAAACCCACTGAAATGAGTCCGCTGGTAGTTTCGCCTGTTTCATGAATATCGTTCGCATCTATTAGTCTAATTATTATGAATAATTAATTGATTGGTCTTGCTTATTCCATTGGCAACTTTACACATGCTTGACTTGCTTTTCTTTCAGTGAGATTTAAGTTTATAACCTCCATCCGATTACAGGATCGTTGATTAGTGTGGCTTAATTTAAAATTGACAACGGGCGTTGGATAAACATAAATGTATACGGTGTAATACTTTTTGACGTGACAACATCTTATAAATTGGTTTGCCGGGTGACACCTCAAGAAACTGCGTTACGCTGCTCCGCTCACGTTTCGCGCGCGCGAGAGAGAGAGAGATAGGCATACACACCGGTTCATGTTATACGAGTACGAATGAATATTCACATTAAAATTATTTTACCACTCAGAGTCGTTGTCACGTAAAACTTTCGCGCGTATACCGACTTTACAGGCAACCAATTTTTGCAAGTGTCGATATAGCGATTGACAGTTTTGCGCAATTAACATATACATGGGATTCGATCTAATACATAAATATTTTATGAAATCAAATAAACATTTACGAATATCTTATATCTACTATGATGTGTGCGTGAATAATAAAAATGAGTCAACATCACGGCTTAGTATTGTAAAGCGATTGTTCAATACTGTGTATTGAGTATTGTACCGTGGACCCATTGATTATCTATTTATCAATTTATTAGTATTGAGCATTTGTCGAATTAAATAGAACGACAAGTAATTGTCATAATAGTCAGCTTTATCATAAGATTTGCAACACATCCAATTTTAACCTCTCCACCGACTTTCTAGATGGTAAACAGATATGACAGCTATGAATGAGAGTCGGGACTGGAGGGGTTAATGAAATATCGGTTTTGGTATGTCCGAAAATCGGTTCCTAATTGTGTAGGTAGTTGAAGTACACATCTGCTGTTCTATGATGTAATATTTCTAACATTTTCTCAAAGTTCCGATAGCTTTGATAGATTTTGTCGGTATTTCTACAACACCTTCACCTTCATACTTGAACGAAAAATCCTTGGAAACTTTTGGAATACATCTCCATGCTTATTTATCTGTTGATATTCAAAAATCACATTAATATTAAAAACCTTTATTTATAAGCTTGTAATTTAAAACTAAAAAGCCAATAGGAAAGTATCTAAAAGCCTATGAATTATTAAACAATGTAAACTTTTCAACTGATGTTTTAAATCGAAACCGAAAGGTATGTGGAGTGAGTCTTTAAAAATACTAAAGATAAATATATTTTCACTTCTCATGCTCGAAAAAGTACTACTTTATGCAGGATCTAGGCGACATAAAGTTGAATTTTATGCACTTGTGCATAAAAGTAGCTTTTTAAATGTGTCTACACTAAGGCAGTGACCATTTAGCCCATACAGCCAAAAACAATTAATTGTACATGGATAAAACTTGCTAATTTATAATATTTCCTTCCCTATTTGCATTTTTGATTTATAATAAGATAATACGAAAAAGAAACTAAATATCAAAACGTGTTTACCACAAAAAAAAAACATTATTCCAAAATAATTTAAGAATAGGCTGTATATTTTTTTTCTTTGCCCGAAAATTATGCAGGAAAATTAAAAAAAGTAAAGTAGCGGGAAAGAAGCCGTAAACTTTTCGTATTGAATTTTCTCAAATTATTGTTTTATTTTCTCGCAATCGAAGTGAAAAGCAGAGTTTACAACTCGTGCATAAATCATTTTTATCCTCGACTTCATCATCTGCCCTCGCCCTGCGGGCTCGGGCATATAACGATCTCGGATAAAAATGACTTGCTTTATGCTCTCGTTGTAAAATCTACTATTTTTTACTACGAAGCAAATCACAAAGTATAATACGCCATTAAAAAAAGGTAAAATAGTGTGCTCTAGCTAATCATCCTAAGTTAAAACCAAAATAAATAGTTTTTTTAATGTTATACTAGAAGAAGAAGCTATACTTTCAGTTTCAAAATAGCATTAAATCTGAAGTGATCGATCGATCATTTATGAACATAAACGTGCGATTAAACCGCCTTGTACGGACATTAATAATTCGGTAGAAGCCGTGCGTGTGTGGTCGCAGGCCATTTGTGGTGAGAGCATGGTCACAACCACCACTTACTCCATACTGGAGTTCCTACTCTGTACCTACTGAAGCCTCTTATTTATTTATTTAAGGTATACATACAGATTATAGTTAATTTTTGGTCAACATACAAATCTTAATTAAATTTACGGAACTATAATCCACGAATGGTATATACAGCATGGTCAATAGATGAAAAAGAAAAACAATTTTGGGATGTAAGTACTTAACTAAATATAAAATTAAAACAATTTAGACCATTTATAGTAAGCCTATTCAGATTCGACCGCGCATAGAGTGTCAGATGTAGCTGTCTTGAACCAACGAAAATGGCCATTAAAAATATCTATATTCATGTCTTTGCTACTCTTGGCCAATTCATTGTACGTGCGACACATACTGACAAGAGGGTTATAAAAGGAAGTATTATTCTTGTAGACCTGAATATCAAACACATTCAGTTTACTCGACCTGTGCCAAGTACTAAAATTAAGGGATGAGAGCAGATCGGGCGCGTCCACGGCGGAGGGCACGACTGAGGTAAAGAAAGTCGTACGTCTACTGGTGCCAGAGTAGCACTGGCGGTAGGGTTAATTTATATGTTGGTACGTGTAAAAATGCTACTTGTAAGTCTGTAAATAGAAAATAAATTGATTTTATTTATGATTTTTATTTTACTTATTTTACTGAGTATGACAGAGTGTATACTTATACTTATATACGGACTCCCTAAGGAAATCCAGCGGTTGACGTCGAAATTGGGATGATGACACCTATCTTAAATATTGTCAAGAACATGGTGTTTAAAAAACATAGCCCCTATAAAGTTAATACAACTAATATATTTCAAAAAAGCTGTAGAAACCAATTTTTAAACACACAAAACGCAATAAATATTCGGTCAATTGACTCCGATTTCTGACACATGACCGTGACGTCACAATCATTTATTCCCATACGAAATCTATGGAGGCAGACCGTTTTGACAGATAATAAAAAGTATGTCAACGATTGGTGGTGTCGTCTAGCCAATTGTCTTTTAAAAAGTCACTGCAGTCCCACTACAGGAATGAACTGTCTCTCCTGTCTCAGTGACACTGTGTTCTCACCATGTGTACCATCCTTATTATGTATACGTAATAATGTATTTTTATGATTTTTTATGTATTTTAATTCATTATATGTAAGTTATTCGATTGTATGTTTTAAATTTATTTTGTACTTAAATAAATTCAGTTAAATTGTTTGTTTTACTTTATGTGCACCGCCTGAATTTTCTCTGCTTGGCCCTATGGTTGACTGGTAGAGAATGCCTTCGGCATTAAGTCCACCATTGTACACATGTTGGTGCAGAACTTAAATAAATAAATAAAATACTTTCTCAGTTACTCTGACGGCTTGTCAGTGCGTCTGAACGTAATGGCCGAAAAAATAGTTGAACGAGTAGGCCCTCGCAACGTACCAGTTTTATTACAAAAGGAAGGGCGCGCAAATACTTGCTCGTGCCGAAACTGTCGCCTTTCACATTCTCGACTTGCGAAAATATTGTTTATTACGTGTTGCTTGCACCCTGTTCCGGAAGGATTTACGACCTTTTTCCTGTGTCAAAGTCGTAATCTATGTTTATGTATTATTTGTTTCGTAATACGTCACCTGTAGTAAGTACTCGTACTTACCAGTTGATTGCTAGTTCATTTTACCATAAAAAAATGGATAATATCCTACCAGACCTCTAAACTCTCTTATTTTTCTATTATAAATACTTATGTTTATAACGAGTAATTGAGTAGGTAACTTCGATTACTAATAATAACAAATTGAAAACAAGATTTTCGAGTCAGCTAGCCGTCTAATTTCGTCTGTTACCTACTAAATTACCTAACCTCTGAACTTTCGTAGCAATAGAAGATGACATGGATTGGACATCAATTACGTACCTATCTCTTATATTGAATAACTCTTGATCTAACGATAAGCGAGTTCCTCTCTTCGCACGCCGCATCTCGTGTCACATTTGGTACTGATGCTACGATAAGTGATTTCAAAAAGAGAGTACAGTAAAATCGTGAGCAGAAGACTTACCACCACAGCTTACAGTGTATTTCACGAGTTGCCCAACTCTTACACTTCAAGGACTGAACTTTGCCTAAGTCAATATAATAAAGTATTCATAAGTATACTATACGGTACAACGCTATGATAACACACTAATCAGTTTCCCTTAAAGTAAAGGCGATATTTATATACCAACTTATATAAAACTTTACGAGTTTGTCCATTAAAAATGTCCGACGAAATTCGCTTCGTAAGACATCTAAGAGCAAAGCAAATGAGGTGATGGCAGGATCTCTTAAGGTAGATAGACGTAGGCCGCTGCGCCCGCTGCCATACACCGATTACTCGGAAAAGGGAATTTACGATTGTACTGATGAGGACATTCCTACGTTGCGGCGTAGTTGTTGTATATCAGTACCTGTCGGTCTTTCGTGGAATTAGAATGGGTCTACTCATGTTCCCTACGTTATGAGTCGAAGCGCAAAGGCGGCACTTGCTTGTCACATCGCGGCCACAGGTGGTTTGACCTTTGGCTGAGTGACATAACTGGTGTCATCACATTCTTCGCCCGCTTTCACTGACAGCTTGACACAGCCTGCGCCCGCGCCGATCGTGATTTCTATTGTTATGTGAGCAATATTTGTTCCTATCATATTTGTTGTAAGTCACGAATAGGTTAGGTCGGTCGGGTAAGTAATTACAACGAATTTGTAGATTAAATAAGGTAAGTTTTAAAAAGCGCCTGGCTTATCATACTTTAGATTTGAAATGATACACTTTTTAAGGGATATTTATGGGATATAAGATAGGGACTATTTCGCCATTCATTTACATTTTCGGACCCTTTTTAGCGTCCGTAGTTACAGGTTCAGTCATTCAAAAATATTAAGTTCCGTTCCTATCTACACAAAAAGCGCTTGAACAGTATCTTGAGGTCTTGCAGTGCGGGGTCTAGCTTGAGTCTTGGCTAAAACAGGATCCCAAGCTGGTGGAATTTTCCAACCATCTTCTCTTTAAAATAAGAGTGTTTTCTAATTTCAATGGCCTCACGAAGCAAACGACTCCGCACTGTAAGACAACGAGAAATCATTCGTAAAAAAGTGTATCATTTCAATGTCTACTGTTCGCGTAAACCGAAGAAATAAGTACTTTAGATTTATAATCTTATTTTATGTAGCTTAATGCATTTGAAGCATCTTATTTCAACAGCATCTGAGTTTAGCAGATTATTGACGTCCTTGTTCGGAGATAAGCCCTAATGGTGTACCTAATAGTCAAGATTTTGAATCATTCATCTTCAAATAACAGTTATCCATTTCAATCAAGCCTAAGTATGTTATACAATTGCTTCAGTTAACAATTGTAAGTTTTTAAATCTAATTAAACTATAGAAGCTTCCAATCAGCGCTCTTAGCAATAGCTTTTAAATGCCATTCAAAATTATCAATCATTTTTGTAAGAGCTTCATTATGTTTTCGTGCCTCTTCATTTACATCATAGAAAGTTGCAGTCTACCGTTTGATAGTTTCCAAATTCTCTTGTAATTTCAGCTGTCTGCGATTGCGCAAGGCTCAAGTCGGATATTAAAGTTCCGATTCATTATCTGCGCTGTAAGCGAAGCCGCAAAAGTTATCGGGTTTTTGTTAAACTCGATTCACCATCGCGATCAGCGGACACAATGCTCGTTTCTTTCGATGAGTTGCGGGATCCCAGTGTCATTCTCGAGATTGAAAAGCTATAGGGTTGTCAGCTAGCTGTAGTAAGTATTTTTAAATGGGTATCATTTATCGCAATGCTTTAATGTGTGCCTGTTTGTTTACTTTTGTTTTAAACTTTTTCAGTTTATAATATATATAGCTTTTACCCGCGACTTCGTGCGCTTAAAAGTAGTTTTTATGGAATGCGTTGTTTTCCCGTAATACCACTTTTATCCAAATATAATTCAAATCTTTGGTAATTTAGGAGTGAAAGCGATCAGATTCCCTGGAAAGTAATTTTTCCCACGGGATTGCGTTTTTTTCCGCGGTCATCAGTAATTCATGTCCTTTCTTAAGTCTGAAACTATTTCCTTAACAAATTTAATTTAAATCTGTTCAGTAATTTAGTCTTAAAAACAATTAAATTTTCCCATGGGAATGCGTCACTTTCTCGCGGTAAAAAGTAGCCTATGTCCTTTATCGGGTATTAAGACATCTCCATACCAAATTGGTTCAGTAGTTTAGGCGTGACTGAGTAACAGTCAGACAGACAGAGTTACTTTCGCATTTATAATATTAGTATGGATGTTCTTTTTGTGTCTCGAATGTAGATCGCTTTAGATGTTTACGTCTCATTTACACAGCAGTCGTATCGAACATTGTCCCGGTCAATAGTTGTAAACTGATAATATTGAAATGCGAAAAGAGAGGTTCCAAAACAAACATTTGACAACCCTGCCGTAGCATGAACATTTCATTCTCACAGTTGTGGTAATAAAACGTCACCCTGTCCGGATTTTATGATATATTACGTATGTACTTTCCTCATTTTTACATCAGTGACTCATTTCGATATTGCAATTGTTACTCATATTTGTTGTCATGTTTGACGACCGCTTGGTGCAGTGGTCCACATGTCGGACTTCTAAACCAAGGGTCGCGGGTTCGATCCCCGCATAGTACAAGCATAAGTGTGCATGAACATGTGTGTTTGTACTGGTCTGGGTGTTTTCTGTATAATATGTATTTATTTACAAAAAAAAAGTATTTAAGTATGTTTATCCGTTGTCTAGTACCCATAACACAAGCCTCGTAGCTTAATTTGGGACTAGAGAATTGGTGTGATTGTTGTGAAATATTTATTTATTTATTTATGTTTACGAAAACGGCTTATGCTGTCTCGATAATATTTGGGGTCGCTGAGGCCAAAATCAATTAATAATTAGCTTAGTGGGTTACACGAAATAAGAAATATCGTTGGTTTTGTTTTTTTACTTTAGAAATCTGAGCTTTCAAATCAAATCTAAATATGTATTGCAGTATCAACAGTTTAAACGCAAGCTTTCATATTTATTCTTATAAATTTACTAACAATTTTAAAACCTACACAGTAGAATAGAACTAAAAGTACATTGTGTGTTTTGGACGTACGAGTGGGAGATTTAAGATTTGTACTATGAGTGTCTCAGGGACAGGCGTCAACACGATGCTGCAAATCAGTCAGGTCCTCTTGTCGCTGCCACGGTGATTGAGGAGCCACTGCAGCATTTTGGCGAGGGTCTCGGGTTCCTCGCAGTGGATGCGGTGGCAGTGCTTGCGGCGTCCTCGGCCTTTTTCGACCCTGAAAGTATTATTAGTTATTGTTATTAATGAGATCAGACTTTCGTATGTTCTAGCGCGATTTTTATACTAACATTAGGACCAAACAACTCCCGAAAGGGAAAAGGCTGGTGTTAACAGCAAAAATTTTAGTCAGAGGGCAGATCATCTGCCCTCTAGGTAGGTTTGTATCTTATTGTAATACCATGTTACATATAAATTTTTAAGAACACACAATCAGTGAGAAAACGACTTATACAAAATTGTTTTTTTTTGTACATACTTAAATTATGAATTTTTAAGCTTGGTGGTGGTGTTTTAATACAAAACATACAAATAAAACGAGTAGTTTTATTTTTTAAAATTTTTATAGCTTCTCTAGTGAATAAAGTCAAAAGTGGAGATTTTGCGAAAGTGACGTTTTAACAAATGGTCATTTTGCGAACAGGACGTTTTGCGAAACGAACATTGTGAGAAATTGACGTTTGCGCACGGTGGATTTGGAGATTTGCCAAGTGGACGTTTTGCGCCTGAGCCCTCACATGTTGTGCGTAGAGTTCTCATTGTAAGATTCTTGTTTAATAGTTTTGATTGGTATTTATTACCACTTTATACTCACGGTATATAGTTGCTGTCTGAATGCAGTTCACAGAGCAGCCGCCTCCGGCAAGGCTCGCTTATGGGCGACAGCTGGGACAGGCTGTTGTCTGACCGCCGGAACACCTGATGAGTGCCAGGGAACCTGACAAACAACAAATGTTAATCTGAAATCACTTTGATGCGTTAACTGTGTGCATTTAACTGGTAAGGTTAAGGTTTATCTTTATTCTCATACGAAATTTACATTTTAATCGCAATGAGATATTTATCGAAAACAACTTTAATTTGAGATCTTTGCAATGAATTTAAGTTTTGTAGGTTCTACTGAGCTTGAGATCTGTATAAGGTATGTAGTTTAAGTGTTATTTAGCCAAAGCGTAGGTACCTGTGTCCGTTAACTTTTATCTTAGCCCTTCGTCAACGTGTTCAAATCGTCACAACGTCGATTTGAACCTGTTCATGGGCTGTTCAATTCCCAGTGAGGGTAATTATTGCATTCGGTGTAGAAGGTTTTAGGGATATTCCGTGTGGCTACCTTTAATTTATTTAAGAATGATGAACTGACGCTGTAAAAATGATGTTTTCGGCATTTTTGTGTTGCGGCAACGCTATATGATAATTAGTGCCTCAATGCTTGAAATTTCCGTGAGTGCTTCCACCTTCATCGTGATTATCAGGTGTAATTGGGGCAACGTGCTACCCTGCGTCTTTAAAAAGAAAAAGAACAACAAAAAAAAAAGAGATGAACAGGATCGGACTTGTTTCGTAACTTGTTAACTCAGGAGTTTGTTTGACTTGTAGATATCAAATAGTTGTAATTCAGGGGCTGGGTGCGCAGCGCGGCCTTGCGAGAGGCGCGCCGCACAATTTCCATAGCCGACTTTCTTGCTTGTGTTACGTACGTCCTTCCGGATGCGGCGCGCGCACTTGGCAGAGGGGTATATATTCTGAAGCCAGTAGATATTCTTGATGCTTTTATAAGTCGTAAGTCGTTGTCATAAGTCGTTTTTAACAAATAACACTTATGGCCGATTTTAATATTCTATCTAACAAAAAGACTTAAAAAAATCTTTTCGACTCCGGTCATCAGCGAGGATTCGAACCACCGACCTTTGGAAGTCCGGTCCAACGTTCTATCTAACGTTTGACTGAAAGTGACATATAAAAGCTATCTGTGGTTATAGACGTTTGTTGTAAAACTGATAGAAAGGTAAGTACTACCTTTCAGCCAAAGCTAGATAGAATATTGAAAATTGCACGCAGATAAAGGGTGTTCTAGATGCAAAAATACCGAAACCAAAACCAATAATTAGAGTTAAAAACAACGTAAAAAAGTAATTTTCTACATTGACCCATCAAAAGCTGGCTGACGCTACTGAAATTCACTCAATCACTGAGGTCGTCTGCTTGTCCGTTGCGGGCTTTATAAGGATTATTTCTAAGTTTATTGCTACGTGTAATTGAGTTTTAGTTATTGCAGCAAAGCCAACCTTCTATTCACATGAGTCTGAGTCTGAACATGAGTCTGAACTAAAATCGTAAAACTAATAGTGGGCAAAGGCAACAAGTCAAAGTCGTTAGAAAATATTGCGAGCGTTTATCGAATAACTTCCTGTAGAATTAAACATATTTGCAAGTAATATACACGTAAAATACACGTATAATGTACACGTTCATTCATGCAAGCTTACAACGGAGTTTTACTAACCGATTATGGCACAATATTTACACCTGAAAAAGAGGCGTTTTATACTTTTTCATAGGAGCAGCATTATGTAGTTACTACTTACCCATTAAGAGAAAACCAAGCTAAAACACCGTTTCCGCATCCACAGTTTAAAGTGCGTATGTTGCGTAATGGAAACACTTATCAACTGCTTGCTAATAAGTGTTTTATGGTGTTTATGCCAGTCAAGGTATTGCGAAAATAGATAGTAGTTACATGCCTTTCTTCTCGTTCTGTTTTTGAATTACAGATTACAGATTTTTCTTGGGTGTGTACAGGGTTAATTTAAACATTTTGCATCATAAGATTTATATCCCTGACAATGAGACTAGTAAAAGCTGTATCTTCAGTGTCAGTGATTGCTTTATAATTCCTCAGCCAATCGGCAAGTTAAGATACTTAGTACATCAGGATTCATCTTGTTCGTGGGGTGATCCTTTAGTTACTTATCATATTGGAAATTGTTAAAGTGCATAAAATATTTGAAAATTATCGTAAGCGATCTACCCCTCTAGCTCTTTGTTTTGTAACACTGCAATTGAAATGGTTTTTTAAAATACTAAATGAAATAGTTTCCACATACCGATTGCATAGACATATGTGCAGTGAGTGCAGTCTCGTGCGTTGTGTCGGGTTCTACACGCGCTTCCCATACAAAGTGGGTGAGTGCTGGGGTGACCATGGCTATCATAACACAGGAAATATGTAAAAGCTTTTTACAAGATTTCTGCTGGCATTTCATTACATTTTCTTTGTTCTGATATCGTCTGAGAACCGCTCTGTTTTAATTGTTTTGTTCAACCGTCCTCATTCCGTGGTCTTATTATTATGTGTCAATTTTCGATCAGGAACGGGCTTTATATACCTCTCACTTTTAAAAAATAACAATTTAAAAAAAGTAAACTGGTTACAAATTTATCCGCAAGCTATGAAAAACGACGTGAGTATAACCTCACCTCATATCATATGTCATACCTCTATAGCAAAGCATGAAAAATTTATTGCGATGTGTGCTGATTGTGGGTGGATGGATTTTGTGGTATTTTTATCTAATTATAGAATTCCTTATTTCCAAAAGTATTTCATGGTCGCCCTACACTTCTACTATACATTTAATATCGGCGCGTAATCAGTCCGATTCCGATATAAGGAAGTGGAGCTATACATTGCGCAGGCGCCGGCACGCGAAACAGCGCTCAATCGTACTATAGACTACAGCGGCTCAAATACAACATTGTAGCATCTTGTGCAGTATACATAGAGACGATTTTGCAACAAAAATGTGTAATTTTGAAGTGCATTCATATCAGTTGTATAAAACTTAAAGCATTTAGACAAACCACTCCGACAAATTAACTATTTCCAAACATGCGACGCCTTTGTATAGTTATTAATATGCGTTTAAAACGCTAGATAATACGTGAAGGGGTCAGGGGAAAAACAACTTTTGTCACATTTTTTATTTTTTTCAACTGGCAATGCAGTCTTAATGGTTATATCTGTCGCTATGCTCTGTCAAAAACAACAGGGCAATAACATCCATAGTCTCTGCGATTTCAAGCTGTTAAAATATGGGTACAGGGAAAAAACATCCAATGTCAGAACCGTTCAGGAAAAAAACAACCGTTGTCCATGGTCGACTATGACAGTGACATAAGACTTTTAGGTTATATTTTTTTGTATTTTCTTTCGTTTCTAAGAGCGCTTCAAATTAAGTGAGTTCCAAATCTTGTGAAGACATCCCTAATTCAGGAGAATTAACTCTCCCTGAACAAGCTTACAGGGACATTTTACCGATCAGTAAAGCAAAATTCCTGGATATACAGTCTTTTTTTTTCCAACCTTAAATACAATAATTAGATTTGATTAGTCCCTATACCTACCCCTTACCCTAACCTGCCTCCTCCCTATGCCATTATACCTATTACTGTTAAAGTGCCTCAGTGACATCAATTGTTTTTCCCCTGATGTTGGTGGACATAGGATGATTTTCACCTGATTATTCTGACTTAGTTACAATTTTTTATTATAACTTTTAGCAGATGTAAAGTCCAAATAAAATAAATAAATAATTACATTACCAATAAACATGCTTTCAATAAAAAGAGCTTTTCTTATTTATATGGGTATAAATTACACTATTTTAACATGATCTTATCTTTTAATTAGTAATATCTCAGTTTGCTCATTAGGTGACAAAAGTTGTTTTTCCCCTGACCCCTTCACGTGCAAGTAATTTTTTTTTGTGGTCCAATAAGTTATCATGTCTTAACTGCAGTCTTTGCGTTGTAAGAATATGAATAATTAACTTTACTCTGTTCGCGTGGTAATGCTAAATTCATCTTAAAACTAGCTGTTACTTTGAAAGTTCGAAAGAAACTCCTGTGTACCTAAAATCGTAATTTTTTTAGGACTGTACAGCTGATAACTCCCTTGAGTTTCAGTCAATTAGTAATTACAGAGAGCATAAGCTGGCGCTTAAGCTATATTTTCAGTAATGCTTTAAAGGTGCCTAGAAGTCCCGTCGTCTAGTAAACGGGCCGAACTCCGAAGAAAAGAGGGGTCCACGGGTGTAATTTTTGAGGTTTACTGATACTACAGGTAGGTGGTTGATACTTACATATTATCATGCCCTCCAGTCTCATCCACGGTGATGATGCTGGGCGTCAGCGCGGGCACGATCAGCCCCACCGGGATGAGCACAGTGACCAGCTGCAGGCCCTGCCACGGGTTCTTAGACAAAATCATCAACTGCAGGTATAAAGCTACTTACTGGTTGTCAGGCCCCGCGGTCTCGTGCACGGTGATGATGCTGGGCGTCAGCGCGGATACGATCAGCCCCACTGGGATGAGTGCTGTCACCAGCCGCAGCAGGCCCTTCCACGGGTTCACGCTGGATGATGAATAAAATATATATTAGAAGAAACAATATAGCATTAGGACGCCCACAGATATGAAAGACAGGACATTATGATGATAGCGAGCAGTAACAAGATTCTCACGACCTCTCCTCCCTCCCTCGCCCTTCTCACGACGGGATTTTTTTTGACTTCCTATTCTCGATGATTCCATGCAATCCAGTAATTCTATCTGTCATTAATGCAACTGTAAAGTTGAAGTAAAGTACCCAAGTGAAGCTGATATATCAATACTTAGCTCGAAAAGTCCTCCTTAGGGAAAGCTAGACAGAAAGAGGCTAGGATTTGATGGTGTGTATTTGACCACGTCTTATTTCCTAAATAACGATACTTAAAACCAGTGGTTACATAGGCGTATTAACCTACTTATAATTTAATGATATTAGCCAGTCTGATAGCCGGTTACCGACTTCTCGCCCGGAAACTGTTAAACGCAATTACTACCACTTTGCATCACAACGGGTACGGAAGGAGTGTTTAAAAAATTACGTGACACATTAAAGAGGAATTCGCAGATAATAAATCCGAATCGAATTTTTAGAGAGGTCCGGCCATAACTCATACGGGGGCAGGTCGGCTGCACACGATGCATGTAATAGTAGGCGATTTATAGCTGCTTGCTTGAAGAATGTGAATGATATTGTCATTCTATGATCGGCGTTTTTTTTTTAAATTCACTGCTTTCAAATTGTTGTCATACTATTATGCAAAATAATTAGCCAATGACGGATTTACTTTTTTTACATCAAATTAATTACAATGAACGGTCCACAGAGTTAGGAAACAATGGTGTTATAGTAAAATATCAATAAATAATACACACTTTAGAATTAAACATTTTTTTTTCAATTTTCTTTTGATTTTGTTAACGACGTGACGTCATTTCGCAAATCTATCTTAGTAGGTAATCGTTGGAAACGAAATATAGATGCAGTTGCTAGGATAATAATTTGAGCTTGACGCATTAGTTTCCTTATAAGTATCATGAACCCCGGACGACACAAAGCTCACGTTCGCCATCGCAAACCGCAGCCGCGTAGTGTTCGGCCGGCCTGACATCAGGTGATTAATTCAGCGTCCGGTTGCAGTGAAAGGACTTGCGCGTGCGATCTTTTACTTTCGCAGTTCGCGCTCCTTGTTTTGGTTTATTGGTGCATGCCTCAGATAAGCGCACGCATTCATGTTGATATGTGTTATTTGATAGAAAAACAGCGTCATGATATATGACTGTTTAACATTAAACCGGCCGCATATGCAATTTCTTTGCTTGATATAGATTTTGCAATAAAGTTGGATTAATGTATCAGATTGGATTGGGTATTAGTGCCACACATTCTTAGGTATGTTATAACTTATTTTCATTGGATTTATTAATTTAAATTATTGCGTCTAAGACCCTACAAACTATTACTCGAATAATGTAACGAGGCGTACCCACTAAGTGTTACAAAATATGTTTTTCTTAGTTTTACTTACTGTTTTTTAACATCCAAACTGTTATGACTGTTCTCTTTCAGATCATCGAAGCTTAGCCCAAAGTCCTCATCGTCTGGCTTCTCCTTGAAAACTTCTTGCACTGGTGCCTTGTAAAGGCCCCCAGCTGGTACCCTCAAAGGGGCTTCCATGGTGGGCCTCGAGTCCATGGAGTCAGGTCGCCAGGAGTTCTTGGCGCGAGTCAGAATGCTGCTTTCGATTTTGTAAGGAAAATCGGGTTGCCTAAAAATTTCTTTAGGCGGGCTGTAGAGATGCGCTTTGAATTTGTCTTTTGGAAAGCTGTGAAAAATCAAAGATAATGTGGAAAATTAACTTTATTAATAACCGATAGTAAAGTAAGTGGTAAGGTCATCATCATAATCTTCGAAGTAGCGCAAAACGAAACACGATTGATACGCTATTGTTGTGTAGCCGGCAGTTGGCATTTTAACATTTTCTATTCTCAGAATTTATGAGGAAGATATTTATCGCATAATTCTGATGACCGCTTGGTGCAGTGGTCCACAGGTTGGACTTCTAAAACCAAGGGTCGCGGGTTCGATCCCCGCACAGTACAAACATAAGTGTGCATGAACATGTGTGTTTGTACTGGTCTGGGTGTTTTCTATGTATAATATGTATTTATTTACAAAAAAAGTATTTAAGTATGTTTATTCGTTGTCTAGTACCCATAACACAAGCCTCGTAGCTTAATTTGGGACTAGAGAATTGGTGTGGTTGTTGTGAAATATTTATTATTATTATTTAAAAAAAGATAAACTGAATTTTCAAGTAATATGAAGCAACTAATACCTTACAAAACCGGAGGCAGGTTTCTTCATTGGTCTGAAGTCTCCAAACGTGGCTTTTGTCGGTATGATTTCGAGACTGTCCTCATCAAAGAACGTTCCCAAATGTGGACTTGGCTTGAACTCCTCACTCGCATTCCTTGTCTTATTCTCATTTTTTACTGTATCTGTCTCTGACTCTGAGCTATTGGCCGCCATTTTGTCTAGATTAGACTCGGCAAAAGCCGTCTCCAGCCGCCATGAGGTCGCATCGCCGTTGATCTTGGTTTTGTTTCGGCTGTCACTTGTTTTCTCCTTGCTGTCATTGTTGGTGCTGTTGGAGACAGGGTATAGAGTCGTGGTGTTGAATGCATCAGGTGGAACGTCTTCCACGCTCTCCGTCACTCGGTGCCCCGCTGCCGTTGCGATGAGCAGTGGTATGAGTATTAACTGGAAAGTTGAATTGCAATTATCGTTTTGTTTGCTTGAACAGATCCCTTCCCAAATATCACAAGTAAAGCTCAACTAATTACTATCCGTACCGAGTATTTATCAATTTATTACGCTAACGCCTTACACCAGTTTTGTATCTTTAAAAAGTAGTTCAAAACTACGCATTTTAATTTACTTAATAGGAAATACAATCACATTGAACGCAAATCAAATAGCAAACTCAATTAAATGAGTACGATGACAGTTCTAATTGGTTAATTAAAAACATTCGCTTCATTTGCTTGCTTTCGCTTTTGATTGGCAAATTGGCGATTGAGTTAAGTAAAATGGACGATTAAAATCCCCTTATTATTGTTTAAAGTGAGATTCGGTGCCTTTCTTGGCGCACAAATTCTGTTTTTGTTTACTACACGTGGTACGAGCTATGAGTATGAACTCAGACAGCAATCGCCATTACTCGTAAATGAGTTGTCCTGCGTACTTTTTTTGGTGAATTCATGTTTATCTTATCTTTCAACGTGATGCAGTTGTAGCTACGTAGTAAGCAGCTTAATGGAAGGCGGCTAAGTATTTTTATTGTGCTTTCCGGTTTTTCGGCGTAAAAGTTGTCACTTTCAAGTCAACGTTTTCACTAGACATCATTAAGCCCTTCTGTGATATAATACCAGTTCGTTTCCATAAAACGTACAAACAGCGTAATGCTGTGGATTTATTGTATATTAAACTTTCGCTCTTGGCCACCCCCCGGGCGGAGGCGGCGCATTGTGAGGACCCGTCGAGAAAGCTTCCAGCAAAGTTAGCGCAGGGGTCAAAGCGCAGCAGAAGCTTTTTCTGACTTAACATCTGATCAAGGTATTGGAAATGCTGTAATGGCTGTCAAGTCAATGGCATCACATTTAGTGGTTTGAATATTATAAAATTGTACTTCTTTCTTTGTTTAACATGTCTGTAATTTTTGTTTTGTGTTATGCAATCAAGTGTTAATATATCTATTATTTTTCTGTTGATGACTATCACGAGTTAACATATATTTTGCTTAATAATATGCGTTACTTACTTAAATTCTATTTTTTTGTATTTTCACATAGACACTCATGTTTAAATACTTTCTACTCGTTACTGTAAAACTATTAGCTTCAGAACTTTTTAGTATTTAGACTAAATATGTGGAAAAAACCCCGCATGTAAAAGACATCAACGCGTCAGTAAAAACAATACCTTAAGTAAAATCATTACCAAATTGTAGTTTTAAACCACGTTTTTAACGTAGCAGTATTTTTTAATATTTATTGATTGTAACTATTTAGTTCTAGATTATTTTCCTTATCAGTAGCAGATTTTTATTCGCATTATATATATTACCAAAAAAATAAAATTCAATAAAATCCATTTATTTCTGTAAGTAGGCTAACAACTAGCACTTTTCAAATTTTCAAATTTTTCAAATTTCTTTATTTCGCATAAATTGTGGTACACATACAGATGTCAATAATAATAAAAGTCCCTCACAATTTACCAGACACTGGCATGCAAAATGAACATAGTTAAATGTCAAATGTCAATAAAATCCAAAGTAGTTAGTTAATGTCATGTTTATGTCATGTCAATATTTTACACGTCCCAACATATAAATTAACCCTACCACCGCTTCGGGACAATTTGGGCCAGTGCTGAGAAGAAGCGGCGCAAGAAACTCAGTCACTATTGTCATTGCCTCTTTTCCAAATTGATTTACAATAATTGTAATTGATTGCATTTAAACATTTCCATATATCTTTGTCATTTATATAATCATCAATTTTATAATATCCTTTCGACATAAATACATCTTTTACAACTGTTTTAAATTTATCTAAAGGCAATGAAATTAAATTTTCAGGTAATTTATTAAAAAATGATACCAAATATATGCTCATAGAAAAAAAGTCATTCTCTATGTTTAAGTGCTCTATATGAACTTATTATTTATCAGTAAGACATGGTATTCTTAGAGGGCCTTGAGCTGCCGGTGAGCTGCGCAGGCGCATCGACACGAGTGGCTTACTGTTTGGGTGAAAGTGAGCGTTGCGCAACGGACTGCCCGCTCGGAGTGAGGGCAGCTGCTCACTAGATATGTTTGTTACGGAATTTATTTGTTATAAGTTTTGTTATTTATTTATTTATTTTATTTATTGGAGAACACAACAGATTACATCAAGTCTTAATCAAGGAGTACATAGTTATCAGTTCAGCACAAGAAAATAATGCTGAAATGTGTTTTCACTGCATAACGTAAATGAAAAGGAGAAATACATGCTATAACATAGGATAAATTTATGTAATGTTGTTTAATTAATGTTATGATTTAAGCGATCTTGTTTAATCGTTTTAATTCCCTCAAATGACTGGTAGGAATATTACTCCTTTCTTCATGTAACATTGCTTTTGGCACGACTCAATGTGTACTACATTGGGTTAACAAACACTTCAACAAAAAAGTCGTCATACCTACATACATACAGGCTACATTAATTAATTTACATGAACGGTATGTTTGGTTATTTATTAAGTATTATTTAGCGTTTACAACGCTATTTTAATTTCGAAAAGACATAACACTTGAATAATTCTTTTCGGCTCCGGTCATCGGGGAGGAATCGAACCCCCGACCTTTGGAAGTCCGGTCCAATGCTCTGACCACTGAGCTACCGAGAAACTTTATGAGACTTCCAAAGGTCGGGGGTTCGATTCCTCCCCGATGACCGGAGCTGAAAGAATTTTTTAAGTGTCATGTCTTTTCGAAATTTTTGGTTATGTTGATTTATTTAGTAGTAAGATTTTTTGTAAATGTTATTCATAATAATTAGTTTCTCAAGAGTTTGTTTCCTATGAAGCAAAACAGTCATAGTTCAGACTTTAAGAACGAAATCTTTTTTATACGGCAAGAGGATGATGTTCAGTGCAATCGATTTGTTACAAAAATCTCTGCGAATGTTCGCGCTCACCTATCTCGTGTGCCAGCACCTCTACTTACATCCGACAGTTTAGCGTTTTCGCCGAATCCAAAACGTTTCCTTGTTACATATCCTTGCATTTATTATACTTTTTCGACGTTCTTTTTACATAACTCTATGGAAATGTCAAGGTGAAACGGCATGGTGAAGGTATCAAAAGAGCCGCGTACATGAATGAACATTCACAAGTTGAGTCATGGGGAGGCGATAGGAGATAGATGCCGACATTTAACAAATTGATGACTTGAAATAGATGATGAGGATGACACGATGATTTATGCTTGTTACATAATTAATGCGGTATTCTGTAGAAGGTAGGCTGAGAACAAACATTCCAGCTAGATATGGTCACATTGATGTTGTTAGGTGTTTGACATAAGAAATACTCTTTTTGACTTTCTGTACACATTTTTGAAGAACTCGCTTTTTGTGATGATATTGGAACAAAGAGAGACTTTTTTAAATATTTTTGTCATTAGTCATAACATCTAATATGGCACTATAGTATAACTATAGTCCCAACTATAGTTCATATAATAAGAACTATAGACCCATCTCACTCCTGAGTCATGTCTACAAGCTGTTTTCAAGGGTCATCACGAATCGTCTCGCACGTAGGTTTGATGACTTCCAGCCTCCCGAACAAGCCGGATTCCGAAAACGCTATAGTACCATAGACCACATTCATACGCTAAGGAAAATTATAAGAAGTCCGAGGAGTATAATATGCCTATATGCTTAGCGTTTGTGGACTATGAGAAGGCCTTCGATTCGATCGAAACTTGGACAGTGCTTCAGTCTCTTCAGCAGTGCGACATAGACTATAGGTATATAGAGGTGTTGAAGTGTCTATACAATAACGCCACCATGTCGGTCCGAGTACAGGAGCAGAACACGAGGGCGATTCCATTGCGGAGAGGTGTGAGACAGGGAGATGTTATATCTCCGAAACTGTTCACAGCGGCATTGGAAGACGCCTTCAAACTCCTGGAATAGGATGGAACCGGCATCAAAGTTAATGGCGAATACATCACACACCTCCGGTTTGCCGATGATATAGTCGTTGTGGCAAAGACGCTGGATGATCTGGGCAGTATGCTCGAAGACCTTGACCGAGTATCCCAACAAGTGGGTCTTAAAATGAATATGGAAAACGTCTACTTGGAACAAGTAATCCAATAGGGTAGGTCCAACTTTGAGAAAGAGGTCAATCGACGAATCCAACTCGGCTGGACAGCTTTCGGGAAATTGAAATTGGAAAATTGGAAAAGAGTGTCTTCTCGTCTCAATTTCCTCAGTGTCTGAAGACGAAAGTCTTCAACCAGTGTGTGTTACCAGTGATGACATACGGATCCCAAACATGGTCTCTAACTATGGGCCTTATAAAAGAAGCTCAAGATAACACAACGAGCGATGGAGAGGGCTATGCTCGGTATTTCTCTACGAGATCGAATCAGAAATGAGGAGATACGTAGAAGAACTAAGGTAACGGACATAGCCTTGAGAATCAGTAAGCTCAAGTGGCAATGGGCAGGGCACATAGCGCGAAGAACTGATAGCCGTTGGGGCAGAAAAGTTCTGGATTGTAGACCTTTCGACCAAAAGCGCAGCGTAGGACGTCTACCGACAAGATAGATAGAGGACCTTGTGAAGATCGCAGGATCACACTGGATGCAGACCGCTTGTGATCGGTCTATGTGGAAAACTGTGGGGAAGGCCTATGTTCAGCAGTGGACGTCCCTTGGCTGATAATGATGATGATGATGATTGTTGATAGGCATATACCTAAGTAGGTCGAGTCATTCAGAATCCCTACCTATCGATTGTGTGTGAGTGGATATCTTCTTTGATATCTCACACACAACCGATATTATTTGAAGCGATGCGGGAAAAACAACAAAAACGGCATCAATGACATAATAATTTGTGAGAAGCTTATTGCGTGGGAAAAAAACGGATATATCATCGGATCATTGGATAGTTAAAACGGTAGAGAAATGAATCTAGTGGGCACGCGACACTTTGGATTATTACCATGGTCCGTGACAAAACTGTGGATTAAAGTCTGGATGCCATTTAGCATAAAATGAATTCTTATCTTATTTGTTAGACTAGTGGACCCAGCAGACGCTGTCTTGTCCACTGTTTTCGCAATTGATCAATATGTTTTCATCATTTACACCTTTCCTGGACTTCCACTAATATTACAAGGCTTAAATTATTGAAATAGGTTCAGCCGTTCTTGAGTTTTAGTGAGACTAACGAACAGCAATTCATTTTTATATGTAAAAAGTAATCCTTTCTCGGGTATCTAAATATCTCTATACCAAATTTCATTGGTTCAGCAGTTTAGGCGTGATTGAGTAACAGACAGACAGAGACACCTCTTATGGTAACCTTTTTTTTGACTCTTATGGTAACCTTTTTTTTAAGAAACGTAATATTAAAAATTAAGGTCTGGGCGAAGAATTCAATTAAGATCGCACCCGGCTCTACCGCACCTTCATCATCAGCCTATATACGTCCCACTGCTGGTCACAGGCCTCACCTCAACTATGAGGTGGTGCGAGCCACACTCCACCACGCGGGCTCAATGCGGATTAGTGGAGTGGTGTGTGTAAGGTAAGTGACTAACCTTACTGTCAGATGTTATCAAGCTGCCCGAGGGCCTCCGACCAGGCTTAGCGACTAATATCTATCGATATTAACCGGGACCAAAACTTACCGTGCCTTCCGAAGCACCGAGATGCTCGTAAATAGACGTCACTTAAATGGTCAGAATGATCACACATCCCAAACAACATGGCCGCGCCGTAGGTAGCTTAACTTTTGGTATCACTACCAAAACGCTGCAACCACTGCGCCACAAGCGCCTCACCGCACCTAAAACCACTAGCAATCGGCGCAGATTGCAGGTGGCTCGCGAAAGCCGTGGGAACAGCTCGTTGCGTCATGCAGGGCGCGGTTACATCACCTGCGCCCGCAAACCCGCGTGACGGATCCGTGCCACTGTTACTGGGATACCGAGGAAATGGATGAACACATCGTGCGGAATCGTTGAACTGTGCTTGATTGATAGACTGTTAATTTTTTTATATTTTTAGTCTAGTAATGAAGGTGCCAAAAAGTTTGAAGGGGAAAGTAAGTAAGATTACTTATAGTATCGTGTTGAGAAGCTACGCAGGGTCAATCTGCAGGCCAACAGGTAGTAACTAAAAAGTTTGTCGGTGGTGTTAAGTGTATTTGAAACCAAGGAAGTTGTAACTTTTTGTAAGCCCTTCTTCAAGCGAAGCTGGTCAATTACTCGTACATAGGGTCGTTTTTACTGTTATGTATTTTGATTGCCTTATAATAATAACTAGCTGACCCGGCAAACGTTGTTTTGCAATATAAATGTTAAGGGTGGACAACCCTTATCTAAGGGGTATGAAAAATAGATGTTAGCCGAAAATTTCATTAGAATCAGTCAAGCCGTTTCGGAGGAGTATGGGAACAAACATTGTGACACGAGAATTTTATATATATAAAGAAGAAGATAATAGTCCTCCTGACCGATTTCGACCACGGCGGCCAATCTTAACAGAGATCAGCCACTACGCAGGAGATATTATAGTGCACAAGTGTGAGCGCAATACACAGGTGCACTCACTTTTACATCACTCTCAAAGTTCGGTGAGACGGCAATCCGATATGACCGGAGAGAGATCAGGCGCAGGACCAACGGCTTAACGTGCTTTCCGAGGCACGGGGGTGTAACACCGCCAACTTGCCGACTCCGAGCTGTTCTTAAGAAATTCATGACAGAAAATCTCAGAAACAATTTTGGCTCGACCTGGGATTCGAACCCAGCACCTCTTGGATGTAAGGCAGAAACTTTGCCACTAAACCAAAGAGGCAGTTTTGATTACTTACCCAAATTGCGTGCAGCGTGGAAATGAATAAAGTCACTCGACACAACTTAAGCCGGTATATTCTATGACTGGTGTATCTTTCGGTGTTTGTGCAACAGTGCAATAATTTGTATTTACTTAATGCAACACTTACCATATTTATCCGTATAATGACATGTTCTTGGTGCGACTGCCCCACGGCGAAGGCGCCTCCTATTTATAATATCTTACAAAACTTCACCATTGTCGCATCTGCATCGGTGAAAACGACGATTTTCCGCCAGGTACACTCACCATAAATAACTTTTTACTAACTTTTCAACGACCACTTTGGTGTAATGGTCAAGAAGTTGACTAATGTAATAACCAAGAGGTCACGGGTTCAATCCCCGCACTGTACAAAAATTTGTGTGCATTAACATGTATGTTTGTACTGGTCTGGGTGTTATATGTATTTATTTAAGTTTATTTGTAATACGAGTACCACTGTTGATTCTGATATCTGTAACACAAGTGCATAAGCTACACGAAGTCAGATCAATGTTTGTGATGTTGTTGTAGTATACCTTTAGTATAAATAAATAACATTTTTATTTATTTATACTAAAGTTAATACGAATGTGTGGTGCCTTAGAAATCATCATTCTATACACAAAATTTAGAAGTAGTTGTTGCAACGACTAACTGATGGCTGCATTTTTGTTAGCGTCGCTAACTCAGTATTGTTCAAATCGGTCATTCGTCAAACCTTTCTTGATTCATACATTTTTAGGTTTTTTCTCTCCCTGCTCCCTAGCTCTACCATACATTTATTCTCGATAAAGCAGATCAGAGTTTTTAGCACACTACTAACTTAAAGAATAGCCGTGCTATTTTTTTTAAATTAAAATATTATAGGAATTTTTTTTTTATGTTCGATTTACTGGCTTAGTAAGCATGTATCGATTAGTTAGTGTACCGATCTCGAAAATAAGTAATCGACAAGTTCTTTTGAATATGAGCGCATATACAAAAGAACTTAATTAATAGATACTTGTTTCCGTATAATTCTCTTAAGTTTCGTTTTTCGCACCACCCACTATCATTTCTGCTTAGCCCAAAGTTATGACTGGTAAAGAATGCCCTATGGCGTTAAGTTCACTTTTTGTACAAAGTTTTGATGTGCAATTGAAATAAATAAAACTTATTCAAGTTATTTCGTCCGAGTGTCGGCTCGTGCGGCTCATTGTGGCGGTCGCGCGCCGCGTCGCGACGTAATCGTTTCCACGTGTTGCGCCCGCGCCGCACGCGTCGTTAGCTTATCGGATCGGACACCAGGAAGCCTGGCGGTGGTAGGAAGGGGGTACAACATCATCATCAGCAAGGTGCTGGCTCCGTGATGTCTGCTGCTGTACGAAGACCTTTTCGATAATATTCCATAGTTAGCGGTTGCAAACGGCATAAAGTGTGATTGTGTGATGTGTGTCCACTCTATGCTTTTGAATAAAAGGTTTTAGTTCAAGAACTTTCTACTTTAATATGAATTAGGCCTAGCGACTGGATTATACTACAAAATTAATATTTTACACATTTTTTTATAAATTGAGAGCACCTTTAATTGGTAAAGGACATTTTGCTAAAAGTAAGCACACACAGATCTATATTTTAACAGTTTAAACATTTCGTCAATCCAATTTACTCTCACCCTCATAGTAGTACTTCATCCATAACAATACTCTTACAGCTTTCAGCCGAGCATTTCAAACTTTGTCATGATATTCCACTGGTGAGACGAATAGACCATTTGTGGTGACGTATTCATCTCGTGTCTTTAGATTTCTTCGATGGCTGTTGACCACGCAGGAGAAGTAGAACAGCAAAACTGCGAAAACAAAAAAATGAAGATCAAGAAAAGTATCGAGCGTCCTACTTAGCGATTTTTTGTATTTACCCATCAAATATAGACGAAGTGCAAGATCTTAAAATAGAACAACAGAACCTGAACACATATTAAGGGTAGCAGTCTAATCACATAGCCAGTAGAAAACATGCTGAATGCTGATCTAACCGCAAGATGCTAATTCCACTGTTGCTACAATTGGAAGATTAAAATAAAAGAGTAAACTGCATTTTCTTGTTCATAAAAGTTGGAATAACCAGCGCACACGGCGGGGATGACGCAGCTCTCGCCAGCGGTGCCGTCGGCGGGTAGCGTCACCATCTCCACGCAGTTCACTATGCACACGCACGCTTGGTAGAGGAGGCTATCATCTACCACGGCAGGAAGAAGACCAGCTTTTTCTAGTTAATAAGATGTTCACTTGCCAGCATACACAAAATAGGCGGAGATGACGCAGTTCTCGTCTGCAGCTCCGTCAGTAGACAGTTGCCGCAGGCAGGGACAGCATCACCTTGCCCACTACGTGAAACGCTATCGGGAGACGCTTGTCAAGGAGGCTGTCATCATTACTCACCGGCATATACAAAGTAGGTGTGGAGATGACGCAGTTCTTGTCAACGGCGCCGTCAGTAGACGATTGCTACAGGGGCAGATTCACCATGCCCACTACGCAGATCACTAGTAGAGCACGCTTGTCAAGGACGCTGTCATTATGACTCACCAGCTTACACAAAGTAGGCGAAGATGACGCAACTCTCTTCAGCGGCGCTTTCAGCAGACGAGTGCCACAGGGGCAGCGTCACCTTACCCACCACGTAAATAACTATCGGGGGAACGCTTTTCAAGGATGCTGCCATCATGACTCACCAGCATACACGAAGTAGGCGGAGATGACGCAGCTCTCGTCTTCAGCTCCGTAAGCAGACGAGTGCCGCAGGGGCAGCGTCACCATGCCCACCTCGCAGGTCATTAGCAGGGGCACACTTGTCAAGGAGGCTGCCATCATGACTCACCAGCATATAAATAGTAGGCGGAGATGACGCAGCTCTCGTCAGCAGCTCCGTCAGAAGACGAGTGTTGAGGGACAGCGTCACCATATCCACCACGTAAATTACTATCAGGGGACGCTTGTCAAGGAGGCTGTCATCATGACTCACCAGCATACACGAAGTAGGCGGAGATGACGCAGCTCTCGCCAGCAGCTCTGTCAGCAGACGAGCGCCGCAGGGGCAGCGTCACATTACCCACCACATAAATCACTATCAGGGGACGTTTGTCAAGGAGGCTGTCATCATGACTCACCAGCATACACAAAGTAGGCGGAGATGACGCAGCTCTCGTCAGCAGCTCCGTCAGCAGACGAGTGCCGCAGGGGCAGCGTCACCATGCCCACCACGCAGGTCACTAGCAGGGGTACGCTTATCAAGAAGGCTGTCACGACCCACGGCAGGAGGATGAACGGCTTTTTCTGAGAAGGACAATACAAGTTGTAATTATTGCTTGTGCGATCAAATAGATTAATAGAGCCAGAAATAGTTGTAGTGCACACATATGTGTGCGCAAAACACAGGTGAACTCTCTATTCCTTCACTCTCAGACACAATTTTTGGCTCAACCTGGGATTCGAACCCAGCACATCTCGGATGTGATACAGAAAATTTGCCACTACACCAACGAGGCAGAGTAAGGACTTTAAGTTTTTAGTTTTTTGCATAATTCTATTGTAGAGAGCCAGCCTCATCATAATTCAAATTTCATATATTTGGAGGCTTACCCAGAAAGCCCCTATTATAAGCATACAAGAAGCCACAAACAGAGCACCAGATGACACAGCCATTGCCGTGTAGAACCATGCGCGGGAGTCTGGTAGGGCCTGCCATGCCATTGTTACGGGAACTCCAAAAAGGACTGTCAGTCCGGCTGATAGTAGCTGAAAATGAGAACATTAATTACTCTCTTAATGTAGTACGGTCGACAGCACGTCAACTTATCCATTTTTTTATTGCGAAGGGAACTGAGGCGGTCTCAAGGACAAAGTGAGGTAGCCTGATGTGCTATTCATCATCATCATAATTATCAGCCATATTAGAACATAGGCCTTTCCCACAGTTTTCCACATCGACCGATCACAAGCGGTCTGCATCTAGTGTGATACTGCGATATTTACTGTGCAATGTGAAATTAAAGAATAAAAAGTTCTGCCATAGGCGGGACTCGATCCCTCACCATTCGCAAGCCGGGCAATTGCTCTTCCAATTGAGCTACCGCCACGCTTACTCATTGGTCCGAATTTCTTTCAAGTGCTCCTTAGGCTACAGCTAGCTATGATTCATCACTGTTGTTGGTGATGAATCATGGCTACAGCCCGTATTTTCTTAAAGTGTGTTTTAATTTCACATTTTAAAGCTAAAAATACATAAAACAACTTAATTAAAATTATTTATTTGCATGAAACGTTGTCACTGGTTAAGAAAATGGGATTGTTTCCAGACATGTGATTAATAAGAAAAAATATTATTAGTTTAGAGTTTGCAACTTTCTTATGGACAATAGACACACACAGAATAGAGTTAAGAAACGCTCTAACGACAAATAATGTAATTTTACCATACATTTCAGCGATAGGTACTAAGCTTTAAAGAAAGAAAAATCTAAGGTTAACATACCGCATAAATAACTCCTATTAACTTAGTGGCAACATCAAGTTTGATGCAAAAGAAGCAGTCGTACACTGGACAACACATTTTAGTCTTATTTGTTAATTAACTAGGTACTCAATTAAATATTAAACAAGTCGTTAATGTCTATTGACAGGGATATCCCCTCTGACAACTGAATTGATTGAAGACAATAAACCATTACTATCAGCTTATCGGCTACGTTGATGATTTTGAAATGATAGCCTTATCTACAGGAGTATTTCATAGTAGCCGGCTATCTTTAGTAGCCATGTGAGTTATTTATGTTTTTTACATGATTATTTTCAATTAATTCTACGAAACGATATCGGTTTTCTTCGCTTAAGAGATGTGGATGAAATAAGATAGTTCCCTTCTCGTAGTAGTTGCATAGGTACGTTTACAGACGCATTTTCTAGACGAGTCGAGTTCTTGGATGGTAATAGAGTAAAAATTTTGGTTACAAAAAACTTGCATAGGTACGTTAAAAAATCATATAGACTAGATTTTCCTGGAATAGCCTTAATTGAGAGGAATCCTCCTCTGTCATTATAGTAAATTGTCGGTAAACAGAAAAAGTAAGTTTATTAGCCCTCAAAATATTGCTATTCCCTGTGCAGGGCGTCACATGTACCAATATCATTAAAACTTTTATACCAACTTGATGTAATGTGACATGCAATAAATGATTTGAATTTGTAATATTTGAATCAATGTTCACGGCTTTAAACGGCTATTTCATGGGTTAATATATGAGATGGTGGTGATAAACCTACGTAGGTACTTCGTAATCAGATGAAACACAATCTATTCTGTTATCGATAGTACCCAACTTTCTTAGTACGCCAAATTATTTCTTATCAGAGCATTCAAACACGGATCGACATCAAAATAACACTTCTTTATACGATCTTTGTCGTTTGCGCATTCCCTTATCACAAGCGAAATCATGGTCGCGAGTTAATCGAACAGTGATAACGCTCCGACGTCTCTGTGACGACGTGTGTGTCGCAATTCGACTGGAAATTATGGTCTTCTCATAAAGAGATGAATAGATTCAAGAAGCAGTGAAACAGTGATGTGATTAGGAGTAACGGAAGCAAGAGTGGTGGACAATGGGGGTGCCCATGGTGAAGCGTTGTTGCTGCTGCAGTCTGCAAACCGGCACGTTGGTTATTGGATGCCTTTATACGGTAAATTATCAATTTCAATGATATCAATAATGACAAACAATCCAAAAAACCCACGATTTTAACTGAGTTTGAACCTTTGCGAAAACAGTTGAATATTATTATCGTTAGTCACTTGTGCAGCAGTAGGCAAGCGAACAGCTGATTTTATTTGAAAACACTTATCTATACCGATTCTCATGAAATTTTGTGAGCATATTGAGTAGGTCTGAGAATAGGAAACATGTATTTTTCATACCCCTTAGTGATAAGGGAAGTCCACACTTACATTTATAATGCAAAACAACGTTTGCTGGGTCAGCTAGTCATATTTATAAAAAATAATTGATGTGCGTTAGTCTCGCTAAAACTGGAGAACGGTTTGAAATATTCGTTGAAATCTATGAAAGGTTTAAAAGATAAGAAAAAGGTAGTAATAGTATTCTATAAATAACCCTCCTTTTGCTTCGCCGTAGTCGGGTAAATACATATAATGTGAAATTTGCGTTTTGGATAATCACTCCGTTGCAGTTCATTACAGTTTTGTTAAAATTATATGATCAAAATAGACAAAAATTAAGAAGATTATTGTCAAGAAATCAAAATTATCTTCTCACTTACTAAGATGAGCCAGTGAACAGTAAGCTCAGTCAGTAGTTGTATTCAGTAGATAATCGTGTCAAATGCAAATACTAATGACGTTACAAGTTACACGCAACCTTGGTTGAATGTACATATTTGCTTACCTTAGATTATATTGACAAACAGCATCATAGAGATTTAGGTTAAAAAAAAACCACTAGCCTCTGCAGCAAATTCCTGTTAGCCCATTTTCCCTATTCTAAAGTATTAAATGAAATTATTTCAGGAAATTTTCCATCCTCTCTGTCAGTTTATTTTATTGTATTGTAAAGAGGTATTCGAGGTAGAGAAGCGCTGATTGCCGAAATACAGGATCTATGAATCCTAGTTTGGCAACAGAGGCTTTTGTGTATAATTTTTTTTTTCAATTAATAAGTATTTTCTATTTTTAGCGCATGTACACTATTTATCTGATCTCTTCTGCCAAATAAAGATATCTTATTATTATTGCAAAATCACAAGTTACCAGCACTTTCGAAACCCTCCTTAAGTTTTATCAGCAGTTTAACTGATCGCTAACATGTTGCTGACAAAATTTTATCAGGCATGTTCATATTAGGATCTATTTGACTGCCTCGTTGGTGTTTGGTTGGCAAAGTTTCTGCCTTACATCCGAGAGGAACTGGGTTCGAATCCCAGGTCGAGCCAAAATTGTTTCTGAGATTTTCTGTCATGAATTTCTCAAAAACAGCTCGAAGTCGGGAATTTGGCGGTGTTACACCCCCGTGCCTCGGAAAGCACGTTAAGCCGTTGGTCCTGATCCTGCGCCTGAACTCTCTCACCGAACTTTGAGAGTGATGGAACAGTGAGTGCACTTGTGTATTGCGCTCACACTTGTGCACTATAATAGCTCCTGCGTAGTTGGCTGATCTCTGTTGAGATTGGCCGCCGTGGCCGAAATCGGCCAGGAGGACTATCATTAGGATCTTTAAATTTGTTTCAGGTATGGGCGCTTCTAGAGCTTTCCATCTACTGCGTCATGGTCACATTGTGGCCGTTAGGTGACAGTAAGAACGATGGGACGGTGTCGGTGCATAAGTTTGTGCTGTACGCCACAGCGGCCGCAGTGAGTGGCGTCCACCTGCTGTCTTCGATACTTCTCATTGTTGCTGCTTGTAAGGTACGTTAATGAGGTTTCAGCTAATGATTTATTTATCAATAAACGTTAAGCTATCAAAATAGCTTTTAAAGTCTGCAAAACAAAGGATGCCTTTAAAAATAATATAATAATAAAGTAAAAAAATACAATCAACATGTTACCGCCAAGAAAGTAGTCCTTCGTAGCGGGCGCTATTTATTTTCCTTAGTCCTGATGATAAAAAAAAATCCACGGGTTGCACTCCGGGAGTGCCGGCAGAAGTGAAAACTTAACAACCGTCTTACGGTTTTTCGATCAGCATCACGTGACCTGACGCGAATTTCACAGTTTCTACCCATGCCACAAAAGTGGTCAACGCCGCTAAAGAAGTTTTCACTTCAAAAACTACTCTGTAGGGTATTTCCTATTTTTTTGTTTGGCTCCCGGACTATTATCATAAAATGTGTTTAATTTCGAAACAATTACTGGTAAGTATGTACTTACCAGTAATTGTTTATAAGAAGTTAAATTGAGCACATCTCGTATATTTTTTCTGGCTAACCGCAAAGCCGAAAGATGCAATATTAGTACATAGGTAAAGAAAATATATAGCGCCTGCCAGGAAGGACTACTTTTTGGCGGTGAAATGTTGATTGTTGTTTTCTCTTTGTTCTTTTACTAAACCTTTTATCTTTTTACTTTTTGTTCATAAATAATGTACAATTTTAAACAATTATCATACATTATTTTGATATAAGAATGAACTCCGTACGACGCCATGTCACCGCTTGAAACAATGTTACTAAAGAATTGTTATCGTTTTGACGAATTTCGTTTTACGTAGTAGTAGGCGAGTTGTCATCCACTTTTCGTCAAGGATTGGAGGCGTGCAGCAGTAAAAATTCAGTGCTATGTGCCAAATTCATCCATAGAGCGGTTCTCATATGTACTAGATAAAATCTCTGTTGTTCCTTTCCACAGAAGCTGCCATCCCTCACGTTGCCGTGGACGATCGTGACGGGTATCATAACGGCGATCTATTTCGTGTTCTGCCTCACAGGCATCAGCCTGGTCATCCAGGACTCGGGCACCATACTCGGCGTGGAGTCGGCATTCATCTGCGTATACCTAGTGAGGGCTTGTAAGTAGCGTCTGCGTTTGACGTTGCTCGAATAGCTAGAGCAATTTTAATTTAATTTTTTGCCCAAAATAACAAATATTTTTAACTTTTTTACGGAAGTCGTCCATGCTCGCGTATTCGTAAAAGCTTTTAGGCAAAGAACAAGCACTAAACTTAGCAGGTATGGGCACACAACTCAAGTTAACTAGATTTTTAGGTTAGGTTAAATTAGATTCCCCGGGAAATGGCTCTGGAGTCTACATGCTTTCTCAATAGGAACTATTTTCCCCAGGTATATCGGTGTACTGCATAGTGGTGGTGCACAGTCGGCACAAGCAGCTCATGAACGAAGAAGACGAGGAACGCTTCCAGCATTCCGGCAGGCTGCTGTACAAGCCTGTTCAAACGGACGAAAACAGAATATGAAGGACTCTCTAGCTAGTCAAGAGAATATTTGTAGAGCTGTGCATCTAGATCTACTACAGTGGTGGTTATTCGATTTGAACAGACCTACATAGTACATAAATAAGAATAAACTACATATTCTTAGGGTATATTCTTGTTTTCATAGTTAACCAAAGTTGATAAAACTGCCAGTGCAAAGGTGTTCGTGATAGTCAGATCGTGTGTGGTATATGTTATGTTATGATAGTAAGTTTGTTTATTTTTAGTACCATAATAAAATTTATTTTACCTACTTACATAATTTATACATTTTAGGTTTTTTGTTTAAATGCAATAAATAAATTTTTCCTTAGCTGTACGCTTATTTCGAACCGTCAATCAAAAGACTTCGTTCATCGCGTCAATGCTATGAGTGAAACGAAACGCAGAAAACGTCTGTCTCTGCGATGACGTCATTGAGGCGCTAGGTAGGGGATTCCTTCTGATTGTGCCATCTCGCTTATACATGTGTAAACTGTATATCGGTATCTCTGTCGGAAATTCACTTTCAATTTTTAGGGTTCCGTAGTCCGACAAGATACCGACTAGATCCCTCATAACGACCATCCATGCGTGTCCCCGATATGCGCCGATCACTCATCGCGCGCATTTCAACCGCGCTTGCGACAAGTCGTTTGCCCAAAAGGGTTCGAAATGCCAAATTGTTCGATAATTAGTTGCAAAAGCTGTTCAAAACTAGTGAATCGTGTTCATGGAAGTATTTCATTTCATCGGTAAGTATTTTTATTGCACAAGAGTCGGTAATTTAATTTAAAATCATTTAAAACGATAGCATGTATTACTCTTGATACCTTACTTCGATAATTCCATATTTAAATATATTTGCTTTATACGTGTTACATTAACGTTGTTACTAGGTAAGATCACTACTCAGTATTTAGCTAGCAAGCAATGTAATGCAAACGATTGAAACGTTTAGAATCTAGCAATGTTCATGGTAGCGGCATTTTTATCATTTTCCTGTCAAATGAAGCAAATAGTGATGTATATTTTGTTTAAATAAGTCGATTTTACGATTAATCGATATTCCATTCAATTGACAGGAAAATGAGAAAGGAAAATGAGAGATTATTTACCGAACATTTTAGGGATGAGGGCTTTATAGTAACAAAAAGTGCAGGCGCAAAAAGGTTACATGAAATAGCATATCCGACAGTCCAGGTGCTGTGTGGTATAGAAACGAAGAGGTATGTAGATAAATAGTAGTATATCATCTCTCTTTGTACGACTTAAAATTAAATTTATAATTTTGCTTTTATAGAAAAATTTTCATTAACTTTTTAAAGCTCGACAATGAGAAGAAAATGATTATAATCTGTCTGGACAGCGTATTATTTTTTCGGTGACATTTCTAAATATTTTTATGCAACTTATCGTTGTTGTACACATAAATGTGATGTACACATAAATAAATATTGTATAAAATATCATAATAATGATAATAATAGGCACAAAATACACTACATGTTTTGACGAGTTTTATGTTGAATAGGTAGGTACTAATATTAGATGATCATCTGTCTCATCTACAGATATAGATGTTTGTAGTCAATGATTTTCGCCATGTAAAAACAAAGTTACACCAAGCTTTAATGCTATCCTACATTAAAATATTTCACAGAGTGCACGCACGTCCTCTCTCGTCGAAGTATGTAGGTTTACTAAAGATGGCATTAGAAAAAAAAAATTGTGTGTGAATGACATTATTCGAATTATTCGATTGTAGAAGTCATTCGAATTATTTGAATAACCTTGCAAATCATTCGAATTTGACAAAAAGCAAAAACCATATAAGAAAGTTTATTTTACGACATAAATTACCGACAGTAAATAAAATTAATTACAAAAAATTGTAGTATCAAACCATTCGATTGTTGGATTCAGTAACAATTGCCCATCTTTAAGGTTTACTGACTGACTCGATCGATCAAAACGATTTATGCGATTCTGTTGGCTCTATATATTCTTATATTGAATAATTCAATATAAGAATATATACTTTTTCCAAAAGAACTGGACTGAATAAAGCTTGTAAAAATTGACTACGGAACCATATGCGTGGTCCGACACGCACTTGGCCGGTTGTTATAAGAGGAAAAAGAAGCAAAAAGATTTTGATGTTGATGTTTTTGATGTGATTACGACGCGCGGGCGGGCGGGCGATTACTGATAGAAACAATTAAAATACAGCTTAATTACATACAAAGAAGGGACCGTACGTAGATAACCAATATTGTGCTTAGTAAAGTGTGTTATTGTGACTGATTATTCATCAGGATCTTTTGTTTTGATTCGGTAAGTTCTGCCTGCAAATCATTACAACCCACAAATCTTAATACATTCGTATTGTAGATAAGAATAATGTCCTATTTTGTAAGCTAACAACATTTATTTAGTTTCCGAGGAGTCAAAGGCAAAATAATACTTTTACAATTTTTTCTGCTCGTCAAACAAGCAAGATAAGCAGGTGCCCAATGCTTAATTTACCTTAAATTTATTTTAGAGGCTCATGAGCATGACGCAAACTTTATTATTTGAATCCTAATGGTTTTAGTAATTACATACCATTTGTCATGTAATTACTTGTTTGATATTGTTTTAAGCTATGCTGCTGTGTTGAACATAAATATTTTTTGATCTTAGGTATTGCTGTAACAATCAGTTTTGTAATTGAAAAAATGAGAATACTAATGAATAATAATTAGGTTCCCCTTGATTATCATTTGTATGATATTATCCAACAACATTCAAAATATCTAATGTGTTACGCTTGGCTCAAGAGATTCAAAACAAGGTTGATATTGTGCAAATAAATTATTGAATTTATCATCATTACTTACATCAGTAGTGAAATGAAGACAATAGTATATTTTTCTAAAATTTTACTCTCTAATTGAGCCACATTCAGTTTGATCCGGCTTGATAACAATTGAATATGTGTTGTGTCTACATTCTTCAGGATTTGACCGTTTTAAATAATTTAAGTAAAACTACAAGATAATTTGGTGTTGTCATCAATTTTTGCATCTGTTACTTAACACATTCAAGGCCCCTCACTCCTATAGACAATATTACAATAAAAATGTTCTATCCTATCTGGCGGACTGTCTGTGAGTGTGTTAATTGGCTAATTTTCAACATAACATATTGTGCTAATCTTAACATTTTGTAGTGTGTGAGTAAATGGTTCTCATAGAGTTATGGAATTTTAAATCAGCCTATTAGATCTTTGTCAGCATTATTTTTTTCCTGGCTAGCTGGCCAGTGAAAAATATGCCCAGTATGAGATTATCACATATTAAGGTTTTCAATCACCACCAATCCGCACTGAGCCCGCGTGGTGGAGTATGGCTTGGACCACCTCATAGTTGAGGTGAGGCCTTTGCCCAGCAGTGGGACTTATATAGGCTGATGAGAAAGTTTTCAATTTACTTGGGTATTGAAGATTGATATTTGTAAAATGCCACTTTGTTGTGTTCTGTTCATACAGGACTGCATTATAAATGTAAACTTTATCTCTGTCTGGCTGGCATAAAGCATTGATAAGATTTTATATGTATATTAGATTGGAATCAAAGCACATAATGTGGAATTACACACACTTAAAGAAAAATGGACTACCACAGGTGGGACCTTTTTCTTTAAGTGTGTTTAATTGCACATTGTAAATAAATATGCGTTGTAAGTGCTAAAAGAATAAAGCAACTTAATCAGAGCACAGATTTAAAAATTAAAAAAAAAACCCTTAACATGAGCCAAGAAGACAGATGTAAATGTCAACATTATGAGGAAACTTCAGGTATATGTGTTACTAGAGGCCCGCCCGCGATTTCGTCCGCGCAAACGTGTTTATCTTAAGGGAAATTTTAATATTGAAAGTATCCTATCACCTAAGTCAGCTCACACCCTGTCTGTATACCGAATTTCATCAAAATCTATTCAGTAGTTTCAGCGTGATTGATAGACAAACATCCAAACATCCAAAGAAATATTAACATCTATATACATATAATAAGACTGTAAAAGATCGATTTCTGTACATTGAAGATTTTTATGAAAAATTGTTACAGGGGGTCTTAATTACCGTAATAGAAGCCAAAACAACAATTTTTAAAATTTTTGTCTGTCTGTCTGTCTGTCTGTCTGTCTGTTTGTCCGGGCTAATCTCAGAATCTACTGGACCGATTTTGACGGGACTTTTTTTATTTGACTCAGTATCACCTGGAGAGTAAACTGGGATATAAATAATCACGCCGATGAACTTAGGGGGCAGGCAGGAAATTGAATCTCAGAATCTACTAAACCGATTTTAATGGGACTTTTTTTTATTTGACTCAACATTACTTGGAAGGTAAAGAAGGATAGAAATAATATTACATATGATAAATTCTGCCCCCAAAGGGATAAAATAGGGGTTGCGAATTTGTATGAAGCCCGGTCGCAAAAAACTAACATCCACGCGGACGAAGTCGCGGGCGGCCGCTAGTTTATAATATTAGAGTGATTTTAATTACTTACTGAGTTTTGTTTGTATTGTTATAAATACTGTATGCTTTCCAAAAATGTATGGTTGGATGGATTTTGAATAGCCTTAGCCAAAAACCACCGTTATTAAATTACGTATCTTTAGATTTGAAAAAAAAAACCTCACTGATATCGGTCCATCATTTGTTCCGGAGCTACAATGCCACATACAGACACACACAAACAGAATTGGGGTCAAACTTAACACCCCTCTTTGTATTTGTTTCTTCGGTTTACGCGAACAGTAGACATTGAAATGATACACTTTTTACGGATTATTTAAAAAAAAAAATCCGTAAAAAGTGTATCATTTCAATACCCCTCTTTGTTTTCGGCTATAAATTTATACTTTAAAATCATAATTACCTTACAAACATATTTTACCCATGGTTTTTCTAAAAGTTAAGATCATTCAAAATAATTTCAACCATCAGTCCTACTTGGCATTCGGTCCAAACACAGGCCCGCATTCCTATCCGACATTGACCTTCAGACGGACCAATTGTAATGCCATATTCTCGTGCGTAATGTTTGTACAAATTTCCACTTCAGTTTATCTTGTGTGTTTTTGGTGATATCTTTATAACAAAACCGAGAGAAACATGATTTTGATTGTCTCCCTATGCTTTAGTTTTGATTCGTACTGAAATGCAATGTTATTTTATTTGCGTATGTTAGACACGATATCGCGTTTGTTCTTGGATTTAGTTCTTTGATTTTATAATGCTTAGAATTTTCAGGTAAGAAAATTAAATAGTATCATCCTACACACACGGTCTTTTTTTATCTGACTCCATGGTAAGTAGCTTAAGCACTTGTGTTACAGATATCAATATTGATATTATAATATTGATTGACGACCGCTTGGTGCAGTGGTCCACATGTCGGACTTCTAAAACCAAGGGTCGCGGACTCGATCCCCGCACAGTACCTACAAGCATAAGTGTGCATGAACATGTGTTTTTGTACTGGTCTAGGTGTTTTCTATGTATAATATGTATTTATTTACAAAAAAAGTATTTAAGTATGTTTATCCGTTGTCTAGTACCTACCTACCCATAACAACAGCCTCGTAGCTTACTTTGGGCCTAGAGAATTGGTGTGAATGTTGTGAAATATTTATTATTATTTTTATATTAATATGAACAGTGGTATTAAAAAAACTTAAATACATATAACACCCAGACCAGTACAAACAGACATGTTTATGCACACAAATGTTTGTACAGTGCGGGGATCGAACCCGCGACCTTTTGCTTAATAGTCAACTTCTTGACCATTAGACCAAAGTGGTCGTCATTAATTACAACTGCCATTAATTACAAACAAAGCAGAACTGTTTTGCTTCATTCAGTAAGCTAAAGCTTCAACAACGACGAGACGGACGAGACCTATAGCAGAGCTTGGGAAGCGTTGAAAAGCAAAGAAAATCGAATACCGTGACAGACATTCATAATATTCGTAGCTACTCAGCTAATCATGGTGGTATGAGTTTGACCTTGTGTCTGGGAGTCTATACAAAGTGAGTAAGTTCCTAGGTTCCTAGTTAGGTATAATCCAGTGCGATCTAGAGTAGTAGTGCTTACTTAGTAGTTAGTAGAATTCTTTTTTACCTTTTTTTCTAGCTGTTATTGCCGGGCAAATGCCCCCCTCAAACTTTTGCATTGGTACCTCTACCCTTTTTTTAGGGTTCCGTACCTCAAAAGGAAAAAAAACGGAACCCTTATAAGACCACTTTGTTGTCCGTCCGTCCGTCCGTCCGTCTGTCTGTCAAGACCGTTTTTCTCAGGAACGTGTGGAGGTATCAAACTGAAATTTCTATATGATACTTAGGTCTACTGTCCCTGGAAGCTGTAGAAAAATCAACCTTCTAAACCAACGCAATCAAAAGATACAGCCATTTAGGCCACAAATTTCCGCAAATTTTCGAAACTCGCACGCAAACCTACAGGGTAGGTACTTCCCGTAAACTTAGAATCTTGAAATTTAGAACGAAGTCACGTCTTATAGTACAGATATAGAAAAAATTACGAAAAGAGTAAATTTTCAGTTTCATCATATAAAATAAAATATTTTTGAAAAATATTTTTGACAATTTTGAAAATTTCAAAGTTACTACTCCTTATCTACAGGTTTGTACGGAACCCTCGGTGCGCGAGTCCAACTCGCACTTGACCGGTTTTTCTTTATTATTATGGCACAAACAGTCATTACAAAAATGATTACATGGTGTAAACTTAAATATATAGTGAAAAGACAAAGAGCGCCGAAATATACTCGTACATATTAGGGTTTTACAATTTCATATGATGAGCTGTTGCTGTAAAAGTGGTCGACCTTAAGTAAATAAAATTACTATGAGTTGCTTTGTCATTAAGCCAACCAGTTAAGAAAGCACATGACAATATTAAACTTTAAATTATTATAATTCGTAAAAGCGAAACACAAATGAGTATCATGTATCACCTTAATTAAGACATATTGATATTCTTCATTCTAACTACTTAGAAATCTACTACACAACTTTAACCTAAACATATTGTTGCTTGAAGTTCCAGAAAAAATATATTCCAGATTAACAATTACTGTTCTCAGGACACAAATGACCGTATGAAAAAAAATAATTTACTTTTTTACCGCACTTGTTCTTCAAGCCTGACTCGGCTGCCTGAGGTACCACTACTACATAACTCCTTATTCTTGCGAGCGATTCTTAGGGCCGACACGAATTCAAAGCAGACACACATAAAGTTAATTTAATGCGTTAAATCCACCTGTGAACAAAGGTTATTTAAGCTAAATTAGTAAATAAACAAAAGTTATTACGCCAAAATGTAACTTTTAGGTAAAGACACCGTTACAAAACTGTACATAAGTTCAGATAGTAGTATACAGAAACGAATATATTGAGTCTTTTTAAAGAATGGCTCGATTTCGTCAATATAATAGACCCCCAGGCTGGACCGGTTAAGATACAGTTTAATCCTATAGCCAGTAGTGGCGGTTGCTAAAGTAATTGGTCCGTTGCATCGCAACGCATCTGCTGAACAATTTGTTCATATACAGGGTGTTACTTTGTTGGCATTCATTTCAGTCTGAATTAATAATTTCATTGAAGAATAATTAACTTTTCAATTACCTGTTTCTGAAACTGTATCAGTACTAAGGAGTTGTAAAAAGTTTTTAGGCAGTACTATCAATATCGATTCAAGTTCTACAAAAGAGTAAAGACATATCGTCTACAATTGACCAAGCGTGATGTTTTCTTTAATGTACAACCGTGTTAACACACGGTACGGACTTTCAACAAATTCATTGTCACTGTGATATCATCTGCTGCGCTGATAATGTTTCAAATTCACTAGTTGCCCTCAATTTACTGAAATAATTAATGTCATGGTATTCATACTACTTTTCTATGTAAAATACTGATAGCTTACGTTTTTTGCTCCATCCGAATCGAACTTCCAGGATGTGAGATAATGTTTTGTAAAGATAAAGATAAATTTATTGTATAAAAAAAACTTAGCCTAATTACATAAAAAATCTACAGATCAGATGAAAAAATAAATAAATGCTTACTACTATGTTATTGATTGTACCTAAACTAAGCAAATATTTTGCTTAGTTTAGGTACAATTACTATTATTTTAGGTATCTATTCTTTTTATGTAGGTTAGTTCTTATATACATTCATTACATCAATGATTCATTATAAATAAAGTTGAAATTCAAAACTCATATTACGTAACGTAAATGAAGGACTTGTCATATGATGTCCACATGAGCCATTTTTGTAATCTTATTTTGCATATAGTTTAACAATGGGGTAGATACATAGAGATATGTTTATCCTATTGTCGAGAAAACCTAGAAAACAATTTATTTAAGGGTGTGTTACCTATTGAATAGTCCCGAAGAGCAAACGATATGCGGCAGCGTTATAGAATATGTTATATCTATGTATAATATGTATTTATTTATAAAAAAAAGTATTTAAGTAGGTTTATCCGTTGTCTAGTACCCATAACACAAGCCTCGTAACTTAATTTTGGACTAGAGAATTGCTGTGATTGTTGTGAAAAAAAAACTGTATCATCCTGTATGTGCTGTGTGAAAACTTCAATCAATAAGTAGCTGGTCGGAAGATGACCTTGATGGGCTCTGGCATAGCGGGACTTTAGGTTGCGACGCCTTGGTGCAGGCCTCAAGATGCAGCGAGCGATGCATTTGTAACCTGAATTACTCAGTACGCGTAACTGGGGGCTTGTATTCAAGCCGTGGGTATTTTTTTAACCAGTTACTAAAACTTAATTATGAGATATTTACATGGTAGGTAGGTAATGTCACACTGGGCCACCATTGACGCATTTCTGTGTTTGATGATGATTGATTAACAATAGATAGTGATAGAGAACACTTTATTGCACACCACAAAAGTTAATACAAAATCAACATAAAACGATAGATGCACAATTGAGGCGATCTTATCGCTAGGACCTATCTCTTCCAGACAAACCTTGGTGTTAAGGGTATTGTTATTTACAGGAAGGGGTAGCGAACAATTCGACGACAGTTTGGTGCAGTGGTCCACAGGTCGGACTTCTAAACCAAGGGTCGCGGGTTCGATCCCCGCACAGTACAAGCATAAGTGTGCATGAACATGTGTGTTTGTACTGGTCTGGGTGTTTTCTATGTATAATATGTATTTATTTACAAAAAAAAAGTATTTAAGTATGTTTATCCGTTGTCTAGTACCCATAACACAAGCCTCGTAGCTTATGATTTGACAGTAGAATGATTTACTATTTTATTGCAATAATATTATCTTATTTTTGCAACGTAAAAACGTAAAACGAACAGTTTCTTTCACCGTGGCGTGGCTAAGTTCTTGTCACTTGCGCCAGCGCATCCTACAAGTCCTACACCAACTATGAAGTTAGCGCAAAAACTGCCGGTCTTGCTTTCGTTTTCGTTTTACTACGCAATTTGATGCTACGCCTCAGTATGAGAGCGACATGGATTCCAGAGACACGCAGTAAGTTTCATAATTATTAACATAGCTTTGTTAACAATATTAATTGGGTAATTAAGTCACTTGTGATTGATTTCCATTTTTTAAGTCGATTCAATTAGGAAATACATAAGATACATTAAATATTTTGTAATATTTCTTCAGGTCATAAAAGTCATAATTCTATAAAAAGACCCTCAAAACACACGGATCACACGTCCCATTAAAACCTACCACAGCTTCGGAACAATTTGTGGGCTGGAGCGGAGAAGAAGTTGCGCTAGAAACTCGGTCACCATTGTCACCTTTGGGACTATTATGTATCAGTCATCTTTATTTTCGACGACGAGATCTTTGCCGAGTGAAAGAAGATAATGGTGACTTTTGACGGGATGAGAATGACGTTTGAAAAGCATCCAGGAACCTGGCATATCCTCTTGACTTGGGGATCACAGGAGCACGATAAATCGTCGTGACTTCGTCAATGTTAATTTTATAACCGGCTGTATATTTTTCCGCAGAGTCCCTGAGGAGGCGAGGATGGGTGTTCCCCACGTGACGTCGTTCTGCTGCTGCATGGGACTGGAGATGGGCACCAAGGTCATCGGCTGCATACACCTGGTGAGTATCCCTCTTTAACCCACGAGGAAACAGAGGGGTGTTTAAGTTCGACTCCTATATATGTCTGTGTTGGTGTGTCTTTGTCTCTGTCTATGGCATCGTAGCTCCGAACGGATGGTCCGATTTCAAAGCGATTTTTTATTCAAAAGATAATTCATCCTAATTCCATCAGGCCATTGAAGCTTACCAGCTGTTTTTCCGGCTCAGTTGGGGGGCTTATCAAATGGAGAGTTAGTTTTTACTCATTGCCATGAGTACTCCAGCTATTGGCAATGATTTGTACCTACTTATTAGGAGTATTTACTCGAATGACTGCCTCGTTGGTGTACTGGCCAAGTTTCTGCATTACACTGCTTACAAACTGCAAACTTACTGTTTCTGAGATTTTCTGTCATGAATCTCTCAAAAACAGCTCGAAGTCAGGAAGTTGGCGGTGTTACACCCCCGTGCCTCGTAAAGCACGTTAAGCCGTTGGTCCTGCGCCTGATCTCTCCGGTCATGTCGGATTGCCGTCTCACCGAACTTTTAGAATGATGGAACAGTGAGTGCACGTGTGTATTGCGCTCAAACTTGTGCCCTTTAATATATCCTGCGTAGTTGGCTGATCTCCGTTGAGATTGGCCGCTTTGGTCAAAATCGGCCAGGAGGACTACTATTACTATTATATTTACTTGCAGTACTTTACCTAAATTTATATTTTTTATACTTGACCTAAATTTATTAACCACTAGTAAGATCAGTAATTAACAACTATCGTTTGTTTGATTGGATACTAGATATCAGATACAATATCTGAACATTGAATCAAGAAATCACTTTGATTTAGATTAGACAATAACGCAAGTGAACTCATGGCAAAACATACTTAGATTTTGTATTACCTATCTTATTGTTGATCTGGTCAATTTACAGGTGTTCGCTCTCACCGTGATGGTGGTATGCGCGCTATTCGCGGCCAGCACGGACGACTACAGAGGCACGGTAGAGGATGCCGAAGACCAGCTTTATTCCTCGTGGTACACCATCGCCGTGTGCGTCGCTGTCGTGTCTGTCGTCCATGTCATGCTGGCTGCTGAGTTGATTGTAGCTGTGATAAAGGTAAGTCAAAAAACCTACATTTGTACTTTGGCGCAACTGATTTAGAGTTAGGAAGCTAAAGGGAAGTACTTCCTACCGACCGGGTGTTACGGTCGAAGACCAAGGTCCGATAGACATCATCTTGATTTGTCTACCTACATTATTCAGAATCAAATCTTATATGCCGCGGTTCATGTGCGGTACTTAACCGGTACTAGGCTAACAGCGCCATCTAGCCTATGGAGCCGTATCAGCGCTCGCTGTCGTGCGCCACCGTTAGGCATGCGCTTGTGATGGCGAACGATGAAGGTCGCCACAGTACTTTATATATCACGGAAGAATACCAGGGCATTATATTAACGTGGAGGATTACCTTAAGCCGCCGTGGTTCACCATCGCCGTGGGATGGGCAAAGAATTAGAATTAACATTAGTTTTGCAATGCAATTGCAATATATCCACTGGTATAGGGACTATGAATTAATGTTAAGTATTGACAATTATAAGGTCGGTAAATCGTTCACAAGGGAGACTACAACTAGAGGTGGGTCACTTATTCTATTGAAAAATCAATTTAACTGTAAAGAACGAAAAGATATTGTATCTCTCTCCATTGAGCGAACTATTGAGCATCAATTTTCACAAAAAAAAAGGTTAAGTCTAATCGGTTTACAAGTACGTTTAATGAATTGGCTTCACCAGGTATTTATAAAAGCAGGAATAAGTTATATGATCTGTATAGTATTAGAGAACATTTGCAGGACCCACATATTATAGAATATGTTAAAAAATATTCAAACATTTTTAAAAAAGTTTGTGCCCAAGCAAAGACGAATCATCTTCGTAGGATAGTTTCAGGTCCAAAAAATAAAGCCAAAGCTACCGGAATATCATAAACAAAGTAACCGGTAAAGATAAAACAAAAGATCGTTCATATTCATTTAAAGACAGAAGTAAACTAGTTAAATCTGATGCAGAAGTAGCTAATATTTTTGAAAAGTTCTTTGCTAATGTAGCACCATCTACTACTAAAGAACTTAACTCTTCTGCAGAACTGTCTGAATCCATTCTCAAATCCAATATTGATGAGTGTGATTCACCACTATACTTTAGATACGTTAGCACCGATGTAATTCTTAAAGCATTCAATGAAATAAATATGAAAAAAACCGAGGACCTTTGGGGAATATCCGTATGTATCATTAAAACTATTATTTAATGCATAGCACCTCTTTTAGCGATCACTTTTAACAAATGTATTGATGAAGGGAAATTCCCAAATTTAATGAAATTTAGTAAAATAGTACCGTTATTTAAATCTGGTGATAAAAATAACCCCTCAAATTTTCGACCAATATCAATCTAATAGAACACTACGGTGTAAGAGGCAACTTGCTTAACCTTCTTAAATCTTATTTACAAAATAGAAAAATGTTTGAGGAAATTAAATCACTTGATAATGACAGTAGGTCTGTAATAGCAGCCAAATCTAAACTTGTAGATATTAAAGTAGGTGTACCACTGGGCTCAATTCTGGGTCCTATATTATTTATTATATTTATCAATGACTTTATACATCATGTTAGTAAATCCAATGACCAGATAAGACTAATAATGTTCGCAGATGACACAAATGCCGTTATTTCTGCCAATGGAATTGAAAGTTTAGAGTCTGTTGTTAACCAAGCCTTGGAAACTATAAAGGCTGGTTTACCGTAAATGTCCTTTTGAACAACATTGCTAAAACAAATGCTATGGTATTTCGGAATAATGTTGGTAATAGGGATGTTTTGGATGCTAAGTTGGTAAATATTGACGATACTTTAAAATGGACATATGAATTGGATGACATTGAGAGCAAAATAGGCTCTGCTTGTTACGTTTTGAGAAGTTTACGTGATGAAGCGGACGTAAAGCATCTAAAGCTGGTATATTATGCCTTGGTCGAATCCAGGTTACGCTATAGCATATTGTTCTGGGGAAGAAGCTACAAATATAACATGCATAGAGCTTTCGTTCAGCAAAAACGAGCTATTAGAACTATAGTCGGTATCACGCAACAAGATTCCTGTTATGAACATAACACATTGGAATTTTTTTTTTATGCTCTTGATGAATTTATAACTGTAAATGTGTTATTGAATGAAGTTTGACAAATTAATTATTGACATTAGAATTATTATTGACATTTATATTAAATTTAATTGTAGTAATGATTATTTTAAGAATTTTTAGTTTTTAGCGTTTTTATATTATTTTTTAGTTTAATTTTGATGTAATATTCCACACAAAGATATTGTTATGAATAAAGAATTGAATTGAATTGAATCTTACCGGTTTTAAGTAAAATTTTTGAAAAGATTATTTCAACCAGCTATTATTTCACTTTACATCAAACAATTTATTGCATAATAAACAATTTGGTTTTACAAAGGGTCGCAGAACTGCTGATGCTGGAGTCGCTCTGTTGAAATATATATTTGATGCCTATGATAGTAAACATGATGCTATGGTTTTTTTTTGTGACCTCTCTAAAGCGTTTGATTGTGTTGACCATGAGACCCTGTTGAGAAAAGTACGCCATTATGGTGTATCAACTGATGCATGTAACTTATTTAAATCATATCTCACTGAGAGAACACAAAAGGTTTCTATCAATGGAGCAGAGTCTCCTGGAGCACCTCTCACTATGGGAGTGCCCCAGGGTTCGATATTGGGACCGTTACTGTTTCTGATATATAATAATGACCTTCCATACTTTGTCGACGGTGTTTGTGAGATAGTGTTATTTGCTGATGATACTTCACTACTTTTTAAAACCCCAAGGGGTAAAGAATCTTTTGACGATGTAAATGGTACTCTCTCGCAAGTACTTCATTGGTTCACCGTTAACAATTTATTGCTTAACGCGACCAAAACTATATGCATTAAGTTTACAATGCCCAATGTCCGACAAGTTCGAACAAGGGTTCTTGTTAAGGATGAACAGCTAGTTACTTCAAATACTGCAACTTTTTTGGGAATTACTGTGGATGATAAGCTCCAGTGGGGTCCTCATATCGTGACCTTATCAAAGAGACTAAGCTCCGCTGCATACGCTGTAAGAAAGATAAGGTTTCTGACAGATGTTGAAACGGCAAGACTAGTTTATTTTAGTTATTTTCACAGTATCATGTCATACGGCATCTTACTATGGGGCTCAGCTGCAGATATAGAAACAATTTTTGTATTGCAGAAACGAGCTGTGCGGGCTATTTATAAACTTAAATCAAATGAAACTCTTAGGGAATTGTTTAAAGAAGTTACAAATACTTACAGTTTACTCGCAATACATTTACGAAAACCTAATTTACGTTCGAAAAAACTCACACTTTTTTCCTAAAAATAGCGATTTGCATAACTTCAACACAAGACAAAAAAATAGGCTTGCCGTTGCACATTTTAGGTTTCATAAAGTTGGTCACTCATTTATGGGTAGATGTATATCATTTTTTAATAAATTACCTGAAAAGTTAATTTCATTGCCTTTAGATAAATTTAAAACAGTTGTTAAAGATGTATTAATGTCGAAAGGATATTATAAAATTGATGATTAGATAAATGACAAAGATATATGGAAATGTTTAAATGCAAATAATTACAATTATTGTAAATCAATTTTGAAAAGAGGCAATGACAATAGTGACTGAGTTTCTTGCGCCGCTTCTTCTCAGCACTGGCCCAAATTGTCCCGAAGCGGTGGTAGGGTTAATTTATATGTTGGGACGTGTAAAAGTGCTAGTTGTTAGCCTACTTACAGAAATATATGGATTTTATTGAATTTTTTATTGGATGGCCGTCGTGTTCGTCGTGCATTTGATGCTGGCTGCTGAGTTGATTCTGGTGTTTAGACAGGATTCCGGAAATGGTTTGAAGGTTGAAGATAGCTCGAGTTTTTCTGTATTTTAACCTATCATCATTATAACTAGTCATAAGACGCAGTAGACTGTTAAACAAGGTTTCCTTTTACTTACAACCTATCATTTATGTTGATGTACTGCCCGGCCCGGCTTTCTATCACTATTTATTATGAACAATACCAATACCTTGTAGTTATTGTAAAACGGCTTCACGCCGCAACCTTTCATAAGAATGAATCTTATAGTAGGTACTGACCAGAACGCTCTACGTTTAGTGTGGTTTTAGAATTGACGGATATTAGCTGCTCTAGAATACAAAAGAGCGTAGAAGAAAATGTCTTTGGTTACATACTGCCCTTAGCTAACTCTTTAATGTCATACTTTTTTTTTTAAACTAAAAACCTATTTATTTATTTATTTAAGCTTTATTGCACAACAATACTTTGTACAAAAGGTGGACTTAACGCCGTAGGGCATTCTCTACCAGTCATACCTTTGGGCTAAGCAGAAATGATTAGTGGGCGGTGCGACAAAATAAATAAAAGAGAAAACAAACAAAAAATAAGAATAATATGACACATAAGATTAAATATAAAATATACAACATACATAAATATATATACATATACATATGTATAGATATATATGATTACATATTTAAAATACACATAATATATACAAATATACACTAAATAAATAAATAAATTTGACGAACTGTTAAAGGAAGATCTATAATGACGGTTGCGATAAAGTAAGAAAGTGGGTGCGAATGAGTCTCTTGAATGATAATTTGCTGGGAGCCTGTTTTATATTTTCGGGAAGAGCATTCCAGAGCCTGATGGCCTGAATGTGGAAGGAGTTGGCTTGAAAATTGGTGCGGTGAAGTGGAAAGGCCAAGGTCAATTTATCAGAGGAACGGAGTTGACGCGAATGTTTCGAACTAAGAAGTGAAAATCGAGATTTAAGATAAAAACCTATTTTGTTACATTCCAGCGAAGCGCCCGCGGCGTCCGCGCGTGGGTTCTCCTGATGTGTGTGCTGTACGCGCTGTCGCTGCTGTACGTGCTGGTGACCGTGGCCATGTACGGGCTGTCCGCCACCGGCTCCGACATGTTCCTCGCCTTCCTTCAGGCCGTGCTGTTCTACGGTACGTAGATACTGTTGTGTGTGCTGTACGCGCTGTCGCTGCTGTACGTGCTGGTGACCGTGGCCATGTACGGGCTGTCCGCCACCGGCTCCGACATGTTCCTCGCCTTCCTTCAGGCCGTGCTGTTCTACGGTACGTAGATACTGTTGTGTGTGCTGTACGCGCTGTCGCTGCTGTACGTGCTGGTGACCGTGGCCATGTACGGGCTGTCCGCCACCGGCTCCGACATGTTCCTCGCCTTCCTTCAGGCCGTGCTGTTCTACGGTACGTAGATACTGTTGTGTGTGCTGTACGCGCTGTCGCTGCTGTACGTGCTGGTGACCGTGGCCATGTACGGGCTGTCCGCCACCGGCTCCGACATGTTCCTCGCCTTCCTTCAGGCCGTGCTGTTCTACGGTACGTAGATACTGTTGTGTGTGCTGTACGCGCTGTCGCTGCTGTACGTGCTGGTGACCGTGGCCATGTACGGGCTGTCCGCCACCGGCTCCGACATGTTCCTCGCCTTCCTTCAGGCCGTGCTGTTCTACGGTACGTAGATACTGTTGTGTGTGCTGTACGCGCTGTCGCTGCTGTACGTGCTGGTGACCGTGGCCATGTACGGGCTGTCCGCCACCGGCTCCGACATGTTCCTCGCCTTCCTTCAGGCCGTGCTGTTCTACGGTACGTAGATACTGTTGTGTGTGCTGTACGCGCTGTCGCTGCTGTACGTGCTGGTGACCGTGGCCATGTACGGGCTGTCCGCCACCGGCTCCGACATGTTCCTCGCCTTCCTTCAGGCCGTGCTGTTCTACGGTACGTAGATACTGTTGTGTGTGCTGTACGCGCTGTCGCTGCTGTACGTGCTGGTGACCGTGGCCATGTACGGGCTGTCCGCCACCGGCTCCGACATGTTCCTCGCCTTCCTTCAGGCCGTGCTGTTCTACGGTACGTAGATACTGTTGTGTGTGCTGTACGCGCTGTCGCTGCTGTACGTGCTGGTGACCGTGGCCATGTACGGGCTGTCCGCCACCGGCTCCGACATGTTCCTCGCCTTCCTTCAGGCCGTGCTGTTCTACGGTACGTAGATACTGTTGTGTGTGCTGTACGCGCTGTCGCTGCTGTACGTGCTGGTGACCGTGGCCATGTACGGGCTGTCCGCCACCGGCTCCGACATGTTCCTCGCCTTCCTTCAGGCCGTGCTGTTCTACGGTACGTAGATACTGTTGTGTGTGCTGTACGCGCTGTCGCTGCTGTACGTGCTGGTGACCGTGGCCATGTACGGGCTGTCCGCCACCGGCTCCGACATGTTCCTCGCCTTCCTTCAGGCCGTGCTGTTCTACGGTACGTAGATACTGTTGTGTGTGCTGTACGCGCTGTCGCTGCTGTACGTGCTGGTGACCGTGGCCATGTACGGGCTGTCCGCCACCGGCTCCGACATGTTCCTCGCCTTCCTTCAGGCCGTGCTGTTCTACGGTACGTAGATACTGTTGTGTGTGCTGTACGCGCTGTCGCTGCTGTACGTGCTGGTGACCGTGGCCATGTACGGGCTGTCCGCCACCGGCTCCGACATGTTCCTCGCCTTCCTTCAGGCCGTGCTGTTCTACGGTACGTAGATACTGTTGTGTGTGCTGTACGCGCTGTCGCTGCTGTACGTGCTGGTGACCGTGGCCATGTACGGGCTGTCCGCCACCGGCTCCGACATGTTCCTCGCCTTCCTTCAGGCCGTGCTGTTCTACGGTACGTAGATACTGTTGTGTGTGCTGTACGCGCTGTCGCTGCTGTACGTGCTGGTGACCGTGGCCATGTACGGGCTGTCCGCCACCGGCTCCGACATGTTCCTCGCCTTCCTTCAGGCCGTGCTGTTCTACGGTACGTAGATACTGTTGTGTGTGCTGTACGCGCTGTCGCTGCTGTACGTGCTGGTGACCGTGGCCATGTACGGGCTGTCCGCCACCGGCTCCGACATGTTCCTCGCCTTCCTTCAGGCCGTGCTGTTCTACGGTACGTAGATACTGTTGTGTGTGCTGTACGCGCTGTCGCTGCTGTACGTGCTGGTGACCGTGGCCATGTACGGGCTGTCCGCCACCGGCTCCGACATGTTCCTCGCCTTCCTTCAGGCCGTGCTGTTCTACGGTACGTAGATACTGTTGTGTGTGCTGTACGCGCTGTCGCTGCTGTACGTGCTGGTGACCGTGGCCATGTACGGGCTGTCCGCCACCGGCTCCGACATGTTCCTCGCCTTCCTTCAGGCCGTGCTGTTCTACGGTACGTAGATACTGTTGTGTGTGCTGTACGCGCTGTCGCTGCTGTACGTGCTGGTGACCGTGGCCATGTACGGGCTGTCCGCCACCGGCTCCGACATGTTCCTCGCCTTCCTTCAGGCCGTGCTGTTCTACGGTACGTAGATACTGTTGTGTGTGCTGTACGCGCTGTCGCTGCTGTACGTGCTGGTGACCGTGGCCATGTACGGGCTGTCCGCCACCGGCTCCGACATGTTCCTCGCCTTCCTTCAGGCCGTGCTGTTCTACGGTACGTAGATACTGTTGTGTGTGCTGTACGCGCTGTCGCTGCTGTACGTGCTGGTGACCGTGGCCATGTACGGGCTGTCCGCCACCGGCTCCGACATGTTCCTCGCCTTCCTTCAGGCCGTGCTGTTCTACGGTACGTAGATACTGTTGTGTGTGCTGTACGCGCTGTCGCTGCTGTACGTGCTGGTGACCGTGGCCATATACGGGCTGTCCTCCAACATATTCCCTGTTGCACTGAAGGTTGTGCTGGTCCACGGTATGTACGGACATAGTTTATTCTTGTTGACTGCATCGTTGGTCAAGTGGTCAATTTCTTGGTCCACATTCAATGGAACTGGGTTCGAATCTTTGGTCGTTTATATCTTGAATGTTTCTAAGAAATAATTTAATATATTTCTCAGGAACAGCTTGGAGTCGGGTGGCGGTGAGTGTTAAACCCCCATGCCTAGGTAAGGACGCTAAGCTATCCGTCGTACACCTGATCTCTCTCTCTTCAGTCATATTGGATTGCCGTCTTACTGAAGTAAGTGCTGGTGCTGGCCGCCGCAGTGCGGGTTGAAAAAGGCCTTCCCGTGGCTGTTAACTTAACAGCCACAAGAAGGCCTTTTTTAAAAAAAACCTGCCCTGTGTATTTAAAAAAAATAACCTGGGCTTTTTTGTTTTCTTTTTCTCATGATAGTCCCGACACAACATATTTTTCACGACACCACTTTCTTTCTGAACCTAGCATGTCCGTATTTTTAAATTCTGGATATTAAAACATTATTTTTTTAATTTTCCCCAGCTATCCTGGCGTACTTCATCCTGACGGCGAACAGCTACTACCTGCTGCTGAAGAGCGTGGAGGATATGGAGGGACCCGGCAAGCAAGACTACTAAATCTGAAGAAATCATTTTAGCCTTTGGTCGCTATACAAAACCTCAACCGTATGATGTATCTTAGGTATGTAACACTTGTACATCGTACGTTTACGGAAATAGTTCTGTCATTGACAGCTTCTTTTATGTAGTATGACATCCACAGAATAGGCATGATGACACCTATCTTAAATATTTTCAAAACCATGGCGTTTAAAAAACATAGCCCTTAAGAAGTTCATACAACCAGTATATTTCCAAAAAGCTGTAGAAATCAATTTTTGAACACATAAATTTCAATAAATACTCGGTGAATTGACTCCGATTTCTGATACACTACTGTGACGTCACGTTTTTTTTTATTTTTGGCAGATAATAAAGACTATGTCAACGATTGGTGGTGTCATCTAGCCTATTGTATATATTATTTGTGTGAGAGCATTTATTTCCTACCAGACTGTGTCGCGATGCTAGGGTCTAAAAATATGATTGAGGTACAGTGACAAGCACATCAGGCTACCCATTTTTGCTACCGCATAAGATACCGCAGTGTTTACCGTGACATTCTGGCCACCGTACCGTTTTAAACATCTGTGGCGACCTCTACCGTTCGCCATCACGCGCGCATGCCTAACGGTGGCGCACGACAGCGAGCGCTGATACGGCTCCGTAGGCTAGATGGCGCTGTTAGCCTAGTATCGCACATGAACCGCGGCATATAAAATTTACATCCAGAATAATATAGATAGACAAATCAAGATGATGTCTAGCGTACCTTGGTCCCCGACCAAAACACCCGGTCGGTAGAAAGCGATTACCTTTAGCTTCCTAACTCTAAATATGTTGCGCCAAACATCTTGGCAAGTAGACTTGGCCACAAATCTAGATATTAAAAAAAACTTTTATTTTTCTTAATTGAAAAACTTATGCCGGGGTCCGCTAGTGGTGACTTAATGCTAGTGATTTATTAGATAAGGACTGGCCTTTTTGTAAGCTTTGTAACAACATTTTAATGCAATTTTTAATGCTGTGCGTTCACCCATTAGGGTTTTTATATAAGAAACGTGTCAAATACTGAAATTCTGCTTTTAGCACACTTCGCAAAAATGACGCTATTGCTACTGTAATGATAAATATATGGCCCGTACCCATAACGGTCCCTAGACTCTTTGAAAATCGCTTCCAACATGACGACTGCTTGGTGCAGTGGTCTACATTTCGGACTTCTAAAACCAAGCGTCGCGGGTTCGATCCCCGCACAGTACAAGTACTGGTCTGGGTGTTTTCTATGTATAATATGTATTAATTTACAAAAAAATTATTTAAGTATGTTTATCCGTTGTCTAGTACCCATAACACAAGCCTCGTAGCTTAATTTGAGACTAAAGAATTGGTATGATTGTTGTCAAATATTTATTATTATTATTATAAAAATAATTTAAAGGCTATTCTTATAATGTCCGTGCATATTTCTCATTACGATAAACCTGATATATTCAAATGCTATTTATCAGGGTTTGCAAGCTGCAACCGCCTACTGAGAAGGTATAATTCTGCCGACTTAAAGGCGAAATGTAGTCAAGTTTAAATGTATGCAATCTCAACTGCTGTCAAAAGTATGCCAAAATTCGTGCCACATACGAATCTAATAATATTTTAATCATAGGTTACTGTTCTGTTACCTGCATTACAAGCATTATTTATAAGCGATAATAATTCCCAATAAAGTTGTACTCGTAGTACTCGTAACTTTTGAGTTAGAAGTGTGTGTTTTATGACACTTCTGCATTTATTTACAAATTATATTCCCATCACTTTCCAAGGTTTTCCGTTTAAGATTCATATAAATGACAATTCAAATATTCTTGGATTAAAGCCAATACCCGTTAATATAATTTGCCAGGTTATAAACATTTATACGCTAGAGTGGATTAAAATTAAGATTTATATTTTCTAAATATAAAACTGTCCAAAGAATTCGACTGTAATACTATTATGCCATATTCTTTTTTGATACATAAATTTAAGAAAAGAAGTTAAGGATGACCTAATGAAAATGAATCTTCTAAAATATTAATATATTATATTCAAACACTGACTGTCACGTTCTGTAGAAACCGTTCCAAAATTTCAAGAATGCAGAAAACCATAGTTAGATAAATCAACATTATTATCGTTCGTTATACCGGCGGTATCCATCTACCAACGATGTTTTGATCTCTTCACCCAAATTATTTATTGTTTACTATTCAAAATAATAGAATTATTGTCAAATACATATATCTAACTGCTATCTAATATATGAATGTGCTATGTATAAGGATATGATGTGTTCGGTAGCTTTTTATAATTTTGTATGCTTTTACAATGTTTTGATATAAATATTAATTTGACCGATACAATAAAAATCCTTATTACTAAGTTTCATAATTAAGTACAATCTTAGACAAGGGTAAGAAAAATTCTCGTGTCACAATGTTTGTTCCCGTACTTCTCCGAAACTGCTTGCCGATTCTCATGAAATTTTGTGAGCATATTGAGTAGGTTTGAGAATCGGCCAACATCTATTTTTTTTACCCCTTAGTGATAAGGGTTGTCCACAATAATGTATATGGCAAAACAACGTTTGCCGGGTCAGCTAGTTTACTATAAATGTATAGTTTACGGTTTATTAACAAAAATTTACTGTAAGAAACTTTGTTCAAAAGATAGGTGCAAAGATAGGCTTCTTTTTAACACTTAGGGCATATTAATTAATTTAATGCAACATGGCTGATTTTAAGGTGTGAAAAACATATATTATGACAAAAAAGTCAATTTATAGGCACGTTGCAAGGTGGCGTGTAAAGAAAACACTGCGTCAGGCTATGTACAAACGATCTGTACAGTTTATATACAATGCGTGCCTTTTAACAAAAGAGAACGTGCAAAAAGATGATGATGATGGCAATCTGTATGGGGTGCAATATACTCGATAAATTATGTACATTGGCATATGCCCGCTGCCTTCAGTGTCGAAGTATTTACAAAATGTGCAAGGAGGACTTAACCTCAAGTGGCTCCTCCACAAATTTAAACTAATTCAAGACATGTAAAATTTTGGCCTTTAATAAAAACATGTACCTACCTATTTGGATAAGTTTCAACAAACCTATTGAAATACTGCAATGTAATATTTTTAAAATTGTTATAAGGCAATGTATATTAATTTAAATATAAATAATTCAGTGCCTAGCGGTGTGATGATAACTAGTTGGTGCATAGAAAGTTTTTTAAAAACAGTTTACATTTTAGATCCCGAATACCTACTCTATGTATTATTAGCGAGCCTTTACAGGCCAAAAATTTTATGTAAAGCAGCAATGTATACACTCGTCCAATGCGTTAACGGTTATGATAATTAACTAAATATAAAATGAATATAAATACGCTTCAGAACTGTAATAATATTACAAGAAAATATTCATATTTATTATGCAGGAATATTGAATAACCTTTTCAAATTCCGAATTTTAACAAGCTATTTATTTTAATTTTCTATTTATTTAAAGATCGATAAGAAAATTTGAGTATGTATGTTTAAAAGCTGGGAAATGACCAGCAAAACTATATTTTTCATATTTATTTGAGCCATATTAAAAGTTGTATGTAATCGATCTATATTCATATAAATGTGAAAATAGTATTAATAGTGTACCTACTTATTATAAGGCATATATTGTAAGAGTTTTAGTGTACTCTTTGTAATATTTTTCTTTGCGTTTCTGGAGCGATTTGTTAATGTGTTGATTTTTACAAATATATGGCTTTGTTCTGCCGAATTGAATCTTGTTTTTATTTACCTACAAAATCACTTGGCTGTACAACAACATTCAGGTACTATAATAATTAAAAAAAACCTGTTAGAGTAACTATTTAGTAATCTGTGCTGTTAGTAAAAATAATATAGCTTGATTTCCTTCGAATAATATTACGAAATCAATAAGCGATAGAAGAAAAGAGATAAGTAATCGATATGTAGTCAATATGACTGTCGCTTACAGTTTAATTTTGATAGTCTTAAATTTAAAAGTACTCGACTACTATTCTAGCTACAACAAAAGTAAATCAACGACTATTTAATAAATAATTAATTTGCCTCATATAAGAAGGATATTAATTTTATTTTATTTTATTTTTATTTTATTTTATTTTATTAGGAAAACACTACAGTATCTTAAAAACTAAATTACTAGCTAGACTTGTCACTAAACACCATTTACGTGTTTCCACATATAAAATCTAAATGACTTCTAAACATATTGACTTTAACCTTAACTTTTGAAATAATAATGAAAAAAATAAAAAAACAATCAGTAGAGTTGAACATTAATATGCTTTGTCAAAAGCTGTAGTAGTGAGCTCTATCCAGTCAGTGCACCACTTCAAACCATCTTTTTGACAAACGCTTTTTGAGACTAGTAACACTAGTGTTAAATAAGTCTAGTTCCTTCTAGTTTACTTACCTTATTCGAAGCTTAGTTTATATTGAGATTGGCACTACGTTTTTCGCCATATGTCTGTCTCTTTCTAACACATTTTCTGTCCTTTTCTATCTTTTTTCCCGCCATCTAGCAGTGGGGAGAGGCCGCTTGGAGCTGGTCTCGACATTTCTCGTTCATTGTGTCAAATCACCAGGCAGCTTGACTCTAAACTTCGAATAAGGTAAGTAAATTAATATACGTTTCAATTCAATACGCTCGTAAAACGCCTTTATTAATTTGACTTGACCGTTATTCGAAGCTTAGTTTTTGAGAGAATGTTTATTATCGCCTGGTAACCTATCCAAGGTTTTATTGAAAATAAATAATGATATTAGGTCCTTACATATGAAATTGGCGTTTTGTCGTACTGGCCACTTTGATCACAAATTTTTCCTATTTGGTTAGGAATTCGAAATTCAAATTTATACAGCTATTTCCACATGTAGTTGTGTTTCGTAAACCGTCATTCATTTGTTTTTTTACTTATCTTTTTTCTGTTTGCATCGCTCAATTTACAAAATGGAAAATTTGAAATATCGCGTTATTTACGAGTACGAGTTCCACCGTGGCACCAGTGCTGCGGAAACGGCTCGAAGGGTTAATGATGTGTATGGCGGTTGTGTCGCAAAAGAAAACACAGTGCGTTTTTGGTTCCAACGTTTTCGTTCTGGAAATTTCGACCTGCAAAACAAGCCCCGTGGACGGCCGGAGACCCAAGTTGATAATGAAGAATTGAAGGCTATTGTGGAAGCGGATCCATCGCAAACCACGTCCGAGTTAGCTGCAGGCTTTGGCGTTAGTGATAAAACTGTTTTAATCCACTTGAAGCAAATTGGGAAGATTAAAAAACTTGAAAGGTGGGTTCCTCACGAATTGAGTGAAGCAAACCGGCAAACGCGCGTCAACTGCTGCGTTACATTACTTGACCGGCACAATAACGAAGGGATTTTAAATCGAATCATTACCTGTGATGAAAAGTGGATTCTCTACGATAATCGGAAGCGCTCATCGCAATGGCTGGACCCTGGCAAGCCAGCCAAAGCCTGCTCCAAGCGAAAATTGACCAATAAAAAGTTACTTGTAAGCGTTTGGTGGACTAGCGCCGGTGTCGTTCATTACAGTTTTCTCAAATCTGGCCAGACGATTACGGCAGATATCTATTGTCAGCAATTGCAAACCATGATGGAAAAGCTAGTTGCTAAACAACCAAGGCTGGTCAATCGCTCTACGCCACTGCTGCTTCACGACAACGCTAGACCACACACTGCACAACAGACGGCTAGCAAATTAGAAGAACTTCAATTGGAATCTCTAAGGCATCCACCGTACTCCCCGGACCTTGCTCCAACAGATTACCATTTTTTTCGAAATTTGGATAACTTCTTGCAAGGGAAAAAGTTCAACTCAGATGGGGCAGTCCAAGTCGCCTTCAAAGATTTTATTGATTCCCGTTCGAATGGTTTTTTTAGTAAAGGGATCAATGAACTACCTATGAGATGGCAAAAGTGCATAGATTACAATGGCTCATACTTTGATTAAATAAATATGCTATATAAAAAAATTTCGACTTTTTGTTCCTCCCATACAAAACGCCAATTTCATAGGTAAGGACCTAATAATAAAGTACTTATTTATTAGATTAGAAATTTAGTATCAGAATAATAAAAATTGGATTATTTTGAGTATTTGAGTAAGTAATCATAATTATAATAATAATTATGTAATTTTGTTGAAGTCTTTGACGTACTTTTTTGATCATGTCATTGATCATCATTCATCGGCAGGTTCATTTTAACAAGTTGGACAACTTCACTCGAATTTTTTTCGGGAATTAGAGAGACAAGCCAACGTACCTATTCGTTTGTCGTGAATAAGTCCGCCTTTATTTGTAATTCCGCATATTTTTGCTTCGTTAAAAGACAGACACTTAAATGTATATTTAAAATTTATGTTGAAAACCCCCTTTTACCTAATATTGTAAATAATCTTACCTTTCCTTCTCATACGTTGTACGAGCTAGCATCGCACATGGAAATTGCCCAACCTCGGAGCGGCGTTAGCGACCCACATACAGCGGCTGGCCGATGGACCCTCAACGAGCACCGTCGGCACTCTACACCGGCGGCACACATCTAAATATCTTTACTTGTTTACAAACTATAACTTTATTATAAATACATGTTCATTTACGTTAATAAAACAGATATCAACCGACAGTGTTAGAACGGCATACAACGGGTTTGTTTCTTACTACAACTTCCCTCTCAAGTCGTTAGCACTCAACACACCCCCTAGCTGTAGACACACCCTACATACGTATTAGGAGAAGTATTTGTGAGAGAGAAGATCATGGATGTTCAAACTTATAAAATCGGGGCAAATTAAACTTCGTGACATGATTTATACAGTTTTATTCATCGGAATAATCTTAATATATTACGATGACGTTCCACTTAATTAATTTCGTTTAATTTGTTTATTTCAATAAATATATTACAACTCTATATTAATATTAAGTACACGAGTACAAGGTAATGTGAACGTAAGTACTCGGCATTTTATGTAATTATTAACATTTACAAGACTTATCCACCGATTCCTGAACTATCAGTTAAGCTGACGAGGATCTACATTCTCTCAAACCTGTTGTAAGCTCGAATGGTATAAATATTACCATTCGAGCTTACCATGCTCAGAAAGAAAATAAGTTTAGCTTCTCACCATACTGTAATTCAGAATCTTGCCTGAAAATATACATCGTAAGGACAGTGCACGGTAATAGTATATGCAAGTTTATTTTAACACACTATACCTCACTTTGCTAGTTTTGAAATCGGTTTAGATTTACTATAGCTATCAGATATCATATTATCTATTTATTATGTTCAACATGGTGCATTCTAGGTTCGTGGGATAAAACTACTGTAACTTTTTTTTAAACATAAAGTAAAGGCTGTTAATTAAAAAAAATTGGTTGCCTGTAAAGTCGGTATACGCGCGAAAGTTTTACGTGACAACGACTCTGAGTGGTAAAATAATTTTAATGTGAATATTCATTCGTATAACATGAACCGGTGTGTATGCCTATCTCTCTCTCTCTCGCTCTGTCTCTCTCGCGCGAAACGTGAGCGGAGCAGCGTAACGCAGTTTCTTGAGGTGTCACCCGGCAAACCAATTTATAAGACGTTGTCACGTCAAAAGAAAAAGCAATGACTTTCGGGTTAATCTCTGTTAAAATTTTAAGGTAATATTATGTACTAACATACTCGAAGTAGATAATTCAGGAATAAATGTAAAAAGACGGAGAGCGCACAGCAAATTGTAAACATTTACTATAACAAACTACAAGAATCGCACTACTCGTTTCAATAGCGAATTAACTAAACATATCCATTAAAAAATTGCGGAATGATTTCGATGTATTCGTTAGACTTCGCTGACACAATGTTTACTGGAATGCTAAGCATATTTTTACAAAATACGTTTCAGGCAGCATACAATAGCAGTTCCTTATGATGCCTGCAGGTTTTGATTCAAAAATATTTTCACTTAAGCATCTAGGCATTTGGTGAGTGCTTCATTTTATGTTAGATACGTAATAGTAATGATACAATTTTGTTAAACAATATTAATAGTCTTCTAGATGTAGATAATTTATACAAACAACATTCGATATTTTACCACAATCATAGGATGAAACCGTGCGACACTTATATAATTTAAAATTTCGTTGTGAACAATTTTCGATAGAACGAACTACAGGTTTCAGAACCCTGTTCCAAAAACGATAGAATTTCAGGCCTTCGATTAACTTCACTGCCAATTTACACAGCTAAACGTTGTACACTTAAACGGTAAACTATAACTCGCGGATATTTATACAGCTCTAACACGTACACAGATAAATACTTAAACGAAGGTATTGCACGAAAAACGGGATTTAAATATAACTAGGGCTAGAATGTACATAATTACACTTAGTGAGAGTTCGGGCGTCAGTACAGGTGCGCGTGGGCGGGGTGGGGCGCGGGGTGCGGCGCGTGCGGGGGCCCGTGGGGGCCGTGCGGGGGCCCGTGGGCGCCGTGCGGGGGCGCGTGGGGCCCGTGCGCGTGCGGGGGCGGCGGGGCGCGCGGCGAGCGCGGGGGCGACAGCGGCGGGGGCTCCGTGCCCACGTCGATGTCGGCGGGGCCGTCGTCCTCCACCGCCGACCCGCTTACCGGCGTGCGGGTCAGACCTCGGACCTGGAATAGATATTGACATTTTGGTGTTATGTAATCTTTCGTATGATGCACTAGTTTAGAGACAGAACTTGGCGGGATCACTACCGTGCTTAATCTTAAAAAAATATTGACTCTGGTGACTTTAACTTTTTATTAGATAAGGATCAGTAGAACGAGGTGGTAACACCCCTTTTTTCAAATGAAAGCTAAGGACTATCCTCCATCTTAAAAAAGGATTTCGTTCTTATTTGTGTGGCCTCTCATCATCATCATCATATCAACCGTTCGACGCCCACTGCTGATCGTGCGATGCTGATCCAGCGTCTTCCTTTACCAGATCTTTACCCTTATCATCTGCCCAAGGAGCGTCGTCCGGTCCGGGACCTTTCTGCCCCAACGGCTATAGGCTCGTCGCGCTGTGTCCTGCTAACTGCCACTTCCGCTGAACAATTCTTCGAGCAATGTCGGTCGATTTAATCCTACTGTGTATCCTATCATTTTTGATTTGATTGAGAAATCAGTTATTTCAGCGGTTGTGTAACTAATTAGCAATAATTAGCCAGAGTTTTTTTTTTAATTGCCAGCCTATTTGTGGATTACGTTGGATGGTATTACCTGTAGCAGCAGGTTGTTGGACAGTATCCTAGCCTGGTGCTCCTGCGCCTTGGCGCGCAAGCAGGCGATGCTGTTGTTGCGGAAGGCCTCGTGGTCCTCGTACAGCTCTCGGCCGCCGTCGGGGGACGCTCGCCCCTTAGCCGAGGATGACGCCGTAGTACTGCTGCCCGGTGAACTTTGCGCCTGCGGAAAAATAATAGCAATGTTGTAGTTATGTGTAAAGGTATTCTCACGGTGTAGTTCATAAGGGACACTATTATTTATTTATTTAAAACTTTATTGCACAAGAAATGTACAAATGGTGGACTTAATACTAAAAGCATTTTCTGCCAGTCAACCTCAAAGTCATGCAGAAAGAAGGCAATGGGTGCAGTGAAAATTAAATGAGAAAGGTAAAGTGGTTAATAACGCAAAAATAAATTAACTTAAAACATGGATTTAATATCATAATATCAATAATCATTGTTGAAAAATATCTGGTTATGCAAATGCAAATGATAAAAGATACTGGTCCTAGATTTTGTAATAAGATTTTTTTCTATGTGAAGGGTAAAAATAGTAAATTACAAACCGAGTTATGAAGTTTGCAGGGTAGTCCGACAATTACGAATTTGTAGTTAGCACAAACAGGTCTGTCCCATTCTTAAGAAGTGCGCGAACATCATCAGTTAGGTAGTAATAAAATAATAGTCCTCCTGGACGATTTCGACCACGGCGGCCAATCTCAATAGAGATCAGCTAACTGCGCAGGATATATTATAGTGCACAAGTGTGAGCGCAATACACACTGTTCCATCACTCTCAAAGTTCGGTGAGACGGCAATCCGACCTGAACGGAGAGTGATCAGGCGCATGACCAACGGCTTAATGTGCTTTCCGAGGCACGAGGTGTAACACCTCTGCCTCGACTGCCTTGTTTGTGTAGTGGCAAAGTTTCTGCCTTACATCCGAGAGGTCTTGAGTTCGAATCACAGGTCGAGCCGAAATTGTTTCTAAGATTTTCTGTCATGAATTTTTCAATAACAGCTCAGAATCGGGAAGTTTATGTTAAAGTTAGGTAGTAAGAATTATATCTACTAGTTTTATAGGGTTTCTGACACAAACTTCGTCGTAGTTACCTGGTTGTCATGTACGTCGTGGTGCGGCGCGGGCGAGGCGGATGTGGCGCGCTCGGGCTCCGCCTCGGACCCCTCGCGTTCCGATCCCGACTCCTTCAGGTGCTGCGCCGCCTCCAGCGATTTGCGGTGCATGCCTGACGAATAAATAGAAAAAGACATTTAGCTTTTTGCGACAACAGATCTGAGGGCAAAGCTGTGCGCGCAAATGACTTAAGAATAACAGGAAAACGCTAGGATAGGGAATTCGGTAGAAAAATGGTGAAGGACTCCGGGTAAGAGAACCGCTGTTGCAGATTCGCGCCTGTGTTAAATATGTCTAGGCGTCTGATAGATGTGTAACTGTCGAAATTAGTCATGAATAAGTATAGTACTCGATCAAAGGGAAGACTGATTTGGTTTCATGAAAAACATTTTGACTTACTTGACTGAACAACCAACTAATACACAAGATGCATATAATCAATTTACAAGACAAAACCATCAAAAAATAATTTAAATAATTAATGTTTATCTTTATTAAGCAGATGCTATGAATGGCCGCAGATACGGACACTCATCTCAATTCCTAAATATTGTATTATTATATTTATCTGTGCCTAAATGTAAGAGATTGATAGGTACAGGCATTGTAACCACGTACCTACTACTATTACTTATGTTGAAACTGTGAAGCATCCGCTACCGATCTGTGCGATTTATTAATAAAACCAGTTACGAGTAGGTACAACAAGCAAATTCGTTGTTAGCTAAGCACCCTGCATATGAAAAACGTGCAATAAGTAACGTGCGAGCAGCACAGTACACCGCCGAGATCGTAAAAATGCCGATGCGTTTGCCGCATCTCGCCTCCTAGATCTATGCACTTTCCTCAGGGTTGCCACATACATGCATATGGAATACCGTTATTTATATAGTTGATGGAATCAGGCGTTACTTTGTGGAAATCTAGGACTAAAGCTGAAAAAGAGAATTATTTTGCTTTAAATTTTCACTAAACGACGCCAGCGCAGGAACCCATATACGTCCAACCGTAACCACGACGAGAACTAGAGCTGGAAGTCGGAGGACTGAAGTTGTTCAACATAGACTGTAATATTAGAATCTAAGATGTGATTTGATCCTAAACTTTAAAGCCATGACTGACAAAGGTAAAGAATTTATTTTTAACTTCATGCTACAGTGTAAATCTGTACTTGTACAACACATTTGCTTTGTTTTTAATTGCCTGAAAGGATTTCAAAATTATTTTGTTGTTTGTTTTCAGTTAGTCTGCAAATTGTTCTAAACAATGTTCAATCTATCTATAATATAAAAATGGATCGCAAAATGTGTTGGTAAGCGCCTAATTTATGAAAGCCTAGACCAATTTGTTTTTTTATCATATTTCTTAAAGTGCAGGGATGGCTCTTACGAAGAATTAAAAAAAAACAGACAGGACAACGTCTGCGGGAACCGCACTGAATCTTTAGAGCATGTCATATACTTGTTGTAAAATCTAAATGTAGGCATTTACTATCAAAAATATTTAATGACATCCCCCATCAGTTCGCATAGCAGTTGTGAGTCGCGGAATCTGGGCACCCTGGCTCCGCCTGAGTTATGAATGAGGAGTCACTAAAGATTGACGACACCAGAACAAGAATATTAACTAAGATATTGGGGGTAGACGACAGGCGATAGCTGGGAAATAGAGCTGCTTGGAATGCGTGTGGTTTATTATAACAGTGAGACACGACTGGTTTAAATTCCTTATGACAAATAGGACTTATGAGAAAATATGCAGTATAATTTATGAGGTTAGATATCTAGTATTAGTTCGCAATAATACTACTACATTCTAAGCAAATCAGAGGCGGATATAATACACATTAATGCAAAAGAATAAGTGCAATGAGCAATAAGAATACATACGAATTCATACGTTTTGACCAACCAAAAGTCCTCGCAAGAGAACGTATTTTTCTTTCTAGTGTGCCCCGAGGCCATTGAAATTAGAAGACACCCTAATTTCAATAGAGAATATGGATGAAAACTTTCACAAGATTGGGATCCTGTTTTAGCCAAGACTCAAGCTCGATCCCGCAGTGCTCTTGAAGTCTTCTTCAAGATACTGTTTGCTCGTTTTGTGTAATACGTTCCTAATTAATTTTTTTTCAAAACTATGTAATGACAACTAACACCTTAAAATAAAATGTAAATAAATAGCGATATAATCCGTAAAAAATTGTATCATTTCAAAGCAATAACAAAACTTTTCGGTAGGTATTTTTTATGCAAATCTTTAAATTTATTTGCCATTTCGCAGCAATACGGGAACTAAGAAAATTAAAACTTACCACAGAAAACGCGTTTTTTGGACATTACTTTGAATGTAACTAACTCATGAAAGGAAACCGCCATGGCAACTGCAATTAATGTAAACAGATGCCTGTTCCAATTAGGGAGCCAAGTTGACGTTCATTTCTGAATCATACATTTGCATTCAAATTTAATTGACATTAAATACAGCTTTTTCATTAAATGTATTAGGTATTTACTTACATATTTATATATACTACTTAATCGTTAAGGCAAGATCATGATGTTTTAAGAAGTCATGGATAAATAATATAAGCTGAAACTATTAGCTAAGGATCCGTTGCAGGATCATATTGCGACGTTGTTTTATTTAGAAGCGGTTTACTTAAGTATAATATTTTTTAACATCTCGGTACGTATTAATAAGACTTAATGGTATCGGAAGTAAGTTCTTAACATTTTTTTTTACATTGTCTTGAATTATTATAAACTAGTGGCCGCCCGCGACTTCGTCCGCGTGGAAAGCCTTTATCTTAAAAATTATTTATGAATTGTAGCCTATATGTTATTCTGATGTATAAGCTATATTGTGGTAAAGTTTCATTCAAATCCATTCAGTAGTTTTTACGTGAAAGAGTAACAAACATCCATACATCCATACATCCATACATCCATACATCCATACTTACAAACTTTCGCCTTTATAATAGTAGTAGGATGGGGAAGTCAGTTTGTTTATTTGTCATTCTTTCACGACGCAACGGAAAAATGTTACGAATGTTAAGATACCTACTAATAATAATTAGATATAGCCCTCAAATCATTTTCAATAATTTTTGCAATACCCAAACTGAAAGGGTTACTAAGTTATAAGTGTAATTGTCTAGCATAAGACCTGCTATAATTATGTATGTAACACTTAGTTGGCAAATAAAAGAATATGAATATGAATATGTTTTTTGTGTGGAGTTAGGTAAGAGGCTGGAGAGTGTCATCGGCTACTTTTTCCGCGACAACACATCTCAATCTCATGAAAAAATTGAATAATCGTCTCATAGCTTAGTGAAAGATGGTGCCACTTGGTTACGTTTTGACGGCTACGGATTCCGAGCCGAACGCTGGTTGTAAAGTTATAGGTTTTCCACGCGGACGAAGTTGCGGGCGTTATTACTGTTTTGTGCTTGTATGGAATTTGATTAATTTGAAGCTGGATCCCATGTTCGCTCTATAATTGTTTTCTTGTGAGTGACTTACGCCGCTGGAGTGCTGTCTGTCGCTCTCTTAATACCCGAGTGTGGTTTTACGGGATTTTTACTGCGCGCCCGCTGCGCATCTCTAATCAGGCGGCGTTATTAAAATTTATCACACGACAGGGCTGCTGGCGAAGGAAGAGACAAGTCTTTGTAAATTCTACGATTCATCTATGTGTAAGTCTTCTCTTTTATTTATTTTTTCGCACCGCCCACTAATCATTGCTGCTTAGCACTGGTAAAGAATGCCCTACGGCGTTAAGTCCATATTTTGTACAAAGTATTGTTGTGCAATAAAGCATAAATAAATAAGTAAGTTGATAAATTAAGTCTGTAAGCAATTCAAAGCCGATTTACGGAAGGTTATTTCTTCGTTTAGTATAAAAATGTTTTGTAATGTAAATGTAAAAAATGTGGATGTAAAAGTAGACTTTAACAGTAAGTTTTCAGTCGAAAACGTTCAAAAACTTTATCTACCAAGAAGGCGACTTGCCATATACTAAAGTTATAAACTTAGCAAATGAGAACAACTTTGTATAATGTATTAGTTTCGTAATAAAACCTCATCCATGGCAGTCGATGCCCAAAAATTTTGATAACCACGACTCATCTTAGTGAACTTGCATCTAAGAAGTCTAATTTTCAGGTTTAGGTTTAGGTTAGGTTAGGAAGCCCAAAAAATTTGATAACCACGACTTATATCGATGAACTGGCATCTATAAAGTCTAATTTTCTTAGTTGTTCTTCTTATCTGATAGCCCTGCCTCAGTGGGGGGTCCATCCTTCACCGCATCGTTAAATATTCAGTGCGCGCGCAAACAGTTCGCTTTGGATTCCGGGGGCCACTCCCGGCGCCGGGGCCGCTCCAGGCTTTATAAGTAGGACCCATGAATATCTAGTACCACTCGCGTCCCACTTATTTGCCTCTATTGACGTTGAGTAATTTCATGATATCATATAAAAATAATTTCGCATATTACGCATCGTAGCATAATAAGATGATCTGTCAGCATTATCACTTTATCAGGAATTCGGGAAGAGATGAAATATTAGTAGAGTGCGCAAGTGGTTTCGTGGCACTAGAAAATTTGATAGAAAGTTTACGGGGTCTTTTTGGTAAGTGAACCATTATTTAGCTGTTCATGAATTGGAATACCTGCTCTTGTTGCGAAGGAGATAATTTTCCTTCAAGTAACACATTTAAAATGCCTTTGTAGTCAGAATATATTCTACTCATCTTCTCATATGGTATATCATTCTGTACATCACACGGTCGGGGGTGCGATCTCATTTCGATTCCCGGCAGCGCGAGTGTGTTTAACCCTTGCGTTTCTTCTGTTGTTGATTTACATGGTTTTGCGCGGTGCATTTGCGATGAGGCTGAGCTAGCTAATCTTATATGTACCCACAGAGAGGCTTCTTTATTCAGTCAAAAACAAACTACTAGGGTTGGCACATAATAATTATAGTTCTCCTGGCCGATTTCGACAGAGATCAGCCAACTACGCAGGAGATATTATAAATCACGAGTGTGAGCGCAATATACAGGTGCACGCACTGTTCCATCACTCTCAAAGTTTGGTGAGATGGCTGAAATGACTGGAGAGAGATCAGGCGCAGAACCAACGGCTTAAGGTGCCTTCAGAGGCACAGGGGTGTAACACCGCTAACTTCCCGACTCCGAGCTTTATTTGAGAAATTCATGACAGAAAATCTCAGAAACAATTTTGGCTCGACCTGGGATTCGAACCCAGGACCTCTCGGATGTAAGGCAGAAACTTTGTCACTACACCAACGAGGCAGTCGATGAGCGGTCAATGGTTCATTGGTATCGCTGAAAGCTACTTGGCTCTATGAAATATTATAGATTGATAATATCATCAGTGAAGTTCTGATAGACGCCATTATTAAAAGGTAACAATATCGAAAGGATAACTGATGAATGTATGGGTGAGCAGGATTTATAATGTCCGACCCAGATGGGATTTTCACTTTAATGTCTCGGGTTCTCTCCGTAGCATCAACTTTTGACTGAACCCGATTTCTATTTATTCACATGTGTATTCCAATCCAACGGTCAGTGACTGCGCTCTGATATTTACCTATATTGCGGGATAGTTTTAAAGTTACAAGGCCGCAAAAGACTTTCCCAACAACTATTACCCATTTAACTTTCGCGCATTCCTCAGGCTCGTTTGCCTGCAGCTGCCCGCTGGCGAGGCAACATTAAACCAATTGTGAATTTATTTAACTCCCGGCTCATTACGGGGGCTAAATCAAGTGGATTTACGCGCGTCAGCGTAATGGCACAACTTGCTAATGGAGAGCTGCTAACGACTCCTGATCGCTGAGTCCAGCTAACGGACCAAGTTGGCCGGTTGGATTAGGATGCCGTGACTTATTTTTGGTAATTTATTATGCACGTTAATCTTGTGGCCCTAAATAGGGGTTCGAAATGTGGGATTCGATCCCTGATTAAAAGTTATACTGATCGTCTCTTAATTACTAGTTAAAAAGATAAAAGAAAGTGCGGACTACAATACCAAACGTGTCCTGTGACTTTACAAATTCTAATGCCATAGCAATTATGTTACTTATTATCAGCCAAGTCGCCAAAGACTGTAGGGCAGGAGGGAAAGGCATCTTTCGCCTTCGACTGTACAACTTTTGATGATTAATCGAGCGTTAGTGTTTTGTTAGTAAGTCCGACCAAAATGTCGCGAACTATTCAAGTTTCTAACAAAACGAAACTTTGTTTAATGACTCGTTAACATTCACAATTCTTTAACATAAAGAGGAGAGGTTTCCTTCTCAATTTAAGTACAAAATAGCTGTCCTCTCAGAATCAGTTCAGTAGCGTTTTATTGAGATACTTTAAAAGTATCCCTTTCGACTTTAAGAAGGAAAATTAGACCATTACACTCTCCTTTACCTTTGATCACGTATAATTTTTCTCTTACGCCATCCAGTCCTTGTTATCTTCAAAGGATTGTCAGCTCTTGTGCTAAATGTCAACTAAGAGTTACTTAGCCATTAGTCCGAGGCATCCCTATTCTCATGCATTTCCATAGAGTGGAGAATCCGAATAGCGAAGCACTTTGCCATCCGCCTAATGGACGTTTCGGTGTCACTCGGAGATGAAAGCCGCGGCACAAAGCAAGTGCTTAATAGGCATATAATTCTATAAGGTGCTCTCGGGACGCATTAGAATCCATTTGGATCGGCGCGATGCACTGTCTAGCGATTGTTAGCTCTGAGGTGAAGGCTGTTACTTTGCCGGTATATTGAGAGGTATTAATTTTACTGATTACTGTTTGAAGGTTTTATTCGTAATTTATTTGATAGATAAATATGAAAAAATTGTAATGATTTATAAAATGTCGATAGTCGTGTCGTTATAAAAGTCGAATGTAAAAGTTTTGTTAATGGAAAGGATTGCTTAAACAGATTAGTTAAAATCATATAGGTATTAAAATAACTGAGAATGATCACATAATGAGATTAATTATAAAAACACACAAATGATTGATTGATGACTTACAACAACTTGGAATATTTTTCTTCGGATAAATATATATCAAAATTCGTTTCGACTATAATTAGGTATCAAAAGTTAAGCAACCTACGCGGTCATGTTTGGGATGGGTGACCATTCTGACCATACAAGTGTCCCCTATTTACAAGCATCTCCGTGCTTCGGAAGGCACGTTAAGCTGTTGGTCCCGGTTAATATCGATAGATATTAGTCGTAAAGCCTGGTCGGAGGCCCTCGGGCGGCTTAATAACGTTCTGACAGTAAGGTTGGTCACTTGCCTTACACACACCCCTCCACCAATCCGCACTGAGCCCGCGTGGTGGAATATGGCTCGCACCACCTCATAGTTGAGGTGAGGCCTGTGCCCAGCACTGGGACGTATATAGGCTGATGATGATGATGATAATTAGGTATTTAGCATTTATTAATGAGTAAACTCTTATAACAAACAATCTGTTGACTTATTAAATAACTATCACATGAAAATGTTTTATTATAAACGTTATTCTTTCGGATGGTAATGCTAAGTTTGACTATTTAAGCATATTAACCTCTTAGATATTTTCAAAATTGACTTAGACTTTGATTAGACTCCGAAATTACGAAAACGGAACCTCAAAATATTTACACTCGACCCCCCCCCCCCCCCGCACTGAAACGTAAAAAAACTATTAGAATATTAAATAACTATCACCCCTCTTTACCTGTACATAGCAAAAAAAGTGTTTACGATTCGCGGTAAACAGCACCTGTACATAATTAATATGTAAGCTGCAGGGCGCTTAATCAAGGCTTAGACAATGCGCGGCCATGTTGGCACGCCCCCCCTCCCCACGCGGGCGGGGCGGGAGGGGGTGACGGCAGGCTGAAGGGGGACCTAGGTCCTGAGTTGAATCACTCCGCGTAGGTTTTATGCTTCTGTTTGTGGCGTGATTAGTTTGCAGTTTCTTCGTGATATAGAAAGCATATTAATCAGTTTGGTTGTTGCAATGTTAGTAGGTCTGTTAATGGTTACCTGATTAGGCTAGTTCGATATGGATGGAAAACTATTTTAAAACGAACAAAAACTTGTTTAATCTTTAATCCACATTTAATATTTTTATATCTTTAAAATATATTTTCAATTAAAATATTTGATATTTTTGAAGCTCCAAGACACAGCATTTTATAATTCATAAGTAATATGTGGGTATAAAAGGATGCATTTGTACCTAAAATTTTGTTAGTGGGATAATTAGAAATTACCTACTCATAAAATAAGTTCAAAGCCAACCTTTAAAACATTACCTAACATCGATAAAATAACTTTTAAAAAATTGTTTATTGGGGCTCCCAATTTTTTTAATTTGTGGTGTTTGAATCTTGCTGTAATTTCTTTGCTTGCTCCTCCTACATTCTATAAATTATATAAGTTTACATTTTATAGAAAACCTTAGTTAGGTATATGATATGATCTCGGCATCTTGGAACCGTGCGGCCGTAGCACCCTACTACGGCAGCGCTACGAATTTGCTACGTGCTACGGAGCTGCTACGAAAACTATCATCCAATATTTCAAACTCACGTCTTATAATAACTTTAGTTATAAATCTAAACTTTTGATTAAAAAAGAAACGATTTCAGATGTCCTATTCAATAACTTTTTCTAATCATTGTGATCATCTAAAAAAAAATCAACTTTAAAAGCATTTTGTTACTAATTATTGCTTATTAGTATTATTTACTATACTACTTATCGAAGTCACCTAGTTATTTCGTCATTGGTTTCGGTAATAACAACCTACGAATATTTATTTTTAAACAGCTGATCATTTGTCCAAGATTGGTCCATATCCCATCGTGTTCGTTGCAAACGAATTAATTAATCCGAGCTGTCATCGAAGCAGCTTAAATGAAGCGACGAGCGAGGAACTTAATGAAACTTCTACTTTCAGACAAAGAGCGATTTAAAAGTTCACACTGCTTGTTTGATTGTAGGATATGCAGCCAGGACCTATTTAATGTGCTGAATTAAATAACTAGTATCTTTTGCTATCGAATTGAAGTTTCATTTGAGAGATTCTTACCTAATGGCCGCTTAAAAAGAGCCATAAAATTTGAAGAAAACAAACCATCAAGGATGTTGATATCTTTTTTGTAAAGTAGCTGTAAATGAATGTCTACTCGGACCTAACGAGAGATACTTTTTCCAAAATAGTAAGTAATTTATCACAGTCGTGCATGAGTTGCGCTATGCAAGCAGATTTAGTGCTTAGTTAAACATAAGCCCAAACGTGAAACTTCAAATCAGCAAAATTAGAATGACCTCTTTAACATGTGTTTTCAAAATGTAAGTACAAAATACTCCACAATAAAACATCAGAGCCACAAAAGCACGACTCCATACTTAGATATGAAAACCTCATTCGTCTGTTTCTGATCCGACGAAAAATCCACTCCACTCGGGGACAAAACATTATTTGGACTCGCAACACTACAAAGTAACACGTGAGAGCTGCAAATAAAAGGCTCCTCATAAGCTGTCAACACATCCTTGTTTCGTTCACGGGGCTCTCTAATGCAGGGGGGCAGGGTTCACTTTGCTTTTTGACGTTTTCATTTATGCTGAAGGCGAAAAATGAGCATCTCTGCTTGTTGTAGGTTGAGATTAAAAATTACTCTTTGTTTGGAAAGGGGAGCGGAGGGGCTTTGTCCAGTTATTTGCGGCTGCGGTGGTTGCGCTACCACCCATATTTTTCGAGATTGGAAAATGAATCCACAAAGTCACTGAAACATTTTTTGTCTTAAACGTCTAGGCGTATATCTCTGCTGCAATAATGTTACTTAAAATAACCGTATCTTTTGGCTTACCTCTAAGCCCGAGCTGATTTGCAAAGTGTAAGTAAAGTACGCATGCTTGTTTGATATTACATATTGTTTATAATTAAAATTTAAGTATCACAACATAGGTCATTTTTCATTTAAGTAATATTTTATTTCTTGCGCCGCTTCTTCTCAGCACTGGCCCAAATTGTCCCGAAGCGGTGGTTTATTTTTATGTTGGGACGTGTAAAAGTGCTACTTGTGAGTCTATTTACAAAAATAAATTGATTTTATTTATTTAGTTTGCGAAGGCGTGCGTTTTCAAAAGCTTGCAGTAATATAAAAAAATAAAAGTTGGTGGCTTTAAAGCATGAATTAATTCCAATCAGACTTATGCAAATTTTGTTCAAGCTAATTAAGCCTACAGCAGTGACTGTGTGTCTGTGTGTGTGACTCACCGGGGGCCGGTGGTGGGGAGGGGGGGAGCCGCCGCTACGGTCCCTCAGACACTGCTCTCGACTCTTGAACAAAATCAGCATGGTCAGAATTGGAACTAAGTCATGCCCAGGGCACAATATTTTGGACAGTAAATGGCAAAGTTAACTGATGCCCCAAAGTACTTTTGGCATTGCGGGTAAGCCCAAAGATTGATGGAAAATGACAGTTGGGAAAAAAGCAGTTCCGTTTAATTTTATGCGCGTTTCATGTGGCAAGCATAGGTTATGTTGTACGTACATGACAGTCATTTTTAATATTATTTACTTTGAAAAAGAATAAGGCAAGCTGAAAATTAAATTGTACCAACCCGTTTTTTGCAGAGATTAACTAATTTAGACTTAGAGTAAGCGACACAGGGAAAAATGTATTTTAGGTTATATTCTACATTCATCTATTTAAGCTCAAAATATGTATTTATACATAGGTAATGTCTATTCTTGTACATACAAGAATCATATAACAACATACAAGGACAAGGAGGATTACTCGATCTAATATAATTTCTGTTACTGTATAATTGAAGGTGTGTTCTAACGTTACCTCGGATTAATGAACTTTGAATAGTCATGATTAATTAATCCACATTGGTAACAGTATCCGAACTAAGAAACCCGACACTGCAGTGTGCATACTTGCAAATTGGATTTCCGTACGTACTATAATTGTGTATACTCCAGTAATATATTTGAGATACGTGACCTGCTAGCAAGTGTAGGTGTAATGCGTTATTACAGTTTAGAATTTAATGAAATTCTATAGCGGTCATAGTTGTTGAGAGAATAAACATTAACATTATGAGAGAGAATGCTAACGAAAATTATCAATATTAGGGAGTACAGAACTAAACACCAATATTACTAAAACATTTTAGGTAATAAATACTTACACAGAAAATGTCGTGACTACTGGCAACGGAGCTACTCGATTATTTTATTTTAATAACATTACTTACAACAATTTTTATTACAAGAACATGCTCTACATAGTGAGATTATGGTCCAGAAAAAATTGGTATATGTTTTTCAAAAATAAGTAATCATGTTATTACATTAATTGCTTACCAACGTGCTCGGCAAGATAACAATGTCGCCCCACGTCCTACTCTAGCGTGATGGTGGAAACTGCGAGGGTAGTTACAACCTCCAGCTAATGACATGGCACTGAGGGTACTACATGAACTATTATACTCACTGAGCCATTAAAGCACCACGTTGTCGTTCTCCTTGGCGCTCTTTAGCATAACACCATGCCACAAATACAGTCCATAGGTACTCTGACGTGATATTGGAAACTTTACTTCTACTGTATGAATGTAAATATAATAAAACCATGCTGTAGTTCTACTTGGCGCTCTTGAGTATGGTCTCTGGCAGCGGCAGCGAGTGGCACACCATGGCGCCATACAGCCCGTACTCCGCCATGATGGTGGACACTAAGTCTACTGCGAGTTAAGGTACAGAAGCTATCCTCACCGAGCAGCCAGGGCGCCACGCTATCGTTCTCCTTGGCGCTCTTGAGGATGGTCTCGGGCAGCGGCAGCGAGTGGCGCACCATGGCGCCGTACAGTCCGTACTCCGCCATGATGGTGGACCGCCCCCAGCACTTCTCCGTCTTGCGCCACTTCGCTCGCCGGTTCTGGAACCACACCTGTGACAGAACAAATAGCTTTGTTATTGACACGTCAAGAAGACGAATTCACGCGCGTTGTAATACAACCTTTCAATGTCATATGTGCCCGCTTTCGAACATCTGTGACCGCAAAAATTAGGGCATTTAGGCGTAAGTACTGGTGTAAAGTTTCGTTTTTTAATAAAGCGGAGAACAAGATATTTGTTAAAATTAGTGTTTAGCTTTATAATGTAATACCTTTTCAATCTAAGATATGTACAAAAGGACAGTAGGCATCGGTCATGATCAGTTTATTTAACTTCTTTAAACTCAATCTTTGAGCTAAAACTGATAAGAATTGAGAAGCTGAAACCCTTGTTGTTTATCTTCTATTTCATGTACTCAGCAAAAAGCTTCTCCAGTTCATTACCCTCTTCAGTCCGGGTCCTCAGCGAGTAACAAGCCGTCAATCGATGAGAGCGTATCGGGCGCGGGCGACGGGCGAGTAACTAAGCCCAAAACAAACCAATCACCCACACAATACCTAACTAAATTACATTTTCAAACGCGCCGTGCTGACGATAGGGGTGCGAGTTGTTACTAACTGCAATAAATTCAAAATATGATTTTACAGTTTAGATTAGTTTTGAGCTAGATTTTTCTTTTTGACGTGACAACGTCTTATAAATTGGTTTGCCGGGTGACACCTCAAGAAACTGCGTTCACGTTTCGCGCGAGAGAGACAGAGCGAGAGAGAGAGAGAGAGAGAGATAGGCATACACACCGGTTCATGTTATACGAATGAATATTCACATTAAAATTATTTTACCACTCAGAGTCGTTGTCACGTAAAACTTTCGCGCGTATACCGACTTTACAGGCAACCAATTTTTACTGATTATTTTTATAGATAGAAATACTTAATAAAGGTATTTGTAAGGACTGTGGCAAAGTTTCTGCCTTACATCCGAGAGGTCCTGGGTTGGAATCCTAGGTCGAGCCAAAATTGTTTCTGAGATTTTCTGTCATGAATTTCTCAAAAACAACTCGGAGTCGGGAAGTTGGCGGTGTTACACCCCGTGCCTCAGAAAGCACGTTAAGCCGTTGGTCCTGCACCTGATCTCTCTCCGGTCATGTCGGATTGCCGTCTCACCGAACTTTGAGAGTGATGGAACAGTGAGTGCACCTTTGTATTGCGCTCACAGCGGTGCACAAATTAAAATTTCTGAAAACTTCTGACCATGCAGCCCTGCCTTAAGTCCCGGGGAAAACAGTTAATTTCTAATTAAATTTGTTAATTAAACCCTATCCAGCCGCTGGTGCAAATTAATACTCTGCTAGCTTTATATTGCGCCTCCTCTCCCCGGCTGAGGGTGTGGAGGGAGGAGGGGGGGGGGGGGCGCCTACACATCGCCCGCATAACGTTAATACTGATTAGTCCAATCACGGCATAATTATCTGTTTTAACATATTCGGTAATTCAACTAATATAACACGAATTACCATTTAATTTTCCGCCGGCAAATGCACAAATGAATTAATTCACAATTTGTTTGGTAAATTTTGTTTCTGTGACCATATTGTTTTGCGGAGGCTTTAATTAATGCTTAATTGGAGCAGGTGGCATTACAATTAAAAATTGGTTTGTTGTAGCCATTTCCCGAAATGACTTTTCGTATCAATCGCCGGTCCGCGGTAAGTTCGTTTAATTTCCACAGAAAATTGTATAGCAAAAACAAAGATTGTTAAAGACTGTTTTCAAGAACATTTCGATACTACCAATTACAATCAAAAGGTCAATAAATTTTCAAAATCTTGCGTTCCTAATAGGTTTGAACCGGGTGGAAAGCATTTGTATATTTAAAGTTTTTCGTTAAAATGGCAGGAAGTTAATACTGATACTATGATATGAGTTATCCGTTTTTTCAGCGACCGAATAGGTACTCGTATATTATTCTATTTATTTATTCCTTTATATGTTTGTATCTCGCCTTAGTGAGCAATTAATAACACAACTTATAGTGGATGAGAATACAGTAAAATAGCTTGGCCGCGATCAGTGGTCAGTTCCGCAAACAGAATTGGATTATGTGGTTCATCTTATTCAACCACATTTCTTGTATTATTTCAAGTATTGTGTAATCTAGAGTTTTTAGTAAATATTAGTAGATATATATAGAGATAAGAATAGGAATAAATACAGCTGTTATATAAGTAGTACACCTTGTATTGACAGGTAATCTCAAGCGAAAACAGAAACGGAACGTTGTTTAAAGTTGCTTACATACACCGTACTTGGTTAAATTTAAGGTATTCAGTTAATTAAGGAACGATCGTTTATGCATTTCAGTGGCCTTCAGTGGCTCAGTTCAAAAAACATTGGCCGTGGCCATTATGTATGAATTTCAAAATACATTGTATATCATGCGATGGCCAAGTCGATCTATTCATTTAAAACATAATAGATTTTAATATTGATATGATAATAACTTACGTAATAAATTAAGACAGAACGTCCCATACGTCGAAACTGAATATTTACAATAGAAAAATTGAGTTGCGAGATTGAAATGAGACACTTTTTACGGATTATTTCGCGATTTATTTACAATTTGTAATAACCTGATTTGTCTACTGTTTGCGTAAACCGAAGAAACAAATATGCGACACTTGATTTTTTCACAGAATGTTTTAGATGGTTTTGTATTGTCAGTTAACCCTTCAGCGCTAATCACGCGTTCCGCTATCGATCGCCGTCCCGCGACACTAATTGCCGATTACCGGGGCGCACCCGGAGGGATTGTGTCGGATTTGGACAGCTAATGACTTATTGCGTCCAGATTGAGATACTTAAAATAGGAAACCAAGTACCTCTAGAATCGTCGTGAAGATAAAATATGTATTATAAAATTAAGAAGGAAGAAAGCGTTTATAAATTTTTACAATAACGTTGTTTAGACAAGCCTATTGCGAGAAGACAATTGGTTTTAAGCTGACAAGTGTGACCTTTATTCTCATAATACTCTCTTTATTTTATATATTGATATTCGTATTAATTTTATATGATACTAGCTGACCCGGCAAACGTTGTTTTGCTATATAAATTATTTTTCTTATCACCAAGGGGTATGAAAAATAGATGTTGGCCGAGTCTTAGACCTACTCAATATGCTTACAAAATTTTATGATAATCGGTCAAGCTGTTTCGAAGGAGACGGTAACTAACATGGGCCATCCAATAGCAATTTCCAAAGCGGCCTGGAATGTTAGTCCGATTATGTTTAGGTATGTTGTTCTTTTTAAATAAAATTAATTTTTAATTTATATTTGTTAAAAATCTAGGGGGTGGATTTAAAAAATAGAGACTCAAATAGTCTCTATTTTTGTAACTTTGTTAGTTGTATGAAAACATTGATTATTTAGCACACATGGATTATTCATTGAAACTATCCTAGAATTAACAATAGCATACAACAGTTAATGGTCAGTTAACCCCCTCGCTGCTCTGTCCCGCGTGCAAGTGTGGGTGTGTGTGTGCTTTATTGATTGCACTCGCACACTTATTGCGGATTACGGGGATCAGTGGCGGGATTGCGATGGATTTGCTTCCTTATTCAATTGTGGCTTGGCAAGCAAGGGGTTAGGCGTTAGCATGTTGCTACGTATGTGAATTTAGCTTTTGTAGATCTAGGTAGGCGCACAATTTGATCTAATTCTAAGTAATTAACTATATTTAAGTACTTTTTAGATGAAAATGCTAGAACTGTAACAACGATCAAGATTCGCTTAAAATGTTAACTTGCTAATTTTCCTTGTAAAAAATATCCTCTTTTTCTTGGACTAGTAAGTACGGTTTTGGGCAATGTACAACAATAGAATTTACATGTGAGAGTACAAAGTAGCTCGTAAAACTGTGTCTGTGTGGCTCTAGCTCCCGCCCGAACGTCACGGGCTGGGTGCGAGCGAATTCTCTAATTAACATACGCTCGCTCGTGTAATTGTTAATTTGCCGAATTCCGCGCCTTAATGACGCGTGACGTGCGAATGTGCGGACCCAACAATTTATTACTTGTATGTGACAATCGCCACCCTAATCTGACCTCCCTTGCCTCTCTTCGCTGGATTTTGGGTAGAACTTTTCGGAGTTTTGGAGGCAATTCGAGAGGTCTCCGCAAAGTGGGCGCATTAGACTAAGGGCCGCGTTTGTAACGTCGTGGAAACAATTTGTCGGGCGCGATTCCGTAGGCGTGTGTTTTGAAGTCATGTTGTGGAATTGGGAAATTAACTTGTGTGATTTAGTAGCGCCGAGTGTTTGTTTTGAGGCAGATCGATGCGGTGCACAGCGAGGAGACTAATTTTCAGAGAAAGAGTTACTTTTGGCTGTCTTTACATAAGTAGTGCTTGTATTCTTTCTGAAACTCTGCCAAATAAACATTACATCCGATAGACGTCAGCTATGCGCCAACTAGTCGAAATACCTACTCGCGAAAATAATACGTGTAGGTAAATCTTAAAGAAAATGGTGTTCACGAATATTCTGTTGGCTTATGGCAAGCTCAAATTAAAGACAATAAATTCAATCTTACGTAATGTGAATGATCAGTGTATCTTCCAAACATAGTTTAATTCAATTCAATTCAATTCAAATCATTTATTTCGGACCAAGATTAATCCATAGTATGTGTTAGTAACAAAGAAAAGTTATAAAATTAGTGTTAGTGAAACATAAAAACTAAATTAGGGTGCGGACAAACTTTTTTATAATTGGAGAATAATGATTCTCCGCTACTGTTCTTAGAATACTGTTGTGACTATCTCTCACTCTTCTGAGCAACGAAGCTAATGACACTTTTTGTCTGTAGTGCTTTCGGTCTGACAAAAATACTTATAAATCTCAAAATTCTTCGTTCCCTTCATAAGCAATTTGTAAATCAATTTCCCTACTGGTGACAATGAGTGTGTTGATCAATCACTTACGTTGTAATAAGCCGCTAAGTCGCAACACTTGCCGCCCTCCGCGGATAACGCGCTTACGCGGTTAAAATGGGGTGGGGTACGCGTATTGTGTGGCGGATAAGTGAATACAATATTATTATTCTGTGATACATCGTCATAATTGTCGCAAAGTAGACCACTACTTAAAATTAACAACCCCATTCGAAGCAGAACGGCTACAATTAGCTTACTTTACGATTGTTAATTTATGAGCAGAACTAAAAAGTTAGTGGCAATGGCAACGTTTAAAATAAGATGTCATGAATATCTTTGCTCCTTTAACAATTGACTATTATAACGGCTTACTTACTTACAGTCTATACTAATTCGACGAAAAAGTTTAACTATTTTAAGCCGATATTATCACATTTATATGGATTACTAGCTGACCCGGCAACCGTTGTTTTGCCATTTAATTTTTTTTTATCACTTAGAGGTATGAAAAATAGATGTTGGCCTATTCTCAGACCTACTCAATATGCTCACAAAATTTCATGAGAATCGGTCAAGCCGTTTCGGAGGAGTATGGCAACGAAAACTGTGAGAAGAGAATTTTATATATTAGATATGCCTAAAAATGTACTTAGGTAAAGATATCTCTATATAATAAAACTACTTACTGTTTGTTTTTGCAATATGGATGGAATTTATACCTACGTCCTTCTTAAAAACGTAAAAAGTAGTGTCCTCAACTAAGTAGTAAGGTAAACGCTGGTATTTTCGTCGGTGTACCAGTTGTCGCTCGTAAATTATTTTCTACTACTCGTAATACTTATCCAGTCGTATTTACTAGCAAAATTCACTTAGTGGTATGATGCGCAATTTAAATACTTTTTTCTTTCTTCTTCTTCTACTCCGTGTCGGAACTAAAAAATATTGAACGTCGGTACTGAACTTTTTTCAGATTTTTCGTTAATTTAGGTGAATTTGACATCCGGGTTCGCATGTAATTTCATGATATGCGAAAAGTATTAGCTTTTTAATAAGTGTTATTATTTTGGACGATAGTTAGATAAACTTTAGTCGAAATTATTCAACTAAGGAAATCCTGTTTATTGGTTGAGTACTTTTAAAAGCAAGTGTCATTTATTGGTTCGCCCAAACCCCTGTGTGAAACAATACTCGTCAGATTTGGTACCTGAGTAACGAGTTTGAGGTCATGCCTCTCATGTAAAGTGCACCTGTTTGCGTCATTTCTAATTTTAATCTAGTAAGGTTGGTATATTTATGATGTTGTAATAGTAATTATTTAAAGGAATAGACTATTTTTTCATCACTATAATATGCAAATGACCCATGCATATGCTTCACTTTGACATTTGCAATAAGAAGACATTTAAACTAACTTGTTACATGGCTATACTGTTCTAACAAAAAGGAAGGATTCGAGAAGAATTGTTTAATTCTCATGAAAATTGTAAGGATTTTGCACGCGTTTATTTACATGTTATGTGAAGTGGAGAGCAAACTAAATAGAATCATGAAATCAATTGTCATAAAGATCCAAAATTGTGTGTGTGTGTGTGTAATGAAGAGTGGAACTTTCAATAATCTTTTTAATTCCTTTATTGTCGTACTTTATGTTGCATAATTGTAACTTATTGTTTTTTGTTTGTCTTAATAAAAAACAAGCAAGTGATAACTAGTTAAAGCTAGAAAATAATGAAATCTTCATGGCAGATGAATTTTGGTTAGTTTCTTCAGTAACAAGCAATGAAAATAATTAAGTTTTTTTTTGTTTTTCTGTTTAATACGAAGCAGCTTCGCAAAGTCGGCCAAATGCCGAAACCGACGAGTAATGGTACTTTTACCTTGCCACAGATTACGTAGTACACCGTCCCGCGGGACAGCGTCCCCAAACGACCAGCGATGATTACTGGAGGAGATTGCACGACACGAGGGCTTAAGGCCGATCCGCCGGTGTTAGCATGTGGCTTAAGTGGATTGAGTGGATTCTGATGCGGGGTCATTGTTTGCGTTTATTTTATCACTTAGATTTTTAAGTTGATATCTTATTTTATTATTTATAAATACTTATAGCAAAGTCAGTAAACTTATTTGTAAAGGACAAGCTCAGCGAGTAAATCATTTTATAGTATGGTGACATCGACCAAATCAATGGGGTTTCCATGATATTCAATGTTTTGAGCGGACATTTTGCCTCTATAATGTACTGATTCACTACGCTTATGCCAAATTCGCATTTAAAATCTTTTTGATGAATAATCTACTATTGTGATAACTTTGTAAGACTTAATTTCGTGTATTTACCCGAATAAAAATATTATTCCTAATTTTGTATGAAAATAATAAAAAAAAAACTTTTCGATTTTTCTAAATTATCCCATCGATTTAAAAATATATATTTTAGTTACGTAATGGGATACCAACGATCACATCGATATCAATTTGATGTCTGTTGATAGTTGAGGACGGTGATTTTTGGTCATAGTATTTTTGTCTTTCTTAGAACGTTAGTACTTAGGTTGTGTTAAAATGGCATTAGTCCTCACATAAAGTTGTGACAAAAATGCGAAGTAATTTTTTGAACAAATCAAATATATAATAATAAAAATGCTCAATCATTATTAAAAGACCGAAAATGATTCAATTAACCGTTAGCCGGTTGCTCGTAGATACATATTATAATTAATTGATTTATGTAAAAATCGTATATTTACCGAAAATATTAAGTGCCACTTAAAGAACACTAACCAAATTAATATATACACTTACATGTGTGGCATATCAAATAATAGCGAATATCAAAATCCTCGTCCCAATCAAATACTTCACTAGTCAATTCGCTAAGTATCCACCTACATAATGTAGCATGTAATTACATATACTCGTACATAGCGGACAATAGCAAGAAACGAAAGTGACAGTTGCCTGACAATGGCGGAACCGCGGCCGAATGAACGAATGAGTGAATGACGCAGCACCGGCCACTCGACCAATTTATCACTCGCGCAACTCATACGCGGAGTGACAGACGGAACTCATTATGCTAAAACACTTGCTATTGACAGGTTAAATAAGGGAAAGGCAGTTTACACGTTGCGATTTGTCGTTTCGTAGTCGTGTGGTTCTATTTTTAATGTACGTGCGAAAGTAGAGAAGAAAGGATTATTGTCAGTATCTCTGATAAATTGCGATACTAAGTAGCTGATCATGTAGAGATTGTGAGAGAAGTGAACTAGTTAGTTTAGTTGAAAAGTTCAAGACAGTCCTCCTAGCCGATTTCGAGCACGGCGGCCAATCTCCACAGAGTTATAGTGCACAAGTGTGAGCGCAATACACAAGTGCACTCACTGTTCCATCACTCTCAAAGTTCGGTGAGACGGCAATCCGACATGACCGGAGAGAGATCAGGCGCAGGACCAACGGCTTAACATGCTTTCCGAGGCACGTGGTGTAACACCGCCAACTTCCCGACTGCGAGCTGTTTTTGAGAAATTCATGACAGAAAATTTCAGGAACAATTTTGGCTCGACCTGGGATTCGAACCCAGGACCTCTCGGATGTAAGGCAGAAATTTTGCTACTACACCAACGAGGCAGTCAAAGTTTTAAATAGACATGTATCTCTAAACTTATTTGGAAAACCCTGGCTATGAAAGCATTTCGTAGAGTTGTTCACTCAGTTCATTATTATAAGAATATTTTATTATATATGTTATTATTACATATTAGTTGATAGACTATATCTGTATTTTTAAGTTTTAACCCTCTAACATTTCATTCAACCTAGAACAAATTGTGCTTACATGTTTAGAGTTTCAGTCTAGCTCTGTATACTGCTTTACTTTTTGTTATTCATTGACTGTTACTTGTTTTGTAAGCCATGAATAAATAAAATTAAAATAAATAAATATTAGTCAAACGTATTACGTATGTACAACAAACGGTGCTCTATCACTATTGTGGTATCTACAATACCCGACGCGACGCACTGTCCGCGTCTTTCAATCCTCAGAAATCTGCCAGTTAAATAAGGCTGTGCGCGCACAAAGCCGTCTTATTTACGGAGTGCATAATTTCATTTCTTCGCTGCTGAATGGAGTTTCGCACCGGCGCGCGGGCGGGGCGTGGCGCCCAATCGCGCGCAGGCGGCGGCCCGAGCCCAGCTAAGTGGAGTCTGTTCCCAATTTGGCAGCAATTTGCGCGACAATGGCGCCGAGCCTTAACAGGTTATTATTCAATTTGGGGGTGCGTTGGACACATTTTGATTAGTCAATAGGTTAATGCGCGGTTAGAGGTGACAGTTTGGATGCTTGCCTCGTAATTGGGTTGCCTGAGACTTGTTATTAGATCTGTCCGTTTAATGTGGCTCTGGGTTTGATATGATTGTTTTGAACTGATTGCTTTATCACTGTTGTCGAGAGAATAAAATCGATTAAAAGTTTACAAAAAATGCAGTAATTTTTATTACATCGAATCAGAAAATTTTATTTTTTTCTTCTTTCGATATAACGAAAACTGAAGCCATTTTCAAGACACATTTCAGTGCAAATGTTATCCTTTATACTAATAATTAGATTTTTTAAGTTTAAAATCTTGACTAGTTAATGAATAGGTCTACACAAGAACTTCTTTATCAATTGCGCAATAGTACATTATGATATAAGTGCGGTAAGTTGAAAATTACAGCCGAGGCGATATTGATAGCTCAAGCCGTAGGCGTGGGCTGTAAGAAAGCAGAGGCTGTAATTTTCAAAGCGCAAGTATATCATACGACATCTTATAACACATTTGCAAGGAAATAAATAAAAACAATACAGCGAAAAGAAAAAGCGATCGAAATAATTTTTAAAAGATATAAAAACAGCAAGGATTACTAATAAAGTACAATGATATTTTTGTGGTTTTTTTTGTTACAGATAAATAGGTAAACAGATTGTTATTTATTGTAAATAATAATTAAATTATCGATTTAATTTTATCCTCCAAAGTTAATTCTATTCATAAAATGTTGACTACTTTTCTGACCTAAAAACTTTTTGCTAAGTTTTTAAAACAATTTTTAGAAAGATCATCTTAAAAAAACATGCATGTTACTATATTTAAAAAAAAACTTGTGCGTTTTACATTATATTTCCGCTCTGGTGCGTAATGAAATACATTACGGTATTGAAATTGGTGTAGTTTTACATATCGGCCACATAAGCAGTGGGCAGCCTAACCAAATCGATACGACGCGATTTGGTACCCCAGCCGCCCCTTCGGCCGCGTAATCCATATCGCTCGCTTTCGCGGCTACATAATAACGCGCCAACCTAAGACGGGGGGACTTTACAACGATCTCAAAGGGCTCAACAGGATAAAACTTAATTCTAATGACTTCAATTTTAGGGACAGATGCTCGTCGAGACGGGATTGAAATATAAAAAGGAGGTACGCAAACACTTGTGAGTCAATTTGATTAGTTTGCTTGTTAGTGGGGCTGGCGATTCGTCAGCGGTTTGTATCGTTCGACGAGCAATCATTGGCTTCCCAATTACATCACGAGTCTATTGGAAAAAGTCCAAGAGGTGACACAACAGAATGTAACAGGCCCAATTGCCTTAAAATTGTATGCCTCGCTAGTTGTATCCAATAATCATTGAATTAGTACAATGATTGGTCAGTTTCCCAAATGCCGCAAATTACACCGTTCACTATGATTATTTAATAGAGGTACAGAGTAAGGGAGAGTAAGCTTACTAAGACTTTAGTTTTTTTAAAGACTTTTGTTTTCAAAATATGCGTTTAAAATTAAATAGATTAGAATTAGAATTCAAGCAAAACTCAAGATTAATCGTCAAAAGGCTGTCAGTGTGTAAGATCAACCAGTAGTGATAATAGTCCTCCTGGCCGATTCCGACCACGGCGGCCAATCTAAACAGAGATCAGCCTACTACGTAGGAGATATTATAGTGCACAAGTGTGAGCGCAATACACAGGTGCACTCACTGTTACATCACTCTTAAAGTTCGGTGAGACGGCAATCCGACATGACTGGAGAGATGAGAGAGTGACAAAATGGCGCAAGTGTGCCCTAGACCAAATAAAATCACAAAGTATCAAATAGTTTCATCATCTAAACCTCTGGTATTCTAAATAGACAAAACATATTTTTCATAAGTGGAACTTTTTGCCGAACCTTGCGTGCACCGCTGGCTTGAAAGTTTTTATGTAGGTGTTAAATTATACTGGCATATTTATTTTAACTGTGGCGATTACGAGTTTTTGTGCGGAAGTGTTAAAGGGCAATTGAGGTGGTCGGCAGTCGATCGAGCGAGGCACTAACAATGCGTAATGAAAATATGGCGGTAACGAGAAAATGAGGCGACTTCCGACAGCCGACTGTAAAATAAACAAGACGCGGAGCGAGCGGCGCGGGCGCATCGCAGGAGCGGAAGCGACTTGTGGTGGTTCACACAGAAAACCAGCGCCATGGCATGCATGCAGTGGCAATAATGCTGAGTGGGGACCAATTTGGTCATTTTATTACATTCATTTTTTTTGTTTGTTTTGCTAAGTTTAAGTTTTAATTTTCGTTGTATTGTAATGTAATTTGTGCCAAATAAATATTTTTTCTTCTTCTTCTTCTTCTTGTGCTATGGGAGCTTGGCCACATCATCCAGAGAACTGTAGTGGACTGGTCAATACGAGTCCGCAGTTGAGTTGAATTGAAGAATGAAACTTCTGGCCCACTTATTGTATTGAAGACCTCAAAATAACTGTGGAAAGTCATAGAGAGAGTTATTGTAAGTGATAAGGAGGCATCAGCCCCACCCAATAATGATGTTAATGATGTTGTTTTTGCCTTAAAAGCAGATCTTCTTGTAATAATTTTCTTCCTGTTTTTTCGAATAGCAGCGCTACTACTTCTCCAAAAGCAACATTATAATGATTTCGGGCCCCCCTGTTTCAATCTCTGAGCACGAAAGGCTCTTTTAAATAAAGCACATCGTGGGTAATTTGTACTACTTGAAGATAATCATCTTCAATTTAAGTCTTAATTTTATCTGTGTCTTAAATTTGACGACCACTTTGGTATAATTGCCTAGAAGTTGACTATTAACCAAGAGGTCGCGGGATCGAAACCTGCACTGTACAAACATTTGTGTGCATGAACATGTCTGTTTGTACTGGTCTGGCTTTTATATGTATTGATTTAAGTTTATTTGTAATACCACTGTTGATTCTGATATCTGTAACACAGGTGCGTAAGCTACTTACTACGGAGTCAGATCAATGTATGTGATGTTGTTGTAAGTATGTTATTATCATTATTTAGGTTTACCGAATTTATTTTATAAAAACTACATATCTCACTTACAAAGAGATACAAAAGATTTACATAATTAATATAGTTCAGGTCTCTTGGCGCTAGAATTACTAATATAAAATATTGTTTAACAAAGAATTACACTGTGCTTACATATAATTCGGTAGTTTATTGTACAGCTGTACTCCTTCAAAAAGTATCGTTTTCCTTCCATAATTTGTGCGCGCACTTTTAAGTTGAAGCTTATAAGAGTATTATGTAGTCAATTGTCTCCGATTTATTAAATTTTATGTCTAGCAAAATAATGAAATACATTTTTACAAATATATTTTCAATTCCCGCGCGTTTCTATCCTTCGACCCAGTCCCCAACAGCTGTGCTAACTAGGCAACTAGCGGGCGTGAGTGTGCAACTTGCTCCTGCGCAGCGCTAATGGCGATCCGCTCGGCCGCCGTCCGGCCTGTCACTTTGACGTCAGAACGAGATCACTCCTTAGTTCCTTACACGGAGCGGTGGTTAGGATGCACATTCATGTAAGTGTTAGCCTATAATGATCATTATAAATGTGTAATTGGTTTGAACGTGTTGAGTTGAGTATAACTTAGCAATAAATATAGTAATAGCTATCCTAATAACTGGGTACGGGGATTGAGTTTTTGCGATCGATGTCGTTTGTTAGTTTATTATTATTCGACAAAGCTACGTAATTTAATTTGGGTGACCACGTGTAAGCAAACCAAGTAATTATTTAATTTATTATAAGTACTAATTAATTAAATTTAAAGGTTTAAGTTGTACTCTACATCTGTTTATAGCACGGCAATACGGAGACGAATACATCTGCCTAATTCAAATTATTGTGTCCTTAGCTCGACCCTTAATAAGACTGAAAAGGTTATAAAGATGCGCAAAATAAGCAGGTCTGTAAGAGATTATTAAAGCTGAATGCATTTCCTAAGCATTTCGAGGCTCTCCACGCACTCGCCGTGTCATCCCCCCTCCCCCTCCATAATCCCGCTTTAAAAAGGCACCGGCCACATTCCGCCAATCGGATTACGGCTCAAAGGGCCATGTCCCTAATATGTTTTTTAATTACTCGTCCTGGAAGTAGAGATGGGAAAGGTCAGCGTTATCTGGGACGAACTAGGACGTCTCCACTTTGAAATTTCGTACGAAAAGAATGAAAAACTTGCGGAGACACTGTCTCCTGGCTAACTGTCGTGAATAAGTACTTAAAATAGATGGTTAAAAACTTCTCAAGAAATAAATTAATAAATAAATAAATAATATTCTTGTGCATATAAGCAATTATATAAAATAAGCAAATCGTAAACCATCTATTTTAAGGACTTTTTCACGGTAATGTCTTGATCAAAATATGCGAAGATAAAATTCAGTTACTACTCTGTACTCAGTACTTAGTATTTGCACTATGTTCTTTAAACCATGATAAATTGCAACGTTATTTTTGAATTAGTTCTTTAAGCACTTAGGTCTACTTCGTGGTATTAGCTCCCGTCCCAGTCCTTCAAATCGTGTCCCCTGTCCCACGACTTGTCCGGCACTAGCTTCAAAATGCAGGGAACGCATTCCGATACGGCGCTTATCATAACACGCGGATTTGCGTTATTGCAAATTGATTTCAATAGTTGAGCTGCATTTGCGCAGATTACCGCATGTGATGCCGATTCAGGAAAATTTTAATGCATTTCGCTATTGGTAGCAATTTGGAAAGTTGCTAATAAATCTAATTTTGATAATCAGTCTAGCTCCGGATTATCTATAATATGTTTGAATGATACATAAATATTATTACTGCATTTTTGTAGTTATTGAAAATATTAGAATGATACACTTTTTACGGATCAATTCGCGATTTATTTACATTTTTTTTTAATGTAAATAAATGTTTACTGTTCGCGTAAACCGGAGAAACTAATATATCCAAAATACGTTTGAATGAAATGCAGTAACAATAATTATGTAATCTGTTTGATTGATAGATCATTATTATTACTGCTGACAAGTCTCAACTACTAAAAAAACTGTCAAGGCTCACAAGTTTTTTTTTTAAAAATTTACCATTTATAAGTAATGTGAAAGAGAAAAGTAAACAGCTAACTCTGGCTTTAACTAACAGCCATCAAACACAGCAAAGACAAAATACTCGTACTATTGGAAGTGACGGCAAATAATCCACTTATCCCGCCATGACAGTTATTCCGCTGGCCGGGATAACGATAAGCAAACAGCATTAATGTGACACACGAACAGACTATCACAGGAATGCCCGGGAACACCTGTTACAACACAATTGTAAGGAACAGTGTTTGACTTGCCTGCCATACGATATGGGAGGCGAAAATTATGCAATCAACACATTTTTGTAACATGTGGGTAATCATTCAAGACTTTTTGAGGAAAATTCTGTGATGCTTGCTTGCTGAAAGAGAGAATTGATTATTTAAAAAAATGAATTCTCAATCAACATACAATACGAGTAAGCTCTTATGGTTTATTACCTGGATTGGCAAAGAGTAACATTCTTTGAAAGTTTTGAGTAATGCGAAGTTATGTCAGTTAATATCATCAGCCTTTATACGTCCCACTGCTGGGCTTAGGCCTCACCTCAACTATGATGTGGTGTGAACTATACTCCACCACGTGGGCTCAGTGCGGATTGGTGGAGGGGTGTGTGTAAGGTAAGTGACCAACCTTACTGTCAGATGTTATTAAGCCGCCCGAGGGTCTCCGACCAGGCTTAACGACTAATATCTATCGATATTAACCGGGACCAACAGCTTAACGTGCCTTCCGAAGTACGGAGATGCTTGTAAATAGACGTCACTTTTATGGTCAGAATGGTCACCCATCCCGAACATGACCGCGCCGTAGGTTGTTTTACTTTTGGTATCACTACCAAAGCGCTGCAACCACTGCGCCACAAGCACCTCAGTCAGTTAATAATTAAGTATTTTTACAAAAACCTTTGCTTGTACAAAAATGTAAATTCATCGCTATCCATTCAGGTCGCGCTAAGCACCTGTCGTTGATACAGTTATCCTGTTGTTTATGAAAATACAAAAACCTTGTACCGGCCGGCATGTAACGATTTTTATAACTTTAGCGGATGAAACGTATTTAAAAGTCGCGCTCGACTAAACTTCCGGTGGTTTCTGTGTTGGGTGTTATTTTTACTTGTGTGTTGGTCACTAACGGTTTTACAGCTTTTTCCCACATGAATTTAACAACAAAGAGGTTTGTTTACAGTCCTATCATTTATATTCTTCCAATGATCTGCAGCCCACTAAAGTTTTAACTGAAAATCTCGAAACATTCAAGTGTAAATTAACTTATACATATGAAGTAAAACATGAAATGCCTTGACTGCAGACTACACTTGCCTACCTACCACGGTGTATTGTATATTCATTTAAGAGGTTTACAATATTATTTTAAATAGGTAGTACTACCTCCTGCTAAAATACAAAGCCCCTGGGATAGCGAGGTATACACCAAGGTAAAAATCAACAAAGTAAGTAACATTGAGAAGGCAATCTTGATGATTCAACCATTCAAGTGACGACGAAAAACAAGATCCCCCACGATATCAAATCGGTCTCATCACTTATTGTTAAACAGCACTCGGGAATTAAGTAAACGGATTGAGCGGTGTTATTGTTGAGTCGGCCATCGGCGTCGGCTGCGACGTGGCCTAATAAAATAACACTTGGTGTGCTGGCCGGTTGGCCACACACGACATGCAGGGCTGATGAATAGGCATGATGACACCTATCTATATATATAAAAGTAAGTGGTGCTAGTTACACTATTTATAACTCAAGAACGGATGAACCAATTTGGCTGAAAATTGGTGGAGGAGTAGCTTAGAACCAGGAAACGGACATAGGATACTTTTTATTACGTTCGACCACGATTTCGAAAACAAAGGGATTACACGCGCACGAACTCGCGGGGGGCCACTAGTATTATATATTTTCAAGATCATGGCGTTTAAAAAACATAGCCCCTATGAAGTAAATACAACCAGTATATTTCAATAAAGCTGTAGGAACCTATTTTTAAATACACAAAATTCAATAAATATTCGGTCAATTACTTTTCTTTCTACACTACTCTATTTTCGACACTACCGTGATGTCTCGTTTAGACATCACGGTAGTGTCGAAACGTCACGTTTAGGGTAGATCGTTTTGACAGATAATAAAGAGTATGTCAACGATTGGTGGTGTCGTCTAGCCTATTATTAAGCGAAATGTTAATTTTACGAGCTTTTAGCCGCAAAATTTACAAAAACTGAAAATCGAAAACGTTTTATTTGTTAAGTTAGGCAGGACTTAGATAGGATGCCTGTTGCGGTTGAATGATGTTAGTTTAAATTTAGATGATGTGCCATCTATATAATGATGAAGCACTCTTTCATTTACAGAATACTTGTTCTCTTTGCTATGCATTAATTTATTGTAAGCCGTATTATAAACAACCTCTACAATCCAAAAAATGAATCACAAAGGTCTCAACAGCAAATTTTTGACCCTAATCGCTTTTTTATGCAAACGTCAAACGGTCGATTAAAAAGGCTTTTGGCTGCCAACCCTGGGTTCCCCGAACCTCTCGAAGGGACTCCACTAATCATTACAATCCGTGTATTTTCTCTGTAAACCACGCTGACATACACACACCCATGTCACTCGGGACAATCAAACCAATCTTACAACCGACCACTTATGCACACTCCTTAATTCAAAGGACGAAGGTACAAAACATCGGAGCCAAGCGAAGTGTCTACTCATTAGAATGTTAAACAAATAATGATAGAGCACCATCGTGGCGTTATTGCAACAATGTTAAAATAATAATAAGGCGATAATAAGGCCCTTTGTGGGCGCTGGGAGAACACTGCCATAGAATTGGAGGACCCTTGTGGTGAAGATATGACAGTTGGACACGTTAGAACACTGGTAGAGTTGTTACAACTATAAAGAGTTTTATTATCAAGCACTGGCATTAAACTTCTTTAATCAGCTTTAAACCAAACAAATAAAATGTCTCGTCTTAAGCAGACACATCTTTGTATACGTAGATACATTTTAATTGTTTAATTTTTTAATAAATTACCTGAACATTTAATTTCATGTTTTTAGATAAATTTAAAATAGTCGTCAAAGATGTATAAATGTCGGAAGGATATTATAAAATTGATGATTATATAAATGACAAAGATATATGGAAATGTTTGAATGTAAACAATTACAAATATTGAAAGGAGGCAATGACAATAGTGACTGAGTTTCTTGCGCCGCTTCTTCTCAGCAACTGGCCCTAATAGTCCCGAAGCGGTGGCAGGGTTAATTTATATGTTGGGACGTGTAAAAGTGCTCCTTGTGAGTATATTTACAAAAATAAATTGAGTTTATTGACATTGCCTTATGGGTCCGAACTCCAAATTTTTTATGCCAATATAAATCTCATCCAACCAAATAGGACGATCCAGACTAACATTTGTGCTGAGTCCTTAAGACGTGGTAGATGAGTAGTATTTAGGTAGGAACAACAAAGGGGTACTACAAATGGCTATACTATTTTCAAGCACAAGCCATCTGTTCAAACCGGCCAGCGCCTGTTATTGGCCAAGTGCGAGCTGTTCATGCTTGTTTAGGCTACGAAGCAGTTCCAAACGACCCATTTGTTTACCTAAATATGTCTTTGTAATTTATTATCTGCGTAGATTTGTTAAATAAAATTATAAAGATGAAGAATCATAATGTTGATTCGTCGGTTCCGGCGTATAGAAATCGGTTAACTGTCTGGACTATTTATTGTTTTAGAACCTTAAAGTGGCTTCACAATTAATTTATTTAAGAAATTTTCTAAACTGACAGTTTATTCTACCTTAAAAAATCGCAGTGGATACATACTTAATCCGTCAGATCCTAAATAACACTACAAAGAAAATAATGGTTAGAAGTATTACTTAGTATGAATGTAATGTTCGTATACTAATTGGATTTTGTATCTAGCAGGTACTTTAATAAGCCCTTATAAAACCTTTAAATTAAAGCTAACCAACACAGCAAAGTAACTAAGTTTAGTGCTTCCTATAAACTATTTACCAGATTCGTTTAAACTTATTCATAAGGATCGAAGCGACTCGCCTGAACTTTACAAAACGGAAAATTCCCGAGGTATGTACTCCTTATTTACCCGTCTTGAAAACTTCGCCGAGTGAAGTGGGGCAAATAGGATAACGAGTGGGCGAGGGGGCAAGGGGTCCAATCCGCATAGTTTGTGGTCCAACAGCGCCGTAAACAACTAGAAACGTCCAATTTGGACACTTTTGAGCCGACAAATTGGAGGGTTTCGGTGAATTTTTGAAGGGTTAACTTCAGACGTCGACCAAGATTGTTTGATTCAAGTTGCCGTCGATAGTGCGTAAGTGATATCGGGGATCGTCCTATTGTTTGCCAAATACGATGTAAAACGACCAAAAACCTTTGAATCATATTTTTTATAGCTTGTCCAGCATGAACACTTATGTAACTAATGAGTTAGTTTCGCTTTAATCCAAGACGGATTATAAAAAAATGTGTAGCAAATGTACAGTTAACGATTTTAAAGTTCAAATTGAATAATTTTCTTTCTTGAATACGTTTAACAAGCAAAAGCGCAGATCTTTGTGGACAAGGGTTAACGTTCAAGTGAGGTGAGAGATCCTCTCTATTGGGGCAAATAGAAAAACGACCGCTCTGTACCGACAGGCCATTGTCGGCAGCCAAAGGGTTAGAGATTAGATCGCTCGCGAGATTTGCTCGCCAGTGTTGACAGTTTACCTACAACACTTTGTGGATATTAGAGGTGAGTAGTTGCTTTCGCCGGTTAACATTTGTTAGGAAAGGGCGAAGTAGGATGTCGCAAGATTTCTCAAGATGCGATAAGTATTTGCTTAGGTTTACAAGGTTAGAGGTCTTTTGCAGGAATAATTAAGGTATTTGTACCCGACTGCCAAGGAAGTGTAGTGTTTTTTATTAAGTTGAGTAATTCATTACCAATGTTCGGTTATATATGAGCCTAAAGGTTAATAGAAAACAGTTAATGGAGCGAACATGTCTCATTCTTTGTTTTTGCTTATTTGTATAAATAATAATAATAAAAATTATTTTTTCAAGTGACCAGGACTCAATTTGTTAGTAACAATAATTAACTCTAATAACTGGGGAGAATAGTAAAATGACTCATGAACATAATCAATTTATTGAAAGATACGATTATTTTCATCGAAATCAAATAAAAAAAACTAAGCACATTACGTAAATGTCTGAAGATTATAATGTAGCCGTTACACAGTAAATAATAAAATCTAGCCTCCCTTTACGTAATGTAAGCAATAAGATAAACATCTCAATCTTCTCACAAGAGAAAAGACACCATAGCTCACTTGTAATGTAGTTACAGCCGCGGTCGCCCGCCGCGAGACGCATGCGTTGCCCTTTGTTTATGGGACAGTACAAGAATGATATGTGGGAATCGACTTTTGTACATATATAGAGTTCATATTTTATATTAAAGTTTGTATTTTATAGTTTTATTGTCGACCACTTTGGTGTAATGATCAAGACGTTGACTTTTAACCAAGAGGTCGCGGGTTCGATCCCCGCACTGTACAAACATTTGTGTGCATATACATGTCTGTTAGTACTGTACTGTAGTTAGTATATATAATACGCAGACGCATGTTATATGTATTTGTTTAAGTTTATTTGTAATATCACTGTTGATTCTGATATCTGTAACATAAGTGCTTAAGCTACTTACCACGGAGTCAGGTTAATGTATGTGATGTTTTTGTATATTTATTTATTTATAAAAGAGGAAAAACGAACGACTTTAACATTTTTGTGGTCTAGAAAAGCTTGTAGCAAAGAGGACACGTTAGCGAAGCGTTTTACGTATAAAGTTCGTTACTACGAGTATTCAATGATATGCTAGTGCAAAAAATATTTTGCTCTAGCGGCCGCCCGCGACTTCGTCCGCGCGGACTTTAGTCTTTTTGCCACCGAGTTACATAAAAATGTACAACCCCTATTTTATCCCCTAGGGGGTAAAATTTCTGCCTGCTAAATTTCAGCCCGATACGGCCAGTAGTTTGGGCTGTGCGTTGATAGATCACTATGTCAGTCAATCACCTTTAAGTTTTATATATTAAGATAACTTATACAGACGTGTTTGGTTCATCCTTACTTGAAAAACAATAATTACCTAGGTGTTTCTCTCTTTCAATGTTTGTTTCAGTAGAACAATACGTTTGACGAAATTAGCGTATAACTTAAGACAAAGGAGTCGTGAAATTAATCATTAACGTCAGTAAATAAGTGTTGTTCAAATACGAGAATATAAAATAATAAAGAAAATAAAATAGACGTTATTTAACTACGAGTATATTCCATTTTAAGTAGGCGAAGTCTTTTGATTGCGACTGTGCGTATCTTACGTTCATAAAAATAATTTTATTGTTGTTCAAGTTTTTTTTGTATAAATACTTTGTAAATAATAGTTGTTCATTTATCGGTATTAGTAAAACAAGCTGCGTTGCACAAAATTTAATTTAAATATTAGAAAAGCAAAACAATATTCGACTTGTGATACTGAAACTTCCGTTATTTGTCTGGATTTTAGTATCTTAAAGACTGTTATTGTGTACATAACAAGTACATATTTCGTAGCTATCTACGATAAATGAAACATTACTTTTCTGCGTTCTCCAGTTACAAGCTGAATTTATCATTATCGCGTCTATAGTTCGCTGAAAGGCGTAAAATCGATTGGCCTTACAATTAATTGTGTCTGGGCAAACTAATAATTGGAGCCGAGCCTGTTTGAGCAGATGCTTCCACTGTTTAACCAATGCGTCTGTGTCTTCAACGTTTGTTTACTTAACTAGCTACCAGGTATTTTCTAGTGAGTGTTTTGGTTTTTTTTCCAACTGTCGAAGGAATTATTTTATGATCTTCTTCTTAGCGTGTCGATGGAACACAAGAAATTATATCGTGGCAGCCCAGAATTCAGCCACTTGTATTGCGGATCGACTGCAGTTCATCAAATCCGCTGGCGTGCAGGTGTTGGGGCACGCCGGGCACGATGTTAAGTGTGCCATAGTTTGCACTGCACCGCAAACACAGTCCACATCGGTGCTTGCCGAAAATCCCCACCTGGCCATGTTCTCCTTACTTCGACCAACCTGAGTCCGAAGCCTGTAATTTTATGATTTTTCGTAATGACGTATTCACGTTGCAAACTAAAGATAATATAGAATAAATTTTAGAGGTATTAAATACCTCGCTGTTTGAATTTGAGTGTGATTTGTATGTTCCTGATTAATTATAGACTTTTGAAGCTATCGGTTTCTGCTAATGGTTTTCAGGGTTTACAAAAAAAGAAACAATTTAACAAGTACCCAGAGAGCAGGGATATTTTGTAGACAAAAAGACATGTTATGAGTATTATGTCGTAGGTAATATTTAATAGTCCTCCTGGCCGATTTCGACCACGGCGGCCAATCTCAACAGAGATCAGCCAACTGCACAGGAGATATTATAGTGCACAAGTGTGAGCGCAATACACAGGTGCACTCACTGTTTCTTCACTCTCAAAGTTCGGTGAGACGGCAATCCGGACCTCTCGGATGTAAGGCAGAAACTATGCCACTACACCAACGAGGCAGTGTTATATAGTTAAGCACAGGTAATTTTAAGTAGCATAGTTTGATTGATTGAGAGAGAGGTGTGGATGTAGGCGTGCTTGCCTGAACGTTGTTCCTATATTTTTCGATTGGCTCAAACACCATTAAAATAATAGAACGAAACACAAACAAACCCTGGCCCAGAATGAAGCAATAACGCGCGTGAAGCATTCAATTCGAGCGCGCCATTAATCCAATTTATTGCGCGTTCGTCCCCCGGGCCGGACACTAGCGCTTTTACACAGCATAATAAAATATTATAAAATAACAATTAATTTTTGTGACACATTTTAACTTGCAACTGAAGGCAATAATAATAATAATAATAAATAGACAACATCACCGAGGTAAGTAACAGTGGTGTTACAAATAAACTTAAATGGATACATATAACACCCAAACCAGTACAAACAGACATGTTCATGATGACACACAAATGATTGTACAGTGTGGGGATCGAACCCGCGACCTCTTGGTTTATAGTATTCTTGACCATTACACCAAAGTGATCGTCAATGGCTTATGATTGTCTGTATGACCTCATTGTACGGTATCTACCATATACTAGGAATGAAGAATGAACTCAGATCATCTTGGTAATAATTTGAAGCTTCTATCAGCAACACTGCCATAGCCACGTCACCCGAAGTAAGATGCTAGGAGAGCACTGTGGGGTGAGCACGAACATTATCGTAACGTATTCGTGTCGTTGAACCGTCAGAAACTGACAGTTTTCCCATACAAATTGACAAGTTAACGATAGGTAAACGCTACGAACACGTTACGATACATGTTTGTGCTCACCCCACAGGACAACGACTTTACCACTGAACAATCGCGCAAGCCTGCGCAAGATTTATGCTAGATTTCGAATCGAAAATTGTAATACAGAAGCAAATTAAACAGCAATTCATCAATGAATCTTCTAATGGATTTAAGACAGTTTAATTTGGTGCGAGGTGCGATTCGAAAGCAATCACGTTAAAGTATGATGTTATTAACTCGTTCGATTAGACGCCGGTACAAAAGGTCCGCGGCGCAGACAAGCGATTATATTATCGGACACGGTACACTCGCACTCGGAATTAAAATAAAAAAGTAAATAAATATTTCACAACAATCACACCAATTCTCTTGTCCCAAAGTAAGCTACGAGGCTTGTGTTACGGGTACTTGTCAACGGATAAACATACTAAAATACTTTTTTTGTAAATAAATACATATTATACATAGAAAACCCCCAGACCAGTACAAACACACATGTTCATGCACACATATGCTTGTACTGTGCGGGATCGAACCCGCGACCCTTGGTTTTAGAAGTCCGACATGTGGACCACTGCACCAAGCGGTCGTCCAATTTAATTGATTGTCTGAATAACGGAGTTAAAAACAGAATATTTAAAATAAATAGAATAATTAAATTATATTGGAATAAGTAAATAAGTCATGAAGTAGAATAATACATTAAAAATAAGTGCATTAAATACGTATAGATTTATATTTTCGAATTTCACATTTGTTGTACTTAAAAATCTAGAGCCTATCTCTACTTTATAACTACTACACACCATAACCTAGCATACTTACAAATAAATACAAATATTTTGTATTTATTCATAGGCAAAGTGTTACAGTTCAGATTGATGAATAAGGATTTATTTAATGTAAAGAAGTACTTGTGTTAGAAGATCCTACTCGTATAATTACTATTGTTACCTGTTCAGCCAAGCTTAAGTTGAGCACAGTCGAAAATCTTAATAGAAGGCTTACTGTGCCTGTGACTAAAACCCTAAGCCTTCTTTTGGACTTCGACAAGTCATGCAAACCATGACGAAAATACCCAATTTGAACCAGCGTTGAGTTTTGAGCGTTGGTAGGTAGTTTTGGCGTCGACTGTACTAGTAGACAATGGACACGCAAACGGGCGAGTTCATTAATTGAATTATTTGTAAGCGCCGCGCGCCGGCGGGATAACGTACTGCCACTAACTAATCACACTACTATTGATTGGGATATTTTTAAATGTACATCAAATAACTTATTACCTATCAATTTATGTTCAACAATTTATCTTTTTTTTTACATATAATACATTGTTTTACGGCAAATAACCTAATTGTTTATCAAAATTAGAAATATAAATAATTCATAACATAGGGGAGCCAGGGGCATGTTCTAACAAATTTTATTGATTTTGCTGTAATTATGAACATAATTATGTTATGAAGACAGGGCTCACTATCAACATAGAATAACTATTCCTCTTTAGTATAGTCGTTAAAAAAATCCATAATTCGTACTACTTTTTGCTGTACAGTGTTTTTTTTCAAAAAAAAGTCGTTTGTTAATTCTTGCCCCGTTATCGGGGCAAGTATTAACTGCTCTGGGGCATATATTAACGGAAATATATCGTTTAATTTTAACCATTTTTACAATCTAATACACAAAGTAAATAAAAAAAATATTTTGCCAGAATATTATTTATTTATAGAACTAATGGTTTTCGTTCATCAAAGTATACCTTGAGACCATTAGCTGTCATTTTGCTAACAGAAATCAAATTGGTCGACAATCCTGGTACATAAATGACATCTTTAATTTTTGTGGTTTGTTTATGCCCTTTCAACAACAATTCCACATCACCACGTCCCTCACTTTGTATTTGTTGATTGTTCGCAACTGCCACTAATCAAGAAATTATTCAGTATTTTTTTGTTATTTGTCATGTGACATGTTGCTCCAGAATCCACGTACCAAGCGTCAGAGTTAATGTCAATGGCTAGTGCTGTCAATAGAGTACCATTCCAGGCCTTTTCAGATTTCTCATCAGTCTTTTCCTCAGTCTTAGTCTTCTTTGTTGGACAGTTTCTTGCATAATGACCCAGCTTCTTACAATTGGAACACTTCAACTTTGTAGAGTAGTTAAAACCTTTCGTTGATCGACTTGCAAACAATGCGTTTTCTTCACACTTATTAAAATTAAAATTTCTACGCATATTTTCATGTTGTAATTTGCTTTTGACAATGTCACTATTTAATTTAGTATTTGAATTCTCCAATGCCATTATCAATGGATCATAATTTGATGGTAGTCCACTTAACATTATAACTGATAAAAAACGTCATCTAACGGGGCATTGATATCTCGCAGTTGCTGATCTAAGTCTGAAATCTTCAAAAAACACGCTTCCATATTGTCGAATTGCTCTAGCTTTAATCCAAACAATGTGCGTAACAGCCCAAGCCGCCTACATACACCCTTGTCTTCATCTTAAACATCAAAATATGCATCATTTGCTGTAGACGGGTCTGCTATTGGTTCTTGAGACATACGATCAATCACTTCTGTAATACTAACATCAATATCACCAATTTCTGACTCAATTTCAGGTAACAAAGAATAGATTAAATGATAAACTATTGACACTAGTTTAGTCGACCAAATCAGTAGGATGATTTTCTTGAAATTTCTCATTCTGAACTAAAGATATAAATTTTGAAAAAGACCTATCCCAATCTTCAGGGGCAAGTATTAACATGTTAAAACTTGCCCCTAGCATTTTGTTAAAATATGCCCCAAGCATGTTTCTTTTATATAAAATATTGTTTCTTTAAAACAACAAAAGTTAATTAAATAGAATAAACGTGATATTATAGCTAGATAAATTACCATCAATTCACTAAAATCTGTATGAGTTACATGCATTACATTATATACAAATCAAAAAAGTGTGAACGTAAAAAAGATCGTTTACCCGTTGAAATTTACTCATGACACACAACTTTTGAACGCAGCGTCCGGTCCGCAACTGAAAGGTCGCGACGAGTTCGGGCAATTACTCTTGACGTCACATCGCGTACACAGAATACACACATTCATAGTTTTGCATCTATGAGCTTGTTAATACTTACCCCCGTTAATACATGCCCCTGGCTCCCCTACATACATTAACAGCCTTGTATATCTTTTTCTCAAATACGTGCCTAAAAAGCTGTACAATTTACAAAAATATTATTTTTACATCAAAAATACAAATTGTACATCAAATCCCGGCCGTAGGTTCATATGGCATACTTACAGTGGTAACAAAACCAATCCGTGTATTTTTGTCGATAAAATTGTTTATATTTTTCAACCTTAAGGGGTCGGACACCGGTGACGGGCACCCTGTATAAAATATATTACATAAATAAAAACATATAAGTAAAAAAACGAGTAATACTATAATGATGTAATGTTTGTCATGCACGAGATATTTTTCAATACGCATTGCCTGACTTGCGTCATGAACTCTTGATGTACTTAAATTGTTGCCAATATTAAATTAGTTTGAGTCGCTTATTTTGATGTGCAATCAGTATTTTTGATAGGAAAAGAGATTTTTAAAATGTAAAAATCGCCAGTTTTTTGTTTGACACTTAAATACCATCCTTATTGATTGGACCTGCACTACAGATTTAATTTGGGCACTGACTGAATTTTCAGCTGATTTCATGAACTTCAAAATGTATTCGAGATGTTTATGTGTACCTAGCGTAAATAAACATAGCGGCATTTCATGTTTCAAATCATCATCACAATCAATTGCAACACCTCCGCAGCAGTTGTTCAATCGGTCTCCAACTAATATGGTCTACTGCCACTTTGAGCTTTCTTAAGAAGACAACAACTGATACTACAACTGACTTGTACTCAACTCTACTGAAATAGGTATATTTTTGGTGCTTTTCAGGTGCTGTATTTTTCTTCAATATTTCGGGCAAAAATACATATAAGCACAACATTTCCACATCGCCAATCATAGCTCGGAGTGGCAATACATCTCACAGTGCGCTACGATTTGTTACGAACCGCCAGCGCCGCCGACTCGACTCTGTATCATCGTTTGTCTAATAAAACCGTTAAACAAATCTGCAGACCCATTCCAAGGGTGCTACTATGGGAGTCGATCGCCATAGAGACTGTAGAAAGGTATCGTATTTTGTTTATTGTCGCCGCTCGACACACGACTGTCAGTAATGTAGGGGTGGCGATTAGTTGCCACGCTGTCGAAAGCGAGTTGCAACGACAACAAGTCGCAGGTGTGGCCTGATCCTAAAACTTCACTATTAAATGAATAAAATAAATAAATATACAACAACATCACATACTTTGATCTGACTCCGTGGTTTAGCACTTAGAGATATCAGATATCAGAATAAACAGTGGTATTACAAATAAACTTAAACAAATACATATAACACCCAGACCAGTACAAACAGACATGTTCATGCACACAAATGTTTGTACAGTGCGGAAATCGAACCCGCGACCTCTTGGCATTACACCAAAGTGGTCTTTAACGTTGCCAACGGCTATCTTTTAGTATTTCCATAGTGAAACATAGTGACCCTGTAACTATCATCCTAACTGGTAAAGTTTGATTAATTGATGAAATCAGCAAGACTGTGTAAGAGATCGCTTAATCAAAAATTTGGCCATCGCGTACAAGAGTAGGACCTCAGCACCAGAGGGGAGCGGGAGGAGGGGCTATTATCGAGTTACTCTCACGCCATTTACCGGCTGCTTTACATAACTGATTTAATAACGCGACGCGAAACACCGGGAAAGTAATACAACGTTTGGCTTAACGTTTTGTAAAATCTTAATCGTGTCTCCGAGCTGTGTTCGTTAGATACAAGCCAGTGGACAGAACAACATGAAAATATTACGTTATAGGTAAGAGAGCTTTAGGTACGGTCTAGGTTTCCAAAACAATTGCTTTTGTTATTGCCTACAGTTCAAGGCAACTTTAGTGTGGCGAATGTTGTGAATATGAGATACAATTAGTATTTTATCTCAGTTTTTTTCGCCTAAACGAATAAAACTCCAGATGTCAGGAGGAGCCAACACGTGCCGGTTGAAACTAGCACCTGGGACGACGCCACCGTTGCCAAATCCTAAGAACTTTTAAGGGGGTAAGCCTGAAGGAAGATATTTCCAGATAGCAAATAGCAGATTTACTGAGGTTTTAGTAGAAGTAGGTAAACCAAAATGGTCCATGAACAGACAAAGTTCAATTCTGAGTAACAAAATAAGCCACTAAAACCTTTACAGATATTAAGTAGGTAGGGACAGCTAAGTCATAAGTTTTCGCGGGTGCCCGCAAATATTCGTAATAGAACCGCGATGTAGTACTGTTTTATCCAACTGAAGATTACTTGCGATTCCGTAGAGACTAGACGGCTAAACTTTGTCAGCTCGGAGCTAGTTGTAGCCAGTCTCTAGACTCTAGTTTCGGAGCTATCTAAGTATAAACTAGGTAACATATAATTACTTTTAGTCACGACGCCTTCATCATTCCACCCATTTTTGTACCCAGGTTTGTTTTTAAAGTATTTTTATTAACATAAAATCATAACAACTGATAAGAAATAACTTAACAAAAGTCACTACCATAACTTGCAATATAACTTAAATTTTACCAGGCTAAAAGCGCCTCCTAAAATGTAGGTACCTTTATTCATAATTTATCTTTCACTGCAATGTTTTTGTAGTAATCATCGCTCAAGTACCTAGGTACCTACCTACGAGGCGACAGACTAGGTAGTTGATTTGCTCATCTCATCTTATCATCTCATGTCAAATTCGTAGAACCTTAACCAATCACATAAACATCAGATGACAAAGTAGAGATAGAAACAATCACTATTGTGTTAAAAAGCTCTCAAATAGATTTAAAGTAATCTTCCCCACCTTAAAAATAAACAAAATCAAGACATCTTAAAGACGAAAAGTTAGCGATTAATGTGAGTATAAATCTTTTCCCTAAATAACATCCTCAATTGGACATAAAATTGCCGCAAGTGACATTAAGAGTCGTTACTGTCGAAAGGCAACGGCTAACGGGCGATTACGGGAGTCGACGAAATGGCGATATTGTCTGGAGATCCAGCCTTTATGTGAATGGAAAAAGGCACAAAATCGGGAATAATGGAAGTCTAACTGCATTGAATGGAGATGAACGCGATTCGGGATCATATTAGTGGACTAAACGTATTTAACAGCATCAATGATCCGTCGGGGTGGGGTGGAGCAAGTTACAAGAGAACTAAACAGAAAGTATCAGAGATTAAACAAAAACAAACAACTTTAGATTTAACCAAAATTGAGAAAACTTAAAATGCTGACTGTTGACTGTGAACTACACCTAGGGATTAATTGCGGTTTAAAAAAAGAAAGCAAGAGACCTCTGTCTCTTTCTTATGAATCTTAACAAGAGATTCAGGGATATCTGAAAAGAGGGAACAGCCAATGGACTATTCCATCTCCATATATCCTATATATATATATATATATATATATATATATATATAGTGGTCCGCATGTCGGACTTCTAAACCAAGGGTCGCGGGTTCGATTCCCGCACAGTACAAGCATATGTGTGCATGAACATGTGTGTTTGTACTGGTCTGGGTGTTTTCTATTTATAATATGTATTTATTTACAAAGAAAAAAGTATTTAAGTATGTATATCCGTTATCTAGTACCCATAACACAAGCTTCGTAGCTTACTTTGGGACTAGAGAATTGGTGTGATTGTTGTGAAATATTTATATTTATATTTATTTATTTATATATGATTTTTGGCAGGATAAAACCAGATATTTGATTGATTTCTGAATAATAAACAGAAAAGAAAAAAAAGTTTGACAGAAGCGCTGCTATTCCAAGAAAATTCCGACATTGTGATAAACATTCCATCTGATCATCCGTTGCCCGCTTCAGCCTGTGCCTTGCACCATACGCGTCGCCGCCATTAACCGTCCACAATGGTCCAAACTCAATCACATCTCGGACCAATTCGCTTATTGCCGGGCCGCGGCGGACAGTGGGCGTGGGCGTGGACGTGGGCCCAGCGCCGATCGGTTTAATCTCTTACCAGACGGATACCGCTCAATGGTTGCCAACGATTGTAATATTTATTTGTGCTCACGTCAATTGATCAGGCCGGCTGCGTTATAAGTTTAGTAGTTTCTTGGCAATGCCAGTAAGTAATTTGGAAATTCATTTGCTTTTCGGTACCTCTGTGCCGAGATTTCGTTTGCACCGAATTGATGGTACAATCTTGTAGTTAAAATGCATATACGATAGAGTAAACTGATAAAGTAGAAAATACGAAGTTAAATCGAACTCCACCGAGCTGATAATAGAATAAAACATATTTGATTATAAATTTAGACTTAGATAATATATTAAAAATGGGTTTGCAAAAAAAACTGGACAGTCTATATAAAGAAAATAGACTATCCAGTTTTTTTTAATATTCTTCGTTCTACGAGTATAGGTTCTGTACTTTCAGTCAGGGATTTTGTATTTTATTATCAACTCGGTGAAGGTCGATTTAAGGTCGGATCTTAGACTATTAATTACGTTTTACATGGTTGTCTTTCGCTAAAGTACAATTAGTATACGTATGTAGGTACCTACTGGTTATCAAAATTATGCATTGGTTAACAAAACAATATTATTTTATCCTCTTCGTGTAACCAAAGCTAACTGTACCATAAACCATAATACAACCTCAATTTGCGATTACCTTCCGCAGGATAAGCACTGGTCATTATCCTGGATATTATAGCGCCATCGGTTTCCCATAACAAAAAAAAAAACAACCCCCGTGTCTTGTAAAACAGTGAACCAACCATTGTGATTGAGGATGTGGGAATAATGTGGATAAGAAATACAAACAGAAATATTCATAGTTATCGTAATCAACATAAAGTTAGAAGATAAAGCGTATAAGTTTTTGTAATATTCCACGACGAGTTAGTTTTGCTTAAAGTGGAAACGCCCTAGCAATGGCATTGGCTATTTTATTTCCGGCGAAACACAATATTGCTGAGAAAAAATATTGATATAGCGTCACATTGAACATAAAATAGTGGTAGCTAGCCAGACAGGCTAATAACAAGTCCTACGATTATCCAAATGTGCTGTGTGCCTGTGCTATCAATTTAGAATAGAATAGTAATTTTTTTATTCATAAAATTATGTGTAGTGAGTACATTAGAGAAACACATTTTATGAATGGGAATCCACTCAGCAAATGCCACCAAATCAAGGATCCGTTGGCGCTGGGCTTCCGTGGATGCCTAAAAAGGAAACAAGAGAAAGCCGCTCGGCGATAGCAATCATACAAATTTTATAATAAAATATAACAAAAATAGAAAGAAAACATAAAAAAACTGAAACATAACACTTGAGTAAGGGAAAGAGATTAAGCAGTGAATGAGTGAGATTAGTGCGCGTACTTCAAGGTATATCCTCTATATTCTGTCTTCATTAATCAATGGCCATCCTCGTTATTGCTACATTAAAGTATAAACTAGTGTGGCAAGTGTGCCGGCGCCGCGGGCGGGCGGGAAAGGCGATCGTTAGCGCGCGCGGGCGCAGGCCACGTGCCGCGACCGGGGATTAGGGAAACCGGGTAGTTACAGTCATCACGTCTGGCTGGTGAAACCCGCCTGGAGCGGTTTGCGCCGATTTGGGATACAAATAAGAGGTCATGCTGAGATGTTGTTTTTGGTTGTTATTGTAATTTTGCGACATTATTTTGTTAATGTTCCTGTATATGAGGTGTATGTATGTGACGACCACTTTGGTGTAATGGTCAAGATGTTGACTATTAACCAAGAGTTCGCGGAGTCGATCCCCGCACTGTACAAATATTTGTGTGCATGAACATATCTGTTTGTACTGGTCTGGGTGTTATATTATTTAAGTTTATTAGTAATACCACTGTTGATACTGATATTTGTAACACAAGTGCTTAATCACGGAGTTAGATTAATGTAGGTATGTGATGTTGTTGTATATTTATATTATTTATATATTTAGACGTTTGAATTACCTTTGTCATATAAATACAAAGTATGTTAAAAAGGTATTTGTTTAGTACATAAAGTTTTAAATCTTATATGTTAATTGAGATAGTTTTTTAGCTAAAAAAGTTCTTATGATTATGTTTTATCTACCAATTCTACGTTTCAACTTCTGGCGGAATTGTTTAGTTTATATACAAATTTAATTGGATTATAGAAACATTCTTCTCTGCCTTTTCTACAATATTACAGTTGTGTGATATGCTCTATTACTAAGAACATAAAACTACTTAATCACCTAAATTTAATACGAGTACTATGCCGTTCCTCTAATTTTACCAAAAAATACACGATCTAATCATCCTAGTTTCACAACATTGGCCATGGGTAAGTATGTGATTTAGTTTTTACAATTTATTAGTATTTTAAGCTTAAGAACACCTTTTTCATCTGATGTATTCTGGCAAATAAAGTTATAAAATATATTTATAAGTACCTTAGCATTTGTTTTACAATAAAACTAACATACACACTAATTACAAAACTAACATTTTCCACGCAGAGTTCCCATTGAGCGCGAGCGCGTGCTAAGCAGCGGAACAAGTAATGAGGTGTCCGCTATTGTTGCGCCTACGCACCTCCAAACACAATCGAAAGTAGACCTTAGTCGTTCGGCATACAGTTCACAAAACAGACATCATATCTTAGAATACAGTTTGTTGCAAAATACACCTCGTACTGATTAAGATAGGGTTGATAAGCAGTTGTGAAGTGTTGAAGGATTACGCGCCGCTTGCGCATTGTCGCGGTGTAACAAGCGAATTATAATAAACGCAACAGTTTACTTTGCAGCCGTAATGTGAGTGTTTGTGGGGGATTTAGGGCATTAACTTGGAAACTTTGATTTTGCTTACTTAACATGTAACCATAAGTAGATACTTAAAAGTAAAAAAAATAACTGAATTAATACAATATACAAAAACATCACATACATTGATCTGCCTCCGTGGTAAGCAGCTTAGGCACTTAAGTTACAGATATCAGAATCAACAGTGGTATTACAATTACAATTAATAAATACAGTAGAATCCGTTTATTATGACTCCGCTTACATTGACCAACCGCCTATTATGACGTAATTACACTACGAAGTTTTGTTTTCATATAAAATTCTTTACAAAAAAGTCGGATATAATGACTTCTCTTATAGTGACATGTCGCTTATTATGACCCATTTTTAATCAATTATGTCCGGTTATAATGACCGATATGATACTTTACATTGTATCATGTTTACACCTTCGGTAATGTTCGTTGATTCCCGACGACGTTCGGCACATGGCTCGTTTTTGTTTTGAATCTCAGTGAGTAATTGACGCTTGAAGGTCACGCATTATTTTTCGTTTGTCGTTTGTGTCTATACTGTGAAAAGAATGTCATTTCAACGTCGTAAAGCATTTACGATTGAGGAGAAAGGTGCAATAATATGTAGATTACAGATTTTATTCATTAAAAAATACACTTGTATGTGTATCATGTGTACGTAATAAATGTGCAATTTTGATTTCATTAGTTACATACTATACTTTTCTATTAAAATACATACATACATATTTACGCAAAAATAGTTTTTTTTCACAAAACGCTTTGTATGACGTCCGCTTGTTATGACGTGTTTGTCGATTCCCTTCGATGTCATTATAAACGGATTCCACTGTACATACAACACCCAGACCAGTACAAACAGACATGTTCATGCACACAAATGTTTGTACAGTGCGGAGTTGAATTACTTAGATAAGTTTATCAACAATTCAGTTAAAAACTTTTCAGGTTTTAAATAAATATAGTGTCAATGCAGCAATCAAATGGTTTTTATCAAATTTTTCAGGTGCAATTTGAATGATAAAAAGTAGGTACAAGACGGAAGCTCACACGTAAATAAATTACATTTATTCATTCATTCATTCACAGCTTACAGCAAAATTAAACAGATTACCTATTTAATAGGAATTTGTGTCTTTGTATTGTTTTTCTCAAACAATTTTTTTTATTATTTGCAAATATAGCATTGTATTTTAGATATTTCATTATAATATCTATATGTGTGTCATTGTTATCCTATCTAAACCTTCGTTATCACATTACAGCTAACAATCAAATTAGTTATTCGCGAAAATCGACCACAATCTACTTAATGATTATTCATTACCGTCACTTTATCACTTGTATTATGGTTGAACAACAGCACAACATCCCACATGAATATTTGAAGGGATCGCGAGTTGCAGCAAATAATTTAATAAAGAGCCCACGCGAGCTTGGGGACCATTCTTTATCATTTGTGTCACAAATAATGGGGGAACGGACAACGCGCCGTTTGATTCTCCGTTCAAGTCATGTGATTAATAAATAGCTTGTAAAATTTAATTACGGCAGTTCATTGATACTACTTGCAAACAATGACTTTTGTTAATTCAACTTGTTTTTTTTTTCAGTATCATTAAAGGCTTACCCTGATTGTTAGAAATTTTCTGTTATTATTAGGATGATATAACATCTATGAAGTAAGAGGCATTTCTGAGCATCAAATTCGAAACTTTTTGCATTTTAAAAAACCGGCAGACCGGTAAAAAAATATCATTGAAGTGAAAATAAAAAACAAAAATTCAGTAATATCATCACTTAGTACACCTTCAGATTTTGTTTTTCCTTAGCAACGTTCATTACCTCCCACCCTCCTCAAAATATCGCAACTTAATTCAATAAGTTGTGTCGTTTTTTAATGTAATTTTAAATTTAATTTCTCGCAAACACATTCATCTTCATTGAGAGGATGCACGCGGCTCAAGCGGCCGTCATAACTTTAAAAACAGTCATTGCTTGCAGATTTGGCCTTTGGTTCAGCACCCACCACCACAGTATCTAGAAGCTTACGCAGTACGGAAGGATGCATAGAAAAATTATATTTAAATGCACTGCGCATGTCCGGTCGGGCATCCGGCCATCGAAATACCGATACTACCGAAATAATATTTTCTACCAACAAACATCACCTTTTAAATTATCTTTTCCTAATGTGTTAACACAAAAGTGACGTTAAAAATAATATGTTATCATCTGTAGTTTGTCCTGTTTGTAAATTATTATTATTGTTTTTGAGTGTATGAATGTATTGTTTTATTTTGAATTTGATTTATTTGTAATTATTGTATATTTTAATTGATTAATTTATAATAACCTATCGCTTTGGATTTTTTCTGTAAAGATAGATTTATGTATGAAATATAAATAAAATAAAATAAAATAAAACATTGCGCGCCATGGAGGTCACTGGTGACCCCCCAAACAATATAATTTATATTGTGTCTTAGTCTCTCGGCAGTAAAAGGCTTAATATTTTTTGAGTTTGACGATATAACTTATTTAGTGTCAAACAATATCTATTATCATTAACAAAAGTGATGGAGAGATGGGTGCGGCTGAAAACCAGCGCTGTTTGGGATCATATCCCAAGTCGGAAAACTGAGCCACTTCCAATTGCTTTGCTGAATTTAATTTAATAAAGATTATATTAATAGTATTAAAGGAAAAAGAAGTCGTGCATTTGCATACGTGTTTTTTAAATGTGTTTTTATTTCTCATTTCTAACTTTTGTTCTTTGTTTCTGCACTGTTTATATCTATTCTGTGGCGCAAACGAACCTATTCATTATTACATATTAGGGACGACGTACCAATTGGGGGCATCTCTTGCAGGGCGTGTGTCCCACATACCCTCTACACCCCAACAAGGGATAACGTCTCTATATCTGTTGTAATAAGGATGGGTATAACCGTACATTGGTTGGTAAAGTGAAAATAATTTATAGTTTATCTCATAAATCGATTAACGTACATGGAGTGGCGATGGATCTCGCTGATCCGATTACCCGATGCGGTCGGCTTGTTTGCACGTTTTTACAATGTCACAATGCAGTTTGCGTAATCAAATTATGATAATGTTGGCATTTATTAATAGTTATGATAGGATAGGAGTCAATTCGATTTGTGTTATGAACACAGTCACCATCTATTAAATTTCTTTTAGGGTAGTTAATAGCTTGTGTAAAACAAAATGTACTTACAGTCAAAGGAAAAATCATAAGAGCACAAATAACAAAAAATATTTATTTAATTTTTATGAGTTGATCATAAAGAAATCTAATAATTCGTACCAGAAATCAAAATTTATTGTTATAAAGTAGACAAACCAAGACTGTACCACATAGCCAGAAAGAATCTTTGGTACAACGTTCCTTCGGTACTAACCGTAAGTCTCACTCTTTTATTATATCAATTTTTTCTAGCCTCTCCAACATTTTCAAGCGTTCATACAAGCTTATCACATTTTACATGCATATTATCTAAATCTGCAAGATGATAACCACTTTAAATTAATCAATTGCAGCAACAACAGCTGACCGGTGCGTGGTGCGGCTCAAGTGGCGACATACGGAGCTCAATCAGCGCGCCCCAGAGACGGTGCTCGGATATAATCCGCGGGAATTTAGGGCGAAATCGTTTTGATGATAAACAAGATGTTACATTAGTTAAGTAGCCGTTCTTAAAATTTCAGCAATTTAAGTAGCCGTAAGATGAAAAATTTTGTACCGGTGCTGAAAGTTACCTAGATACACTATGCAATTTAAAGAATTTTTCTGGGAGCTAAACACGTCCGAAGCTGTTTGCATGTGTACGAGTGTTGGGTACCGTTTACGTGGTGAAAGATGTACCGATGTACCAAATCATCAGTTGGCAAATGTTTGTGTGATGAGCACGAGCATATTTCCTGAGTCACGGGTGTATATTCCTGAGTCATATGTTTATACATGTATTTAAGTATTTCTATCCGTTATCCTAGCCACCATAGCACAAGCTAACGCTTAGTTTGGGGCTAAGTAATTGGTGTGTTCGTTGAAACAATTTATTTATTTATTTATTTACCTGTGGGTAACTCAAATGTGATGTCACGAAAACTGTAACCTGGTAAGCTTACAAAATATCAAACTTTTCTCAGTTTAAGAACTCTAGGTACATTCTACGCGTTTTTTAACCAATTAATTTTAAATACAAAACAATAGCCTTGTCCACCTGCGGCCGGTGCCAGCCCTGGCAGGGCCGGCGGAAGCCGCGCACGCACGCTAATTGCTAAATTTGCCCGGAACATCGACCCGCACCGCCCCCCACAGCCCCCCACGACCGCCCCTGCACCCGCGCCCGCGCCCGCCCCCGCCGGGTCATTGTAGACGCCACTCAGCGTATTTTGAATCCTCAATGAGAATACATTTAAATTAGGAAATTTGACTATTTTGATTGTATAAATAGCAGAGTTGCTTTGAGATTATTTCGAGTTTCGTTTCAGTGGAAATAAGTGATGGTCTTATTGTAGGTATTGGCTTTCCTGTACCTGAGAAAATAATTGAGGTGTCTTTTTGCTTTTATGCTTGTTATTAAATATGAGAATGTATGTTTTCTGGTTATTCACAATCTACTTAGATGTAAACAAATTCAGATGCTTAGCTTAGCTTAGCTTAGCTTCAATGAAAGAATCCTATTGGAGACTAGGTAGTATAAAAGTTAAAATTAAACTTTAAAATGTATTAATTTGGTTATTGAGTTAGAAATGAAATCGTAACTCTACTAGTGAGCGTATAAGGCAAGTTAATAAAACGGTGAATAGCGCCAATGTCTGCGGAGGTATGTGCGCTGTCGGCGCTACACAGGGGTGTCACAGAAACCTAGTATAACTAATTTAGTTATCTTAACACTGTCGTTTAGCTTATTCAAGAAAAGAGCGAAATATCTCTTTTATTAAAGTGCTGAATGGTTTGAAGCAAAAAATATTCATTTATTTTAAATAATTATATTGGAGATACAATTTACAAAAATATACAATTTCGGCCCCTAAAAATAATAACAAGTTGTAAAATGCTACCGAGTATGGTGAATAGTTTTCAGAATCTAGATCTAGATTATACAGAGAATGTAATAGTGCGAACTAAGTTTGTAAATAATTCACAATATATTTACATATCGACAAGCATACAAGCATGGGGCTTCAGCATGGAGTTCGTAGAATTTCAGGGAAAGCTGTGCGTTTGGTTACAAACATACGAGTATGTTTCATTGTTTTAGTTCGTTTTCCAAGTAGTCTGACGGACAGTTCTGGTTAGCGCAGTAATTGACCGACAGTTTGTTGCGATGACCGCGGGGATTGGTCATCACATCGCACGGCTGGCGAACATTAATCGATACCCGAGTCTAGGGCTAGAAATTTAATGTATGGCAGATCGTTTAACCCGCTTCATTTTGGGCTGGTAAGTTTTATATTCAATCCAAATTATATAGTCCTCCTAGCCGATTTCGACCACGGCGACCAATCTCAACAGAGATAAGCCAACTGCGCAGGAGATATTATACCTAGTGCACGAGTGTGAGCGCAATACACAGGTGCACTCACTGTTCCATCACTCTCAAAGTTCGGTGACACGGCAATCCGACATGACTGGAGAGAGATCAGGCGCAGGACCAACGGCTTAACGTGCTTTCCGGGGCACGGTGGTGTAACACCGCCAACTTCCCGACTCCGAGCTGTGTTTGAGAAATTCATGACAGAAAATCTCAGAAATTAATTTTGGCTCGACCTGGGATTTGAACCCAGGACCTCTCGGATGTAAGGCAGATACTTTGCCACTACACCAACGAGGCAGTCAATCAAAAGAAATTTAGGTACCTACTGGGTGCTAGAGTATCTCTCAGAGTTCATGTTCGATAGGTAAGGCGTCCTAGGTTGAGATACGGGTGACCTATTAAAAGAAAAAGAATGCAATTCATTCTCCTTTAGATTACTCTTAAGTACAGAAACCAGTTTATAGACCAATTATAAGGTCTGATTGTATTTTTTAAATCTATACTTAATATTAAAAAACTGAAGAGTTTGTTTGTTTGACCGCGTTAATCTCAGGAACTACTAGTTCGAAGTGAAAAATTCATTTTGTGTCGAATAAACCATTTATCGAAGAAGGCTATAGGCCTTTATTTATATTATTTATACTTGAGAGCTTCCGTTGCGTACGCTGCGAAAACGGTTCAGGATACCAAAAATATATGTATGAAATAATTATTCCTCTTAAAATGACCTAAAAAATGTCTGGGACAGTATATGTCCATGCCTAAAATAACTATTTCACGCGGACGAAGTCACGGGCACAGCTCGTGTTTTAATAATTAACGTTCACGCAAGTATTGAATAAATTAATCTGGGTACAACTCTACATTTAACAGTTTCCAACAATTACCTAAGTAGGTACAATTTTTTTAAATGCTTAAAATTCTAAGATCCGCTGACTAGGCAGACCTAGTAATCCATTCCATTTGTAATAGAGGGAAGTAAAGTGAGTAGTGAGTAAAGCCTACCCGGCCGGCTGCCGGTGGTGTCCCGGATATGAGATCACCGGCTCCCGGCGCAACCGATATTCCGCTAATGGCTTCCCAGGTTACCGTTACCGGTGCGGTGTTCGGTCCCGTCGCTACGAGTACATGCAAACGAGTAATTGGTGTCGAATGTACGGTATAACAATGCAAACATGTTGCATGTGTACTTGGGTATGGGATTTCATTGTTGGAGTAAAATACATAGGTTGTATTTTAGAAATATGATTCTGATTTGTGTGGTGTGTCGGATGCAGTTAAAAAACCTTAATCAACGACTTCAGCAGAGAACTGCTTTATCCAAACTAAACGTGCAACAGAGTTAACAAACAATAAATAAACTAATAAGTTAACTAACGGAATAAATAACGATGATCCTCGCTATGTTAAGTTTTAACATGTTCCAATGCAGTTCTTTAGAAAATGATTTCAATCCTTGTTTTCTATTAATATTAAATCCTCTTCGGTACATATTTAAATCAATAGGTAGGTACGTAGGGGTTATATAAGTAACCCATTATACATGAAAAACGTAACCGGCACGCTACATTTAATACTTTGCCCGCCACACCTTTGATCAGCCTAACCAAACTTGTCGTACCGGTTCCACAACAGACTAATCATTAAAATACCAACCAATCTCGTTCGCCACATAAATCTTAATACCAGACATATACAATCGAACAGGTATACGTACGAATCGTTAGCAAACAGACACAAAAAGACGTGAGACAAAGGTCCGCCATACCACCGCGCGCGGGGCGGGGCTAATAAAACCATGCCGCCATGCTACGTCACAACTGTCAAACGCATACTAATTAAAAACAACCGTGTAACTCGCCGAGTAAGACTGAGATTTGAGTGGCCCTTCTCGGCGGTTGGCGCGCTCCGCCACTATGGCGCCGGGCTGGGTAGCCAATCAGCGTGCGGTTGCCATGGCGACGCGGTCGGCGGCCACCGCGTACAGATGGCGCTGCGAGTGTGGAAACGTTGAAAGGCAATTTGTTAAGTCTGAATCAATACCGTGTTCTTACTTAAATGTAGAGTATTTTGTAAATGTAGTTTCTGCTATTGAAGCAGCGGAAACAATATCTGTAAATCACGATAACAGTGCAATCATATTATTAGACGTCGAAGATCATGTGACGGTAGGTACCTTCTTATAAATGACCTTAGACAGATAATTAGCAGAAAAGATACGTAACAATAATTTTACTTTGTATTTTGTGAAGTTCAGTGTAGTTATCATTAAGAGATTTTCTGTTTTATGGTTAGTTGTTGTTTTAATTCTTAATCGGTTTTCAATTTTATTGATTTAACTTCCTCTATTTGACTTACAGCGGCGTTCTAAGTGTCTGGAATGAGTGTCTGTGAGTTGATAATGTTATTACAACCATATTGAACACTTAGTCGCTTGCTCTTTCCAATCATTCATAAACTTTATTATTTAAACATTCCTAATGCTTCCTCACGTAGGAAAAACCAACAGACTTTAAGTTGGAAACTAGATGTATGTTGCTCCAGTCTCCTACTAAGTGTTGACATGGCTAATCCGATAAGAGAAGTCAGGTCTACTGCCTTTGTGCGTGGACTTTAAGGTCTAAGTGATGAATCCCACTTAAAAGTTTTAAGTAGATTAAAAGCAGTCTACAGTACCTAGCGCCAGAAATACTTACTGGTTTTCAAGTAAGGTACCCTTTCTTATTATTTCCTTTCAAAAATTAATAAGTATGTTTTCTGTTCATTGTGAAGGAATATAAGAAACTTCAGCAAAATAATTCAAACATTGTTAAGACTACAAGCACGTGAAGTCGTCTGATTGCATAATAACCCATTTATTGCAGCGTCTCACAACCGACTGAATTGGGGAAACCTAATCTTCAGTAAACCATTAAACCGAAATTCCGCCATTATCATAACTGCACAGCCCACTCAAAAACGCACTTTAAAATTGGTAGGATACGTTTCATTTCATATCGTAGCCGGAGGAGTTTTCCTCTCGGCGGAAATTGAGTGGCAATAAACTTTATGCGGTTAGGTTACGGTTTATTTTGCTCTGGGAGGGGTTGTGAGTTTGGAAAATGAAATTTTCATAAATGTATGTTTGTGGGGGATGTAAGGCGAGCGGGGGGTGGTGCGCGGGGCGGGGAGGGCTGTTTGTGTAGGAGGGAAGCGACTGTGGCCGCGCGGAGCGGAGCGCGGCGTGCGGACAAATTAATACGAGTAGTAACTAGAGGCCCCGGCAGACGATGTCCTGCCCCTTGTTTTTTTTTTTCATCTTTTAATCCTTCTCTGGACTTCCACAATTACTTTGAGACTAGAATTACTCAAATCGGTTTAGCTGTTCTCGAGTTTTAGCGAGACTAACAAACAGCCATTCATTTTTGTAGGTATATAAGAAAAATAAAAATAGACTAGCGGACCCGGCAGACGTTGTCCTGCCCGTTGCTTTTTTTAAAATTTCTGATCTTTTAAACCTTCCCTGGACTTCCACGAATATTTCAAGACCAAAATTATTGAAATCGGTTCAGCCGTTGTCGAGTTTTAGCGAGTCTAACGAACAGCAATTCATTTTTATATATAAGAAAAAATTTACGCGGTACAATGTGCCTGGGTACTGTACGAGTAATATGTACCCGGCGGGGGACGCGGCTTCGACGCTGATTCGAAACGCACAAGTAGTGCTAGTTTGTGATAAACTAATGAATACGACATGTTTGCAAAGCAGAAACACTGCAGCTTGAATCGACTATGTTGGGTAGGTACTCTACAATATTGGCAATCCATGTAATTCAGTGATACTTATAAAAACAAAACTAGCGTTTCAGTCGTTTTTGAGAAGCTGTTTAGGGTTTCAGCTATCAGGGTGTATTTGCAAGCAGGAATCATAATTCCAATAGCAGTTGACTAACTTGCTCAACCTTTTTTCCCATACTAAAACTGATTCCGCGTCCTGCATGAGTCCCTAAACTCCTACCGATATACTTACTTACGTAGTTATCAAAACTTCTTATTCTCACAAATCTGTGATTCTAAGATCGCTTTAAACGGATCACTTATAGCACAATTGTCGAGCAAGAAAAAAAGGTTTCCTTCCGAGTATTTCTCGCGGCGGTGTCCCGTTTCGCCGGGTGTCGAATTCTCTCCGGCTCTAATCCGCCACTCAGCCACGGGAGAAAAAACGCGACAAAAAAACTAAGTGGTCCATTTAAACAAATATAAACATTCGATACGTGTCGACACTGTGGGTAATCATTTGGGACATAATTTGTACGATTGCATCAAATATGCAGTGGTGTCGATTTCGTGTGAAGAAGTTTTATTAATTCAATAAAGTAAGTGTATATGGCTGTCCTATCTGATGTGAGCAAGTAAGGTGTTTTCCAACGTGATGATTATCGAGTCGCAGCTTAAATCTACAAAGATGGATAGGGACTCTACGATATTGGGAATCCATGTAATTCAGTGTTACCTTCTTTCAAAAACAAAACAAGCGTTTCAAGAACAAGACGTTTTAGAGAAGCTGTTTAGGTTATATAAATGATTTATTATTATTATTATTTATTATTATTTATTATTATATGGGTGCCTATGATAAGAGCTTTTACTGACTAGAGAGAGTAAAGTGGACTAGCCAGAGTAAAGAGCTTTTACTGACTGAAAAGTGTTTCAAGTTCTACTTTTGGTAAAGATTGTTAAAAATGTATAAATAATAAAAAAGAAATAATCCAAGCATAAAAAAATAATCAAACCACGGTAGTTTTCAACAGCAGCGATCCCATAAGTGCCTGTAAGGAACCCCAAAATCTAAACAGTGGGCCGTACGTTTACTGCGGTGTCAAATTCTGCATAGAATCGATGCCAATTCGACAATATTCAATAATGTTTGACGAAGAAGGAGCCTTGCCTTACCCCAGATATTTGAGAAGTCTTTCATTGCATTCAAGACGTTAACGGTCTGCTTCATTGCGATTTTTTCCTGTCTAATTCGATTAAGTAAAAAAAGCTAGAGATTTGGTGCGCGGTCCGAGGTAGAAGAAATAGGATACATTGATAGACCATTTAGTGCGGATTAAGTTTGATTGCCTCTCTAATTTGCAGACAAACGATTTTTGGGTAAGCATAACTAATACTTATTGACTTAATGTTTCAGAATATATCACTAAAAAAATCGTGCGAACGAAACGACTGCTTAGCTTGGCTATTTACTTATTTGAATTCTGTTCAAACGTACGTCAAGCCAGACTACTTTAAATCGATCCTAAGTGTTACTTTGAGTGTACTTATATCTTCTATTTTTTACATAATATAACAATTGGCATTGGACCGGACTTCCAAAGGTCGGGGTTCGATTTCTCCCTGATGACCGGAGCCGAAAAGATTTTTTTTAGTGTTATGTCTTTTCAAAATAAATTAAAAATAGCGTTGTGAACGCAAAAAAAAAACAAATAAAATATCAATTTGTGCTGTGTTGTGACAAAGGCAGCGTCAATGTAAGTAAATTTTGCTTTGGTTCTACGAATCATACTTCATCGAAGTTTTTGTCAAAGATAAGTCTTAATTGACAAGTTTTGAAATTGTACCTAGAACTCGATAAGTCACCGTAATAATCAACATAGCTGACCTTTATCTTGTCTTTGGGATCTATTATCTATTACCGGGATTATCTGTTGGATGTATTTGGGTTTCTGCGCTGGCGTCGTAAGCAAAATAATTCTCTTTTTCAGTTTTAGTCATGAATTTTCGGAAAGTAACGCCTGATTCCATCAACGACGAGTATATCGGTCTTGTGTAAGAGCATCTCACTGAAACGATCAATCACAAGAGAACAGGCAACACCTAAAGGTCAAGTTGACAGACCTGTATCCTGTCCTTGGGCAGGTCGGTCTTGAGCGAGAGCATCTCGCTTAAACAATCAGTCACAAGTATACAGTCAAGACCTAAGAGTCCAGGACCCGTGCTAATTGTGTTGACTGACCTGTATCCTGTCCTTGGGCAGGTCGGTCTTGAACGAGAGCATCTCGTTTAAACGATCAGTCACAAGTATACAGTCAAGACCTAAGAGTCCAGGACCCGTGCTAATTGTGTTGACTGACCTGTATTCTGTCCTCTGGCAGGTCGGTCTTGAGTGAAAGCATCTCCCGTGCGTATACGTCGGGGTAGTGCGCGTCCTTGAAAGCCTTCTCTAGCTCGTCCAGCTGGTACGACGTGAAGATTGTCCGGCTGGGAGAAAAATAAATGTTAGCACAAGATATCTTGGGTCTTTTGACATGAAGAATGTTCGGCTGGGGGGAAAAAATATATTTAAAATTATTTTTATTTCGGATATGTCTGCTCTTGACCCAAGACTAAGTCCAACGAGCCAAAGACTAACTCTATGATGGACTATCCCCTTAAAGATGCTGGTTCACTCTAGCTTTAAACATTCCTAGGTGTAACTGCAAGGAAACACTGACGCAGGTAGTGAGTTTCACTCTTTTGCAATGCGTATCAAATATGTAGATGAAAATCCTATATTTAAACGCTTTCATGGTCTAACTAGTTGTATGAAATGCTAAGCTTTATCATCGAATGCGAAATGAATGTTATCTACACATTTTTGATTTCGGTTACGAGTTTAAAACATTGCATGTGATCTCGTCACAAAATTATCCAAAGTGCTTATAGCCCTAAAAGTTGATAGCTGTAAACGTTACTCATCCTAACATTTGAACTTCATATTGTTGTATCAGATGGAACTTGTACCTGTGCCTGCGTTTTTTCTTCTTCTTCTTCCCGTTGTAGCCGGTAAGCCCGTCGACGGTGAAGTCTTTCGCCGCGTCCAGCGATGGTACTCCTGTGCAAACAAACAAAAAAATTCGGGTGATTTGAGGGTGTCTCCCATACTCATTGATGAAACGTACGCTGGCTCAAAGCGTTAAAAGGCACTTACAAAATTCAACGACTCCATTAAGGTTCTCGGTAGCTCAGTGGTCAGAGCATTGGACCGGCCTTCCAAAGGTCGGGGGTTCGAATCCTTCCCGATGACCGGAGCCGAAAAGAAGTTTATAAGTGTTGTCTTTTCGGAATCAAAAAATAGCGTTGTGAACGCAAAAAAATACTTAACAAATAAAATTTTAGCCTGTTTCATCTTAACCGATTGTCAAATATTTGTAAAAATAATTCTCTCGGGTGATTTGAGGGTGTCTCCCATAATCATTGATGAAACATACGCTGGCTCAAAGCGTTAAAAAGCACTTACAAAATTCAACGACTCCATTAAGGTTCTCGGTAGCTCAGTGGTAAGAGCATTGGACCGGACTTCCAAAGGTCGGGGGTTCGAATCCTTCCCGATGACCGGAGCCGAAAAGAATTTTTTACGTGTTGTCTTTTCGAAAACAAAAAATATTTATTTTCATAAAAGGAACAAAAAAACGAAAAATACTGTTGACGTATCGTAGGAAACACTGCATCGAACATGATTGGAATGATTAAATTTATGGAATTGGGTGATAGTCATCATTACAACAGTTGTACAGTTCAATTCTTTTTTTTTGTTAGGAAAGTAAATAAATATATTAAGATGATTTATGTATTATACTGTATAAGTACCTATTTTGAATAAAGCCATTGTTGTGCAAAGTAGTGCTATCTTTCTCTCTGGGTGGCCACGGAAGACCAGCGTCGTGGCATCCCTGGGATGCTACGACACAAGCTGAGTGGCCCCCCTTTCAGTATCTTGTGTATGTGATTTTTAAATGTGTTTTTTTCTATTTGGTAAAAATGTGACACTGAATAAAAATGTTTTCTTCTTCTTCTTCTTCTTCAATTTCAGATGAGTTCTTAGGCTAAGATTACAGTGGAACGCAAACAGTAATGAACTACGAGGCGCCGGCTACGGTCGCCTACGACGCTACGCCGTAGCAACCATCGCCCGTGCCTTCATTACAGCTGCTGTGTGGTGAATTTCACACTTCTACTTGCGATGAGTTATAATATATTATACTAGCTGACATTTTGCCATATAAATTATTGTGGACAACCCTTATCACTAAGGGATATGAATGCTGGCCGATTCTCAATATGCTCACAAAATTTTATAAGAACCAATCAAGCCGTTTCGGAGGAGTACGGGAACGAACATTGTGACATGTGAATTTTATATATATATATAGAGATGTTTATTAAAGCACATATAACTAAGCAGTTATTAGTATTCACATAAATAAGTTTAAGTAAATACTACAAGGAGAGCCGTAAAAGTCCAATTTTGCTTTATTTGATTTATTGTCTTATGTAATTCAAATACTATTATTATTTGTTGGCATGCACGACAAAATAAATTAAAATTGTTTCCAAAACATACAACGTGCCATCATAGTGCAACGCAATGAAGTTATTCATGCTGAATAACTTTAATAATTAACTTTAATATTAATTAACTTATTTGAAAATAATTCACAACTTTTATGCAGATTATTGGAGTTACTCTTCTTTCTTGTCCTGGCCTTTTACTTACGCCCATGGATAGTGCGTAATAGTAGTTTATGCAACTGATACATAATGAGGGGCCTTAAAACACGAGTGTGGTTTTATGAAACGAGCGTCAGCGAGTTTCATAATAGCATCACACGAGTTTTTTAAGGCCTAATTATGTACAGTTGCATACACTACTTTATCTACACACATATCATATTTTAACTTTTCACAATATTGTCGTCACAGCGAAAAACCAACAAACAAATGAATGACAACAGTAATGGCGGGTAATTCAATCCTCCGTCACGACGATTTTTTTTATATCATAGACAAACGAATGAAGTCCCTATCCTCATGTCACTCGTGATCATATGTCGTGCGATTTGGATTAAAAAACATACTGAATTTGACGTTTCATATCGATAACTGCTTTAATATCAATGGATACTAGAATAGAGACCTACTTTAGTTTTGACAGCTGTTCCAAATTTAAAGTCATAACCTTACAGAAATTGATACTGTTATAACATTACAGTACAGATTTTACCTACTGCCACAGATAAGAAAGTTCTCAAAGTAAAATTGGTTGTAGTAATGCTGGTCATTTCCTACGGTTTCTGAACGCATTTTAGAGCACTAATGATATGTCCGTAGATAAAATTTATTTTAAAACAAATTTTTATTTAAACATATGTCATTCTTCAAAACAATATGCCCTAAATCGAAACATCCCAATTCAGCAAAGTGTTATCCCATCAACTAGCCGACAATCCCCTTGCGAGTCGCTCCCTGCACGCTGCAGCCAGCAGGCCGCAACAAGGGATTTGTCACATAATTACAGAATGTGATTGCCAAATGAATTAGTGAGCAGGTCGGCGGGTTAACGCCGCGCGGGGACGGCCGGCCCCGGGGACCGCCGGTAATTGAATTCGGTGCCAATGAATACGACAATGAATTATTAAATTTGGGAGCCGGCACGGTGATACGGTTACAAACGCTCGGTGGCTTGTTTCGGTATGTCGGAATGTTGGATCGTTTTGGGGAAATCGAGACTTAACGTATTAATATTGTCAGGCTTGAAAGAATTAACTTTTGACGTGACAACGTCTTATAAATTGGTTTGCCGGGTGACACTTCAAGAAACTGCGTTACACTCCGCTCACGTTCCGCGCTCACAATGAGAGCGAGTGAGAGGCACGCGTCCCTTCGACTCGGGCATGGTTAGCCCGCCTAAGAGCGAGTGAGACAGACATAAAAAGTGAAAGGCACGCGTCCCTTCCACTCGAGCACAGTTAGCCCGCCTAAGAGCGAGAGAGACAGAGCGAGAGAGACAGAGCGAGAGAGAGAGAGTGAGAGAGAGAGACATACACACCGGTTCATGTTATACGAATGAATATTCACATTAAAATTATTTTACCACTCAAAGTCGTTGTCACGTAAAACTTTCGCGCGTATACCGACTTTACAGGCAACCAATTTTTTTAAGAACGTTAAATGTAAGAAAATAGAGACTTTACGTGTTAAACTTGTCAAGCTTGAAAGAATTAACTGATAGGCACGTTAAGTGTAACTTTGTTACATTTAGTATGCCAAGTAGTAGACCAAGAGATAGTTATAACGGCATTTGCATATTGTCAAAGCGTAGGTTAATGGCTGGTAGAAAGATGTTGTAGATAGTATGATAGCGCAAAAAAAAGGTTGAAATTTGATCTTTGTTCTCAGCTTAAATCAAGCTGTTTGTTTCGAGCCGTTATAAAGCAAAAGATACAGTTGAGTGTACTAGTGTTGTGTTTAATGTGAGACGAATCGTTTTAGAGGGGACACGCTATTGAATATAGGGGTCAAGTCATGTCCAGTTGCATATTTTACTACTCCAATAAGAACAGTCATAGCAATAATAAGTAAGATATGCCAAAATATCAGTGTTTAATTGTAGATAGGTTATAGAAACAACCGGATCAATATTTTTAATCTATATGTATTATTGTCTTTAGTCTACGGCATTCATTGCCTTGATCACTGTCCAGTGTTTTTTTTTCCTTAAATTGCAACTCTCTAACAGTGGCGCCCAACGTGTAGCTTTCAAGTTACCTTTCCTAATCTACCTACCTACCATCCTAATCTGTTAAACTATTGTATCGAACCTCACGACCAACGGCACAACAAAAGCAAACAGTTGTCCCGTCCCATTGTCGCTAACAGGCGTGAAGCGTTCGGGTGCGCGCGCGCATTCGATACGCACCGGGCATGGGCGATGGTTACGTTTCAATTTAGACATTTAATATTTATGGATCGATTTGTTTCGTTTGTTTTGCGATAGAGACGCAAGTTACCTTAGGAATACGTGTATGTTTGTTCAGTAGGTGGATAATTGTAGGACTTTTTCAAAGTTGTTTTGTTTTTGTAATAAAATAAAGAGTGCTCAAGTGCATGTCAAGCTTAAGTGAAAACACTAGATAATTTTACGATTGTTAAACTCGTTTGTGGTTGATGTTTATATATTTCAATGTAAAATATCATTTTTTTAAATCTCATACCGAATGTAAAGGGTAACACACAAGATACCTACACTGAAAAATTATAAGTGTTTGACATTTTGTGCTTTATTGAACTGTATTCGACTGAAATCAAGTTGATATCATCTGTAACAAATCACAAGTACTTATTTACAAAATTAAAACATTTTTATTGATCCTTGATAGTAACTCGGTCGTTAGGCTCGCGCCGACCGATAATCTATGCGGTGGCACGGCCTTTAGTTGCAAAGTGATTTGTACCTTATTTTTTCACAGTAAGGGCTGAAAGTGCCCTAGTTGTGTAAAGAGGATCGAGGAGTTTCCCTCCGGAGGGCGTACAAAAGCTCCTCGCGGCGAGCGACACTGCCACTTTACGCGCCGGTATTGAGACGTCACCGTTACTACGAGTACAACACGCTGAATATTCTATGTATTAGTAGTCGAGTTTATTTGCTTGTAACATTTTGTAAAAAAATAGAAACTTTAAAAAAAATCTTAATTGTACCCTATTTACCTAATATTTCTGTTTGTAATGTTTTAAATTCCCGCTTAGTTATTCATGCACTTATTCGCATAAATTAACATTACATTTGACATTTATAAGACACTAGCGGCCCACCCGCGACTTCGTCCGCGCATACGTAAGATTTTATCTTAAAGGATTGTCAAGTATGTAAATTTTGAAGAAGTTTGGATCAAGGAAATTGTCAAGTAGGTATGTAAATTGTAAAGTTTGGATGAAGAAAAGACGAAGATAGTCATTACCTACCTCTGTACTAATAACAAAGTGATTAGAACAATACTGCGTAGGTATGTGCATAAGTACTTGATGGCTCTTTTTCATGTTGACCCGTAGGTATAACAAAACTACTGGTTCGCTTAGAAAACAGTTGAAACTACGATTTATACTACCTCGTAACGTTACCCAAAAAAACTAAATGATTACAAAATGTGTTATATAACCGCTAGATGGCGCTACGAGTTACTCAATTTGCAGTCCGCGGAGTTGGTACTTTTTACACTTAGACTGTTTATTTCTATTCATTGTAATTTTACGAAGTATCAAAACTGAAATAAATAACTAATAATCAACTTCATTTTGTTAGATAGAAGAGAAAAAGGGACAATCAGTGTTTCAGCCAATTCAAAACAGCTGCAGAAAAACAAAATGAAAGCCATTGAAACAAAGGAGTGTCCCTCTTTGACTCAGTCTTACAAATGGGCAGTGAAAGGGTAGTATTAGTGAAAGTCCTGCCGTACTCAAGACCAGAGTGTCCAGACTGCATTTAGCTGACCGCAAATACCCTGTTTATAAGTTGATATAGGAATATACCTAACTAGCGGCTTCGCTATGTATGAAATGAAATATATACATAAATTTTGAACCGCTTACCGATTTTGTGCAAACGTAACAGAAACAACTACTCAGTAGTCGAAATAAAGCCTAAACATTTGGTTAAGATAGTTGAGCCCGGTCTTTAGTCATAAAATCATAACAAATAGTGGCATATTTTTTATGTATATATAGCACATCTAGTTATGTAAAGTCATAAATGTCAAAAAAATCTAAAATTTAGTTAATCATGCCAGATTTCCTTTTATAAGAATCTATTGTTTGCTAAAGATCGTTTTATTTTTATTTTTGACATTTATGACTTCATAGAACTAGATGAGCGATATGTAGATTACAGTTTGTACCTATGTCCACTGCAAACTACTAAGCTAGAAGGCATAAAACCCATAAGATATAAATATGCCACAAACCCATCATCATCATCATCATATCAACCTGTTACAGTCCACTGCTGGACATAGGCCTCCCCCAAGGAGCGCCACAGCGCACGATCTCCTGCCCTTTGCATCCAGTCACTACCAGCTGCCTTCTTCAGGTCATCTTTGACGACCGTTTGGTGCAGTGGTCCACAGGTCGGACTTCTAAACCAAGGGTCGCGGGTTCGATCCCCGCACAGTACAAGCATAAGTGTGCATGAACATGTGTGTTTGTACTGGTCTGGGTGTTTTCTATGTATAAAATGTATTTATTTACAAAAAAAAAGTATTTAAGTATGTTTATCCGTTGTCTAGTACCCATAACACAAGCCTCGTAGCTTAGTTTGGGACTAGAGAATTGGTGTGGTTGTTGTGAAATATTTATTATTATTTATTATTTATCTGTCCATCTAGCCGGGGGGCGTCCCACACTACGTTTACCTAAGCGTGGTCTCCATTCAAGAACCTTCCTGCTCCACCTCTCGTCGGTTCTGCGACAGACATGGCCAGCCCACTGCCACTTCAGCTTGCTACATTTTTGGACGACATCAGTTACCTTAGTCTTATGCCGTATGACCTCGTTCCGGATCTTATCCCTTAATGAGATCCCCAACATAAACCCATCAAAAATCATATAATAATGAGTGCCTCGAATAATACTTACTAAGACTCAGTTTACAAACGCTTTTTACTCCTTATATAATTACAAGTACAATTTGTCTCGAGCGTTTCGAGAAAATATAGATAAGTGGCAAGAACCACCTTGTGAAAGGAAATAAATATTAGCGGAGTCGCGACCTCAGAGCTCCGGCTCCGGCTGAGCAGAAAATAAATATGCTTACTTGAGCTCTGACTTACAAAAAAGGAAATCCATATTTATAGATTGGCCGTTGCTTGCTCTAAGGGTTATTTTTTTTCTTCATTACCACTTAAGCTAGATAAAGACTAATTATCTCTTTCCGAATCGTGTGTTTTGTGATTTGATGGTTGTAATGCTAATAAGCATAGAACCAAATTCAAATTTCTTAGATATTTAGATAGATCACATGGTGCATTCAAATTAATGTTATTTAAAATTCAAATAAGAATCCTGTATTACATTTTTTTAAACGCCTACACTAAATTACACATGAGTTCCCACTATCAAAAATTAAATCACATTTAAATCTCGACAGGCAATTTGTTGGGAATTCCCATTTGAGATCAGACAAATCGGGTTATGGGGTCTGGCGGGAAACCTGCGACGAAAATAAACATCGCCGAGACAAGTGTGGCGTCCTAAATCAGATCTCGCGATGTGGCGCGATTGGCCGCGATTGGCAATTGCCGCGACTGATATTGGCCCAATATAGCTGCTTTGCGTGGCGGCCGCGTATTTCCGATATATTACATTTGAGAGCACTCTGTAGATGGAGACTCAATTTCGGTTAAATATTATTTGGTGCACTGTCAAAGTTTCTTCTATTCGTTTATTAAGCTAAACTAAATACAATTCAAGATGTGGAAGCAATATCTTTTTGTGGGTGTGGTAATAGATAATGGTGCAAATTGGAAGTCTCATACCGCATACTTGACTACATATTTGTTTTGGAGGTATGCATTTGCTATTGCTATTTTAACCAAAGAATAAATAGATAAGTAAGATGTAAGACCAAAAATAAAATTGATATTATGCCGTATAAGTTTTTTTTCTCAAATAGCATTTACACAATAAGTATATAATCATCTTCCCGGTTCACTCAAACAGCTCAATTGCAACAGCTTCAAAAATAAATTATTGAAAATATTCATGAATAAATGCTATTATTCCCTTCAGGAATACTTCGATGATAAAATCACCATATAGGCTATTTGTGATAAATAAAAAAAATATTTTAATGATATACTCTCAAAGTGACAATATGGTTAACTAGTCAAATTATTGTGCAAATGATATCTAAGAAAATGTTGTACTCCTAAGTGAAAATTGTATATTAATTTACGAATTTGTGCTATTCCATTGTACGCCGTACTGGCAAGTGATAGAGTGCTCTATATTGCATTAACATCAGCCTCGTAATAACTTATAGCTGATACACTTAATCAAACATTAAACAAGCATCCCTGATGTTCAGGGTGCGCGACAGCTCCAACGGTATCCTGAAAGTTATTGCAGGGCGACTACATGTTTGTCCCTTAATGTGGCACATAAGCCAAAATATATGCACCAAATTAGTTATTAGGTACTAACATAGTGTGTAAGATGTATTGTTTACTAACCCTACTTGGATCCTTTGTTGTCCTAATAAATAAAAAAATTATTATTATTATTAATGATTTATGATTTGATTTGAGCCTGAACACAGGACTGATGCATTCAAGTACTAGTAAGTACCTATCTTTGAATGACTAATTTTCTAGCAGACTGCGTAAATGTACTAAAGTACTTAAGTATCGTTAAGTTACTTGTAAAAGGTTATCAAGAGTTATCTACTCGTATATTATAGGTTGTAAACTTTATTTTTATTTTTATTTGGGATAGGTTTGCTCTTGACCCAAGACTAAGCCCAAACTAGGCAAAGACTGAGTCTACGATGGAGCGAGCTCACCTAGAAGATGCCTGTTCACTCTAGCTTTGAAGTTTTCGAGGTTGTAATTGCAGGGAAACACTGACGCAGGAAGTGAGTTCCACTCTTTTGCAGTGCGCATCAGGAATACTTGTTCAATACTGTACTAAGCTTAAGGTTGTTTTTAATTGACTCTACCATGTTTATGTTAAAGTACAATGGCTAGCACGACACGGCAAACACGGAGGTATGTTATACGCTTGTGATACGGACATTTATGCAACGAAAATGGATTTACCGATGTGCTGGCCACTTTACCTAAATCTATTTTTAAAAACTATAATAAAACCTGATCATTTAATATCAATAGCAGCTGTAGCAAAAATATCTCGCGTCAATGTTTCCACGTAAATAGCATAAGCGCGTACCTAAGTAGCACGGTCGCGTAGGGGAAGATGTGAAGATGCGCTAAATTGGCAAAACATTCTTGCTACGGGCTCTCCCGAAAAATGCTTTAGGAAAAACACGTCTCAAAGATTGTAAGTGGATTCTGTGCAAATTAGAGGCGCGATGAGAGCGGTGAGGGTAGATAGAGAAATTGGCAATTTGCGCCTTTTGCGTACCCGAGTAAAACTGGCGCACTGCTAGTACATGAAACAAACCAAAAAAACACAATTAAAATAAAGAAAATATAATTTAAAAAACATATAAATCCTTAAATAATTTTTAAGCGAAATGTTAGTTCCTATAAGAGTAAAAATATGCTGTAAAAGTTGTAGAAAAATTAAACAGATCTAACTTAAAGTAACGATTAGTTGAAACAATAAGCAAAAAACTTCACATGTAACAAAGCCAACAAATAAGACATCCTTTCTTAAAAAATCGTTTAGTTCCTCCTATTCCTGGCAATATAAACAGTTTAGGATAAGATAAGCCTCAATTTCGAGACTACTGGGATGTGAATAAAACGTCTTCAAGATACTATTTTTGGCAAACCCTAAAAGCATGGCAAACACGTTCTTTTTCACAATCAGTAGCCTTCAGACAAGACAAAGCGGGTGTATGACTACAACCTAACTCTCACGGCACAAGGCTCCCACAGCCGCGGCCGCGTCGTCCTGCGAACACCCGGATCGCGTTACCACAGGTGTTAACAAAAATCGACGAGCACGCATAATACTGTGCCCTTTATCCAGATATTATGATCTCTAGGTTTTCTTCCTTTTACCCCTCACACAATGCGCGGAGGCACTCATTCCATTCAAAACAAACCCTACTCCACCCGACACAGAGATTACCTTGCATCGGTTCCGCTAAAGCCCGCAAAAGCGATGTCAGCAAACTTTGCCGTGAGACCGTAATTGCGTTTTAATTAAAATGTTTTGCGAGTCCAGTCGCCGGGATAGGGAAACTTACGTACTTCTTCATCGGGCTTCGTTAACTTATTCCTTCGTAACAATTTGATTAATTTTCAGCACAGATAAGTAAATTGTACACTGTTAGAACTAGCAATCCAAAATGATAGAAGAAAAGCTTACCTACTGAGGATTATCGTATCGGTGAATCAAATACTTATTGTAGTTTCATCAAAAGAGTTGTTTTTGTTTAGATTGTTATAGAATAGAATAATTTATTTGATTTAAAATAGGGTACACTGAAGTTATTAAGTACACATTTTCAAAAGTTTGGCCTACTCAGCCATTAATAACAGCATGCAAATATTCATTTGGCATATAAACGGAACAATTATGAGTGCTAGCCTGTCGATTTTGTAAAATATTTTATACAGAAGTAAATTAGTGCAACCTTGCCTTAAATAAGACTACTCCTAAGCCAAGATACTACCAATTTGTTTCGTTGTCGTCATAATTTAAGTGAGCATTCATTAATGTGTATTGACAATAAAGAGCAGAATACATTCTACTGAATGTACCCAATGAATTACATTTATTGCTTTGAATTATAAAATGTTTTCAATTGATAATATTCATTGTTTTGTTTGCTGCATAATTGTTTTAGAATTTAACCCTCAATTACAGCTGTTTGTCAATTGTTTTTATCACGTAAGTACTTGTATTGGATTGAGGGCGATTGCCTTTTACATTAATTACATCATTGTTTCTCATTAAGTTTCAGGTGCGCAGGCTCGCAATGGAGACAAGTGTCGCAGACCACGTTGCTGTCAGGTGCACAAACAGAAGAGCACAATACCACTTAATTATTGTGTGTGTATGTTAGTTTCATACACAACAATAGGAGAGTACCTAAGTAGGTTCAGTATGTGCTCGAATTCGTGTGTGGTTTTATCACAATTATGTCCAACTGCTATTTTAATTCTCTACTAATGTAGGGACATTTGACACTGATGCACCGACACTCATGAAATAAATAAAACTAATTACACTTATAAGTAATTCTTAAATAAACAAAAAAGGCATATGTATGTATTACACAACAAACTGTGTATTGCGCTCACACTTGTGCACTATAATATCTCCTGCGTACTTGGCTCTGTTAAGATTGGCCGCGCTGGGTTGAAATCGGCCAGGAGGACTATTATTACAATTACGAAGCAGCGAGCCCACTGCAAGAAACTCCCATGTGGTTTGTTCGTCTGTTTGTCACGAGATGGGATAACGAATCATTTACGCAATGAAAATGTGACAATTTAATTATCGCTATTGTTTCATTAACCACTTTGTTGGGTCTCAAAGGCGCCCACTTAATGATAACGTCAATCGACATAGTTGGGAAATGTTTGTTTTTCCAAATACACACACACGTTGAAAGCTCTATTGGTAATTCTTGAAACATATATTAAAGAATATATGTTTCAAGAATTACCCAATAGAGCTTTCAACGAGCTTTATTTTTTATAATAGTTTATTCCTTAAGCCTTAGGCAGCAAGTTATTTTTTAAAATTAATTGTTCACTACACTTAAACATGTGGCTTATACTTACATTCTATCAAAAGTGTAGCAGTAGGAGAACGCACTATGATTTCACAAATAACATTTTTTATATAAATTTTTACATTGCTTGGCGTTACATTTGCATACGTCATCGAGAAGTGACATTGGTACTTAAAATTATAAAAGTTAATTTCAAAAAATTGTTTCCACGTTCATCATAACTTTGTTTATTCAGTGCATTGCAGTAAAATAATTATACAGTTTGCCCCAAGCTCCCAATCAGAGATACACCCTCGGAATCCGGTATATTCTTACATCATTATATTGAATGTCCAATTTTCCCCTCAATATTGTAGGGCTATATTATCACGTATTTAGCTAAACGCCGTGACGTGTCGGGAAAGCCCGGGGCGAGTGGCGTCGGGGAGGGGGGGGGGAGGAAAATGATTTTTGGGGGCCCGCCCCTGGGGGCTCGTTACGGCCCTGACTTTTTGAAAACGATATTGTTGAGCCCGTAAGAATATACTTAGGTATTACACCATCCAATTTGTTGAGTGAATGTAGTTTTGATGACTTGTCTGCAAGCTAGGGGCTCGCTAATGCTTATTTATTTAAAAGTATCGAGATCGGCCAAGAAAGTTAGCTTTTGATGTTGGGGTGCCGGATAATTGAATTGATCGAATAACTAAAGAAATCTTTTGTTTACATTAAACATTTCACAAAATAATGGATTCTTTTGCATTAAAATATTGCCACTTTGAAAGCTAACTATAAGCATTATTTTAACCGTCTTATAAATAAATAAATATTTCTCAACAATCACACCAATTCCCTAGTCCCAAAGTAAGCTACGAGGCTTGTGTTATGGGTACTAGATAACGGATATACATACTTAAATACTTTTTTTTGTAAATAAATACATATTATAAATAGAAAACACCCAGACCAGTACAAACACACATTTTCATGCACACTTATGCTTGTACTGTGCAGGAATCGAACCCGCGACCCTTGGTTTAGAAGTCCGACATGCGGACCACTGCACCTGCGGTCGTCTTAACTTAACTTTCTTGATAACGACATGACAATATTAATATTTGCTCGGACTAATTGTGTCTGATGCATTTAACTGACTACGTTCATTTAAGCAAAAAGTCTTCTCCATAAAACAGTGCAACTAAAATCACTCTGAACCTTTGCGATATACCTTCTTAAGCGTCTTAGTTAACCAGGGCACTTGACTCGAACAGTCCAATATCGGGCTGAAAATTGATGACGCGTCCAGCCACGTAGCACGTAAGCTCAAAGCCGCTGTAATTGCCCCGTAATGAACGACAGGCTCAAGACACTGCCCATTATAATTGCTAATGCCTTCACTTTGATATTTCCAAAACCACTCGAGAGTGCTTCTACAATCGCCTTATCTCAACGAGATTAAATCCATTATCGTTCGTTGGAGCGCGCAGAGAAATTGGTCGTTCTATTGGTGCTTAATTCATTATACGATCAGTGGCCTCTGGTGGGGAGGCCCTTGTTCTAATCGTAAAATATTATTGTTGTCATCTCGCCGGGAGGAGGCGGCAGGTCGCCTTGTATAGAGGTTCGTAGTATACGTCGGTTATATGTGGATGTAGTATTATACTTAATACTATTACTCCTTTTTTTACTGACAACATCACATACATTGATCTGACTCCATGGTAAGTAGCTAAAGCACTTGTGTTACAGATATCAGACTCAACAGTGGTATTAGGAAATAAACTTAAATAAATAGAGGTACATATAACCCCAGTATTTGTGTGAGTTTTGTCGTAGTCTGACTCTGGGGCGATATTGACGTCTGTTAATCAGTCTGATCTGCTACTTTATATTCAGATGAGAAAATAAAGTACAGATGTTGGTTTTATCTGTTATTTATGTATCAAACTATGTAGAAATAGTTTACTAGGTTCAGACAGGGTATTGCGATATAATAGAGTCAAATTTTGAGAAGTCACTAACTTTTAAAACATCTATTCAGTAGGTAAATTGGATCTCATTCTGCACTTAACAGTAGTAGTTAACTTCTACAAAAACACCATTGGATGGTAGCGAGCAAATTAGACATTAATTAGAAGTGGAGTTTATACTCTTGTAAGTACTAAGGTTTTAGTATTATGTATGTAACCATAATTTGCACAGCTGTGACACTTTATTTAAAAGAAATAGAACAGCACTTGGAGTACAAGTTCTTATTTACTTGTCTTAGGTATTATGTATGTATCTAGATGGAGAAATCTACCAAGCACGTTATATACGTTAGTAAAGAAAAAGGCAATACGTTATTACTTAAGTGGCAGTGCCAGTGTCCAGTGGGGGCAGGCCCCGCCTACCTCCCCCCCCCCTCCCCCCTCTCCCCAAGGAAGTGGAAAGTGTAATATTGCAGATCATTATATTTTCACGCGTCGGCGGGCACGCTGTTTTTTTGCCTCGACTTATCTTCAGCGGGGACCACAATGGGGTGACTGGCTCGAGGGTTTCGTGTTGTGTGTTGTAAAGACGGTTGGAGTTTAAGTAATAATGTTAATGTTGTATCCGCAGTAGAATTGGTAAAAAAAGAAGCAACGTAATATTGATAAATTTGACGACCACTTTGGTGTAATGGTCAAGAAGTTGACTATTAACCAAGAGGTCGCGGGTTCGATCCCCGCACTGTACAAACATTTGTGTGCATGAACATGTCTGTTTGTACTGGTCTGGGTGTTATATGTATTTATTTAAGTTTATTTGTATTACCACTGTTGATTCTGATATCTGTAACACAAGTGCTTTAGCTACTTACCACAGAGTCAGATCAATGTATGTGATGTTGTTGTATATTTATTTTTATTTATATATACTATAGCCGTCTAAGAAAACCGCTGAAAACCCGTGTTGTGGCAAGCTTTGCAGCCACGGCTTATGCTGAGTCGAGGACCTTATTGGCACTAAATATATGTATGTTTTAGTATTTTACTGTGTATTATAAAATATATTTTTATTTCTAATTTCCAGTTTTTTTTACAGCTCCTTGTCACATGAGAATTGAGAGCGCCTAAGCTTAACTAAACATTGTACTGTGAAGGGATGCTTACATTCCTTTTTAGACGTTAGGACTCTTTGTGGGAGGATTAATTGTGGTAAGTTGAGAACTGGCATTAAAACGGTTAGAAAAATATTTGTTTTTTCGGTTTACGGATGTAAGACACTTTTTTACGGATTATTTCGCAATTTATATGTATTTTATTTTAACTTGACGTTTCGGACCCTTTTCAGCGTCCGTGGTCACAGGTAGACTATGTAAGTAACTATTTTAGCTCGACCTGAGATTCAAACCTAGGACCTCTCGGATGTAAGGCAGAAACTTTACCACTACACTAACGAGGCAGTCATGAATTTCTCAAAAACAGCTCGGAGTCGGGAAGTTGGCGGTGTTACACTCCCGTGCCTAGGAAAGCACGCTATAAGCCGTTGGTCCTGCGCCTGATCTCTCTCCGGTCATGTCGGATTGCCGTCTTACCGAACTTTGATAGTGATGGAACAGTGAGTGCTCCTGTGTATTGCGCTCACACTTGTGCACTATAATGTCTCCTGCGTAGTTAGCTGATCTCTGTTGAGATTGGCCGCCGTGGTCGAAATCGGCCAGGAGGACTATTTTTAATGTGTTAGTTGTCATTACATAGTTTTGAAAAAATTGTAAACTACCATCACTCAAAAATATAAAGTTACGTTTCTATCTTTATAACCAGTTTCATAGTTTTTATTTTAAGATAAATATAACAAAGTGTTCTTAGATATATTCAAGCTACGTTTTAAACTAAGTACGTAGGTAACTAAAGGAACCTTCTCGAATGTTGAAACAAACGAGTGTATCAGTGTATGTTGTTAAGACGTAATCCTCTTGTCCAATGCGGCGTGCGGCTCAAATTGGAATAATCCCGAGGGTCGTGGGCGCGAAAAAATATAATTGCACCCATTACCCCACGTTGTCACTTCGCTGTGCAACGCGCACGGCGGAATTGCTCATTCGCGGTTCCGCTTGGTGGCCAGCAAGCTTTGTTGGATGTGTTTAGATTTAAATTACAATATTACTGTTAGTCGGATAAAAAATCTCTTTCTGAATTTCAGAGGCATACTGGAATACTGTATACCACACAAATTACAAGTATATCGGTACCCTATCATTTAAAATTTAAATACGAAGTAAGCTTAAGTTTTAAGTTGTGCTTTCGGATATTAATGAAAATGCCGAATACTTAAAACACATAAAATTTAGCTCACTTGAATGTGAGTAGAATGGTTCTTTGATGTTAAACAGATGTAGCCAGATAATTTGAAATAGTGGAAATCATTCATTCAAAATCCCTTGTATTATGCATCACATGGATAGGACTTCGAGCTAGGAATCGATTAGTTTTATGCCGACGTAAACTATTAAAAATTGGGCCTTATAAAGAAGCTCAAGATAGCACAACGAGCGATGGAGAGGGCTATGCTCGGTATTTCTCTACGAGATCGAATCAGAAATGAGGAGATACGTAGAAGAACTAAGGTAACCGACATAGCCTTGAGAATCAGTTCTAAGCTCAAGTGGCAATGGGCAGGGCACACAGCGCGAAGAACTGATGGCTGTTGGGGCAGAAAAGTTCTGGACTGGAGAACCTTCGACCAAAAGCGCAGCGTAGGACGTCCACCGACAAGATGGACAGCCGACCTTGTAAAGATCGCAGGATCACACTGGATGCGGACCGCTTGTGATCGGTCGATGTGGAAAACTATGGGGACCTTCCCCATAGTTTTGTGCTATGTTCAGCTGTGGACGTCCTTTGGCTGATAATGATGATGATGATGATGAACCTATTAAAAAAGGAATTCAGATTTTGGATCTGACTTTTAATGTACAGATGATATACCAGCGTTCAGTGAAATACGTCTTCTATTGTAATGTTTGGTTAATATGACAGAAAAAATCTGGCTAGTTGTGCCATTTGCGCGGAACCCGACACCGCGGCACCGCGTCAATTAGCGCTCGTACTATTTGCGCTCTCGAGTGGACGCTTGCTGGACACCCTGTATGTCTGACACCCTGTGTTCCCACGGAATCTATTACTGTTTTCAAGTATAGAAGAAAACATGGTGTACTGCCGCCATCTGCTTTAGTTGGCGCAAAAATGTCTGTATGGTTAACAGATCCTAGATAATTATGGTAACTAGGTTAATAAGTTCGTTTTTAAGCATTGTAACTACCATCTATATAATGTAAATACACCTAGTATGCAAATGTGAATAAATTAAATGAAATAAATCCAGGGTAAAATAACATTTCATATTTTCTAATCAAAAATTTACTAAAAAAATAAAACCAATGTTTTAAAACATTACTCGTAATTATGTGTAACTAAGATTTGGATTTGTAGCTTCTGAACTCTATGCAACTAGAAGCATTTTGTAGTTCACAAAAATACTATATTTGGTTTTGAAAACGCGATGTTGGGTGTACAATACCATAATGTTTTTGACAATCGGTCAAACAATATTTTTAGCTACTTAAGATGTCGTGTTTCGTTGTGTAAAACGAACACAGAATGTAAAGTCAGTCTAAATCTTTGGTTAACAGACTTTACACAAAAAGTGGTAGCCAAGAATGTGTGTTATTCAATTGTTGTCCAACCTGCCACTAATAACCAGAGCAACTCGATCCTCTTCCAATCAGTGAACAAACAACTCGCGACACCCGGCCTCGCGCGGCCGCCACCTTAATATACTGCTTGTTATTACAACTAGTCGCCACTTAGTCACTACCACTTCGGCCTCTCTGACATTTGATACACCACTTCCACAAAACTGCAGCCCAATTTCCGACTTTATTGCCACGAAACAAGAGCTTCATTGGCCGCGGTCGGCGCCCGTTATGTGTCAAACCACAGTCGCTACTTGTCTTCGAGAAAAAATGTTTTCCAAATGTTTGGTGTAATCGAGAACGTTGAGCGCTAACGAGCGACGCGCGTCGACGCCTGTCGCGTTTGACGCTGAACATCTTTGCGGAACTACGTTTTTTCGATGCACCGTGTCTAAACAATGTTTGTGGGAAGCTTGTCATGTTTCATTAACTTATTCATCGACCTCTTAAAATGTGATGTAGGTACTGTAAAGTAAGTACAACTAACACGTTTCTGATAAGGAATAAGACTTGTGGTAACAAGGAATTCCACACCATGAACTTTCAGGCTCTTGGAAAAACAGAGATTGGCCCAAAGTTCGGCCAATAAGGTCAAAGACCCATAGTGCCCCGGGTTGCCTTTGTTTCCGAGGCCCCGTACATAAATAATTACGACCCCTAATTTCCAAATTAAAAATGGCGTCTTCCGCTAAACAATGCGAATCGAAACGGCCATCAGAGGAGCATTGTTTTATAAACAATAACTCGGCACGGCCATGATGGTAAAATGTCAAATCTACGCGCAAATTCCTCCCCGCGGCGTTCCAAATATGAAATTCCCGCGTAGAAATGGCGGCGAAGGCAATTTTTACAAATGGCTGCCGGCGCGGGCGGGGGTCGGCAGGTGGTTTGTTTCTGTGAGCGCTTTTCATAGACGCTAGGGTTGCAAAACACACATATTAGGGTGAGCGAGCCACTTTTCAGCGAAACATCGATGACGTCACGCGCCACAACGCGGGAGGATCCGATAAATAATTAAGTAATTCAGGCCCTCCGTCTATATCTTTATCTCGACCTCCATAATTTGCATTTAACGGGATATTTTCTAAAACCTCACGTCCTAAGCAAATTCTCCGGGTACGTTGTTTCGAGTAGGTTGTTTGTGTTCGGTGATGCGTTGAAGTTGCAACCGTAAGCGTTTGTGTGCAGAGCTGAGGTTGCGGTGTGTGGTTATTGGATGTATGATTTATGGCATCGGTGGGGTCGGGCGGCTGCGCGGTGACGTTTGCTGTTTGGCGGATTCATTACCTAGACAAAGGAGGGAGGTGGGGGAGAGCCGCCCTCCCGCGCCCCGGCCACTTTCCTAATTCATGGGGAAATGTATCGTCTCTATTTCTAGACTTAGTGGTGTTCAATATCCAATTCAATATATAAGTGAAAACATGTTTAAGATCACAGACTCCTAAGATATTGGCAAAATGAAATGTAAACTGGAAAAAAATTAAAGCACAAAAATATGTAGTTGGGCGGTTTATTGATAAGTAGCAATCATAAGTACTTTTTTTCGTAGTAGCTTAGCGGGAAAAATTAACCAAGAGAGAGCGTTACGTTTGAAACTAGTGATAAGTAGAATTTTACGTAAGTTCGATTTCAACATTAAGCCTTTACAAAGATATTTCTCCACGAAAAGGGCATCATTTGAATGTTTTTAATAATTTATTCTGAGAGTCAACAGCACTTCACAACTTCACCTGTCTACAAAAAAAAAGACCTTAGACCTAGATAACCTAGTTAACCTTAGACCTGTCTAGTTAAAAAAAAAAGGACAAGGTAAGACCTTGTTCTAAGTTCTAAGAGCCAATTTTTGTTGTGTAGGTATTCTGTAGTTCTCCTTGTGTAAGTATTATTCTTATTTTAACATGTTTGTGAGGTCCTAAATTAATAAACGCCTTTTCTTTCTTTCAATCTAAAAAAATTTTTCTCGATCGATGGCTAATACATTAAACGAAATACTCAGCAGTTACGCGGTTTCTTTTCCCTCATAGCAATTTATATAAGCTGGTTCTGCTAGTAAATTATCAACACCAAGCATTCCCTGACATTCCTCCCGATGATGGAATAAACAAAGGTAACAACTAACTGGTAATAAAACCAAGGCGCTGACCTGTGAGGTGCGGCTGCGAGGAGGGGCTGTACGGCGACTTGATTTGCGGGAATCCTGCAACGAACAACACATTCATTAGGCGACAACAATTAAGCAGGAGTAGGAATTCCAATTTAAAAGAGCTGTCGTTGGTACTGCTCAAAGATAACAGTCGCCACAAACGGGGACAAGTCTGTGTTATTTTTATAGAATGTTGTTTTTGACGACCACTTTGGTGTAATGGTCAAGTAGTTGACTATCAACCAAGAGGTCGCGGGTTCGATCCTCGCACTGTACAAACATTTGTGTGCATTAACTCCAATTCTGTCTGTTTGTACAGGTCTGGGTGTAATACTATGTATGTATGTATTTATTTAGTTTATTTGTAATACTGTTGATTATGATACCTATCTGTAATACAAGTGCTTTAGCTACTTACCACAGAGTCAGATCAATGTATGTGATGTTGTTGTATATTTAAAAATTCAATTTAATTTAAAATTAAATAGAAAACATCATGAACTGTTATAGTGCAAAAAGTAATGAAACGTTTTTTAGATTAGTTAAGAATTAGATAGCATGATATTTTTCACCTGTCTCTTTGACAGTCAAGTGAAAGACACGTCGTCAAAACACAGACAGTTACAATTCATAATAAAGACAATGTACTTTTAGTTGATTGTAGAGTTGCTATTTCATTAGGCACTGGCCAAAGCCCGAACCTCATCTTAAACTTAGGTTACTTTTTGCTGTGTGTAATGAACATGTATCATAGTGATCTGACTGAAAAAAAAACTTAATGTGACTAGTCGGTTACCGCTGGGCTGTGGTGAAAAAACTCGGAGGCGGTTGTCGAGTCAGCGCAGTCTCAATACAAGTGTTGTAGCTCAATTAGGGTCCTTTAAAGGCCTTATGTTTCTTTGATAAGCGTGCAATTTAATTAGGCTAAAATATGTCATTTGTTCTTGCTGTGATTACTGTTTATCGTTTACGATCCAGAGATAACTGTTTGTACACTAAGTTCCTGCTACGGTAAGTAAGTAGTAGCCATTTGTCACATTCGATTTAGTAAGTGACAAAATTAGTATAAAAGGAAATACAAATTTGGTACAAGACAAAAAAAAACTTGGAAAAGGCCAAGATACATATACATTTACAAATTAATTATAATCGTGGGTAGGTTACAAGGTTGGTCAAACGTAAGCTCCAGTATTAAAAGTCACGCACTAATTAATTTCTCGCTGCCTCCCAACTTCTTGTGGCCTGCATTAAACTGGCGGATTTGTCCATTGTGCTCCCTTATTAGTTGTCACTCAATAAACCGTCAATGGCGTCTCATTAGAATTAGAAAGGTGCGGAATCCGAGCCGCTCCGGCTCCGCGCGCCATTCAACGGGACCCGGCAAAAAATTAACACTAGTGCGAATTTCTTGACGTTCGCTCAGAGTTCCGTGTCGTGTTTCCTAAGTAAAAATATATTTTTGTCGAAATTCTGCGATACGCCACTCAACAACTCCAAATCGCAGATTTAATTGCCAACGGGAATTATTAGTTTATTAGTATTCCAGTATTTTTAGTAGTGGTAGTAATAGCCTCGTTAGAACATCTTCAGGTCTGGGCCACGTCTATGCCTTTACAAAAATATGTCAATTTGCTACTATGTCATTGTCACCGATATGTATATAGACGAGATAAAATGATAAGAACATTGTTAAAAGTCTGGGCTACGTTTATATGAAACTATGATAATTTTCTACTCGTCGCACAGAACGAAGTACAACGAAATTGGAAGCTTTACTTAGCTTTAGTAAAATTATATACCTCATTTAGAAAAGGTAACTATACTTATTCTTAGATTTAGCCATTTGGTTCTTGAAAAGTGGATCTCTAATCGCCACAAAACGATTCCGGGCAAATCAAGCCAAATCAAATTTCGCGATAGACAATAGCAAGACGTGTAGATGCCGCTCAATGGCTTTCGGTTCTATTATTCCACCAGCTGCTCAGCTGACTGGGCTATTTCTAAGGACGGCATCAAATAGAAATTAATGCATACGGTGCCTTTAAAAATTAAATTAATTTGTCTAAATAGACAGCAATCGTCATGGCCGTCTACGACCACTTTGGTATATTAGCAATGTTGCACTTTCTGTTGATGGGTTTCTTACCGCAAATTTTTGATCAACCACGTTGGTGTAGTAGTTAAGAAGTTGACTATTAACCAAGAGGTCGCGGGTTCGATCCCCGCACTGTACAAACATCTGTGCATGAACATGTCTGTTTGTACTGGTCTGGATGTTATATGTATTTATTTAAGTTCATTAATTTGTAATACCACTGTTGATTCTGATATCTGTAACACAAGTACTTAAGCTACTTACCGCGGAGTCAGATCAATGTTTGTGATGTTGTTGTAGGTATATTGGTATATATATTTTTTTTAAAAAGCTATCGAGTATACAAAGTATTCAAATCTCGAAAAAAGGAGTGACTGCGATACAAAAGTTTTTGACGGTGAGGCCTTGTTTCAAGTGTCGGAAGTGGCAAGCACTATGCGAGGCAACGACCGCCTCGGTTGTCACTTTGGTGTTGGTGCAAGCCTGGCGACGTAAATGCTTCCTCAATTACAGTGTTATAAAATAGTGATCCTGAAAAATTATAATAGAATCAGAAAATGTACAAAGGTACAAAAATATGTCATAGTTACACAAAATTTTGTTTAACACTGTTTAATACATAATTTTCTCTTAACAAGATAGGTACTTATTACTGACAATCTAATCTCATCAGCCTATATACGTCCCACTGCTGGGCACAGGCCTCACCTCAATTAAGAGGTGGTCCAAGCCATACTCCACCACGCGGGCTCAGTGCGGATTGGTGGAGGGGTGTCTGTAAGGTAAGTGACCAACCTTACTGTCAGATGTTATTAAGCTGCCCGAGGGCCTCTGACCAGGCTTAACGACTAATATCTGTCAATATTAACCGGGACCAACAGCTTAACGTGCCTTCCGAAGCACGGAGATGCTGTAAATAGACGTCACTTAAATGGTCAGAATGGTCACCCATCCCAAACATGACCGCGCCGTAGGTTGCTTAACTTTTAGGTATCACTACCAAAGCGCTGCAACCACTGCGCCACAAGCACCTCGACAATCTAATGAATAGAGTTAAAAACAAATTCTACATTCATATCATGAGGAAGAGTGGTAGGTACTTTGAACCAACAACCTTTGAACCAACACAATCCTAACATTTATTGAGTCAACTAGCCACGCACGGTCTGAAACCTCTTTGTAACACCTAAAGACTTCCTCAATTACGCGTACCAACATAACGACGTGTGTAAGTGGTGCGTCGTATTGTTCACCGTGCGCAGGAGTTTGACAAACGGTGGAAAGACCTCCATGGAAATGTATGTTGCGTTTCCGGGTATTGTTTGTTATGTGTCCAAATCCCAGACTGCATAAAATTGTTTTAACAATCATATTTAAGTGTGTTGGATGTATTATATACTAGTGAACCCGGCAAACGCTGTCCTGCCCGCTGTTTTCACAATATATCAATATTTTCTCATCGTTTACACCTTTGCTGGACTTCTCGAGTTTTAGTGAGACTAAAGAACAGCAATTCATTTTTATATATAAAAAGCGATAGCCCCGCCTGAATTTTTTCATAGGAATGCGTCATTTTCCTGCGGTAAAAAGAAGCCTATATCCTTTAAAAAATCTCCATACCAAATTTCATGCAAATTGGTTCAGAAGGTTAGGCTTGATTGAGTAACAGACAGACAGACAGTTACTTTCGTATATTATTAGTATAATTAGTATATTAGTATGGATATCTGTATCATAAATAATGAATGACATAAAACTTAAAAAGCTTTAAATTATTTACAATAAAATTTTTGGTGACAATAGGTAGGTGATTCATTTTCGCAGTAGAGAAAATCAACGGTAGGAATCAAACTACCCAAACAATAACAAAGGCTGTTAAAAGCTACTAAATACTATTTTATAAAGTTGTTTCAACTTGAATGCTTATCTCAAAAACATTAAACAATTGGTATAACTTGTATAAGTGATTGTATTGCTTCCATAAGACAGTACCTAGTAGTTGTTGGCCGACCAGTTCCACTAATTCAGACATAATTGATCGAATTTTCCAGACAATTAGCTTAACTTCCTCAATAGATGACGTCGCGGGCCCAAGACGAAGGAGACAAAAAATCACAATGGTGGATCGGATTACAGGTATAAAGGGGATTACACACGGCCCATTGTGAGCCTGGAACCGCGGACAAGGATGTGCAGAAGGTTTTAGTAATGTATTGACTGCGTTTTAATAGATATTTTGATCGAGCGATTCTTCTAATATTAATTATTAATAGTTATTATTTAAAAATCTGGACCAGAAGCCCTACTCATTAATGTTTCGTTCGTATTTCTGGCATCATCCAAAAAATCGGACAACGACTAACAGACTACGGGACGGTGGCTGAAAATATTATTTTCCGTATTTTATCCCACTGAAAGATGAAATGGAAAAAGGTATCATCTTATAAGCCAATCTTAGACGTGTTTATATCACGACAGTGTAAGACTCCTTCTGCCATATTAGACTTGGTCTATTTCTGTTCTGTAGTCTCAGTTGAATTAATTATTGAATGATCCCTCTCTAATCGGCAGCCCTGCTTACGATGCGCACGCGCACAAAAGCGGCTTTGTTTTAGCGTCATCGTCTCGACGAGATGACGCGTGATTGTCTACGAGGGCTCTTGACGTCCAAGAGTTCTTGATAGGCTTAAACAATACTGGGCTAATTAGGGGGTTACTGTTGGTACAGTGGCGAAGTTTCTGCCTTACATTTGAGAGGTCCTGGGATCGAATCCCAGGTCGAGACAAAAATTGTGTCTGAGATTTTCTGTCATGAATTTCTCAGAAACAGCTCAGACTCGGGAAGTTGGCGGGTGTTACACCCCCGTGCCTCGGAGCGCACGTTAAGCTGTTGGTCCTGCGCCTGAACTCTCTCCGGTCAGATTGACGTCTCACCGAACTTTGAGGGTGAAGGAACAGTGAGTGAACCTGTGTATTGCGCTCACACTTGTGCACTATAACTATATATTTTTTCGGCGCAGTTAACTGATCTCTGAGCTTGGCCGCCATGGTCGGAATCGGCTTGGAGAACTATGAATATTTTAGGACTATTATTCATTTTATATCAGTGTGTACAAGTATTTTACGTTTGCCATTTTAAAAGCCATTGAAATAAAAAAAACGTTTACATTTAACTTTTGAGAGCACGCTTATTTAGTTTTCATTATACTTAATCTACTGCCAGCTAATCTTAACAAATAACTAGTTGACAGATTTCATATTAATTTATCTCAAACAAAAAGTGTAGTACAAAAAGTATTTTTTTTCTCAATCTTAATACCATCTTAACATCACAGACTGGCTTAATTGATATCGAAATATAAAAATCATACAAATAATTGTTGATTTATCCATGCATGCCTTTATCTAATTGCTGTGGTCTTGACTAATCGGTGAAACGAATATTAATATGTCAATTAAAGTTATGTTTACATGCAACATCGTGACACAATAGAGAAAGATGCCGAAAGCTCACTCTTTAATTTGTTATACGGATGAGATAACAGAGTATGATGTGAGAAAAAAATATTTCAAACTTTTCAAGTACTAAAGACAAGTTAAGAACAAGCACGAGGTCGACGACCATTCTGGTGTAATGGTCAAGAAGTTGACTATTAACCAAAAGGTCGCGGGTTCGATCCCCACACTGTACAAACATTTGTGTGCATGAACATGTTTGGGTGGTATATATATTTATTTCAGTTTATTTTTAATACCACTATTGATTCTGATATCTGTAACACAAATGCTTAAGCTTCTTACCACGGAGTCAGATCAATGTAAGTGATGTTGTTGTATATATATTTTATTTATTTACGAGTAAAAAAACAACTATCTACTAACTAAGTAGGGTCTTTCGCTAATACATGCATGGAAAATCTGTTTAAGTGTAATAAAACAAAGATGCAGTCTTTCCTTAGTCTCATAAGTTCGGTGACAAAATCATTCACCATGACTGGAGATATCACGTGCTGAGAGATACAACATACGATAGATACAACGGTCGATGTGGAAAACTGTGGGAAAACCCTTTGTTTAGCAGTGGACGACCTTTGGCTGATAATGATGAGAACAACATATTCACCAAATCTCTGTAACATGCTTTACTAAGTAACGACCCCACTGACTCTACCTAAACGACTTAATATGATCAAAGTTAACCTTCCGATAATTTGTATCAAGTTCCTTTAGTTTAATTGTGATTACCAAAAAGTTTGAAGTAATGACTCGAATTGTGACGGCCCCGATCGAACCTAACGAGGTGTGCCATGACTGAGGGCTTTTGCGCCCATGTGTTATTAATTTGATTACCATTATTGGTCGATGGTATTTTCGTTGGTGTTCTATTTGTCGATTGTCCGTGCCTGTGTTTGATATTCTGACGCGGGTTGTCCAATTAGTTACGTGCATCAGTCGTTAATATGGCCTTTCATTGATGGGTCTGTATAACTTGATATCAATTATTCAAACCAGAGTGTATTATGTGTAAGCGGCCATTACGAGATATTTAAGTACCTACTTAATTAAAATAAATGTATAATTGGTGATAAAAAATATCAATATTTTTCTCACATACATTTATTTAATATGTAATGTAGTGTAGTGTACTGATATAATTTCCAGAATAAAAATACTCGAACCTGATCAATTTGAGGAAAATCAGTCAAATTCTACAAAAGGTATGTCAATAAAGGTATAAATCACCAGAGTCCAATGAAACTAACTGTTAGTTAAGAAAATAATATAAAAAATGACTACTTTCAGTACTTATAATTAGGCTAAAGAATTCCAACATACCTACTTGGAAAAGAAACAAGGCTAGCACTAACACAATTTTTCGGGCGAGTGTAGGTGGTGCGTGCTGCAGAATCGTGCCGGGCTAATGCGCCATTAGCGCCAGCGAACTAATTTGCATTGTCAACGCGCTACAGTAATTAACTCTGCAAGATCTATCAACCATTTAATGCAAAACATGTTTAATTAACAAATTATAGATATATTTTTTTTTAGGAAACCATAAAATATTAAAAGTTCTTAAGACTGCCTCGTTGGTGTAGTGGCAAAAGTTTCTGCCTTACATCCGAGAGGTCCTGGGTTCGACTCCCAGGTCGAGCCAAATTTGTTTCTAAAATTTTCTGTCATGAATTTCTCAAAAACAGCTCGGAGTCAGGAAGTTGGAGTTGTTACACTCCTGTGCCTCGGAAAGCACGTTTAGCCGTTGGTCCTGCGCCTGATCTCTCTCCGGTCATACCGGATTGCCGTCTCACCGAACTTTGAGAATGATGGAACAGTGAGTGCATATGTATATTGCGCTCACACTTGTGCACTATAATATCTCCTGCGTAGTTGGCTGATCTCTGGTGAAATTGGCTGCCGTGGTCGAAATCAGCCAGGAGGACTATTATTAAAAGTATTCGTAAAGGTAACTTACATTGGTGGAGTAAAAAAACACGTTCTTGGTATTAAGTGGGCATTCCAACGACGACCAAATCCTTTATTGGCCGGCCATAATAAGCCAAATGGCTAATACCAGACGCTTATGCGTAAATATGTCGAATTCACGAGCGCCCCAGACAGCCCGTCTGCGGAACTTCGCGTGAGCCGTAATAAAGGGCGCTGCGGATTAACGCCGTAATATATTGCAGTGCACATGTCAAAACATCCGATAGAATTCCAATTACGGGCAGCGAGCTTTAGGGATTAGCCGCCACTTTATTGAATTGTGCAGCGCCAGAATAAGTTGCTCTAAGGGATTATGTACTACTTTTCTGGTAGAGAATCCACAAAAGGAGGCAAAACCACTGTCGGTACCAATTCAACAGCAAAAAACATCATTAGGTATTCTTAATTAATTCATTCGTTTGTTTTTTTGAAAACTTTATAACACAAGAAATGTACAAAGGGTGGCTTTATGCTAAAAGCATTTTCTGCCGGTCAACCTCAGAAAGCAATGGGTAATGGCAATTAATCTTAATTATCAGTCATGTTATTTGCGTAATCTTAGGGCAGTAAGGTGATGAAGTTCTAGCTTCCTTCATCATTACCTTACTGCTTTTATAAAACGTTAAACTTCGCTGACAAATAGATACTTGTCCAGCATATTTCTAGGGTAGGGCTCACAAGCAAGAAAAGATCAAAGCCCGTAGTCTCCTAACTTAATGCTCTTTAATACAATTTGGCTTAGAATGATCACATTGAAATATTATTTTTTAATCAATCAACGACATTTCTAAAACCAAGGGTCGCGGGTTCGATCCCCGCACAGTACAAGCATAAGGGTGCATAAACATGTATGTTTGTACTGGTCTGGGTGTTTTCCATGTATAATATGTATTTATTTTCAAAAAAAGTATTTAAATATGTTTATTCGTTGTCTAGTACCCATAACACAAGCCTCGCAGCTTACTTTGGGACTAGAGAATTGGTGTGATTGAAGTGAAATATTTATTTATTAAATCTAAACACAAAATTAATTTGCAACAAAATGAAAGGTCTACCTCCACTGGTCGACGTCTGCCGCGCATTCCTACAGGATTATCAGCTGCCGAGCGGTGCTACCCTCATATCGCGTTTGCTAATCGCTCCTTATCGACTCGAATTCCCGTCCAATATTAGATAGTACCCATTGTCAGCGGACCAAATACTTCGCTAAAGTTTCGCAATGGTTTTACATCGGAATTCAGGTGGACTTAATTAATTAACTTTGTGTCTTTATTGTATTAGTACTTGATACGAAAATAATGAGAGTTTGTATAAATAGGTAAATAATAAACAACAACATCACATAGTATGTGAATCAATGTATTACATTGATCTGACTCCGTGGTAAGTAGCTTAAGCACTTGTGTTACAGATACCAGAATCAAAAGTGGTATTCCAAATAAAATTAAATAAATACATATAACACCCAGACCAGTACAAATAGACATGTTCATGCACACAAATGTTTGTAAAGTGCGGGCATCGAACCCGCGGCCTCTTAGTTAATAGTCGACTTCTGGACCATTACACCAAAGTGGTCGTGTATAGAAATGAAAGATATTGTAAATATAAACAAATTGTCAAGAAAATATTTGCAATTGGACACCTCTATCTCTTGCTTCTGTTCCTTCACCCAGTTATCATAACTTTGTTAATAATTTTCTAAGAAAAAGGGGCTACTGCAAATACAGTATTCTCATTTTGCTACTGAATTCACAAACCATTTTTTGTCACAGTTGTTAAATAAACAACAACTCGGCATTGTTTTTTCTACATCTATCCAATTTCATCGAGCAGCGTTGCCGGATTGATACAATTATCTCGCTCCAATTTTTTTGAAGGCTACTTTGGAATCAGCAAGTCACTCGCATTAATATTGAATTTTGAACGGACGAGTAGAGCCTGTACAAACGGGCTGGTTCCGCGAACAGTGTCGGAACTTCGGAAACTTGACAATGACAGATCCAATTATGTGCTTCACGCCGTAATCCGTTGAAAATACAACTGTTTCGAGTGGCTGTTCCCGGAGAGAACATAATTTATTTCAATTATCGAACACAAATATGAAACGAATGACTTTTGATAAAACTGTTAAACTTAAAATGCGAATGTGATTCCTCTACAGTGACACCTTGTGACTACTTTTGATAATACATAGCAAGTATATAAACACTTAACGCTTCTTTTGTTACCCGATAATGTGTTGCGTTGTTTGTTTCATTTCTTCTTATAGACACCATCACAAAAAATACCAAAATGGGTTTAATGATTCATTGTTCTCATTTCGATTCACCACATTGTACCCATATCAATTTGACGACACTTTACTCAAAAAAAGGTGCTTTTGTGTATCAATTTGTTGCATCCGAACCTCGAAGCTTCGACAGTGCTTTTGTCACCTGGATCGCGTCGAAACGTCACAATAGGTTACAAAGCCGCGCGTCACAATGGGCCCGGTACGTTAAGTAAGAAGTGTCACAATATTGTGAATGGTTAATCAAGTGGGCGGCATTTGCCATTATGACAGTTCCACTGTCAAGAAAAAAAATGGGCGCGATCGACAAAGACGCCCGGCGCTCGACCGTCGCGCCTGAAAGGGTTAACACGCCTCTAGCTTTGTTAATGTGCCTACTATATGCTTACACATAATATTATACATACATTATTGTAATTACAGCAAAGGGTAGGGGTTAGCATCGATAGACTTCAATGTGAACGACCTACTAGGTTGGATGTTTCTGTACGGAGAATATCCATTTAGGTACATTGTAAGCGAAATCCGATCTGAAATTCAATGAAGTGATTTCTGCTCAATATTTCACAAGTTTGCGATAACTTAATTGAACTTGCTAGCGCTTTTAAGTAATTTAATTGAACTATCGGAAACGTTGCCTCATTCTGGGTTAATTTCAAAAGTAAACTTAGAATTGATCATTTTGTTAGTTAAAATCTAATTTATTAATTGGAAAGATCTTGGTTTAGTTCATTTGTCGGTGTATCGAGGGCTTACACACTCCTTGTTTCGTAATTAACAGAACTTCACATTTGAACTTTAAATTAGGGAAATAAGGATAAATTTCGCTTACAACATTCGATGGAGAGGTTTGTGCGTGCATTGGAATTAAAACTCTATTAAGTAGCTGTATAGTTATGTTTTGGCATGGAGTTGCGAATCAGTACTTCTAGTGATGGGGCGGCTAGTATTTTTTGCAAATAAACTGTCTGCTAATTAATTTAAATTAAAATCTCGTCGCTTCTGCCACAGCAGTTTCTTTCGCGGTAAAGGACGTTAGGAATGCCTTTAGCTTTTAATCGCTTTGGTTTTATTTGACTGAGTTATTTCTTAATTAACTTTACCCACAGATAAGTTACATTTCATGGAACGAAGGGGAAAACCTGGAAGCCTTGGAAACTACACAGCAATTCTTTTGAATTTGATGATTTAAGAGAAATAGTACGTACGTAAGTAGTAGGTACTTATGTAGGCGTTTGATATCTCTAATGATGATCACATAATACTTTTAGATTAATAACTTCCTTAGATTTGACTGACTTTGTTTCTTCTAACAACCGGACCAGTCATCGGTGAAATTCGTGTCAAATTAGTAAAAAAAAAATACATGTACACGTAATTGAACTAAATCCTTTACCCCGCGAGTACACATCACTACCGGGATAGGGGGGTCGAGCAGTGGTAATAGCAGGCAGTTAGGGCGCTTTGTAGGACGTGTGAAGTGAGCACTACTGCACGCGGCTCCGGACCTCCACCGCCAACCTTACTGGATCCGCCGCCCCCCGCGCGGGCATACGAAACACGACCAGCCGGGGGGGTAGAGAGCCTAATACCGCGGCTCAGAACCAAATGGTCACGTTTGAGAATAAGCTCATAGGAGACCAGTTCGCCGAGATCCCCCGCGCCTCCTGCGCAAGGCGAGCTTTCCAGGACATGTGAGGGATTATAGAGAATGAGAGGGGTCTGTTCTAAGTGGCCGGTGTGGTGTAACATGAGAGCCCGAGGCGAGCCGGCGGGCGAACTTGTTTACTGTTTTTGGAGCTGATGATGGTCTAATTTTGTTACTACCTGTAGCTTGGGATTTTGGCGGGTGTTGTCACGGCAAGTGAGGTTTGAAGGATGTGTCGAGTGTGTAAATAGAGTATGCATATGTTTGCTGTAGACTGCCTCGTTGGTGTAGTGGCAAAGTTTCTGCCTTACATCCGAGAGGTCCTGGTTTCGAATCCCAGGTCGAGCGAAAATTGTTTCTGAGATTTTCTGCCATGAATTTCTCAGCTCGGAGTCGGGAAGTTGGCGGTGTTACACCCCCGTACCTCGGAAAGCACGTTAAGCCGTTGGTCCTGCGCTTGATCTCTCACCGGGCATGTCGGATTGCCGTCTAACCGAACTTTGAGAGTGATGGAACAGTAAGTGTGTGTAACACCTGTGTATTGCGCTCACACTTGTGCACTATAAATCTCCTGCGTAGTTGGCTGATCTCTGTTGAGATTGGCCGCCGAGTTCGAAAGTGGCCAGGAGGACTATTTTGTTTGCTGTAGTAGGTAATACCATAACAACCATTGTTGAATGTTTAGTACCATTCCTGATTACAAGTTACTTCCTGGCTTAAGGTCGTATTTAAAAAAGGACATCTTTATAGTAAAAATCAACTCTCGACTGATTGTAACGCGCTAACAAAGAAAAACGCCCTTCCAAGAGTTGGAAACAGTCATATTCTCATTTTATTTGCCTAACATGCTTTGCAAAATTTCGTCGAAATTGATACTTTTCGAGGGAAGGCAGGTTACACACGTCTCGAGAAAACGATAAAAAAGGATTGGCATTTGATGTCGACGGACATACAGCGCGGCACAACCGTGACCAGGCGCAGCAGGGTCACAAGTTCCACATACATATTCATTTATTTCATTTAAGCTTTATTGCACAATAAAACTTTTTACAAAAGGTGGACTCAACGCCATAGGGCGGTGCTACAAAATAAATAAAAGAGAAAACACTTACTTACTTAATTCCTTGAAACGTGATTGATATACAATACTTAAAAACTAAATATTTGTTCGCAGCCGATATCTTCCTATTAGTTCTCAAGATGTGAGAGTAGTCAAATGACTTTAAATCAGTTGACCAATTCATTTCAAATAACGTTATCTTATTTTTTTAAATCAAGCCTTAAATCAATTGTTTGGGGAAAATCAAAATGCGCTAGTTGGACTTGCTATCAGAAAGGAAGAATTACTACCGGAAGAAATTAAAACACTTCAAGGGCCAATATTTAAGAGGAGATTGACCAACTGACTTTTGGACAATTTTTTTGTAAGTGGCGACAACATATTAATATTTGACGACCATTTGGTGCAGTGGTCTACATGTCGGACTTCTAAAACTAAGGGTCGCGGGTTCGATCCCGGCACAGTACAAGCGTATGTGTGCATGAACGTGTGTGTTTGTACTGTTCTGGGTGTTTTCTATGTATAATATGTATTTATTTACAAAAAAAGAAGTATTTAAGTATGTTTATCCGTTGTCTAGTATACCCATAACACAAGCCTCGTAGCTTAATTTGGGACTAGAGAATTGGTGTGATTGTTGTAAAATATTTATTGTGAAATATTTACTTATTATTTTATTTAATTCACAATACCTATTATAAATTCTACTAATGTAATTTAATTGACATCAATATATTTTTATTTTGTAATTGAATTTTTGCACGTCTGCGAGCAGACTGAACATACTACTTACTTTTAAATTTTATCTTTTTAACTGTGTTTATATGTGTGTATAAACGTTTGAGTTTGAGTTGAGAAGAGCATAAATAATTTCAGCATGTGAAAGTCATTGAAAAACTTGAATTTTCCAACGTAAACAAGTCATGAGAAGTCACTGTATCCACTTAGGTTATGGCGCTTGTCTACGGAGACAAGGATGTTCACAGGTTTTAGTTTAGGGTATAATGGCACAGGCGGCTCGCGACCGGCGACCGGCGACCTCGCGAGAGGATTATTCGATAATTAGCGAAGCGAACGATTTTTAGGTTGAAGGAGAGAAAGTTGTTTAAGTCAGTAAGATCTATCATAATAAACATTTAATCTATATTTTTGCAGTGCTATTAATTATCTAATGCAAAAATATTATCTCGTTTCAGTAGTTGGTAAAAATCTAATTAGGACTTAATTTCAAATTGATCCCTACAAACGAGTCCTAATATTGTTGTGATCAAGAAGAAATATGAACTGATATCTAACTCTTATGTCGGACTTAATACCAAATATGTAAATACATTGAAAATATCGCCTATTTTGTCCCTTCCCTCAACAAGCCACACAAACAAGAAGACTCAGTAGGTATATGCATAAAGGCGTTTCCACGAATGCCGCATTTGAAATAGAACCGGTTGGTTCTCTCACTAACATGATTCCTACTCGCATGTAAAGATATGTATAGTGATATTGTACAATGAAAAATGAATAACTTACCTTAAGGACTCGAACGCTACACATAAAGTATTTTAAATAAATAATAAATAAATAAATATCTCACAACAATCACACCAATTCTCTAGTCCCAAACTAAGCTACGAGGCTTGTGTTATGGGTACTAGACAACGGATAAACATACTTAAATACTTTTTTTTTGTAAATAAATACATATTATACATAGTAAACACCCGGACCAGTACAAACACACATGTTCATGCACACTTATGCTTGTACTGTGCGGGGATCGAACCCGCGACCCTTGGTTTAGAAGTCCGACCTGTGGACCACTGCACCAAACGGTCGTCGAATAACATGTTTTGATGCTGATCATGACGATTGGTCACTGTGTTTATAAAGTATTACACTTTTAATAAATATAAATAAAAATAACGTCGCCGCGTGCTACAGTAATCTTTTATTTGTTTTTATTTCATAAACACATTTATTTACAGAATAAATTCCAATACGATAAATTAATTACGATCATTTGCAGTCTAAAATAAATAATAATTAGACTTAGCTTAAACCTAACATAAAAGGGGAAATGAAATGCATCATACAGGGTGGCGAACATTATACGACAATTGAATTTTTGACATTTTTCGATTTTATCTTTTCCGTTACACAGGATACTTAACGAAACAAAATTGAATTTTTGCCTGTCACGCTTCCGCGACTAAACTACTGAACAGATTTGGATGTATTTTGGTACACATACAAAGACGTCACAATAGGCTTGTTTCCACTATGAAAGAAATATTCAAAAACTGATTTTCTCTAAAATAATTCATAATTTCAGATGCCTTTACACTAATATTTTTCTGCAGTTCGTATTATTTGATTTTTAATTGGAATTCAAATGATAATTAGTCACTCAGTCGGCATTGCACGCGGTGACGTCAAAGTGTGTTATTCCCATACAAGCTCTATGAAGAAAAGCGTTTTGACAGTTGATAAAAAGTACGTCAACGATTGGTGGTGTCAACTACCGTATCCTGAATGTGTATTAATTTTCATCGAAATCTGTTCTGTAGTTTGACGACCACTTTGGTGTAATGGTCAAGAAGTTGACTATTAACCAAGAGGTCGCGGGTTCGATCCCCACACTGTACAAATATTTGTGTGCATGAACATGTCTGTTTGAACTGTACTGGGTGTAATATGTATTTATTTAAGTTTATTTGTAGTGCCATTGTTGATTCTGATATTTGTAACACAAGTGCTGAAGCTATTTACCACGGAGTCAGATTCATGTATGTGAAGTTGTTGTATATTTATTTGTTGTTGTACTCGTATATTAAGTAAACTACTGTTTCAAGTGTCGATTGCACACACTATTGTACCTACCCAACCTACTCACACACGCCGCATTGTGTCAGACCCAGGGCGAGACCGAGAAGTTCCCCATTCGAGACTTAATTAAGAAATAGACGAAATCAATTAACAGATAATTGAATGCCAATGCGACCGCGTTCCATTTACTTAATTCATTACAAGAGTGTCTGCGCTGGATTGTAGACTTTATTGCCTGGTGTTAGCTAATCAATTAGCGCGGCGGCCGTGTCGGCAGGCCTCATTAAACGCCTCGGATTGCCTCACTTTTGCGCTTAATAAGAAAATAGCGAATTCATACGGAGAGCGGGCGATTTTTGTGCGCCGCGCGACACACAGATATCATTTAATTTGTGAATAATATTTTTTGTATGATGTCCTTTTTAGCAGTAGGCAGACTTAAAGTTTCTTGGGTTTCTTTGGGTTTGATCACATATTTTAGAAAATTGATTCAATATTGTTTTGCCAATGAATGTCACAGAATAAGTATGTACTAAGTAGCTATTTATATTATTACTAGACGACACTGCGTTGAGATGTTGTCCTGCTGTATTTAAAAAAAAGTGACTTGCTAAGATTCCTGTTTTATCCCAAGGGAGCATATAATCGGGAAAAAAGTATCCTATCACTAAAGTCAGCTATTACCTTGTCTGTATACCAAATTTCATAAAAACCCGTTCAGTGGTTTGATTGTTATTGTCGGACACACATCTCAACATCCAAACAAACAAACTTTTACACATCTATCTATTTTATTTCACATCTATAAACAGGGTGTCCAGGAATAAATGGACAACCCTTTAACTGTGGATAGCTTGACCGATGCCCTACAGGCAATAAAAATGAACTTAGAAAAAGTGTCACTGTTTTCAAAATATCGTACAAAAACCAGTACATTATATCTGCACCTGTAAATAACAAAATATTTTAAAACATTAGTCGTATTCAAAAATTTTGGCATTTTCTTTTTTCCTTCTATCTTTGAGCACCTACGGTGTAAAAAAATGTATCTCAACATGCAAATAATTTAAAAAAGTTAAATTCTTTAAAAAAATGTCACTTTTACTAAGGACATATTTTTTTTTACCAATAGAGCATAGGTCGAGCTACCCGCAGTCATAGGGTTGCCAATATATTCCTACACATCCTAAATAAAAATTAAGCGCATAGGTAACTCCAGAACGCCTGGACCAATTTGGCCAATTTTTTTAAAATATTATTCCTCAAAGTAAGAGGATGTTCTTACGAAGATAAAATTAAAAATAAAACAACGGGCAAGACAACATCTGCGGGTTCCGCTAGTGTATATGAAATATTAGTGTGATTAAATAAAAAGTAGACCAGGTACGTATGTAAGTATGTGGGTATTTTAAGTCTTGAACTACAGAATTAATTTTTGTGCAACCTTACATATTCTTTGAAACTTAATTTGCACTTTTTAACAAACTTTTATCTTCTCCTTCGGGGAGGAAAATATTTAGTTATGTTGAAATAGCTGGTGCCGTGTGTACGGCGGCCTCGGCGGTTGTGGCGGCGACGCGGGCGCCGAGTTAATTAACAATGAGGTGCCCGAGGCCCTTCCGACCCTCATCTGACGCCTCCGATGCCGGTGCGACACGACTTCGAAACGACACGACTGACGTAGAGAAGACACGACGTGTCTTAAACACGACCTATTTTTTATCCGTCTTACTCTAATTTTATGTGACACTACCATAACCATTCATCATGCATCCAGAACTACCTACTTCTATTTTGGTCACTGGTTGAATTAGGATTTAATGAGCAAATTAGGTCCAAGGTGTTAGGGTGCACTTGAGGTGATCAGACAAGTCTGAATTGTGCTGTTTTTGCAGAAACTTATTTATTTACAGCTTCGGAAGATTGCTTTATTTAGTTTCGATTATCGTTTGATACAAAAAAATACTACTTACTCATAAGAAGTTATGTAGAAAGAAGGAATAACCGTAGGTTTCGAAAAAAAATAGTCTTTATGATCTCACGACCGTTCGACGATCCGACCCGGTGGCAGCCTCCTCGCCTGCGTTTATTACACAATGCCGCCCGCGAGAAGCTTTCGCATTCTAAAGAAATTAAAAAGCATTTTCCTCGCCGTTTAATGTTATGATAGACGCTGCAGTTCTCAAATTAACTTTCCTTTCGCGTCTTTAGAAAGATATCAGTGGAATACGAACTTTTTTAATTTTAGACTGCGCGGAAGTACAGTTTTCTGAAGCTTAAATTGGTACCTTACGCTTCTGAAAACTACTCATTTTTACAACAAAACCAAATTAAGGAAAAGGCTTGAGCCAAATAAGACCTTATTTTTTTGGTCTGTTAATGTAAACCTTTAATGTTGATTATGTTCCATGTGGTATTACATAAGCATGACCTCACATTTAATCAAGATGATTAAATGTGATCCGCCAAGGTATCGCGCGCTCGCGCTTATTATACAGCCGCATTGTCCGCGTAAATGCTAATTCCAAACGTTTACGCTCTCCCAGAATACCCCCCTCGAGCGCCATTCTAATACACTTTTTCGAGAACAACGGTCGGTGGAAGAAAATTAAGCCATCTCAGGGTAAAAAGTCCAAAAGTGGAGTGGGTGGGGAGGCCGGTATAGATTTTTCGGGGTGCGTTTTGGCGCGGGCTGCGAAAACAAGTGTTTAGGCGACCCGGCGACCTTCGGGAATATTTTATGCGATACTTTGGCCTTTGTGAGGAGGTTTTCGATTTAATTGCATTAGAAAAAAGTTTTGATGTTTAGTAGGTTGGTGGTTGGGGTATGGAACTTATCAAAAGGTGATTTATAGAAATATGGGTAAGAGCAGAAATAGAAATATTTATTTGCGTAAATAGGGTACAATTAACATTTGATTTGATGGTCATCTTACTTGATTGCTGTTTGACACGGCTAAATAGGCTTGAGCACTATGCTCAAGTCTATTTAGCCGTGTCAAACAGCATAAAAATTTATAAAAATTATCCAATATTAATTAATTTAAATGTCAATTTTGATAAAAGTCAAATAAAATGTCAGTACCTACTTAGTACTTCAATGTACTAATGTAAGCAAAGCTCTTATAAACTAAAGCCTTAAGGCTGTTGCTTTAGCTTCTGGTAATTGTAAAACTTATCTACGAGTCATATTGTAAAACTAATTTAAAATGTTTTCGAATGCAACTTTATGCGCCTTTCCTTGCTCTTTACCCCTCAAATACATGCACATAAACTCTTACTTAAACACACATACACACCAACACACATCAAATTACTTTCATCAAAAATAAGGCTTTAGCGATGACACAAATTATTTTTTACGAGGCAGTCAAGTCACTCATTCGTCAAACAAAAATACCGGAGAACAAAGCCTCCGGAACACACATATCAGCGCCGAGTTAATAAAATCACCATAAAATGGCGATTCCGCGACTCATCGCGCGATTCCTCGATGCCTCGAGCGCATTATCATAATCGCCACATAGATGAGCGAGACGGCTGTGTTAGGTAGAGTCAGTTATATGGGTCATTCGGCTAAATGCTATTTAGGAATAAGGAAAGGAGATATAATTTGTTATGAAATTCAAAACAGCTCTATCTGCGTATACTCTTTCAATTTCAAACATCTCTATATTTCTCAAAATGGATTTTGATTCCATTTATGATACTTGTCTACGTAAATCTGTATGTGGAAGTAAAATGTGTACTCAATCATACAGGATTATATCTTTCAAAAAAATTTATAGTCTAATGATTCAGGACTGTTATTATGATAAGTGATGTAGATTTATTCAATTTGATAGGTATACTTCATTAGAGCACATGTCTTCTAAAGCTCACTAAGACAATGGCTACTAGAAAATGCATTTTCCTCTGTAAAGGAATTACGGAGACATAATAGTAAAAAATTATGATGTTAAGGTCCCACTGATATTTTAAAATTATATTTAATTATTAGTTTTAAGATATTATTTGCATGCTGTAGTTGTACGGCTAAATGAATATTAAGTGACTTTAATTAAAATTATTTTTTCATTTTTGTCAAAAATTATCAAAAATATGTAGAGACGCAACATTACAGCGCACGTTTTCTTCTCGCAGTGGAATGGAACAGTTCCGGCCCCACGGGGCCCTCCCGTGAGGTCGCACGGAATTCCTCTAAACATAAATAAGTCTCCGCTCCGCGAATTTCTTTAACATTTCCATACAAAAGTGTGAACTGAGCACTTTCGAAAGTGAAACCCGCGGGAAATCTCGCCGGGTCGAGTGTCCTCTATTATTGTTCCCGTACGCACACCCAAATGGACCTTAGCATTTAATCATAAAGCTTAAAATCTAACTACGAGCCATAGTTGCGTTTTCAGGCTAATTAGACAGGGAGACGTCTGGATTTGCCAAATGAATTTAAAACCTAAACCAGAGTGCTAGGAGCGCGAATGCGGTTTGTTCATTAAAAATGTGTTTGTTCCCGCATAACTAGAGAGATCTGGGCTGAGGCGCAGTTCATGTACAAAAAAATTACATTATTTTGTCTGTTTTTTGCTATTTTTTTTACTTAGGTAGTAGATACGCTAAAAGGATTTCATCACGGATCTGGTAAAATTATAAATTAAGTCGTTATATTTTTAAAGGAAACAACGTCACAATATCAGCTAGGTAACCTATAATGTGAACAGTTAAATCAAATCAAAAAAAAATTGTTACCAAATCTTCTATAGTTGTAAATTAATAAAGCTGTCGAAGTAATAATGCTCTTTTTTAATTGCATATAATTAAGCCCAGATCACACAATAGATTTCCTAAACACTACTAACGTCTAGTGGTTTCAATCTTCTCACAGTTCACTCTATCACATTCTTGATTTTTTTTATCTCAATTTTAATCACGGCGAATTAAAAAAGCCGCAGCCGCAGCCGGGTGTGCGCGCCTAGTGGTGTGAAACTAGCTATTAGCGCGCGGCTTTGTGCGGAGGTGTCGGCCCGCGAGTGCTCCACACACCCATACACACACACACAGCCTCATACACACCCCGCGTATGTGCTGAAACACACTATGCCGAAGGCTCGCGAGCGCAACCGAAGATCGGATGTAAATTCGGAGTACGCTTGAAATGCTATTTAAATTACTAACGACGCCGATTATGTCGTAATGCTAAAATTATCGTTTATCTTCGGCTAAGCACTTATGTAAGGCACGAATTATTTCTGCCGCATAAGTCCAATGCGGCACTTTAATCATAATCATAATCAATCATTTATTTGCCAGAACAAACAAAAGTATGCAAGTTACACACTGCAGATCGTAAAAATAGGTAGTAGCTGTATTCAGATGTTATTATCTTAATTCATAGCAGCGTAAAGTCAGGCACGGAACTCGCTCGCTTACCTATGGCGTGGTGTGTTTCGACCCTATGTTACGTGTGTAGCCCGCCACTACCCACCCTCGCTGTTTTCTTATCAACGCCATCAAGATGCCTGTTTTCAAACTTAAGTTTGGCTTTTGTTTCCGTGCAGATATGAGCTTTGAGCTTTTGCGTTGTAAATGTGTGTGGGATAGAAGCTACGATTGATTCTTACTAGCTCTTTGTCTAGTTATTCTTCAAAAAAATTCTGCTTAGGTTGGTAGAACCGTTGAGAAATGAGATCTTGGAATAAGGCAAGTGTTAGTCCGTAAAACTACTCATACTTAATTGTTATTTTTATTAAAGTATTTTTATACCTTCGGCATCAGTTGTTCTATTTTAACGCTACTCGCCACATTCTTTACCTTGTTTTAAACCTTCTTAATATATGCCCTGTAGCACGAACAACTATCGTAACGTATTCGTAGCGTTGACCTATCGTTAACTTGTCAATTTGTACGGGTAAACTGTCAGTTTATGACGTTTGAACGACACGAATACGTTACGAAAATGTTCGTGCCCACCCCGTGGTCACATAGTGCATATTTCACTTCTAGTTTATGAATTCGATGGCTGGTTCCAAAAATAAATGACCATGTCCACTTCATAAACCAAGAAGAAGTTTATAAGATCAAGAAGTTGAACACAAAATGCTTTTGCCCACAGATATAGATAGAGGTGGTCGCATTTTCGTTGAGGGTAGATGTAAGTGAGTTGTGTGTCGGCAGCGGCCGTAACGCCGGGCTGCAGCGCATTCGCACCGCGGCTCCCCGCGCGGCGGCGCAAATTGCAACGCGCCGCAAGTATCAAACTGATGCAATCTGATGAAAATCGCTAGTCGACTCATCTAGGCTTGGTCTCAGGGCCGAAACAAAAGCCACAAAGACCCAGAATAGACTAGATGACACCAACAATCGTTGACAACTCTTTATTATCTGTCAAAACGGTCTGCCTCCATAGATTTTGTATCGGAATATGAAAACGTGACGTCACGATTGTGTATCAGATATCGGAGTTAATTGACCAAATATTTATTGAATTTTTGTGTTTAAAAATTGGTTTCTACTGCTTTTTTGGAATTATGCTGGTTGTGTTAACTTCCTAAGGGTTATGTTTTTCAAACGCCATGATCTTGAAAATATTTAAGATAGGCGTCATCATGCCTATTGTTGGGCTAAAATATATTTCATACCTTTTGGATATCGATGTCGACTGTCTAATTGATGAAGCTTGAAGCTTTTTGTTCAAGAACTGCTTAGGATACAGTGGATATAGAGTACTCTACTAAAGAGACACAATATTATTCCCTGTGTACAGAAATCTTAATAATGGTAAATAAGGTAGACCTTAGAATAAATACATTGGCAAATGAACTACCATATAAATACAAAAAGGTGGTAGCTAGCTGATTGAAGCAGTTTAACCGGTTACTTTAAGGATTTAAGTTCTTCGAAATGTTTAGGGATTGTTGCTGACGCCAGGAAAGCAATTGAACACGAAGCTTTCGAAAGACTGATAAGGTAAAGCACTCTGGGTCCCATTTAGCCTATGATTTATTTAATTTTCAAGTCATAGTTACGTAACTCACACGACAGCCTTCAAGTAAATAAAATATAGTGATCCGCTTTAAAATTACTATTTGGACCACATCGTCTAAAACTGGTTCTTGCATGGGGTTGCTGGTACGTGCATAGTTTTACTCAACCCTTCGTATTCGCGAGGAAATAAGACCCAAATCAGCGCAGCAATTTTATTCCTGAGTCTTACCTACTAGAATTATAACTTACCAAAACCGTATCTATGTAGGTTTTTGGGTACAGCATTTTATAAAATATGATTCGTAATAAGCAGCAAAGATAACAGTAAACAGTGCCTATATGCGATTGGGAATAAATAATACCCACAACTCTTTCGGATAATGCTGTCAGACAATCACAGAAAGTTTCGTTGTATAACTACAAAATTTTCTAGTAAACTCTAAATTAGCTTAGCACTAGTGTTCGTTAGATCGATCGGAGTTTGTGTGATAGACAAAACATTGTCTGCGATGTAGCAATGCTTTCGTCGTTCCCGTAGCAAACATTACTTTAACCGAGATTTTCTACTATAGTGGAACCCTTTGCAGAGGCCGTTAACTGCTAATGTTGTCCGATTCTCTCCGCATTCCAGAGAAAATCGATGCTGACCCACATTGCTATGAAGTTTAAAGGCATTACGAGCAGAAACAACAGTGTTTATTTAACGATGATCATGATCGATATGGCAGACCTCGCAGTATTGTGGCCGAGGGCGGCCCCATTAAAACATGATCAACAGTGTCAATATTCATAAAAGTAATTTTCTGATTTTTATATCGTGTAAGGGGTTATTTACAGAATGCTAGTTGGTATTTGCTGTTTTATTTTACAATGTAACCAGGCGTTACTTTGTAGGTAACTTTACATGGTCAATTATTTGAATAATGTAGGTATCTATTTACGGGCGAATCCGTTTCTAGTGAAAAATGTGATTCTTTCTTTGTTAAACTAGGTATTTAACACTTGAGGAAATTTGGGGTAAACATCTGCCGAGCCAACAACAATTGCAATGGCTAATGAGATGTTAGTTTGTTTTTACATAATGAACTGAGAAAGCAGCAAATCTAAAAAAATTACATCTAATATATAAAATTCTCGTGTCACAGTTTTCGTTGCCATACTCTTCCGAAACGTGTGAGCATATTGAGTAAGGCCTGAGAATAGGCCAACATCTATTTTTCATACCTCTAAGTGATGAAAAAAAATTAAATGGCAAAACAACGGTTGCCGGGTCAGCTAGTTTAGGTATAAAGTACACGTAAGGAAGATGAATAAAATAAGGCACCAATTTCAATGTTTTTGTGCACGCATGTATTGGAATATAATTAAGTTTTTATCGAATATTGTATGTAAGCAAATTATTCATTAATTGTATTCTGTGTTGTGTGTATTATAAATAAAATATAATTTAAATACCATTGTCAACAGGTCTGAATTTGGACGTGTTTGAGATGTAAACAAACACTAATTGCGAACAATCAGATAGCACAATCGCCCGAAAACCGTATTGTTTCTACTGACCACTGCGCGAGAGCTCGTTTTAATTCATCCATTGAGGCAGAACTCTTTATCTGCCCTTTTGTTCCTCACAAAGGACCATTTGAGTAGGTGTGAGCGTGTTCTTGTCCTTTATCTGAGACAAAAGACGGTGGTGCCGTCTTTTTGGATCTTTTGAGCGAGGTGTCGCGGGCTGATGTGTTGTGCTCTCTATAGATTAGGCAGATATGGAAATGTGAGAACGGTCTGAGGTCAATAGGCTAGTTCAGGTAGGAGTTTCTGATATTTGTAAATCATAACAATAGGCTTGTTTCCACTATGAAAGAAATATTCAAAAACTGATTTTCTTTAAAATAATTCATAATTTCAGATGCCTTTACACTAATATTTTTCTGCAGTTCGTATTATTTGATTTTTAATTGGAATTCAAATGATAATTAGTCACTCAGTCGGCATTGCACGCGATGACGTCAAAGTGTGTTATTCCCATACAAACTCTATGAAGAAAAGCGTTTTGACAGTTGATAAAAAGTACGTCCTGTATTATTTTTGAAGCAAATACTAGACATTTTAGTATCAAATAATTTTTGAAGAATGAGATAATCGACAAGAAATAAACATTTCATAAAAAATAAAAACTTATTTGCTGCCGAAAATTGTAGCTCATAGTTAAGAAATGTTATATCTTTATTATTTGTATTGTTAATAACTTAGTACATTTATAAAATTAAAGTGGAAGATATTTAACATACAGAAATAAATAAATAAAGCAAACTTTGAACATTAAAATTGAGTTTACAGATATTATCTATAACAAATTATGAGGAACAGCCATTTCTTACCATTTCATTCTTATCACAAGGAAAGTTTAATTATTCTTATTTATATAGGTCCTTGTCGAATCTTCTGCCCAGTTATTATTCTGTTTACAGCCGTTCCAAATTATATTTTGCTAACAACTACTGGTATTTGTAAAATATGCTGATAACTTTAATTATGACTACATAACATGTGATAATAACAATTATAGAACAGACTCAACGTCTAGGGAAGACCCCAAAATACAAGGAACGTATCTTCCTTATCTTATAAGAAAATTTAAAAGTTTAAATGGAAAAATTAAATTAGACTCGATTCCACAACATTAAGACTGTGAAAAAAAATTTGGAACTTTAACGCAGGTCTAAAAACAAAGAAGATTTTGTCATCACAGCTAAGGTAGATTTATTTCACGGACTTTTAAATACTGCTAAACTGAACGGTTTAAGTGAAAAATAAGGCCAACTTGAGAAATAATTGTTATTTGCGGTTATGTCTCTTGCACCAAAAACGATGGCTTGCTAATAATAATTGTAATATCGCAGCAATATGCCTATTGTCTCGCGCCGGCTGCGCGCCGCCATTATTTTAGCTCCATGGCACAGGGCACAGACACTACACATCTGGCCGCTTAGATCTGCATGCACATTGGAGGGCTGTAGGTGCTTAATTTTTAATTTTATGGGTATCTGGTATGAACTTATGAAAAACCATGTAAACGGATAACAAGGAAAAACTCAATTAATGAAGTTTGTCATTTTTAGGATACTTTTTAACTGACTAGCGGTCAGAACGCTATTCCGTCCGGACGTCCGCGTAAATGAAAATTTTCATACTACACTAACTTGGTTAATAAATTAGATAAAATATAATGAGACCTGAATATACAGCACTAATGTACAACGAGGCTTTTCATTGGTAAAATATTTTTACAATCGGTTCAGTAACTTATGAAACAGTTACTCCCTAAACATAATTATAAAACTAAGTACCTACTCTAACGTTGCTACTTCATAATTATGTAAGTATGTATAAATGAAGATCAAAGCTTATGAAATTGATTCAGTAGCAGAAAGAAAAAAATTTTTTTTTGAATTTAGAATAATTTTTACTGAAATTGTTAATTTTTGTTTATTTTACCCTATTGTATTTGCATGCTCACAATTTTGGCAACACATGTGCATTGTATTTATTGTAACATCCATATAACTATCATGTTCTTACGCAAATAAATAATTATGAAAGCCATGAAAATTATTGACGGACACAATCGCTAAATTATACTTAGGTATGAGACCATTTTCTTAAAGTTTGTGATTTTTAAAACTAACTAGAATTATAAAAGATTTGGTATAAAAGCCAGTTTTAACACGCTTTTATTCTATTTAAAACATCAGAAGAATGGTATACATTTGTTTTCAGAATTCTTGTAAGAATTAAACTATGTAAAAATAAAGTATTTCAGGTTGGGCAATAATGATGATGATGATGATTTGAGGCTGAAACATATTTCGTTTCAATTGTGATTTGAAATAGGGTTTTTGTAAGTTGCTGGCTTTCAATATAACAACTCCAAAAATAGAGAGTCAGGTTTTAGGTTTTATTTTTTACATATCTGAAATAAAGGTGCTATTTTTCAATAGGTAAGTTAGTATTTCTGCTGACAACTACTGTAACTTAACTGTAACTTTACCAGATATTTTAATTACAACGCATTTATATCTGCTTTCTAACAGTCTTGTAGATTTTTTATTACAACCATTCGATAGAATGAACAGTCTTTCAATATTTACCGACAAGCTGTTAGCTCTTTGAGTACTTCCAGCCGATTCAAGTGCAGGCTTGCGAAGATAAAGCGCAGCCTCTCAATAAGTTGATGAATCTTGTAACCGGAGCCGCGTGCAGATTATAGTTAATTACGCGACAAAGGCCTAATTATAAACCGCACAAAGCGCGTCAGCTCCCGCGCCGCGCCGCGTATGGCTGCCTTTACAACGCCGGTAAGTGCTAAATCGTTTATTTTTCATTTAAAGGTTTAGTATAGAAGTAATTTAGTTAAGTTCGGTCTTAAAACAGAGTAGGAACCACCAGAACTTCGCTTAACTGCGTAGAAGCCTGTTTGTTTCTTAGCAAACTAATAAGTTCGCGAAGCTCTTCATTATTTTTTACACCTGACTTGTCAATTGTTAACCAAGGGTATATTATTTTTAATGTACGATTTAAAGCACCAAATTACAGGAAGATTACACGTGGTACACTTCCTCTAATTTTCAACGATACAACAAAATCTCATTGATGAGACCAATAAAATTCTGTAGCTATATTCTGCCATAAATAACAAGGACTTAGAGCGAGACTTCCGAAGTGGTTAGACAGTGTGTCAATGATCTTTCTTCAGAAACATCTGTCTGTAGTCGATCCTAAGGGCTAGTACTCACCAGAGGGGTGATGCAGCAGCGGCGGGCCGGGCAGGAACGCGGCCGCCACCGCCGCCTGCGCGTTGAACGCCGCCGCGTACGCCACGCGCGACGCCATCGACGCTGGCAGGGGGAACTGCGGCGTGTAAGGCGATCTAGGCTCTCTACTCTCTGACAAATTCAAAACTCTATCTCCATCTCGACTCTCGAAATATCTCTCCCTTGACTCTCTGTTGTCGGATAATCCCAACAGTTCTTGGATAGCGAACGGGGAACGTTGCGGCGCTCGGGGCGCGCTCGCGTTCGCGCTCATCGCTTGCATCTTGCGTTCGCTCGTCTGCTCTAAGCTTTACTTTTCATTACACCTGCTTCTCTGTGTTGAATGTCATATTCTTAAGTAACTGCAATCTGTTTCACAACTTAATTTAGGTCGATCGGTATCAGTTCTTAATTAAAATCACTTGCTTAGTTCTGATCTATTAAAATAACACTTATATTTTCTAAATTATTTTTAATAAAAAATTAGACCGCTAAGTACTAGGCCCAGTTCGGAAAAAGCGCTATATTTCGGAAAGAGTTTTTTCCAAAACGTTAGAAAATTGCGAATAATCGTCTGATTGTGGTCCGCGATTGCGAAACGAGCACTCGCCGCGGCGTCCGGAGCGCTTGTGGCCGCGGCGCCGCCCGGCGAGCTGTAAAAACGAGAAACCCCCCTCGAGAGAGCCCGCCCGAGCCTTCACGACCGAACTGGCGTACTTCGCCACCCCTCGCGTACTACGCTCGACCTTTCGCTTCTGAAGCGCTTTCCGAACCTCCGTTACCAACAGGTCGTAAGCGGAGCGAGCGCGGGGGTCGTTACGCCCTTCTGCGCGGCGGCGGCGCCCCCCCAGGCGCGCGGGCGGGGCCTGCTAATAGCCAATACGGATATTTTGTTACCGCACTCTATTGGCCAGATTTCTTCTCGACGGACACGCCTACTCAGCGCTCAGTGATGGGGTTAGACTCGGAACTCGCCCGCGTGCGCGCCGCGGCGGTTGATTTAATTTTGATTAATTGTAAGAAATGAATAGATCTGCGGCGGGTGCGCGGGCGGCGGGCGGGAGGGGTGCAGTACTGCGGGCAGGTGGATTGGCGCGTAATTTCTCACTCAGTGCACTCCACGTTTATTATGTTTAGGCGTCTCGATGGCTTCCTTCGCCACGCATAATGCCCCATTATCAGGAGTACGGCCTACCTGTAATTCAACCTGGAGCGCACTTCAAAAACGAAAACTGAAGGATCGGATGTCGGAAGATGGCGCTCTCATAATGAGATGGACTTGAGTACACACAATAAATATAGAATTACATCCAAACACTAGGGAAATATTTCATTTCTAATCTCGTTGTGGTTTCTTGAGTTAAAATAAGTTATATTATAATAGGTATTTAATATTTTTTATTATTAAAAACTACAGAATTAATAAAAAAAGTATTTTTTTATAATAATGACTAACATTATCAAACTAAGCAGATAATACAGTATACATAGGATTCCGTTATAAAAAAGCACGACGTTTTCTTAAAGCTATCTCTTATCTGACTTTTTTTCCCACTGAATAAACAGAAAGAGAAAATTAAACAGGTAACTGCTGTTGTTGATTCATTTCTGAATATTTAAAAACAATTCTCATTTTCAACTTCATATTTCACTTAAATCACAATACAAGTACTTAGCTAGTGCAGAATACGCTTAAAATATATAATATAATGATATGACATTGTCGTTAAGCGTAATCACCAAATAAATATGCCTATTATCTTTTTACTTATTTTATAAAATTTTGTGATGTGCTTAATATAAATCCAATCGTAGAATAAAAAAGTTATTTTAATACAAGGAAAAAAAAGTTACATTATAAAATAACGAAATAACTTTAAATTCTATATTTTATTAGTACTATAAGGTAGTTTACCTTACCTAATGAGCACTTACTCCACAAATTACTTAAATAGTTATAATGTACCTATTCAATGTATTGAAAAATGCGTCTCAGTGAAAAATAGCATTTAAAATAAGTTTTTTCAGTACCTAATATGTAAGTTATATAAAATTAATATTTGGTGCAACATTTACACAAATAGATAGGTAGGTACTTACAATGAGAAACCAATATTTTCATTTAAAAATTCAGGTGCAGTGCTTAACAAATGTAGTTTAAAGTAGAGTATCATTTAAATGGATATGCCATTAATATTATTATTATCAAAAGGGACGACTTGAATATAACATCTTCTTCTTCTCTATATATATAAAATTCTCGTGTCATAATGTTTGTTCCCTTACTCCTCCGAAACGACTTGACCGATTCTCATTAAATTTTGTGAGCATATTGAGTAGGTCTGAGAATCGGCCAACATCTATTTTTCATACCCCTTAGTGATAAGGGTTGTCCACCCTTAACATTTATATGGCAAAACAACGTTTGCCGGGATAGCTAGTAAATTTATAAGAATGCGCATCACCGGAAAATAGCTAAATAGATTTAATCGAAAACTTTACCAATCTGTCAAGAAAATCCCGGCCAGTTTATATGCTAATGTTTATTTTGGAGATCTGAATATTTGACGTGGATCTCCGGCAGCCTAACTTAAAAGTAAGAGTTATGAATATGACGCTATAGAAAAAATGGTCCCACGTCTAGCGCTTTTCGTCTCCATGACTAAAGTCAAGATCTAGAGTAACAACAGTTAGAAGTATGAGTACATAGCGCCGTATGAAAATTTGCTTAACGTAACAAGCAATTTCTGAATAATATAACAAAAATTAAGATCTGATGTAGACCTCAAGCAGCCCTCCTTAATTGTAAGGGGTACAAATATGCCCCTAAGGAAAAGTGCTAAATAGTTCAGCGTGACGAGAACTTTTTTCCCCATAAAAAATGAAGATTTTAAGTAACTGACTTACCCTAGCAGCACAGCATTAACTGTAAGAAGTATGAATATCGAACCTAAGGAAAATTTCTTCAACTTAAAGCGGGCAACTTCTGTTCCTATCACAAAAATTTAGATGTGTAATTCATGACATCATGTGGAACGCTTATAGTCAAGCGAAACCATATGAGATAAACGTAACGGCTTAGATAAAAAAAAACAGCGTAACAAGAAATTCCTGTTGATGGATGCGAACGAAGTCATGGGCATCTGCTAGTGACTTAAATAAAAACTTCATTCTGAAATTAAACATTTCGTCAATTGTTCATACTTTGACAAATAATAAATTGTGAATTGCAGTGGGTACAATGGCTTACATCAGAGACACGAAACTAAGTAATTGTTAAGTTAACGAAGTTGATAAATTTAATCTTAGTCCTTTTCGTCTTATTTAGAATATAATAAAATTTATATTTAATGGCACTAAACACATACAAAAAACATCACACAGTTTACATCTAATAAGTATATAATAATTGCATATACCTAGGTATTAAAAGCGTTATATGGTTTAATTTATTATAACAACACTTATTTGTATCCACAGCTAATAAAAATTTGAATTTGGATTTAAATACATGCAATTTTTACATTAAGAATCGTAGATTAAGAACGTAGGTACCTACCTATATTTGTTGTGAACTTGGGAGCTAACCATACCGTTAGTGATAGTGTTAGTGGTTCTATCATCCTATGAAGCTAAAATCGGGCTAATATGTTTGACGAAAACTCACTCTAATCACAACCTTATGTACCTTGTTGTAAATCGGACATTAAAAAAACTTAATAAAGTCAAAATAAGGTTAATGAAAAAAGGGAACGTGAATTTTACACACAAGTTTGTGACTAATTAATGTACGATTTCCCCCCTAAAGCCATGTAAAGTTTGTCATTTTACGGAAAATTGCTGTTTTACTAAGGGTTTATTAATCTGTACTTGTTTATTAGTTTATATTTTTATAATATGCGCTACGAAAATCTAATTTTTTATGACCGTTTTGAGCACAAGCAAAAAACTCGTACTATGACGATAGACAGACACGAAGCTTAGAAAAGGCCGCCACCGTGTGAACGTGTCACGGCGAAACAAAGACGAGTGACAAAGCCGATCACAACACGCAGACAGCCGACGCCGGACACTCGGTAACGCGATGCGCGCGCGCAGGGGGCGTGGGAAGCGGACGAAGCCGGACGAACACTGACACTGAAATAAGAAAAAGGCGGGTAGGCGGGGCTCAGGGGTTTTGAAAATAAAATAGTTTTGAAATTAAGTCATTTCTGGATAAAATTACGCTACAATACTATAAATGTGAAAATTTCTCTGTTTGCATGTTTGTCAGTCAATCACGCTAAAACTACTGAATAGGCTTTGAAGAAATTGGTTTACAGACAGGGTATGAGCTGACTTGGGTGATAAAATATGTTTTACCCCGATGAAATGCTCCCTTGGGATGAAACAGGAATCTTGGCAAGTCACTTTTTTCTCCAAAAACAACGGGCAAGATAAAAATAAACAATAAAAACAAATTATAGTATAATGGGCATACAATTCAATAATAGCATGGAATATGTTTTTGGTATGTTTTTAAGAAACCCTTACCCTGTTTTATGTTCCATGACTTTTTCAGCTTTGATTGGCTGGAGCAACCGCTGAGTAAGATTCAGATTTATTGTAAAATCACATGGAACAAGGTGTCGTACAGTGACGTATACTGCCTCCTAAGATACAGGTTATTTTCACTTAAGAAGACAGGGACTTGACTGTTATAACTTAAAAGCTTTGTAAGGCCACTATTAAGATCGTATGTAAAATATTATTTTTTCATCAGTATACTATAATTAAGGCTCTGGAAATGCTTCAAAAACGGTAGATTGATCTAATGTACTGTTATTTCACAAGTTGACCAATTTCATGTTTCAGTTGCAGTAAGGGACTATGAGATTTATTAAAATACGAGACTTGATAGTGACCTTATTATTTTTTGCTGAAAATTAGTGTCATTGCCTTTTGGAGCCTGAAAAGTGTTAAACGTTCTTAATAAGTATGTGATTCTGACGCAGAACTTTTAATTGAAGAATATGTTTCAATATGGTATTCAAAATAGAAGTTATTAAAAGACGATACCTAGGCAGATACATCGGAAAATTCTTTATTTGTTATATCTCTTAATCATCATTCATTTAGATTTCATAATTCTTTCACTTTATTGGAACAGGAGTGCTATGTGATAAAGTTTAAAACATAATGTTATTTGAGAAAGTGCACTAAGAATAACTTCTAGGCAACCCATTTGCAATAAATTAGCTAAGTACATGTAGGTACTTACCAACTGACACATTTTAAGGGATTATAAACAGTTTTCATCCATCAATTAGCTCAATCAAGATGACTGGATGGTCAATATTAAGCCATTGTTGCTTGTACTAAAGTGACTGGTCTACGGGAAAAAAATAGTTTTTGTGCAAAAAATCTTTAGCGGCTTATTCCGTAGATTCAGTCAGAATATTTTCTACTAAATCAACTAGGAAGAGCTGGTTAAAAAAATCATTATTTTGTTTTTCAAATTGCTTGCATCAGATGTGTATCTTCTTAGGCTTAATAGTATTTTAAATAGGCTTCTATAGTCCCTAGTAAAAGCGGGCTTTTCTTAATACAAGTATTTCACTTAAAAGGAGAACCTCGACGTAGGTAATTGTAATTGACCACTTAAGTTTTTTTTAATAACACATATTGAGTGATGGTCCAGGGTGCTTAGATGTTTACACATCTTATATATGTAGTCATGGCAACAAGCCATGATCATACAAATGATTGCTGAGGTTCTATAATAAATAATTTAAAAAGAAAAGTTAACAGTGTTCTATATTAAAGCGATGACAGACCACTTTGTTATAAAATAGTCAGGAAAGTGGTCATTTGTTTTAACAAACGTACACGAAACAAAATGGCGATCGTACGAATTATCCTTATTTTGTCAAGTAAAGTTATGTGCCTGTCACCTGTATGTGAAAATTTTTATCTTACTTTCACTACTAAACAGCCATCAATAAACAAATGTACGTTATAGGCATCTAACCCTACGTCTTGTAGGCTCCACAAAATAATGTACTGGTAGGGTTGCCACTCTTCATTTAAGGCTAAATAAAGTATGTAAAAAATGAGTCGTTCCGTAAACAAAATGGGAGTATACATTGAATATTAATTTTGGTACAGGTATTTATTTAGGACTGACTAGTGGACCCGGCAAACGCCGTTCTGCCCGTTGTTTTCGCATTTTTTTTCTCCTAAACTTCCACAAATAATTAAAAATCAAAATAGCAAAATTAGTTCATTCGTTCTTGAGTTTTAGAGAGTTTAACGAAATGCTATTCGTTTTTATATTTAGAAGAAGATTTAAAAAGATCGGATATGATCCTGTAACAATACGTTATATGTATAGCACGATTTCTAACTGCAACTGATTAGATACCCATCGAATACATAAATGTCTTTGGACACATAACCCGACACACATAATATCTTCCTGCATTACTGTTTATCAAGGCACTTCAGGTGATTACTAATAAAAACCTCACCTATTAGCGCTAAGTTTGGACAGAAAGCTTGACCTCTAGATATTCAGCTCAAAATACTCAAATATAAGGAATTACTTGCATTTACATTCACTTCATAGAATAACTTTACCATCTAGGTAAGTTGAAGTCAATTAAACCAAGGATCTATTAACTAAATAATGCTTTAAGCTGAAAAACTCAAGGTTTAACTGACACTTTAGAGTGTCAGTCTCGAGTTGCGATGAAATTTTGCCAAAGGTGTGGGATGGCGGTAGTAAAGAATGTATGTGGCAGTTTGGCTTAAACCAACTTGAATTTGCACATGTGTGAAAAGGTTATATTGTACTAGCTAATTTCTGAAACTTTGCCACTACACCAACGAGGAGGTCCTGGGTTCGAATCCCAGGTCGAACCAAAATTGTTTCTGAGATTTTGCCGTCATGAATTTCTCAAAAACAGCTCCAAGTCGAGAAATTGGAGGCGTTACACCCCCGTGCCTCGGAAAGCTCTGGTCTGTTTGGTCCTGCGCCTGATCTCTCTCCGGTCATATCGGATTGCCGTCTCACCGAACTTTGAGAGTGATGGAACAGTGAGTGCACGTGTGTATCGCGCTCACACTTGTGCACTATAATATCTCCTTCGTAGTTGGCTGATCTCTGTTGAGATTGGCCGCCGTGGTCGAAATCGGCCAGGAAGACTATTATTATTTCTTAAGACAAAGTAACAGACTGCCGCTGTTCGATTCGTCATAAAACCGTGAGTGGCAGCCCTTGGCAGTATTTTTATCGAGCGGTCGCTAGGAGGCAGTGGCAGCAACGGCGGGGGTGCATAATTGCGGCCCGACGCTGCACTCCACAAACCAGGTTACAGCGGAGCCACTCGCACGCAGACCCTGGCTTTTGTGCTGGCGGGCTGCGTGCACACGGAGACATTTGCATACACAAACACACAGTAACTAGCTGTTTCTAGATACTATGTGCTTGCTGTGAGTAACAATGTATGACAAAAATTTGACTTACTTGGCCAATTTACAGAAACTACCTTTAAGATCTGTACGATTTTTTTATCTTTAATTCTCGCACATTTGTGTGACTTAATACAATTAGGAGAAAAATATATAGAGTTAAGTCAAGCAATTATAGTTATAAGTATGTATACACATTCAGTGCACTATTAAAAGCTAGCTATTTTAATTAGGTAGCAATCCGACGTTGTGTAACATAACGATGAATAAGACGGACGAGCAATGCAAACTTCCTAAATCAAACGTGTGGGTAAGTATATTTTTACCACGAATCGCAGCAATTAAAAGGCTTGGTATGAATGATACCTTAAAATAACATACAGTTCCTTCACTTATGCTACGAATCTTACGTCTATCAGAAAAATGAAAATGTATATCAAGGAATTAAAAATGGAGTCAGAATCTGCAGCCTGGGACTGTACCTCGTAAGAACTATGCTTTATGATAATAGTCCTCCTGACCGATTTCGACTACGGCGGACAATCTCAACAGAGATTAGACAACTACGCAGGAGATATTATAGTGCACAAGCGCAATACACAGGTGCACTCACTGTTCCATCACTCTCAAAGTTCGGTGAGACGGCAATCCGACATGACCGGAGAGAGATCAGGCGCAGGACGTGTGACACCTCTAACTTCCCGACTCCGAGCTGTTTTTAAGAAATTGATGACAGAAAATCTCAGAAACAATTTTGGCTCGACCTGGGATTCAAACCCAGAACCTCTTGGATGTAAGGCAGAAACTTTACCACTACACCAACCAGGCTTTATGATAGCAAACTAACTTTATGATAACGCACAGTACAGTGACAGGTACCTGTACCACATTCTGAAGATTTGGTTAACTTGCTGGTGGTAACGGAAAATGTTTTGTGTTTATTGCACAACAAAACTTTGTTCAAAATGCGGACTTAACGCCGTTAGGCATTCTCTACTGGTTATAAATTTGTGCTAAGCAGAAATGAAAGCTAACTGAAATTACTTCTTACTTGAAGTCGATTAACTGCCATCCAAAACATTCGACCTGTTTTTTTTTTCAAACAGTACCAGCCTAATTTAACGTATTGATTAACGATTGACGACAGCTTTGGTCTAGTGGTCTGAGGTCCAGTTACTAAACTGGCTGTAGCGGGTTCGAATCCTGCTAGGGGCAAATGTTTGTGTGATGAGCGCGAGAATTTTTATTTGAGTCATGTGTGTTTATAAATGTATTTAAGTATTTCTATCCCTTATTCTTGCCACCGTAGCACAAGCTAACACTTAGTTTGGGTCTAGGTAATTGGTGTGTTCGTTGAAACAATTTAACGATTTCCTACTTGCATGCATTACGTTATTCGGAGGATCGGAACTATCGTATTGAAATTAGAAAAGCTAGTGAGGAGGCTCTTGTACGTTCGCGCCGTCGCATAAGTGTGATGGCTGGGGGTCGAGGGAGGATCAAAGTATAGGCAAATGAGATGAGCAATACAAATGCAGTTTGATGTGACATAATATTAAGTTACAAACAACAAAGACTTTCCCTCCCTCTGCACAAGTGTTGCGAATTTGATGCACAAAATATGTGAAGCACCATGCATTAAGTATGTCATTGAATATTTTTAATGTATTTTAAACACTACTAAAAGACTAGTAGTAAAGTAGTAAGGTAAAATTGCTTACTATAAAATGGATATTGATTGACGACCACTTTGGTGTAATGGTTAAGAAGTTTAGATTAGATCAAGGGGTCGCTCTGTACAACCATTTGTGTTCATGAACATGTTTGTTGTTCTAGTCTGGACGTTGTATGTTGATTGTGATATCTGTAACACAAGTGCTTAAGCTACTTACTACTGAATTACATCAGTGTATGTGATGGTGTTATTTATTTACATATTGTTTTTTTTTTCAAATTAACGAATTAAAAAAAACGTAAAAAGTAAGAAGTGATCATTAGTTGAAGCGGTAACAGTCTTCAGTAGTATTTGTATTTTATTTTACATTCATGAAAATATGCGCTAAGTTTGGATCTAGGTAATTGGTGTGTTCGTGAAAACAAATTATTTATTATTTATTTAAGAAAAAACGTATAACCAATTGTTCACTCACATACGATTTTTTTATTAATTGCCTACCTTTAACTGAGCTTTAAAGCGTCACTTCTTAAGGCAAGTTTTACGATGGTTAGCAACATTTTGTGATGACTACCATAACTTTTTCAAAATAAATCTATTTGCCTAGCTAGGCGCTACTATACAGCGCTCTCGTGGCTACAGTGCATCGCTACCGCGGTGTGGGAGCAGCCGGCGCGCGTGTGTGCCGGCGACTCTCCATTATGCCGCATACTAATGACAGAGGGCGGTTGATTAAAAAACCTAAGTTGGGGGCGTGGCACCCCCCCAGCCCACCCCAACCCCACCGCTGCACGCGTACACGTAGTGGTTATCGTAATTAGATTTCAAATGAAAAATGACAGCTTTTTCCTAGGCGTTGGTAAGACTATTCAAATTGCATAATTGGAAGCCCTAATGATTTGGGGCTTTTAAAAGAGTTATTTACGAAACTTTTTCCCATATTTTTTATCGGGCAATTAAATAAATACACATACAGATGGCAAGTACCTTACAAATCTGCGGTTTGCCTACAATATAGTTCTGATGGCTGAGATCTTGGAAGACCTGAACACAATGCTCGATGATCTCAGTAATGCTTCTCAAAGAGTGGGTCTTAACATGGATAAGACAAAAATTATGTCGATCAGATTCAAATCAAATATCAGATATCAAATTATATTGCACCCACTCCAGTCAACGTGGAGGAAATTACACTTGAAGTTGTTGACCACTATGTTTACCTTGGACAAACAGTCCAGCTGGGTAAGTTCAACTTCGTGAAAGAGATCTTTCGTCGAATTCAGCTCGGATGTGCAGCGTTCGGGAAGCTCCGGCACATATTCGGGTCCAATATACTTACCTCAGTATCTCAAGACGAAAGTCTATAACCAATACGTGTTGCCTATGGAAGTGAGACGTGGCTCCTTACTATGGATCACATAAGAAAGCTCAGTGTCGCCGAACGAGCAATGGAGAGAGCGATGCTTGGTATTTCCCTACAAACCGACGAACCGATGGCCGTTGTTCTCGAATAACCGACGATCTGGTGAAGATCGAACTGGGGAAGCCACTGGATGGGGGAAGCACAGGACCGATCACGGTGGAGATCCTTGGGGGAGGCCTATACCCAGCAGTGGGCGTCGAATGGCTGATAGATGATGATGATGACACACAGAAGTAGTACCCACGTAGAACAATAAAACATGAAATCAGTTCTAGACACCTACTTTGGTACGTGGTTATAAAGACTACAACGTATTAAAATGACAATGACTGATTTGTATTGACGATTTGTGCCTTTTTTAGGAGGCGGCGGACGATCAAACTTGGTCAGCTTGTACATTTAACAATATTACAAGCAATTTATATTATGGGATGATATCTGTAAACTCAGTCGCGCCGATAGGATTAAAGATACAGTAAAATATAGTTGTGGACCAATATATTTGGTTGCGTAAATACCTAGTTTGTTGAAAAAAATCAGTCAAACCATGAGCTCTTGGGAAGCTCTAAAAGAAAAATAAGCATATTTGTTACGCGTAAAGCAGTCATAGATAATTTATTAATAAATTTTAATTTCAGTAAAATAAGCTTTAACGGATTTAAATTTGGTTTATACAGTTTTAAGAACTGAACATTAAAAGTAACTTGAAGTACTTAAATCACTAGTTCAATACATTTGATACTACTATACTCAAATATCCTAATGCCAAAAAAAGACACAAAAGGTAAGTATAGTAGTTAAATACTCTAAGCTTACTTAACTTTTATTATATAGAATTTATAGCCTTCTAGCATTAGACACTACAGATTAGTTATAAATCTAGGACCTTCTGAAGCAGCTAAGCTTCTAATTTCCATTTGCCTACAGAAAAATAGGAATTAAAAGTCTTATTGTCGTATCGTAAAGTCTTTACTCTTATTTCAGAAGAATTGAAGGTGCAGTTAAAAAGGTGTTTGAGTAGGTACCGCTCAAAACATTTAAAATGATAATTACCGTAAGGTGAGATTTACACAACTTTTTGATTGGTGTTTAAGAGCAGCATACCGTACACCTTAAGTAAGTCAAAATCAAGATACTTGACCAACTTTCAGCTTATGCTTACTAAAACGCTACTGCAACGATCATCTACCTAAATGTCTTTATGACAAAATTTTATTTGTACCTATAACAATATCCAATAGCATCGTCAGATTTTCCTAGCGCTGCGTGAGAGTGGATTAGATTGTCAGACTACGCGATGAGTTTTGACTTAACAACATTATCGGATATATAACAATTGAAGTAAGATAATTATGTACATATTGTGTTTTTTGCTTACCTCACACAATCTACACACTACTAGACAAAATCGGCATTTTCTAGAATGTCGTTTTTTAAATGGAATGACCGTTCACGAAAGTTTTCAATACACGTCACCACAATTTTCCGGCACATGAAAAATGTTCAAACACTACCACTGCTGATTGCCAATAAACGAAAAACAATAAACTCATTGACCGACCGTCGGCCATGTTAGCGTTCGGAATTCGAGCGTCGGATTGTTTCACGGCGGCCAATAATTAGTGTGGCGCGGTCGCGGCGGCCAATCGCGGCGCCGCGCGATTAGCTCGCTCCGGCCATTGGCCCTCGCCGCGTTCCAAATTCGAAATTGGACGTGGAACGAGCGCGCGGGAACCCCTAATTACATTGATTGGGCATTCAAGGCGGCCCCGAGCGGTCGTCCGTTAGCGTAATTGTTTAATTTCAATGTGCACTAATTTCTGAGCGAATCGAGATTCAAAATTGTATTCCCTTTTGCTTTTATTGAACTCAATTATGTGCTGGTTAGTGATTTCAAACTGTTTTCTTTAATGTGCATATGAACTTATTGTTACAATATCTTATACAGCACGGCATGAACTAACAAATAAGTATCGGTTCATTTCAATTGTTATAATCTCAACTCTAGCTTTTGTGTGAAAGAAAATGTGTGAAAGTAAGTTAACGAAATCAATGTTTTGATATAAATTTTTACCAAGTTATCTAAGATTTTATGGTTTTCTTGCGCTAGCGATTTGATTTAAGTTTGTTACTAGGTATTTTCAGTCTAGGTACAGTTCTTGCATTTCACGAAGGCGAGTAGTCTTTATTTGTTTTTAAACGTGTACATGCATAATGCAATAGTGTGCGTGTATGACGACGCGGTCAGTCGCGAGCGCGCTGTCGCTCAGGTTAGTTGTGTTTATTGTTTCCGGACGCTAATTGCCGTGAAGTACTGTCAGCATGTCAAAGCGCAAAGTTATCCATAGCGAGGTAAATATTTTTTTTCTAGTTTTGACATTAAATAAAAATGATTATTTTTTAATTTAAGTAATAGTTTAGTTTTGACTTTTGATACTTATTCAATTGTATATTTTATTGTTTTTAGGGTCGAGCAATCATTGCTAAAGTCTTTCACTTTCTAAAAGATGAATATAATTTTATGAAAGCAAATAACACTGATGGATGTGACCTAAGTCCATTAGCAAACATATTAGAACGAACTGCCCAAGCAACAGGCGTCAGTGAACGCACAGTAAGTAGGATTTTAAAAGAAGAGAAAGAGTTGCCATCTTCATCAACCAAGTTTACTTCACCCATGAAAAAGCGACGAAAAAGAGACGGTAAATTTAATTTAGATAATATGAATCGAGAAATTATTCGAACTACAATTCAAAATTTTCATATAGAACACAATGAACTTCCAACTTTGGCAAAACTTCAGTCAGCATTAAGAGAAAAATTGGTTTTGACGGATGTTTGAGCACATTACGTTCGTTGCTTATAAAAATGGGCTACGAATGGAACAAAATTGAAAACAATCGTAAATCTTTACAAGAAAGGCATGAAATACAATTGTGGAGATTTAATTTTTTGAAAAAAATTCATGAATACCGTGAAGAAGGCCGTCCCATTATATATACAGACGAAACATATGTGCTAACTTCGCACGTACGTCAAAACACGTGGAATTTAAAAAAACTAGATACTAAGACAAAAGACAAGTCATTTTTAAAAAAATTGAGTACCGGTGCTCGTTTTATTATAGTGCATGCGGGTAGCAGTAGTGGATTTATTAAAGATGCTTCGTTAATATACAAAGCATCATCCACAACTGGAGACTATCACTCAAATATGAATTTCAATAATTATAGCAAATGGCTGAATGAAAAGCTGCTGCCAAATTTACCAGATAAATCTGTTATAGTGATGGACAACGCATCCTACCATAATACTCGAAGTAGTAGTATACCTACGTCAAATTCGCGCAAGAGCGACATGCAAAAGTGGCTGACGGAACACGGTATTCCTTTCAATGCACTGTCCCGCAATGTAGAATTGTATGATTTAATAATCAGAAATAAGCAGCGTTTTATTTCATATAGAATTGACGAGATAATAAAAAGCAAAGGTTTCGAAATACTACGACTGCCACCATATCACCCCGAATTAAATGCCATTGAAAACATCTGGGGTATTCTGAAAAATAAGATTGCCTCGAAAAATATTGGTCAAAATATGACAGAAGTTCAAAATTTAATAGCTGAAGGTTTAAACAGTATCGATAACAACATCTGGCTTAATACATGCAAGCATGTCGAAAAAATTGAAAAGGAGTATATGAAATATTTTGATTATGACTTTGAATTTGTAATTAATGTGGGTGAATCAAGTGATAGCAGCACGACTGACTTTGAAACTAACGAAAGCAACAGTTTTTCCGAAGAAGATTAAGGCGACACATTTTTCACATACGTAAAAATAGATAGAAATTTGTTATTAAATAGTTCCAGCCTAGCCTTATTTTCATAATTTTGCCATATCTTGAGTTCAATTGTATATCCTTATTTAAGTCTTATGTTTCGCTTAAATTAAAACTTAAACCCAAATGTAGAAGAACATAATTTTATTTTAACACATTCCCTTATTTATTATTTATTTTAAATAATAAACATTTTAGTTTAAAAGTTTTGTTGTTTTATTTTATTATCAATTGAACATACAAAAATATTGGTATTATTTTTATGCTAACCATACCCGCTTTCGTTTTCACGCACACATCGACACATATACGGACACATATTTACCACAAGTAAATTCTGCTCGACTTCGTGATTTGAAAGAACTATACCTACTAGGAGTATGCTACGGGTTCAAATTAACAACAAAAATACAACAGGAACATTTCATTAAAGCTAGAGCTAATTGTGCTCACATAAAAAAAAAAAATTATTGCAGTAACCAAATTTTTACAATATATTAATAGTGATCGAAGACACCTTTTAAGCAAAGTTTTGCCTGTGTTAGGTGCCTTCGCTCTTCCATAGCTACAGTATATAAATCTTACTATCTAAATAAACAGGCTTAATCTATCTAAACTAACAGTTTAAAACAATACTACAATTAACCTAAAATAAATTACCAATACTACATTATTAGTGCGTGTGTGTGTGTGTGTGTGTGTGTGTGTGTGTGTGTGTGTGTGTGTGTGTGTGTGTGTGTGTGTGTGTGTGTGTGTGTGTGTGTGTGTGCGTGTGTGTGTGTGTGTGTGTGTGTGTGTGTGTGTGTACACGTGTGTTTGTTGCATTTGTGAATCTATTATATGCGTTTTAAGTATAGACTCTGTCATGTTTAAAGTTTCAGTCTAGCTTTGTACTATTTTAGGTACTATTCGTCATTCACTGATTATAACTTGTTTTAGTAAGCCATATGAATAAATAAAGCAAAACAGGATGGAGGGCAAAGAGTCCTCGGAGCCGTCGGCTTGTACACAGGGTTTTATCTTATAAGACCTGCAGTGAAAACAACCGTATCAAACCTAGATCTTCAGAAAACCAAGACTTAAAATTTCAGAAGTTAGAATTACCATGGTATTTGTTCCTACCTAAGTAAGTTACAATTTTTAATTTATTTTAGGCACTTATACCTATACGAGCTAGGATTGTTGCTTAAGGATCACTCGTTCCTTGTTAAGTATTTCGGCAATATAAAATTTTTAACTTATCCGAGTTTCTGAGAACAAAAAAGTAATTTGATCGAACTCGTTCACATCTCTCTTTAATAAAAATGTAGCAAGATATGAAATATATGCCCCGCTCCCGGCAGCCAGCCCCGCGCGATCGGAGCCGAAGAAAAGTGACACGAGCCCCCCGACCCGTGCCTACGCAGCCGCTGCTGCCTTACCACCCCGGCAGCCAAAAACGGGGAAAGAAAAGAAGTCGACACCGACACAGTGTCCATCGAGGGATCGATGCGACGAGCAGGGCTTCACAAAAGTCGAAAGAAAGAGAAGGAAGCCGACTAGCCAGAATCATCGCGGCACAGCACCGACACGTCCTGAACACCCGCTGCGACCGGAAGTACGTTCGACGCTGCTCTACGTGTCCCGCTTACATTGGTCTACGACGGTCGAGAACGTCGTAGACCATGTACGTAAGAAGTCCAACTTCACCCTGAGGGTCGAACGGTTGGAATCCCGCCACAAAGTGAATTTTAATTCATTTGTGGTGAGGGTACCGACCCACCATCTAGCGACTTTCATGAAGGAAGATTTCTGGCCGCAGGGCGTCGTGTTTCGGCAGTTCCGAGGACGGCTGCCAGCCGACACCGCGCGCTACGCATCTATTCGCTGACGCGTGTGATTTGTGTAAAATATTTTAATTAGATTGAGTAAATTTTATTATTTGTATGTATGTTAGTCTGTAAGGTATTTATTATATGGGCCTGAATTTTTTTTTTATCTGTAGCCTGAAATAAAGGAATTATTATTATTATTATGAAAATGAAAGATATATATTTTTTTCGAACATGTTTTTAAACTCACATTGTGTATTGTCATTCAAACTAAACGTACATACATAACTTCAGCTCAATCGGACATCGAAAAATGGGTGAAATTTAGCTTGCAAAGTTTAGAAGAAATTAACATAAATTAATTATTTAAAAAATAAACGTAAGTTCAAAAATAAAAACCCGTCTCATTCGAAACAAAATTCTGATTGATTTATCTAAACATATACATACATATTATATAACATATTGATAGCCGTGGTGGTAAAAAAGTATATTTCATAAAATGTGATGATTTGCTTTGGTCTATCCGTTAAGTTTAAAAATCTTAGAATCAATTAATTACGCGCAAGGTTATTTATAAAGAAGTGGTTGGATTTAGTCTAAAGGATTATTTACTTACCGTTGTATACTGGCGTAGTAACGACATGCACATTTGATCGAACCTGAATTGAGGAAACGTAGTGAATTACTTACTACTTACTAACTTACAACCATTTGTATATTTTTATTTTTTATGTTACCTGCAAGCAAAACATGCATTGCTGAACAGCGGGCATTTACCGAATCATCTCTATAGCACAGGTAAAACTAATAAAAGCGGGTTTAGACTGACAAGACTTCATATTTGGATATACAGTTTATTTGGAATCTATACGTGAGATTTTCTTTTCACAAACATGAAATAAACTTGTCAACTTACTGTACAAAAGGTTATAATTAGTTCTGACGAGACTATTTTGCAAGATAACTGTGCAAAGGCACCAAGAAGTACAAAATAAGGAAATTGACTACATGCCTATTAAAGAACGACTTCCGAGGGCCAGCATATACGCTTTGTAATCGGTACCAGTGTAAACCAGACGTAAATAAGAACAAATAGTAGCAATTTTACTTTAACATTTCAAGATAAGTATGACTAAGTTGAAGCTTGACAGTCATGAACCACCCTCGGCTCCATATTAATCACTCAACATCAGGTAGGATTGCGACCAATCAATGTATATTGTCCAGCTAGACTAGATCTATCATTTATAAAAAAGAGAGAGAGAGCACAAGCACGCCGTGGGTCCTGCGCAGTTTTGCCAACCCCAATGATTAAAAAAGCAGCAGATCAATCTCAAAAAAGCAGTAGAAAACAGTAAAATTACATTTTCATAACATTAAATCTACTGTCTCAAAAACTTTTCAATTGAGACATAGAATTAGTAATACATATAGACGTATAGATAATGAAACAACTGCAGCACTACCAGTAGTACTTCTTTAATTATCACATTTTTTTATAAGAATGTTATTGAAAAAAAAACAATTATGTACTTATATAATTATATTAGGGATTTATAATAACTTGTTCGCTAATCGAGAAACAACTGTGAGTTACCTGTTTATGTAACTTTCCTGGAAAAGTGGAAATAACTGGTTTAAACTTTAACCTAATCGAAAAACCGAGACGAAAAACACTCGACATTCAATAGACAACTAGCTCTTTTACACTTAAGAAAGTATATATGTAGCTATCCTTTCCATTGTGTGAACGTTTCAAACGCGGCACGCGTTTGAAAATGGGAATTCCATGCCAAAGCGCGCGTCGAATCTATAAAATTCGGATACACGCTTAAACTATCAAAAAACAGTAGAAAATCGTACTAAAACAGAAAACAGTGCTGTCTTGTTAAAAACAGTAAATCTACTGGTTAAACAGTAGGGTTGGCAACACTGGTCCTGCGCCTGATCTCTCTCCGGTCATGTCGGATTGCCGTCTCACCGAACTTTGAGAGTGATGGAACAGTTAGTGCACCTGTGTATTACGCTATAATATCTCTTGCGTAGTGGGCTGGTCTCTGTTGATTAGCCGCCGTGGTCGAAATCGGCCAGAAGGACTATTGTTATTAAAAAGACACGCCAAGTAACTGAAATTTCAAATAAGCACCCATTTCTGCCCAATAGAACAGAATATGTTTAGTGATGAAATTTTTGTGCCCAGAGGAATCAAAAAAAGCAACGGAGAAATAACTGAAAGCTATTTTATTTTGATGATGATGATTAAGTTGATAAATCACAATGAATAACCTAACCTCACAAAAACAAATTTATTGCATAAAAACCCACTGAAAGAAAATTTACTTATAAACATTATATATACCTATAACATCGTGCGGAGATATCTGTTTATTGGAATAAAAAATTCTACCTTCGTTATCTACAAATTTTAATTAAAATCGTAATTAAAATCATAATTAAAATTAAAACATGCTAGGAAAAAATTAGATTTAACACAAGAAGTCAAAAACTTAATTTAATGTAAATTTTTAATAAAATATGTTGACATCTCTGATCAAATTACTCCACAAAAGTAAAAAAGTAAGTTATTAAACGATACAGCTGACTGCCACAGTTACGAAGATGATTATTTGAAACCAGGAAATACAGCTGACAAGCTATTCTTACCACCTCAACGCAGGTAGCTCTATAAGCTAAAACAGTGATACAATTTAATACGGGTTATAATGATTAAATATCAACGGCACCAAGCCCAAAGAAATCAGCTATTTACGTCTACAACTCCGGAACTCCGGTGCAAAACGGGTAGCTTATCCTTAAAGCCGTAAAATAAGTAAAGTTAGTAGTAATAAGTCACGGGCATTGGATCCCGACTCCCGAGCGTATCCAGGGTCTCTTTGTTGACTCCCGAGTAAAGCGAGGGATTCAATCAGCCCAAGACTACGACAGTCCTGTACTCCAGAGGTGAATACTCTACTTACCATGTCCGAGGCAATACTTACAGCGAATGTGTCATTTTCCCGTGGTAAAAAGTAGCCTATGTCCTTTCTCAGGTACCTTTTAAAAGATCTCTTTACCAAATTTCATGTATTGTTCAGTATGGTTCAGTAGTTTAGGCGTGATTGAGTAACAGACAGACAGACAGAGTTACTTTCGCATTTATAATATTAGTATAGATTTAATGTAAAGTATTTCAAATTTTCAAATTGTTAATTTATTTTTCTTCTGAATGGCCCTTTTTTGTGTTCTGTTTATGGCAGCCAGTTAAAAAAAATGTCGATATAATATGTATAAAAACTCTTTGCGATGGCTGCATGCTAAGAGACGTTTTACGAATTTCAATTTTCTACATTCAAATCGTTTTAATCCCTAGGGAATTTTCATATGACTTTATTTCCCGAGAGAATAAAGACTTGCTTTACTTTGACATATAAATTAATCTTTAACGAGCATGATGTGTAAAAAAATGTTTACGATAGCACCTTGAACTCGGAAGCTTGGACACATCAGAGTAACCAATTTTTTGCTATTTAAGATTTTTTACAGTGCTTTATTTTCATAAAATTGATGGTTGCACAATTAGTAAAGCGCTTCAATTATATGAAAAAACATTGGTTTTCTAATAAATGTAAAATGGAGGCCTTTTACATCCCAAAGAGAAACTTAAGCAAACAACAGTCATGGTAAAATAAATGAGAAATTACTCGTAGTAAACATCCAGCGGCATATCAAGAAAATTCTTCCACACTCGTCAAAGCTAATGCATCTGACAGGATTTGTCACAGCCTCGGTAAACAGCTCCGATAGGTTCAATAGGGGCGCTGATGGGGGGTAGGGGTCGGGGGGGGGGGATCTCATTACCGCGTCACGGCGCTAACGAGCGACCGTTTTGTTGCGACTCGCCGAAACGATACCGTCAATCAAACGGCTACAGGGTGTTCCCGACGATTTTCTTAGTTTGACGTTATTATTACGTTAGCGTTGATGACAACACTAGGTTTTATAACCTAATGCTGACATACGAGTGCTTAAAATGCTTAAAATGTTTTAAATGATAGCTAAGTAAAATTAAGTAGAAAAATAGATTGTAATACAATATACATCGTATGTATTAGCGTATATATATGGGTATATATATAGGTATTAACCTATTAGATTGATTTTCTCGCAACAGATTTAAAGTTAGGAATATAAAGGGAAGCGCTTTTTACCTACCGGGTGTTATGATCGGGGACCGAGGTCCGATAAACATCATCTTGATTTGTCCATCTTTATAATTCTGAATTTTAATATTATATGCCGCGGTTCATGTGCTGTACTATAGGCTAACAGCGCCATCTAGCCTATGGAGCCGTATCAGCGCTCAGAGCTAGGCATGTGCTTGTGATGGCGAACGGTAGACGTCACCACAAATTTAACCGACAACAGTAACATACTGACTGCGATAGTTTTGTATGTATCTACCTAAGTAGGTAAGTATGTATGCTATGTCGATGTCGACCACTACTTTCCTCTGCTGTATTAGAACTATTTGAAGCGGTTACCATTAATTGTTTGTATCGCCCCGTTAAAACTACGAAGAATGATTTAAATTGCTGCGGTTCATCCAACAAATGGGAATAACCAACTCCTATGATTAGATTGATTTAATCACTGCGAAATTGGTAAGTTTAGTTTAATTAACAATATGAAAATAACATATTTCTCTTTGTCGAGGTGTCTCTATTAGTAAATTTTGACTGTCTCGTTGGTGTAGTTGCAAAGTTTCAGCCTTACATCCGACAGGTCCTGGGTTCGAATCTCAGGTCTGGCCAAAATTCTGAGATTTTCTGTAATGAATTTCTCAAAAACAGCTCGGAATCGGGAAGTTGGCGGTGTTACACCCTCGTGCCTCGGAATGCACGTTAAGCCGTTGGTTCTGCGCCTGATCTCTAATCGGTCATGTCGGATTGCCGTCTCACCGAACTTTGAGAGTGATGGAACAGTGAGTGCACCTATTTATTGCGCTCACACTTGTGCCCTGTAATATCTCCTGCGTAGTTGGCTGATCTTTGTTGAGATTGGCCGCTGAAATCGGCCAGGAGGACTATTACAAGTAAACTGTTGATTATCTCTCATATAGATTCTATTTTCTTTTCAAAATGAAGAGCCATGCTCTTCTCAGTATAGCATTCGCCACTGTGTTCTGATGTGCGCCTTCTCCTTGACTTCCTGGTACGACATGACTCCAACTTTTTTCTTTAGTTCCTCCTTGGTCATCCTCTTCCTCTTTTTCCTTCTATCAAAATCTTTATACAGGAGTCATGTTGTAACAAGTGTCTCATCATCAATCCCCTCATGCTTTCTATGATATATTCTTTTTCACCTTTACTTTATTGGAGCCACGTAATTTTTACGTTTTCCATTCGCAAAATTAAAGGTTAAAATGGAAGCACCATAGGAAAGCACCTTCTAACGTATCGTAGATACCCCAGAGGATGCCAATAAGATAAATTAGACCTGCAAATCATTAACAAGTCGAAAAACTAATAATAGTGACATAAAAATATTTTACTACCAAAAGATATCATCCTGTAGTGCCAATCACGACCGAAGCCAGTGAGATTATCACCAATACATTATGGTATAAAATAATTTTCGCGTTGGGCGGGACGCGGGGCGCGGGGCGGGCGGCCGCGGTCTAACGTCACGATGTCACGCACCGCCGCGGGCGCAGGGCTGCTCATTAACAAAATAACTTTTGTCAACCCTTAATCCGATTCTCACGGATTATACAATTTTGTGACAAGGGTGTCGAATTTAAATTTGATTTGCGTTGAGGGTTCCGATTTTCTGAAGAGGATTTTTTTGTATTGCATGGAATTTGACATAAATAATAATAATAACAAGCTTTCATTTTTAACTAAAACACATAAATATAAAGATTATAAAATAAATTAGTTTAAAATATAATTTATGGTGGGCTGATACCTGAACTATGATGGTTCCTGTATCTCGGGTTATCAGCCCTCCACCCCGCCAGTGGTCTTACATTAACAAAACAACAACATTTAATAAAATAAAAACAAATAACACAAGCAAACAGTATATATAACATTTATAATTGAAGTTCCAAATATAACCTACACGAATGTACCTACATACATTTAATATATTACTGTAACAAAGCATTTGTTGACAGTCATGATTATGTATCCTTACATGACAGAAGTAGGTACGTATCAGAATTAAGTACCTGCCCTGCAACTAAGCTTCTATAAATAAGAAAGTAAAAAAGAACGTTAATTTCTTTAGATTCTTACAACCATAGAATTCATAAACCAAACTTTTTGGAAAGCTTCAAAAGTATACGCAGAAAAAAAATATACCTACATCAATAGTTATTTGTTATACAAGAGTGCAAAGTTGCTTTTTAACCGCGTTTTCAATTTTGATGACCGAGCAAGCGAAGGATTCTAAAATTGAATCACGAGCGCAGCGAGTGATTCAAAATCAGAATCCTGAGCGTTAGCGAGGGAATCAAAAGAGCACGAGGTTAAAAATCTTTGCACTCGAGTGCAACACGTAACTTTTCATTCCACCTTAGCGAGGAAATGACTAAATGCAAAAAAAAACCGTTGACAATCACAAGATAGGTACTTTTATTTCAGTTTAGGTATTAACTACTACATTATGACAGGTAAGTATTACAGAATAATCTTTAAATTATAACAAAATAATACTTAGGTATAATTAATAAAAATTGAAAGTAACGTTGCTACAGTTATTTAAATTGAGTGTAATATTTTTGTTGGGTACTGTAACATTGGTGTTAGTCACTTGTGTACTGTTTTTCGAGTGCTTGCTTTCTTGTTCTCGGATAATTCTATAAAATATGCCAGCAAAACGTTTTCTGAGAATTTTGGCTCCTTTTGCTAGTCGCCACGTGTTGAACATAACGTACTGTTTTAAATACTTCTCGCGTGATTGTTGAGGGAGAAAGCTCATTTGCGCATTATTAACAGTTTCAGTCAATTCTGTTGGCGTCAAACAAACTTCCTCGTCGCTAGAATCACTCATTTTTGTTTTTTCACTTGTTTTCAAGTTTCTTGTTTTTAAATAAGGTTCAACAATGACGTGAAAAAATGCCGCGTAAAGAACCGCCTACAAAGCAAATTAAAAAAAGAACACCAAAAAGGTTCCGAGATTTAGTTTTTAACAACTTAAAAGAATGTTGTATGATATATTTGGCACCATAGAGGTAGCAATAAATAGGTTTAATGTTTTTTTTTAATTCACAAACTTAGTGCACACGATGTTCTTAATTCAAATTTACTTTCACCTCTAGTGAATAAAAACGGCTTTTCCACTCAGATATTGAAGAGCAAAAATACTCTTTTCACTTCTCATGCTCGAAAAAGTACTACTTTATGCAGGATCTAGGCGACATAAAGTTGAATTTTATGCACTTGTGCATAAAAGTAGCTTTTTAAATGTGTCTACACTAAGGCAGTGACCATTTAGCCCATACAGCCAAAAACAATTAATTGTACATGGATAAAACTTGCTAATTTATAATATTTCCTTCCCTATTTGCATTTTTGATTTATAATAAGATAATACGAAAAAGAAACTAAATATCAAAACGTGTTTACCACAAAAAAAAACATTATTCCAAAATAATTTAAGAATAGGCTGTATATTTTTTTTCTTTGCCCGAAAATTATGCAGGAAAATTAAAAAAAGTAAAGTAGCGGGAAAGAAGCCGTGAACTTTTCGTATTGAATTTTCTCAAATTATTGTTTTATTTTCTCGCAATCGAAGTGAAAAGCAGAGTTTACAACTCGTGCACAAATCATTTTTATCCTCGACTTCATCATCTGCCCTCGCCCTGCGGGCTCGGGCATATAACGATCTCGGATAAAAATGACTTGCTTTATGCACTCGTTGTAAAATCTACTATTCCGAGATGGTGGGATGAAAAGTGTTGTATGCGTTAAACCTAATACTTACTTTCCATCTATTGATTTAAATAAAAGCTACCTCCCACCTAACTAAATCTAACCACTGGAATATCATGGCATAGTTCTGACAAAACTTTATCCGCTGCATGCGTCGTCACACGTCACTTTTATGGTCGTTTTGTTGTTCAGAAGACTTTACGAACACGAGTTGAAACCGATGTCAAACTAACTGTAACGAGCTGCTGCTAGTTCCATGGGCTGGCCCGAGTGAGTAAAATATCTTCACTGAAATCGTTTAAGCTGGCAGGTTTAACAGAGTAATGAATATTTTGCATTTTCTGAAACTGACTTTGTCAAAATATTCAAAAATTTATTATCTAAGAAGAGAGTTGTAGAAAGGAAGTTGGAGAGCGTTTTTCATCGAGGTACTTTTCTTGCAAACAACATTTTTTCAGGCAGAACGGTTATGGTATTGCCTTATTAATTATTTTTCATCTGTCTATAAAATTTCATAAAAAACGGAATACATTATTAAATAATAGCCGATATCAGCGGCATTGTGGGAGCCCTGACAACTACGAGCGACAGGCGTGACATCACAACAGCGAATTTCATGCAGCTACCTACAGCCAGCGAGCGAGTCAATCGGCGCCGCCAGAGCTGCCTTGAGCTGAGAGTCTATATCCGAAATGAAGGCCGAAAATATGTATCCGATAATGGGTACGAAACGATCCGTTACTTTGGAAGCAATGAAGTAGGAACTGCATATTCAACGGTTCCTAATGACAAAATGTTGATTGCAACATTAAAATACCATTACCCAAAAGAAAGAAATATAAGCTCTTTCTAGCCTAAGATTCAACCTAATTCAGGCAAATAAAGTCTTCTATCTCGGTGTAATTTTAAGCTTTAACCTATTAACATTTGTTCATTAAAACTGAATAAATGATTTATTATTATTATTATCTAATGAACATCAGGGCATAATCAGCATAAAGGCCAAGTGCTACACAGTGGTTTATAAAACAGAATAACACATATTTCAGTTTCTAAGAACCTTCATATCCTAAAAACTGTCATAGTGCTGTTGCCAATTAATTTCGCTACGTATTAAGTAGATCACGAATGTAGCAATTTGAACGGCGTGTAGATTTTTGACGGGTTTTCAACAAATTGAAATAATCCATATCCGAATTTTGCTGCCGGCCAGCACTGGGTGCGCGGCGGATATCAAGTTATAACGAGTTTGGACAAGTTGCTAATGAGGCGCTGCGATGACTAATGGCGTGCGCCGCGTAACGATCGCGATTGTGACGAATAAACGATTTATTGCCGATTGTTGTTTAAGGCTCTCGGTTTATGAGAAGTGCTGGAATCAATAAAAAATTGAGTAGTGTTTAAAGTTTCAAAATTCGTTTATTCATTTCTGTCTGAATTCTATCAATGAATTGCCTAAAACCTTCATAGCTACTTTTAAAATTTTCTACTTGACTGAGGTTATATGTATTTGTCAGCAAGTCAGCTGTTAGGCGCGCTTGTTTTTTTTCCAAGAAAGAGCGCTAGAAATTTGCATTTTGAGCTGAAGTCACAAGGAAGTTAATGACAATTATTATCCATAAACTCCTACCGTAACAGGACTTTTGCCGAGCAGGATAAAAATTCCAGTTGAAACACAAATATCTAGAAAACAATATTAATCAGAGACCACTTATGTTTTATGCTAGTTTTGGTAAAGTACTCTGCAGGTTTGATGTTCAAGTCATGCAAAGTTTGTTATACAACAGACCAGGTGAAAAAGAAACAAGTCTAATTTCAGATTTTTTCAATAACCAGACCCTGATTTAATATCTCATCTGATTTAAGCAGATTTATTAAGCAAAAATGAAACTAATGATATAACAAGCATGCCTTTGTGAAAAAAATGCCATCTTAAAAATGCCCCATTCATTTGGAAAATACTTCAATACTTAGGCAATAAATGTTTTGCGAACGTAATTTGGTAATGAAAAGTAGATAGGTACAAATACAAACAATTTTATTTTGTATGTGCAACGTTATTACAAAAACATTTAAGAAAAAAAAGTGGTTAGATTTGGGTTCTGTCATAGGAAGTACCCACCTACTGTAGCTAGGTAATTAAAAAAGTGTTCTTTCTACAAAAAATAACTTAGTGTTTGCAAATGTGTGTATGATTGATTGTTTTTCTTTCAAAGAGACACACTACGATAAATTTGAAAAAAAAATTGAGAAAGGACAAACAACGGAAAAATTCAATTGCTTGCTTTGATCCCATATTAATTTAGGAAAGTGACTTCTTAAGAGCACCTGAACATTCAAACGTGAAATGAAAGCATTAGTGGAATGCGAAAGCAAAAGATTTTCCACTTCACAACCCGTACGTACCCGCATCAGCGCAACCAATCCGCTCTTGCGGGTCTCTCGGCGAAACGATTTCCAATCACTTACAATTTCGGATTACGGCATACGGGATCAATCGGAGACAGAGGACCCTCCAGCCCACAGTGGCTTTTACTCAGAAAACCCTTCGCCCTTCGCCTCGAGTGTTCGCAATATTGCTTGTTCTGCTGACGGTACTCAAAATGGCGGCCGTATTTACCGGGCCCCTGCCGCGCGCCCCTCTATGTAAACATTCCGAATAAAAATGCGCCATTACTATTTGCATTCATATCTAAAGAAAACATACACATGCTAAATATTGGGCATTCAACTCCTACAAAGTTACCTACAACGCACATTTAACTCACATGCTCACAATTACAGTTCAAATTCGACTGTCTAAGGAATGACTTTCGTGCATTTGAAAGCGCATTGACGTTGAATGCGTAGTTCCCCTCTCGCTCTATCGCCTGCCTGTGAAAGCGGTTGTCTCACTCCCGCAGTAAGTACAAGGTGTGTTGATTGAGACGCCACTGGCAACTGCCACTGGTCCCATTACTGTCGGCAAACATGTCGATGGCGCCGGAACTTATCGATATTGACAGTGCGCACTTCGAGTGCTCGCGCTCGCGTGTGTCGCTTTCAGATAATGTATGTGCTTTAGAGCACCATTACCGTTTCCGTATCATTTAGAACTGTGCGCGCTGTTTGATATTCTATACTTAGTTCAAAAGTCATACTTATGTGTCAATTAGTGAAATAGGGGATGATATGGAGTTCTACTTTACTTACAACTTCAGGCAATTAAACTTTAAGAAGCTACGGAATGTGGTTACTGTAACCATTTTAAAATAATAATCAAAATCATACTGTTCATTTTAGCATCAACTTTCCGAATCATATGGCTCGGCAACGGATAATTATCAGGGTAAATAAAATATTAAATATGTCATTTACATTTAAAATTGCTTGTTTTGCCTCCTTCATCTGTTTTAAAATAACATGAGTTCGATTGTATTTTTATACAACCTACAAGATTCACAAAATCGTCTTTCATTATCGATATCGACAAAACTACCCTCGCATCCCTTGCCGCTCACCCGACCATCACTAATAGTCGTGAATAAATCGCGGGAGTCGTACAAAGCACGTTTTTTGCGGCGACCAATCGCGGCGTCCGCGCGCGCCCCCCCTCCCGCCGCGCGCGTCTCCGCCAATCAGAGCGCGCGCTTCCACCGAAAGAATGTCAAAATTACGCGCTTTGCCTCAGACGCGAGCTGTAGGTCGCATCCATAGCGCCAACTAAGCTCTGATGCAATTGTGACCTTTCACGGGCGCCATAAGGCACACCGCGACCCGCCACTGTTGTAATGGCGCCCGCTCGGAGCAATGAGACCCTTAATGTGATCATACTCGTATGGTTCTGTGGTTGGAAGATACCTATCAGTATCCATCAGCAACATTTGCTTGCTAGTACGGTTCACATACATTGCTGAAAGGTTTTTATTCCCATAACGGAAATACATTAAATACAGTTATTGAAATAAATTAAATACGGTTAATGATATCTTCGGAAGGCACGTTAAGCGGTTGGTCCCGGTTAATATCGATAGATATTAGTCGTTAAGCCTAGTCAGAGGCCCTCGGGCGGCTTAATAACATCTGACAGTAAGGATGGTCACTTACCTTACACACACCCCTCCACCAATCCGCACTGAGCCCGCGTGGTGGAGTATGGCTCGGACCACCTCATAGTTGAGGTGAGGCCTGTGCCCAGCAGTGGGACTTATATAGGCTGATGAGGTGAGAATGATATCTTTATCATCAGAAACTTTTCCAGGTGCAGATTTCCCGTTGAAAAATAAAAAATAAGTAGTATATTCTATATGAATGGCCCATCAATATTGTAATGCAAATCAAACCACATCTCAACACCAATCTTTAAATAAATCACACACACAATATCAACAAAAGACATTCGACTCAAATCCGATGACAATCGTCGTTTACGTAAACACTTTTTTCTCGCTCCCACCGCACAATGCAGCGACAGTATCCGACTGCCATCGGTGGCTGCGACACCGCGACACTCGTTGACAACAATGTCATCGGATTTCACAACAACGACACTCCAGTTACCGACAAATGCGTCGGCGTGATTCAGCATCTCTGTTCTATTGACCACGCTCTGGAGCCCACAATAGATACTGGGTACTACCTGCCCGCCGCAGCTGCTCACACAAAACCGAATGACCGTTTCTTTAATTGTATTGACGTCTGTTTATTATCGATAAAGCGAACAGACCCGCGGATATTGTGCCCGCGTGTCAATCGTGACAGCTCTAATTGACAGGTGTCAAGTATCGACAAAAACACGCGAACGGCACTGGCTCGTATCGCGACACTTGATCTGCGATCGATCTTTTGTTTCGATCGATCGAAGGGGTTTGTTTGCAAACGTGTTCGATTACTTATTGATTGTTTAGCGCAGGATGCGTCTTCGAGATCATATTGTTTTGATATCCGTTTCGACGTTGATTTGTTTAGAGCCTTTAAGTGACGGTTATCAATGGATTAACTTAATTAGGCGTCTTAATTACACCAAAAGAAAAATGCACAGAATAAGTAAAGGTTAAAAAATCTGTATTGAGATGAAAGGATTATTGTGTTAATAAATAATTAAGATATCTGAAATTGACTTGACAAATAAAATATCGATGTAAAATCAAGAAATTAGTTAAGTGTAAGTGAAGAACACACACAAATGGAATAAGTACCTACCTACATCTTTATGGGATCCTTCTAGAAAAAATATAAATTCAAATGAAAATAAACTGGACAGTGTTGTACGCTTGTATAATATGAGACGGCATATTTAATCCTGAAGACAATAATATGGGTTGGGTATTATTAGGACTAAGTACAAGAAAATAGGTTAATTATACAGGGTTACTGGTAACTCGACGTATTCCTTCAAAAGAGTTATACCTAGTAAATGAGATTTCCTACAAAAAAGGTCCCATCAACTAAGGGTAGGGTAGGGGTCGAAAAATTACAAAATATGGCACTTTAAAGCCCCTTTAACAATAAATTTCGCAATCTTAGAAGCACAATATCTTATGAATCAATTGCTTCTAACCTTTAGGCGATGGAACCTTTTTTGTAGCTGATTACCTTTTATTTGCCTTTTTTAAGGAAAACGTCGAGTTACCAGTAACCCTGTATAATTTTTATCTGAACTACGGACATTTTCAACAAAATGCTCGTTGAAATCTATCAAGCAAAAAGTTTCGAACTCGCCCTACACTGGGAGATTCGTAGCATCTCGTAGCGTTCCTCCCGTAGCTGCAGCCCTCCGTATAGCTACGCGCTACGGCGCTACGCGCCATGACTACGACATTTTAACACGGCAAATAAAAGGGAAATTATAGTACCTAAATACGTTTTTGAAATTTATTTTAGTTTCAATGCAATGTGACAACATAATGTCCAAGTGGAAGTGAGATCGACGTTTAATACTACATATTTCGAAAACTACAGCAATAATTTATTTATACCTATCGCAACAATAAATTAACCCTTTATATGATAAGTACTTACTACAAAAATCCAAATATTATTATCAGCAAGGGTTCACTGCCACAAAGGATTTCCCAACAAAAGCGGGCGTAAAATTATTAAAATACCTATCAGGGCTGGCATTGTTGGGCTCACATCATTTAAATAGGTAAATACAATAATTTGCGTCGGACTCGAACCCGGGACTGTCGGTAACTCTACAATGTCACGTCAGATCGCGCGATAAAGCACAATAAATAACGACCCCTCGTACACTATTTATCGAGTCGCAGGACAACTTGACACGTAACGACACACATAGGACATGTAATAATTGGAAATTGGATTGTGTTTATTTGCTCCAACTGGCGAGTGAGTAATGAAGTAATTAAGCACGGTTTTTATTTCAACTTAAAACACAAGTGTCATTTTTAAGATGTTATGTTTACTTTTAGAGTCTTAAATAAACACTTAACTTTTGTTTTGTGCAATAGTTCTAAAGCTATGTACCTAAGGCAGTTACTACCTACTTTTTTATATTAACAGGTCAAATAGTTACCTTACAGTAAAAATAATAATTTGTAGGTATGACGGTTATTAATCTCATTAAATAGTGTTACAAAGCCAAAACTAAACGTTGTTGCATAAAACTGTTTGAGTCAATTAAACGGAATGAAAACATGATTAACACATTATCTATTTACACGTCTCGTCGTAATTACTTGATTATACGCCATTCAGCGTCAGCCATTGTTGTGTTATGTCAGTACAATCGCCTCATCATCATGACGGGTCACACTTCATCTTAACGGATACAAGTCGATAAAATAGGCTCTGTTTTGTGTACACTAGGGGCTATTCTAATGTAAATGTTTTGTTATCTGCATAGTGAAATGTAAGGGTGTCATTGTGTTCCTGTTTCACATTCAAATAATAGAATATTTCGTGATGAGTATTGTGAGTGGCGCGATGTGTCGGCATTGTTCATTTTTGATTGATACCGCGCGGTGAAAAGAAAACTTTTGGGTTATGTTGAGTCAGCTACAAAGAATGCTCTTGAGGTGGAAGGATTAATAAGAATGGGTTAATTGTATAATTAATAAATTTGACAATATTTCGCCATATACGTTGTCAGAGTTAGGTCACAGGAATACATTGCTTTACAAATAACAATACTAGGTTTTATTGTAATCTTTGGGATATCTTTCGTTTTGAGACCTTTTACAATTAGAGTCCTAAATACGGTGGGATAAAATGGTTGCCAGCTCGGTTTGTAACGATGTTTTCATAGAGCAAACATGACTGGAAGGCGCCGCTCTACGAACTTTTCTTATTATTGTGATGATTCAGTAATTTATCTTTAAGGCACGCGTACGTTAACTTCAATGTTCTTTCAAAATGGCGGTGCTGAGTGCGTTACGCTCAATAGTCGCTCAACTAGCAAGCGTTGTAATCCAATTTGGGCCAGCAAGAGGGCCGCCAGATTGCCAATAAACCGAATTATCGCAACAAGCGCCCCTCCCCGCGCCCCTCTTTATTATTTATTTTACACGGAGGGAAATTGCTTCTATCACCGAACGGCAATTTCATTTCGTTTAGATAGGCGCCTCAATCCCGGCTAGTTAGGCTTACAGCACTTCACAGGCAATATTCTTAACTCTATAATAGTATTCAATATTACGTTATATTTTACGACCGTAGTTTTTTTTCTGTTTCGGTTTGTTTAACTAAAAGTTACACGTGTCATCGTAACTGGTTAACGTAAAAAAAATTGGTTGCCTGTAAAGTCGATATACGGGCGAAAGTTTTACGTGACAACGACTTTGAGTGGTAAAATAATTTTAATGTGAATATTCATTCGTATAACATGAACCGGTGTGTATGCCTATCTCTCTCACTCTCTCTCTCTCGCTCTGTCTCTCTCGGTCTTAGGCGGGTTAACTGTGCTCGAGTGGAAGGGACGCGTGCCTTTCACTTTTTATGTCTGTCTCACTCGCTCTTAGGCGGGCTAACCATGCCCGAGTCGAAGGGACGCGTGCCTCTCACTCGCTCTCATTGTGAGCGCGGAACGTGAGCGGAGCGTAACGCAGTTTCTTGAAGTGTCACCCGGCAAACCAATTTATAAGACGTTGTCACGTCAAAACAAATTATAAATGTTAGAGTATACTCGTAGTACGATTTTAACGTGCTTTGATAAAAAGCTGTCTTACCGACAAATATTAATTTAAAGATTACTGCCTCGTGGGTGTAGTAGCAAAGTTTCTGTCGAAATTTCTTCCGAGAGGTCCTGGGTTGGAATCTCGGGTCAAGCCAAAATGGTTTCTGAGATTTTCTGTCATGAATTTCTCAAAAACAGCTCGAAATCGGGAAGTTTGCGGTGTTACACCCCCGTGCCTCGGAAAGCACGTTAAGCCGTTGGTCCTGCGCCTGATCTCTCTCCGGTCATGTCGGATTGCCGTCTCACCGAACTTTGAGAGTGATGGAACAGTGAGTGCACCTGTGTATTGCGCTCACACTTGAGCACTATAATATCTCCTGCTGATCTCTGTTGAGATTGACCGCCGTGGTCGAAATCGGCCAGGAGGACTATTATTATTCAAAGATATGATTTCTGTATAATTTTAAACCCTTTAATTTAATTACGGTTACGATTTGATGTATCCGTACAAATAAAAATGTCCATGTAATTAGTAAACTTCGGGCGCATTTAAACGAAAAAGTTTTTTTAACGAACGCAACTAGCTTTTTTTCATAAAACTTAAAGCATTTTTTCTAACGATAAACATATCGAACAACCTAAACAATGAATAACCGCACCATCGCCGGTCTGAAACCGCGTACTCATCGGGCCGCGTCTGTTCCGGTCCGACGCCAGTACAGTTCCGGCGTCGCCTACACGAAGTCTTAAGTAGCTAGGCCTACTTTAAGGGATCGTTTTAAGTTATTAACATAAGGAGTTCTAGATAAACAAAGAAATCATTTAGTTTCAATGGGAGAGCAGCTAGAAATATTAGTTAAAAATTAAACGCATGAACTGAATACTTTTTTTCCTGAACTAAATACTGTGCATGGTAATTGGTGTTAATGTTAATAAACCTGTATCTTTGGCAAAAAAGAGCACAATTTATAAAGTACAAGTGTACGAGCTAGCATCGTACATGGAAATTGCCCAACATCGGAGCGGCGTCAGCGACCCACATACAACGGCACTCTACACCGACGGCACACATCTACATATCTTTCCTTGTTTACAATCAATTACTTTATTATAAACACAACTTTACAAGCATTAATAATCAGATATCATCCATCAGTGTTAGAAAGACTTGAGAAGGAGAGTTACAGTAAGAAACAAAGTATGCCGTTCTGACACTGACGGTTGATATCTGTTTTATTATTGCTTGTAAAGTTGTATTTTTAATAAAGTTATTGACAGTAAAATTGTAAAAAAAACACTAACTTGAAACTAGGTGCGACTTTGTTTACAACAACGTTATTGTCTAAAGAATGTCATATTTTTAGTTTAATTATGTATTTGCTACACCACAAAAAAGTCACGATCTTCAGCACTATTCTTACTTACTGAAACGAGACAAAGTATATCATTGATTACATCACGCTTTCAAATGATGATATTAATGTTATTTGTTTTGTGTAGATGGTTTTACATTATATACTATCACTCTGAGAAGAAACTACCGCCCACACCAAACACTACTTCATTCGGGTGGGGTCGTAAACTTTTTGTCAGCGAAAATAAAACGATTCGAGTCGCCAACGAAGCGTTGAAGTTTCAATTACTTTGAATGCAGGATCCTCACTCGTCCTCAGCAGTTTTCCCTCCGCGGGGTGCCGGGGCCAGGGGGAGGAGTGAGGACGGCAATCGCGATGACATCTGCCGCTTTTACGTGATTGATGCCTCATGTGATTGATGTCACAAGTATATAGCGTGAACCGCCATTTCAAAAACCGTAATCAGAAAAGTGAAAGTGAAACCCTTTGGATTCAAATGGCGTTAGAAATAAATCATTGAACATTGCTTTTGTGTGTGAAGAATCTTGTCTCTTATCCATTTTATTTAGCTAGTTCTAGCAACAGCGACAGCTTTGGTCTAGTGGTCCGAGGTCCAGACTACAAAACCGGCTGTCGCGGGTTCAAATCCCGCAAGGGGCAAATGTTAGTGTGGTGAGCGTGGGCATTTTAACCTGAGTCATGGGTGTATGTAAATGTATTTAAGTATTTCTATCCGTTATTCTAGCCACCATACAACAAGCTAACGCTTAGTTTGGGGATGAGTAATTATTGGTGTTCGTTGAAACAATTTATTTTATTTAAATATCAGTGACTATGTCCCAGCAGTGGACTGTAAAAGGCTGATATGGAGCAACGCAAAATGTGAACAGGTAAATATTAGGTCCTTACATATGAAATTGGCGTTTTGTCGTACTGGCCACTTTGATCACAAATTTTTCCTATTTGGTTAGGAATTCGAAATTCAAATTTATACAGCTATTTCCACATGTAGTTGTGTTTCGTAAACCGTCATTCATTTGTTTTTTTACTTATCTTTTTTCTGTTTGCATCGCTCAATTTACAAAATGGAAAATTTGAAATATCGCGTTATTTACGAGTACGAGTTCCACCGTGGCACCAGTGCTGCGGAAACGGCTCGAAGGGTTAATGATGTGTATGGCGGTTGTGTCGCAAAAGAAAACACAGTGCGTTTTTGGTTCCAACGTTTTCGTTCTGGAAATTTCGACCTGCAAAACAAGCCCCGTGGACGGCCGGAGACCCAAGTTGATAATGAAGAATTGAAGGCTATTGTGGAAGCGGATCCATCGCAAACCACGTCCGAGTTAGCTGCAGGCTTTGGCGTTAGTGATAAAACTGTTTTAATCCACTTGAAGCAAATTGGGAAGATTAAAAAACTTGAAAGGTGGGTTCCTCACGAATTGAGTGAAGCAAACCGGCAAACGCGCGTCAACTGCTGCGTTACATTACTTGACCGGCGCAATAACGAAGGGATTTTAAATCGAATCATTACCTGTGATGAAAAGTGGATTCTCTACGATAATCGGAAGCGCTCATCGCAATGGCTGGACCCTGGCAAGCCAGCCAAAGCCTGCTCCAAGCGAAAATTGACCAATAAAAAGTTACTTGTAAGCGTTTGGTGGACTAGCGCCGGTGTCGTTCATTACAGTTTTCTCAAATCTGGCCAGACGATTACGGCAGATATCTATTGTCAGCAATTGCAAACCATGATGGAAAAGCTAGTTGCTAAACAACCAAGGCTGGTCAATCGCTCTACGCCACTGCTGCTTCACGACAACGCTAGACCACACACTGCACAACAGACGGCTAGCAAATTAGAAGAACTTCAATTGGAATCTCTAAGGCATCCACCGTACTCCCCGGACCTTGCTCCAACAGATTACCATTTTTTTCGAAATTTGGATAACTTCTTGCAAGGGAAAAAGTTCAACTCAGATGGGGCAGTCCAAGTCGCCTTCAAAGATTTTATTGATTCCCGTTCGAATGTTTTTTTTAGTAAAGGGATTAATGAACTACCTATGAGATGGCAAAAGTGCATAGATTACAATGGCTCATACTTTGATTAAATAAATATGCTATATAAAAAAATTTCGACTTTTTGTTCCTCCCATACAAAACGCCAATTTCATAGGTAAGGACCTAATAGTTGGCAATTGTTCTTTGCAATTGTAAAAAACACACGCTCGCCAGCACTCCGGCGAAGACGGAACACGATTAAAGAGAGGAGTGCTCGGAGGAGGACGGTTACGTGAAGGGCGCTTCAACCGAGCACTCTCGCGACTTCGCAAATCGCCGAAGCATGCGCCATGGAGTGCGAAGGACCCGTGAGAGGCGATATGAAACAATGGCTTGTTAAGGTATTTCTGAAAAAGACGGTTTTTTAATTATTTTTCACGAAGCACCACGGTTGAAAGAATTTTGTAATAAATAAGTTTGCATAAGATACTTCAAAGGCTTAACCTAAAAGTACAGATCGTTTGAGATTCAATTCAATTTATTTATTATGTAAACACAAAGTAGGTTACAATCAGGTAAGGTTATTAAATACAATAAGACAAGTAAATGTACTCGCTAGATTACAACCCAAAATATGTATCTAAGTTTGAAGCAAGATCATATTTTGTGTTTAATAGTGAAGGTGTTAGTAAATACATTCTAATTATGCTAGCCTCTAAAGGTATTTTTTCTGAGTGACTTAGATTGTTTGTGCACAGAGGTATGTAAATATGAAGCTAGATCTTTGGTGAACAAAAAAGACTATATCAAACACGCTTAATTTTCTGTAGTTTTGTTTATTTTTAAAAATAATAATAATCCTCCTGTCCGATTTCGACCATGGCGGCCAATCTCAACAGAGATCAGCTAACTACTACTACCATATTATACTATTATAGTACTATACTATATACTATTATAGTGCACAAGTGTGAGCGCAATACACAGGTGCACTCACTGTTCCATCACTCTCAATGTTCGGTGAGACCGCAATCCGACATGACCGAAGAGAGATCAGGCGTAGGACCAACGGCTTAACGTGCTTTCCGAGGCATGGGGGTGTAGCACCGCCAACTTTCCAACTCCGAGCTGTTTTTAAGAAATTCATGACAGAAAATCTCAGAAACAATTTTGGTCCGACCTTAGATTCGAACCCAGGGCATCTCGGATATAAGGCAGAAACTTTGCCATTACACCAACAAGGCAGGCAGTTTTTTTTTAATATTAAGGCGAGAAAAGCATGCAAAATTACAACAATTTATTTTCTTGAACCTTGCATTTCTTCCACTGGTTCTCTTAGCTCATGGGAGCTATCTTGCCGGGACAAGCCATTAGGGAGCTCCTCGATGGGAACTCTTTCAGGCGTGGCCGGCGGAAACTGAAAACGCAGGAAGGCGGGAAACCGATGGAGGCTTCGGCCGAAACGGTTTTTAAGGTGTCCAATTTATTATTAAAGATGCTAAACGCCTGATTCAATCAACTATATTTAAAAATGATATTAAACCGGTCTTTTATTTCAAGCTCTACTTGCTAAAGGCCTCAAAAATATGTACTTTAATCACAAGTTTTGTTTCGTGTTTTCTCTGTGATATTAAATTTTCTGGAATCAAGTTGAATTTATTTCTTTATTAATTTGCAGCAGATAAACTTATTCTTATTACATTAATTAAATAAATAAGTTAATTATTAATTATATCAGTATGTACCTACATATTACATATTGTTGTAGGAAAAGGGTGAGAAATGAAACGCAAGGATTGCGAAAAAAGATTTATCAAGTGGCTGGCAGAAAAGTTGTTAGATACTTACATTTGAATGGGAGAATATGAGAGTGTCGTAGCAAGTATTTTTTTTTACTATGAGAGGGGAGTCGTATGTTGAAAGTGTTAGGAGCAACAGGTGTTAGTTTTGTATTTGTGGTATTTAAGAAGTGTCTGCAATAAATAATTAAAAAGTTTCGTTGAACCAACTGCGAGTTTCCCTTTCAGATCTTACTTTCCAGTTTGGCTGCCAATAACTAACTATAAGTTTACAACTTTTCTGTAAACTTTAAATTAACAGATACACAAACAAAATTTTGTGTACAGCTTGTTTTACTTCGATTTCTTTCTTAGATTATTGAGCAGACTCTAACTATTTTTCAGAAAGTTTACTTTGTTTGTGAGTTTAATCATTACTCCCTTTAAATTAGTTTTGCTCTATAAACAATGCTATTATAACCTACGCTACTGTGAATTCAAACGCGCTAGCGCATAACTTGCAACTTTCTCGGGCAACGAAACAATACTCAGCTTAGCTGGATTTTCGAACCGTGAACCTTGTTTGTTGCACCAAGAAAGCATGACGGAAGCCATATAACCTTTTTAACTAAGGAACTGTGAGAAATAACATAAAATTACCGTTGCTCATATAAATTCACTTAATTTCATCTTGACTTATTCAGGTAGTTGTAGGTACTTAAGTGGCTAGAAAGATATTCAAATCAAGTTGTGGATCAATCTAGACGAACTGTAAGTATAATATAATATTATCTAGCAACTTATCTATCTCGAATGACCACAGGCTGTAATTTCTGGAATTACATTCGGCATGAATAGTGTAAAAGGAAAAATGATAATAAATATGACTCAAAAGTATGAAACAAGATTCATATTTAGTTCATTAGTTCTATTTATAATTTTGTATCTCATTGTAAGTGAACAACAATTAGTTTTTATTAGAATTAATTCTTTAAACCTATATCGACGATCAGATGATAACAGGAAAAGTAGCATTCGACCACTGCTATCATCTGATCATTATCATAACATATAAATCTTGTTTCATACTTTTGAGTAGTGGGGTTTTAGTTTTGGAACTTTTCTTTTTTATTTCATATTAACTGTAATCATATTTATATTTTAGAATTGTGCAAATTTAGCCCTTTCATTTGATATGAAACACGACCGTACAAAACCTTTAACGTTACAAAACAGATTTCGTTCATGACTTAATGTGTGCTAGAGGGCCTATAATCAGCAAGCAGCTTAGACGCATCTAATGACACCAATCATTAGTCAAAATATGTGGAAGGGTTTAGAAGTTATGAGGGAACACAAGAACATACAAACATACATACATACCAGTCAAAATCATAACCCTCCAATTTACTTCGCCGTAGTTGGATAAAAATATCATCAAGATAATACCCCCATAATGTCAGGCCCTACCCATGGGAGCTGTGACAAGCCCGGTGCTTACACGCATGTCACAGTGACAATGACGTATTTATTTATTTATTCTTGTAAAAGGACACTTTTGTTTGGCGCGCCTTGTAGGCGGGGTTGCGCCGCATTTTCGGTAATAATATAATGGGACACGAATGGCACAATGAAATAATTGACGCTTTTGATATTATTTTTAGTTGTTGTTGACATCTCTTTATGATCATATTACACACTCTACCCATTTTATTATCGAAATACATAATTAAGTATAATATTAGCGTATGTACTTCTGCTCAAACTTGGGTACTCGGAAACATAACCAAAGTTACATCATTAATGGGTCAACTTATTTTGTTTTTTGATATGATATGTAACCACGACAATCGCAATCTATTGCTTTACGTTTCTGAATCAAAATCTCGACTTATTTGTGACTCAATTCTGTAATTGCGATGTCCTTAGTATCAGCCGACCGAAGCTTCCTTTTCAGCGCTACAAAAGCTTCTCTCGTTCAGCATCAACTTTTTCTTCGACTTTGAACCGTGCATTGTCGAAGGCACAATGACGGCTCAGAACGAAGGAGATTCCTTACAGAACTGTACACTTCAGGACAAGGTGAATAAAGCGTAAAAAATATTTAAATCCCATTATACGAGTAAAGTGGGCACTAAACTCTATATTATAGCGTTAAAAGGCAAGTAAGTTGTGAGTACCAACATGCTAGAAATTATACTTAATCATGCTTGACTGTCAATTATTTATTATTATAAATTAATTATTAACATTAATTATTGTTTTTCATAAAACAACAATTTTATTAATAAGACAACTTTTGGGTGATTGTTACGTTTTCAATGATTGGCGTGAAGTAGTTTAATAGGAAATGTGGTGCTCTATCACAAATTCGTAGCACACGCGATTAATTGCGACTACGAAGTGCTACGAAAATAAAACACATTAGTGAGTAATGCTTATCCATTAAACTTGTCCCGCAGTACATCTTATATCTTATATATAAAAATGAATTGCTGTTCGTTAGTCTCGCTAAAACTTGAGAACGGCTGAACCGATTTGAATAACTGTAGTCTTGAAATATTTGTGGAAGTCCAGGGAAGGTTTAAAAGGTAAGAAAATTTAAAAAAAATAATTGACAGAACAACGTTTGCGAGGTCCACTAGTAAGTAATATATTTTCTTATTTATATAAATCCGTATTGTTATCCGATTGGAGTGGATCAGCTCTGTGATGTTTTCATTTCGCATTTCCATATCATGGCCGCCGAGGTCGGTAACGAGCGCGACTCAAAGAACAACCCCCCTCCCTCCACCTCTTGGGGGAGGGGGGGGCTCGCAACCACTGGTTATTGAAATGAGGACTTTTCTTTGAAAATTGGAGTTCATTACGGCTCCGCGATACATAGCGCTATGTACGATATAAGCGGGATATTTCGCATTGGGTTTGTAATTTACATTATTCGTTTGAAGCTGAGAGGGAATTTGAAGGTAAAGAGGGCTTTGATTCTTGAGGTGGAACGAGAGTGTCATTACAGATGGGCACTAGACGGCTTCCATTTTGGATTTGAGGAGGCTATGAGATGCCTTAGGAACGACGAATAAATGATTAAAATCAGTCGAACCTTGATACTTCAATTATTATTTATACAGTGGTGATTATTCTACTCTCCTGGCTAAACCAAGTTTTTTAGCCTTGCTTGTTTTAACGACTGACATCAAGTTTATATTGATTAGTCTGTTGACAAAAAAAACACAATGTTTAGATGCCCAAAACATATCAGTAAAAATGTATAAGTAGTTTAAATTCAATCCTCTCATAATCCTTAATGTTGTTGTGCGTTGATGTCTTTTGCACATGCTACGGATTAATAAGGGTTGAATTTATGTTTTACGACGATATAAACGGAAAATCAAATTCGTGTATGTCTACACTAATAATAATAATAGCCTCCTGGCCGATTTCGACCACGGCGGCCAATCTCAACAGATCAGCCAACTGCGCAGGAGATATTATAGTGCACATGTGTGAGCGGAATACACAGGTGCACTCACTGTTCCATCACTCTCAAAGTTCGGTGAGACGGCAATCCGACATGACCGGAGTGAGATCAGACGCAGGACCAACGGCTTAACGTGCTTTCCGAGGCACGGGGGAGTAACACCGCCAACTATATCTACACTAATATAACGAGAATAAAGAAATTGAATAGGCTCCGAAACTAAATGGACCAATTTAAAAAAAACCTTTTACCATTCGAAAAGTACATCCCTGTTGAACATAGGCTATATGTAATACTAGCGGTTCGTTATGGCTTCGCACGGGTGGAATAATTATTGTCCACCTGTGCGAAACTGAGGCGGGCGGAAATACTCCTTGTTGGTGCTTTTGAGTAATTAATTATTAGAAAAACTAAAATAATGTTAACCGTCTTTAACAATGACATTAGCTCTGTGACTTGTCAAACATAATGTAAACAAACAAAATTGAAAGATTTAGTTCCTATAGGTTTTTTGACTCCACCTAACCGTTAAGGTTGAATGGACCATTTTTGTTAAACGTCAAAATATCACACAGACATGTTCATGCACACAAAGGTTTGTGCAGTGCGGGGATCAAACCCTTGACCTTTTGATCTAATAGTCAACTTCTTAACCATTACACCAAATTTCAGGGATAAAAGAATGCCAATTGTTAAATAGGTATTCCTGAAAATTTGGTAAATAGAAATGCGCTTTTAACCTTAATTTGGAAGCCAAAACATATCCAAAGGGGTTAAAGGCAAGCATTCACAGGTCGGTATCGTACGCATCGGACGCATCGCACGTAACGGATTTATTTGTCACTGCGTCCACTGTATCGGCAGCGATCGTTGCCGACGCGAGTACCAGCAACCGGTTTGTCGATGACACTTTTCTTCGCATTGTTGTAGATCGGCATTCCGTATGACGTCATCAGTACGCATCGCATTTAGGCATTGCCGATTTGCGATCCGTACGGTGCGGATCAGTGGACGCTGTTGTATGAGCTTATATACAAGGCAACCTAAAATCCATTACTTGCGATGCGTACGATATCGTTTTGCCTTTATTCATTTACATGGAGACGAATTGTGTTTTTTCACAGATTTTTTTATTCACGATGCGTTTTTTTAATGTGAGTTAGGTATGCTTTTGATATACCGATTTTCAAACGCTTAATGAATCATGAAAAAATACGGATACGCCTTAAATCATGCATCATCTAGAAATAAATATGAACATCAATATGGGAATCATGAAAATACACGATTCCGTAATGTGAACGTTCATCCGTCATGACGTATCCCGTTTGAACGCACCCTCACTTGACACACTGTTGAGGTAAATCCTATTTTTGCGCGGACGAAGTCGCGTCGGGACGCTTGTAACAAATATGATACGTTATTTTTTTAAGTTCTGTAAAAAGCTGATTGACTAGGAAAAGTAAAAGTTTCTAAATTTCGCAAAGCATAGAACGTCACAGTAAACACTACGGTAGCTAATGCGTTTGGGCTACGGGTGATTTTGCAACAAAGATGGCTAGTTTGATGTGCCGTCCACTGCAATTTACAATATCAAAACTATGTTTATTTGATGAATGTAAACTATCCCACCATCTCGGAAAGAGTCATTTTGCTCTTCAATATCTGAGTGGAAAAGCCGTTTTTATTCACTAGAGGTTAAAGTAAATTTGAATTTAGAACATCGTGTGCACCAAGTTTGTGAATTAAAAAAATCATTTAACCTATTTATTGCTACCTCTATGGTGCCAAATATATCATACAACATTTTTTTAATTTGTTAAAAACTCAAACTCGGAACCTTCTTGTTGTTCTTTTTTCAATTTGCTTTGTTGGCGGTTCTTTACGCGGCATTTTTTCACGTCATTAATAAACCTTATATTAAAAACAAGAAACTTGAAAACAAGTGAAAAAACTAAAATGAGTGATTCTAGCGACGAGGAAGTTTGTTTGACGCCAACAGAATTGACTGAAACTGTTAATAATGCGCAAATGATCTTTCTCCCTCAACAGTCACGCGAGAAGTATTTAAAACAATACGTCATGTTCAACACGTGGCGACTAGCAAAAGGAGCCAAAACTTTCTCAGAAAACGTTTTGGCATATTTTATAGAATTATCAGAGAACAAGAAAGCAAGCACTCGAAAAACAGTACACAAGGGACAACACCAATATTGCAGTACCCAACAAAAATATTACACTCAATTAAAATAACTGTAGCAACGTTACTTTCAATTTTTATTAATTATACCTAAGTTTGTTATGACTGACGACCGTTTAAAATCAATAAAATCAATAAAATCAATTTATTTTTGTAATTAGGCTAACAAATTAGCACTTTTACACGTCCCAACATATAAATTGACCCTACCACCGCTTCGGGACAGTTTGGGCCAGTGCTGAGAAGAAGCGGCGCAAGAAACTCAGTCACTATTGTCATTGCCTCTTTTCAAAATTGATTTACAATAATTGTAATTGTTTGCATTTAAACATTTCCATATATCTTTGTCATTTATATAATCATCAATTTTATAATATCCTTTCGACATTAATACATCTTTTACAACTGTTTTAAATTTATCTAAAGGCAATGAAATTAAATTTTCAGGTAATTTATTAAAAAATATTACACATCTACCCATAAATGAGTGACCAACTTTATGAAGCCTAAAATGTGGAACGGCAAGCCTATTTTTTTGTCTTGTGTTGAAGTTATGCAAATCGCTATTTTTAGGAAATAAGTGTAAGTTTTTTCGAACGTAAATTAGGTTTTCGTAAATGTATTGCGAGTAAACTGTAAGTATTTTAACTTCTTTAAACAATTCTCTAAGTGTTTCATTTGATTTAAGTTTATAAATAGCCCGCACGGCTCGTTTCTGCAATACGAAAATTGTCTCTATATCTGCAGCTGAGCCCCATAGTAAGATGCCGTATGACATGATACTGTGAAAATAACTAAAATAAACTAGTCTTGCCGTTTCAACATCAGTCAGAAACCTTATCTTTCTTACAGCGTATGCAGCGGAGCTTAGTCTCTTTGATAAGGTCATGATATGAGGACCCCACTGGAGCTTATCATCCAAAGTAATTCCCAAAAAAGTTGCAGTATTTGAAGTAAGTAGTTGTTCATCCTTAACAACAACCCTTGTTGGAACTTGTCGGACATTGGGCATTGTAAACTTAATGCATTTAGTTTTGGTCGCGTTAAGCAATAAATTGTTAACGGTGAACCAATGAAGTACTCGCGAGAGAGTACCATTTACATCGTCAAACAATTCTTTACCCCTTGGAGTTTTAAAAAGTAGTGAAGTATCATCAGCAAATAACACTATCTCACAAGCACCGTCGACAAAGTATGGAAGGTCATTAATATATATTAGAAACAGTAACGGTCCCAATATCGAACCCTGGGGCACACCCATAGTGAGAGGTGCTCCAGGAGACTCTGCTCCATTGATAGAAACCTTTTGTGTTCTCTCAGTGAGATATGAATTAAATAAGTTACATGCATTAGTTGATACACCATAATGGCGTAGTTTTCTCAACAGGGTCTCATGGTCAACACAATCAAACGCTTTAGAGAGGTCACAAAAGATTCCCACAGCATCATGCTTACTATCATAGGCATCAAATATATGTTTCAACAGAGCGACTCCAGCATCAGCAGTACTGCGACCCTTTGTAAAACCAAATTGTTTATTATGCAATAAATTGTTTGATGTGAAGTGAAATAGTAGCTGATTGAATATAATCTTTTCAAAAATTTTACTTAGAACCGGTAAGATTGATATCGGTCGAAAATTTGAGGGGTTATTTTTGTCACCAGATTTAAATAACGGTACTATTTTACTAAATTTCATTAAATTTGGGAATTTTCCTTCATCAATACATTTGTTAAAAATGATCGCTAGAAGAGGTGCTATGATTTCAATAATAGTTTTAATTATACATACGGATATTCCCCAAAGATCCTCGGTTTTTTTCATATTTATTTCATTGAATGCGTTCATAATTACATCGGTGCTTACGTATCTAAAGTATAGTGGTGAATCACACTCATCAATATTGGATTTGAGAATGGATTCAGACAGTTCTGCAGAAGAGTTAAGTTCTTTAGTAGTAGATGGTGCTATATTAGCAAAGTACTTTTCAAAAATATTAGCTACTTCTGCATCAGATTTAACTAGTTTACCTCCATCTTTTAATGAATATGAACGATCTTTTGTTTTATCTTTACCGGTTTCTTTATTAATGATATTCCAGGTAGCTTTGGCTTTATTTTTTGAACCTGAAACTATCCTACGAAGATGATTCGTCTTTGCTTGGGCACAAACTTTTTTAAAGATTTTTGAATATTTTTTAACATATTCTATAAAATGTGGGTCCTGAGAATGTTCTCTAATACTATACAGATCATATAACTTGTTCCTGCTTTTATAAATACCTGGTGTAGCCCATTCATTAAACTTACTTGTAAACCGATTAGACTTAACCTTTTTTTTTGTGAAAATTGATGCAAATTCGCTTTTAATTAAGTTAAAAAGATCTTCATATAAGTTGTCTACGTTACTACTACTGTTTGGTATTAATGTTTTCACACCATCAAAAATCCTATCCTTAAATCTATTTATCCTGTTTGCAGTGACTGGTCTATAAACTATATCTACTACGCTCAAGGCCGGACCAGACGGAAATGTGACCTTTTGTCCTCTATGGTCGGAGCTTAGACATTGTAAAATAGATTTATTTGTTATTTTGACATCACAAAAAATATTATCTATGCAAGTAGCCGTTGTTGGAGTCACTCTGGTAGGTTCTTCAAAAACATTATTTAGGTTATACGATTCAAAGAGATTAAGAAATCTCATAGAAATTTGTGTTTTTTTTAATATGTCTATATTAAAATCACCGCATACTACTAAATTCTTTTTTGATTTTGATGCTTTTGATAAGACTTTATCCATAGTGTCTTCAAAAAGTTGGTAATTAGCGTCTGGCGGGCTATATACGCTTATGACAATATATTGATCTAGTTCGACACATGCAAGTTCAATAGTTCGCTCAATGGAGAGAGATACAATATCTTTGCGTTCTTTACAGTTAAATTGATTTTTCAATAGAATAAGTGACCCACCTCTAGTTGTAGTCTCCCTTGTGAACGAACTACCGACCTTATAATTGTCAATACTTAACATTAATTCATAGTCCCTATACCAGTGCTCAGTCACACACATTACATGGGCGTTTAAATCTTGCAAAACTAATGATAATTCTAATTCTTTGCCAGCTAGGCCTTGTATGTTTTGATGTACAGCAATAAAACTAGACCCAGCCTTTGTCTTCCCCCTTAGTTTAAAGTGTCAGAGGTTGTCAAGTTAATAATATCTAAATTAGTACTATTACTAATATGTTGACAACCATGTGATATGGTTGAGTTTAAAATACAATTAATATTATAAGCTAACAAAGTAGCTATTCGTTTTTTAAATTTAATAGGCAAGTGTAAAGAGCTGCCAGTCAAATGAAATGAATTATTAATGAATTTATTCGTGTCAAAAAACACAAATTTGTCACTGTGACGCTGAGATAAATTAAATAACAAAGTATTCAGCATATGAATACTGTTATTTTGTGTTACCGTATAATATTTTGAAAATGGTAGGGAACAGAGGATAATTTTTTTGACATTTAAATTTGTCAAAATGGTCCAATTCTTTATAATATTTTTCTTACTAACGTTTTGACTGTTCCCTAACATTAATACAATAATCGAGTTTGAGTTGAAAGAGCTGTTTCGTATACTATTTACAATTTGATCCAGTGATGTGTCTGGCATACAGTTATTAATAATTTTACAGCTCAATGACCTATTCAATAAGGAACCATAACCAATTCCTAGCTTATCTGAATATACATGAACATTAGCACATTCGTGAGTAGGCTTTTGAGAGACAACATCATAAGTTTTTGAGCAGTTTAAATTTAAACTTTGTTCTAATGGACATAACTGCAAGCTTAAATCACTTGAGTCCAGTACAGTTTTCAAATTAATGTTTGGCAGGGATTTATAAATTTGGTTGGTGGAGTTTATGTTCAAAAGTTTATTTGCAGCTAGGATATGCTCAGAGATTTGTTCCTGAGAAGAGTTATATTTATACGTCATTGACTGCAATGACTCCTGTAACCGAGAGATGTCTACCTGCAACTGCCCTACTGCCTGATCATACTGCAACCTACTTTCAAGTAACTTATTTTGATAAATTTCAAGGCTATCTAACAAATCAATTTTTTCTTTTCTCAATTGTAAATTTTTAGTATAAACTTTCTGCTGCTTTATAACTTTTTTTGTTTTATTTATGAATCTATTAATTTTTATGTATTTCTTTAATCTATTTCTACCAATCATTTTTGTTTGCCTACTGCAATGTTTACATTGGCTGTTAATATTTGTGTATGAATTGGGAACTGCTACCTGGTTGTTAGGGGTCCCAATGAGCTCCTCGTATAAGTTCATGGTCTGTGAGTAAACATGATCTTGTTTCTCTTCTTCCATATGCAGTATGGTTTTGTTGGCGTCACGCAGCTCACTTTCCAACTCATTGTTCCGGATCAGTGTCTGCTCGAAGACGCTGCTGCACTGGTCAAAGGTGCTGATGGTATGTAGAAGCTCCTCTCTGTGTTCAGTGACCTCGTGGAGACGGGCATGCAGTTCTACCAATTCATTCTTTAATTGCGCGTTAATTTCGAATGTTTTTTTTATTTCTAATTCACATTCATCGCGTTCCCTAAGGAGCTGGTCACAGAAGTCCTTAGATTCTTTTAATTCTTCCAGCGCATTTTTCAGTTTAAGGGCAGTTTCCTGGGCAGTCATCCTTCTGGTCATGGTTCCAGTTTGGGAGGTCATGTTTGATTGTAAGGTTGGAAATCTCGCCTGAAATTTTTATTAAAAAGAGTGTACAACAGTTGCTTTGGTAATATTCTAAGCAATGGGACGCAGAGGATACTTCCGTACCTATTTTTTATATTTTGTAAAATATTAAATTAAATGTTAGTGTTTACTGTTTAATAGGAAGAAAAATTGGTTTCAGAATTTCTTATTTAAACCTATATGTACTTTGTTATTTTAACCTAAAGGATTATTTGATTTCATTTGAATCGAGAGTAAACAATAAACATTAAGGACTACTCAACATAATTTATTAGAATAACAACACAGGACCGAGCAAAAATTTACAGTTTGGTGCAATGGTCTACATGTCGGACTTTAAAACCAAGGGTCGCGGGTTCGATTCCCGCACAGTACAAGCATATGTGTGCATGAACATGTGTGTTTGTACTGGTCTGGGTCTTTTCTATGTATAATATGTATTTATTTACAAAAAAAAAAAAGTATTTAAGTATATCCATTGTCTAGTACCCATAACACAAGCCTCGTAGCTTAATTTGGGACTAGAGAATTGGTGTGATTGTTGTGAAATATTTATTTATTATTTATTATTATTTAATTTATAGATTATTCTGTAATACTTACCTGTCATATTGTAGTAGTTAATACCTTAACTGAAATAAAAGTAGCTATCTTGTGATTGTCAACGGTTTCATTTGCATTTAGTCATTTCCTCGCTGAGGTGGAATGAAAAGTTACGTGTTGCACTCGAGTGCAAAGATTTTTCACCTCGTGCTCTTTTGATTCCCTCGCTAACGCTCAGGATTCTAATTTTTCAATTTTAGAATCCTTCGCTTGCTCGGTCATCAAAATTGAACACGCGGTTAAAAAGCAACTTTGCACTCTTGTATGACAAATAACTATTATCTTATGGACGCGTGAAATTTCCAACTGAACCCAACAGTGCGGCTACAAGTCATGAAAAATCGCACATCAACTCAAAGCTGTGGCATCAAACTATGCGAATTCCCCGAGTAATAAAAATCTAGTTTACCGCAAACTTGGCTTTTAGAATATTTGCTCTCGCGGCGAAGTGTGCTCCCGAGATCAGCATAATGCGGGTTCGAGTCCCAATCACGACGATTGAACGACTTCGCTACTCGCTGGTAAGTTCTCTTGAGTTGCTCCTAACGACGCAATAAAGTTATGTTATGGCCTTTATTGTGTGGCATATACCTCTAAAATATCTATGTTATATTATAAGTGTAATAAAAAAATATGATAACTGTGGGTTGTCATGGTAAAAGCTAGCCAGACGGACTAGGGACAAGTCCTAACACTATTCAAACCATATTGCATTCGGACTATCAAGTTAGGTATTTATTCATGAGATGAATTCATATTAGATAATCATAATGTTTGTATTTTCGCCATTACTTGCTACAGTGGACAACATACATAATGCATGTTTTTTTTTTGACGTGACAACGTCTTATAAATTGGTTTGCCGGGTGACACTTCAAGAAACTGCGTTACGCTTCGCTCACGTTATGCGCTCACAATGAGAGCGAGTGAGAGGCACGCGTCCCTTCGACTCGGGCATGGTTAGCCCGCCTAAGAGCGAGTGAGACAGACATAAAAAGTGAAAGGCACGCGTCCCTTCCACTCGAGCACAGTTAACCCGCCTAAGAGCGAGAGAGAGTGAGAGAGATAGGCATACACACCGGTTCATGTTATACGAATGAATATTCACATTAAAATTATTTTACCACAGTCGTTGTCACGTAAAAAAACTTTCGCCCGTATACCGACTTTACAGGCAACCAATTTTTTTTATATAGGTAAGCATTCATCCATTGTGAAGTGACAATAAATATTTATTATTATCCATGCTTTACGAGATTTGGTTAAATTATGGTACTGAAATTGCAAAAGCGTCAGACCTAAATCATAGAGGCATAAGGGGTCAGTGTTGTCGAGGAGGTGTTCTTGTAATTGATGTATAACAAAAGAGCCCAGGTAGATTTACGTCTTTTCTGTCTTTATATTGCGACATTTAATTAAAGTTAGTTTTTTAAACAGTGATTACTTTGAGATAATATTTTTGCATTAAGTAAAATCAACTATCTAAGGCGAGGATTAAACCTGCGACCATGGGAGTGATTACTTTACATAAAACATTCATCCCGAGCAAAAAAATATTTTTAACCAAATCTCTTGGGGCTAAAGGGTGCGATAGAAACAGGAAACTGTAATGTCGCCACCCCCCAACAGGGCTCAGACCCTAGTTTGTGACTGACGGATATTTTATGATTTCACTTTTAAATTGCGGCACCCTTACATTACGTTAATGTATGTACTTTACCCACCACCATCTCATAACTCGCCACGTGACGTAGAAAAGAACTTCTGTATAACGCATACTTCATTTTTATTTAGTCTCATTTTAAAAATAACTGCAACCTTTTCTGAAGCCGGGCGAAATGAGTACTTTTCAGTTGAACTTACTTTAGTGCAAAAAAAAATATTTTTCATTTGTAATGGCGGGAGAGAATAGTTTTTTTTTTAATTTAATGCATTACAAAAATAAACAGTAACAGTGAAAAGTAAAGGTACTATTAAGGAAGTGGCTAATGAACTAAAATGCTCTACCAAAAACACAATCAAGCTTTTGCATGGCTACATATACAAGTTACTTTCTTTACCAAAGATTAAAGTGCAATTACAGTAAGTTTTTAGTTTTCTGTTGAAACTGAAGACCAAAATATCTGATCGCAACGCTAAGTACCTATAGTCGCGCAATGCTGAGCCGCCATTTCTCCATTTCAATTCAAAAGTAATTAAACAAATGCATTTCACCGCGAACTCATCCATGGGCTCTGTCGCGCATGACGGCGCGCGTAATGTCATCAATCACGCTGATGACGCCGCGGCGCGGGCGACGCGGGCGACGCGGCGTCGTTATGACGCCTCGTTACGGGGCGGAACGCCGTCGTTACCTAGAGACAAAGCCTGAAGGCTATGTGCCCGGCCATTTTGCCAACCGGTTTTTTTTTAATTTTTTGAAAGAACCCCAAAAAAGTTTCCAATACGCGTATGGTACAAAATTAAAAAATAAACCTTATACAATTGCAAACTCAACAGCGATGGTTACATTTTAAATAAACAGTGGAATAAACAATCATGTGGGACTCGGTATCTATATCTATCATCTAACAATAAACTTAATTTAATTATATATTTCATTTATTTATTTAATAGTATCTAATATATAAAATTCTCGTGTCACAGTTTTCGTTGCCATACTCCTCCGAAACGGCTTGACCGATTCTCATGAAATTTTGTGAGCATATTGAGTAGGTCTGAGAATCGGCCAACATCTATTTTTAATACACCTTAGTGATAATAATTTATAGGGCATAACAACGTTTGCCGGGTCAGCTAGTATATATATATCGGAGGGGCGTCCGCTACGTTCTTCGGTGCAGAGTCGGTGTCGTCATCCATGGCGATAGGATTTCCAAAATAAATACTCCAACGTCTTCTCGATATCGATTTAATCAATCACAGTCTCTTAACAATTAAAATAACACGCGTTTATCGCAATGGAATTGGATTTAGTTTTATTTCGTGAAAAAGTGTGTGTTCGTCCTTGCCGGAAACGGAAGTGCCCCCATACGAGCCGGCGGAGGGAGATAGGCCCGATCCTTGCTTGACGTTTGCCACTGTGACAGCGGTCAGAGTGACAGATGACGTTTAACGTCACGCTATACGTCACGTCTGATGGTGCCGCGCCGACATATATATATAATAGTTAGTGTGTGTGTCTCGTTGTGTCACGAACACAGATAGGATAGCTTAAGAGATAGATTTAATCTTAGGGGTGGTACTCTACCAGCTTAGTGTTGTTTAAAAAAAATAGTTCCTACAGCAAGAAAACTGTGTGTATAATGTTTAGTTAAATGCTTTTCAAGGAAATATTTTTTTGCATTGTAAATTAATAATAGTAGATTTTGCCTGAGGTTTGTTATCGTAAGTAAAACAAGTATTTACAACAAAAGAAGACTTTATTAACATCGATCAAGAACTCCCCAATAAGTTGCGAATCTTTATTTTTTGATAGTTAGCTTTTTAATTTAGTTTATACAAGCTGTGGCTGGTATAACACCTTAACTTTTTAAGAAATAGATATCGTAGTAACTGCGATAATATATATTTGTGTAAAAAGTAAGACGTAATACATAGGCACTACGTGGTTCGCTCGTTAGCAAATGCATCCCATAATTACTGTTTTGTGCGTCCGCGCGAAAACATGTGAAAATTCAGCATCGCCCTCCCGCCCACTAGATAAAGTTGCAGGGCGGGGCTGTGCTGTTTAAAATTTTTGATTTTAATGAAAAATGCTGTAGAACTCTTTACTGAATACATGTTTGTATGGCATTTGAATGTTATGAAGTTACAACATTTTAATTGAAAATTTTGATAAATTAGGAATTGTTTTATTACGAATGCAATACATACATGGCGTTGCACGTTTTTAATTAACGGTTGAATTCATCAAGGGTTCCTCTGATAAGTTAAAAGCTAATCGTTATTATTATTGTTTTTTGGGCTTATATTGCCATCTTGACCAGCATTCATCTATTGTGGCTTAAGCTACCCGTTATGACATATAAATAAATCATCGTCAATTCTGGAACAAAATTGTTTATAAACCAAGGGAGTGCCTCGTAGTTATATGAGTAGTTGGCAAGTCAGGAAATAGTCGTGAAATCAACAGTAAAACTTCAGTTTGACTTATTTTTGAAGTTGGTCTTAAATAATTCATATTTCTTCTATAGAGGAAGAAATATAAATTATTCAAAAACATAATACAATATTTTTTGATAGTTAAAAGTTTAAGCTGAGCGCTTGTGTTTGGGGTTCCCGCCCTTTCACATCCACGTTTAAAGTAAGATCAGAATTTTAAAAGAAGGTTTTTACATCTCGTTTTTCAGTTTTTGGAGTTTTTTACATCTCGTTTTTCATAATTAAGTGACAAAACCGTTTTGTTACCGTTTTTTTGGATTCGTGGTAGGTCAAAGTGTCCTTTTTCTTTCATCAAAATGGCGTGTTATATTTTGTATTAGATCGGAAATAGAATCTGCGGTGCTTATTTGACGACCGTTTGGTGCAGTGGTCCACATGTCGGACTTCTAAAACCAAGGGTCGCGGGTTCGATCCCCGCACAGTACAAGCATAAGTGTGCATGAACATGTGTGTTTGTACTGGTCTGGGTGTTTTCTATGTATAATATGTATTTATTTACAAAAAAAAAAGTATTTAAGTATGTTTATCCGTTGTCTAGTACCCATAACACAAGCCTCGTAGCTTAATTTGGGACTAGAGAATAGGTGTGATTGTTGTGAAATATTTATTTATTTATTATTCCTTGCCGAAAATCATATTGATCGTTTGATAAAATATTTTATGTACATAGTAAAATATGAAGTACATAACTTCTACTAGTCTACAAGAGGAATATAGTAATCTTTAATGCATCGTTCGAGAAAACACATCGATAAAGAACCCAGGAAAGTTGTGGATTAGAGAGACTTGCTCAAAAGGATCCTGAATCTTTATCGACTGAATCTCAGACTTATTTTTGTTCAGATCCTTTTGATGTAAGTACCTTTCTAACTTACCTACTCAACAATGTACAGAAACTTTATAATTACACTTTTATAAGGTAGCAAAAAACCGTATAAAAGTGTAACTATAAAATTTACAAAGTGACGGGATCCGTAAAAAGAATTCAAATGATTGTTAACTTCTTGTATGGCGAAATATCATGGCCGACAGTCTTTTTGGCAGATCTATTTTAAAAAAATAAACTTCTTTTATAAACTTTTTTTTTAATTATATTGCTGTTTGTTTAATTAAAATCGATAAAATTTGTGTCAATAATTGAAATACTGTTCGAAATAATAATTTCTTGTGTGAAATTAGATATAAGTCCCTAAGCCCATTACGACACATACCTATTTCAAACCAGGCAAAATTTGAATTGAATTCATGAAATCCCTAGTCGCAATAAACGGTTCAATTTAAATATCATTAAAAATGAAGCTTTGTTCATCGACATTTTTCTATCGGCTTCCGCCCCTTCCTGCTTCCGTCATCGTCATCTTGATAATGAGCGCAGTAATCAGTGCCCCCCCCCCCATTCCCCCCTTTGCCCCCCCATCAGAACTATGCGTTCGTTATGTACTTAGGTGGGACCGCACTCCGCGCAATGCGCTTTAGTTTTATACCTACGAGGATTCAAAGCCAGCACATAATTTGGGGCTAGGTACATAAAACATGGCGCTCGTTCTTTATGTGGATTTCCATTATGTGCGAGTACTCTACTTTAATGATGCCTACGGTAGTAGTTAGTTTTGTGAGGCAGCTTCCTAAATACCTATTACCTACTTAGTTCGGTTCACCGTTCGCTTATATTATTGAAGTAACATTGAAGAGAAAAGACAACTTTTTTTTATAATGGCATTATTTTAATATCTTTAAAAATCACACTGCCGAAAATGGCCACATGAAGGAATAGTAATCAATCCATAATTAAGTAAGTACGTATTGCGCTACGAAGAGTGCTACAAAAATTCGTAGCATAGGACATGCCAGGACATGCCTTGACATTGACCTTTTTTACCTATCTACAATTCATTACATTTATTTATTTATTTATTCACATTTGCATACTAGGTGCATTTTAATGATACTGCCATATCACTTTTAAAGACTCGGCAAATACATGGGCTAAATGGATTTAAAGTCTACTAAGAAAAGAAACATGAAATACCGCTTCCACGCAACCATACAAATTGTTCAAAAAACTTTTTGCTCTCATGGGTTTTAAAACAATATGTTCGTATAAGTTTTCATATATAATTTGGTAAGCCAATTCGTTGATGGCCAGTATAATTCTAGCTCTGGCTAACCTGCAGATAATATTATGATTTATTTTCCGAATGCATGTAATATTTACGTTAAAAGTCGGTTACACGGAAATGTGCAATTTGTTGGCACTCCCCTAAGACGAAGGTCCGAGCCCGAATCATCGAGTTACGCCAACAAGGCCCTAATTCTCTAATAGGGCGTCGGCGAGAACAATTTGACAGCTTCGCTAGGGCTGCCACATGACATAGTACTTGTAATAATAGTGTAATGTAAAGAAATAAATAAATAAATAAACATATTTGAAGCTGAATCTATAAAATGGATTAATTGTTGGGCAATTTACGCAGAGTTCAGCTTGCTAAGGCAAAGAGAGAGAGAGAGACTTTAAGCTAAAATCGAAAATGGCTTAAGCAAAAATGTACAAACTTGCATTGATAAAAACTTTAAAAAAAGAATGCTGTCACTTGCAGTACTGTGCAGAGCGCTGCCATGATATGTACCTAGTTTCACGTTGATTCCCAATTTGCGGGAAACGAGGTTACCTCACAGTGCGCGAAACGAACCGTCCGCGTCGCCCGGTGTCACGGATAACACGATCGGAAGCTATCTTCCAGTTGACAACCCTACCACCAACAAGAGCCTCACGTTTAACCTTATTCTTTACGAGTTAAGGCACGAATTAGGTCGAAGGCAATACTTTGATGTCATTACGTGAAAGCTAAGAATATTGCGACAGATTTGGGGGAAATGCGGAGATTGACGTGATTCATCTAATCATATTGACGCTAAATGCGTTTCAGCGATGGCTGCTTTGATTTGGACGTTTTTGCAGCCTGTGGGATACTTTAGTTAGGGCTACTAGATCAAAATATAAAGGATGGATAGAATTACAAAAAAAAAACCGTCAGCCATTTTAAACTGAAAGATGATTGCAGTGATCTTTGAATGATACAATATTACGGTACTGAAAACTTTTATGAGATGAAACAGCTATAATTATAGGGTAAAAAATCTGATTCGTGAACTCAAGACGAAGCAGACTTATAAATAAAAGCATGAATTAAGTAGTTGATAAATAAAAATACAACATTCATTAAAGTAAGCACACTTTAAAAATACCTACAAAAAAGTTAAAAAATAATAACTTATTTACTTTAGATATTGGTGGGCATTTGATTACATAAGTATATTGCATGAGTATATTGATAGTAAATAAAAAGCTCGTGCGTAAGACAAAGCACGGCGCGCTGTACGCAGGGTATGTAAGTGCACATAGGCGCGCGGGCGCGAGGCCTATGTGGCTGCGGGTACCGTCAGCAAAATTAACAATTTAAATTGGATATTTGGCACCACCAATCGGTCACTTACTTTTAATGAACTGTCTCCCATAACATTTGTGTGGCGACATTAGCTTATCACATAATCATTCGCACTCGTCAATCTGTGCACTTTTTGTGAATTTTTTAATCAATAAGCAAAAATTGCAAATGACAAGAAAATATTGCCCAATTAAGATGTTAATTACGTGTGGATTTTGAAAAATGGGGGTTTGGAATTTATTTTGATTGGTCCCAAGCATGGTCCCAAGTACCCAATTCTTGTTAGTTGCAAGTATGCTTATAACTCGGCCAGTAAATAGTAGTTAATAAAGTTTTTTTGACACAGATATTTGTTCATTTTTTATTTAAAAAATATTAAGAAAATTCTGTGAAGTATTTTTTTTTGTTTTTTATTAACAATCAAAAAATAGCTGCAGTAAAATTTTAAAAAATACAGGATATTGTTAAAGTTACAAGTGTATTGTAAAGATAAGACTACTTCACATACTAACCTTTGGTTTTTTTGAGGGACATTATAACCTATGACAGGGCACCTATGATAGAAAGTCATCCGTATTTATAGACATATATGGTTCAAAACTATAATGTTCGATGCGGTCGGTACAACATGTGTAAAGGCGCTCGGAGGCGTGTACGATACGAGTAATGCAATCTTGGCTACAAAGCGCCTATGTACAGTGCCAGCACTGTACATCAGGCTACCCATTTTTGTTGCAAAATCGCCCGTATCACAAGCGAACAAGATACCGCAGTGTTTATCGTGACGTGCTGACCACCGTACGTAGGCACATGCAAACCTTAGGTATTCACTCAAGTGCAGAACCCGTGACCATATCCACATCGCACTACCATTTTATGGTGATAGTAAAAACATTATTTTGACGTGACAACGTCTTATAAATTGGTTTGCCGGGTGACACTTCAAGAAACTGCGTTACGCTCCGCTCACGTTCCGCGCTCACAATGAGAGCGAGTGAGAGGCACGCGTCCCTTCGACTCGGGCATGGTTAGCCCGCCTAAGAGCGAGTGAGACAGACATAAAAAGTGAAAGGCACGCGTCCCTTCCACTCGAGCACAGTTAACCCGCCTAAGAGCGAGAGAGACAGAGCGAGAGAGAGAGAGTGAGAGAGATAGGCATACACACCGGTTCATGTTATACGAATGAATATTCACATTAAAATTATTTTACCACTCAAAGTCGTTGTCACGTAAAACTTTCGCCCGTATACCGACTTTACAGGCAACCAATTTTTTTGGTGTATGTATTTACTTTCAAGACAGGATGGACATCAGTATATGGCATTTCTATTGCAAAGAGGCCCTTACAGGAATAGCATGATGTCACAGCTTGTAGTGCAATAAAGCCATCGCTTATTCACATCTGTCTGTTTAATGTTAAGTAGATACGAGTATAAAGAGACAAAACCGGTTTGTGATAAATACCTTAAATCCTTTTTTTTTCAGTAGTACGCACGGCTACAACACGGCACGGCACTTGATTAACGACAAGTTAATCTCTGCGGTAACTTATTCTTATGTAATAATGGTGACTTTGCAACGAAAATTAATAAGTTGATGTAAGGCTGTGTGTACTTTCTTGGGTTTGCAAAAAATTTTAGAATATTTTAGTAGTTACATCTTCGTTCACTAATGTCGTAGTACCTGCTTCGATATGGCGGATCTACAGCACCACCAAAGCTTTGGTGGTTGCTGTAGCCAGCTGGCTAGGGTAAATTAATTGTTTTTATTTTTTAGCATGTTTTGCTGCTACAATTCCAAAGGAAAACCAAATAGGCGTTAATTTATATTTTTGTTACAATAAAGTAGGATCTCCCTCAGTCGCACTAAAGTATATCTTAAGCTACTTTCTTTCCTGAAATTGTCAATATGTCTGATGGGAAATTGAAATGCATTGGACCTTGTAACTAACTCTCATAACTCTACTCTCCTTCCCGATGACCGGAGCCGAAAAGAATTTTTTAAGTGTTGTCTTTTCAATAACTCTCATAAGATAATTACAGTAGCTTCTTGGGTTCGCCATTTAGATGAATATGAAGGCCACAATGCTCCTATTGGTGACAAGTGGTCGGAAAAATTACATTGTGAGTTACAACTTACGCAAGCAAAAAATGCAATGATTATAGCTGCTTATTTTTCTGGCAAAAAAAGACTTTTGGCACTATAAAAGCATGTTGTTTAGTTACATAATCCATCATATCAGCCGTTCGAAGCCCACTGCTGAGCGTAGACTTGCTACGCTTCTCACATCTCGACCTTCATCATATCGTTGGTCCACAGAGTTTGTAACATAAGTATAATATGTATTTATTTAAGTTTATTTGTAATACCACTGTTGATTCTTATATCTGTTACATAAGTGCTTAAGCTACTTACCATGGAGTCAGATCATCGTATGTGATGTTGTTGTATGTTAATTATTATTATTATTTATTGATTATAAGTAGGTAAGTATTTCTTATATCACGTTAAACAAATTAAAGGTAGGTTAGAGTTACGGTTAGTGCCCAGAGTTAAGGTCGTCAGGTTTTTAATTTTAAAACATTTTCGGAACAAAACTCAGTTTTGACATCAGGCTAAATTGTTATAGGTTGCAATACGCCCGTAGTGACGGTGTACTATAATGGTAACGAAGGCTTTCTGTAATCCAAAAAACTCGTCTCTCATCACACACTACTGGCTTTGCGTCTGTTACCTACAAACTAAATTGCTACTAAACCACTGAACCTACAAACTAGCTAGACCCTTCAGACCAGAAATAAATTTATGTTATGTAAAGAACTGAAACTATTAAATGTAGAATGTACCGAATCGCCATGAAAAATCAATACATAATTTTAATATTAGTTTGTGCACACGACCTGTTTTCAGCGTAGCGGACATGTCGGCTTTTCCTGTAATAAAAACTAACAGCGTTTTTGAATAGAAAAAAGCGTTTACTTTTGCTACATGTTTATTTGCTTAGTTCAGGCGTCAGTTAACCAAAGTTAGTGTGAAGAAACAAAACAATGAATACGCTTCACAACCCTCACATCTGTAAGCGGGGCTACCGGGAGATAAGGGACAATATAATTAAAGTATAAAGATCTCCAGCAAATTTTTAAGAACACCACGAATTGAGTTACTTTATTTTTTAGCGTTAACAATGCAAGCTTCTTTACAATGTAAAATTGAAAAACACTTAAAAAATGAACTGACGCATGGATTAATAATAGTCCTCCTGGCCGATTTCGACCACAGCGGCCAATCTCAACCGAGATCAGCCAACTACGCAGGAGATATTATAGTGCACGAGTGTGAGCGCAATACACAGGTGCACTCACTGTTCCATCACTCTAAAAGTTCAGTGAGACGGAAATCCGACATGACCGGAGAGTGATCAGGCGCAGGACCAACGGCTTAACGTGCTTTCCCAGGCACGGGAGTGGAACATCGCCAACTTCCCGACTCCGAGCTGTTTTTGAGAAATTCATGATAGAAAATCCCAGAAACAATTTTGACTCGACCTAGGATTCGAACCCAGGACCACACGGATGTAAGGCAGAAACTTTGCCACCACACCAACGAGGCAAAATACACTTAAAGAGGATTGGTCACGCCTGTAGCAGTCCATTTTTCTTAGAGTTTTAATTTCACATTTGTAAAGAAATTTGCATTGTTAATGCTATAAAGTAAAACACCTAATGTAAAATAAACTTTATGGAGCAAAGTTTTAGAAAAATCTTAAGTCCATTGTAGATAAGCCATTTCTATAATAATAAGGCTATCGGTGATATAAGAAATTGTGGAATACACGTACAGAAGGACATAAAGGGGAGAAGAAGCAAATCAGGAATAATAAAAAATAAGAAGGTACGTACATGACATAGCTTAGTGTATCACTAAGCCCAAGTTAAGTCCAGTAATTCGTTCCTGTACCTAAATAATACCTACATAGTCAAAAGTTTATTGGTTCTCTTAAAAATTTAACTCGTTGTCTGCTGTATGCAGTTTCTTTTAGCCGACTGTCAATTATTTTGTTTGTTATTTTGGTAAGCGCATTATATGGCATGATTTAAATTGCGTGTCCTTAACTCAAGAATGAAATGGTTTATTGTAACATTTAATTTGAAATGAGACACTTTTTACGGATTATTTCGCGATTAATTAACATTTTATTTTAACCTGACGTTTGGGATCCTTTTCAGCGTCCGTGGTCACATTGTCTTATTATTATGTCTACTGTTCGCGTAAACTGAAGAAACATTTAACTTGGTCTAACTCTACAGCAATGCATCAACTTGTAGGTGAACAGCAAGTGGAGAGTACTTGATAAGCAGTATAGATAAGAAGGGCAGCAAAGACTACCGCTTCGGTGTAATGGTCAAGAAGTTGACTATTAACCAAGAGGTCGCGGTTTCGATCCCCGCACTGTTCAAACATTTGTGTGCATGGACATGTGTGTTTGTACTGGTCTGGATGTTTTATGTATTCATTTAAGTTTATTTGTAATACCACTGTTGATTCTGATATCTGTAACACAAGTGCTTAAGCTACTTACCACGGAGTCAGATCAATGTATGTGATGTTGTTGTTGTATATTTATTTAGTATTTTTGTATAAAAAAGGATCCTGCGATCTTAAGTCTCCTTTTTCAATAGGCGTATCGGTAGAATAGAATGTAATCCTTATAAAAATCGCATAATATGCAGACACAGAACAACTGCTAGACTTAGAAAACTTTTGGATAGGCTTAGCCTAGCCAAGATCTGTTTTAGCAGTTGATTTATAATTTTTATTTGTTTTAAATGTTATTGCAAGCAATTTAAAAGCATTTTCTGCCAGTATACCTCAAGGTCATGCAGAAATAGGCAATGGCTGATTTATTGCAATTCCCTCTTCGATGGGCTTCATGTAAAACCAAAGTTTTAAATTTAGAAACCCCCGACATGAGCGCGGTAAACAGATTTTGAGCTTATACGACTGCCCTGATTTTGACCAGAAATAGCTAAGAACAACCGAGATTATATTATTTTTCTAATAAAAAAAAACACTGAAATCGGTACAGAGAGACAAATCCTTTCGGGAGACAAACAAACATACACTGACAATCAGAAAGAGTCAAACTAATAACACCAATATTTTTTGCCGGGAGTCAAATAGCCAGTAGCATGTAGGAAGATAAATTTTGGAAAAGCTTAAGATGAAAATGATAAAGAATTTCTCATATGCATATGCTCCTTGCCGTTTTCGGCTACTTTTGAAAACCTGTTGGAAGGTGATTGAAAGAAAAGTTATGTACATATTTATTTAACTGAGATGAAATTTCCCAAATACTTTTACTTGTTTATACAATTTGCCAAGATTGTTTTAGCTTATATTATAAAAAAGTAAATACGCAAGTTAATTAACTGAATGTTACTCTTAGCGACAAATTTATTTTAACTGTTCATTTAAGGTTTACTTAAGTTCCAAAAATATTAGAACTGTAGTGGACACGGTTCTCTTACGTTATTTACTTTATAAAGTTATAGAATTAAATAATAATAATATTTATTTATTTATAGAACTAAATGAAAACTAATGGGAGGGCAAAACATGGCATTTTAACAGTTTTTTGTATCTCCACTCTCTATGCATTTAGTATTTTCTTTAGTAGGTAATTTAATTAATTAACAAATAACTACGACTGGAACTCACAAATCTTTTTGGTCCCACCAAAACCGAATTATGCGTGCAATTATTTTCCTATAGGCATATATGACCATAATCTAAATTTTATCACCTCTTCCTAAGCCAAAGCTAAGGGCGTAGTAGATAAAAATTGCCTCTTTTTTACCTGATAAAACCATACAAAAAATTTCTGTGTTTGTACATAAAAACAACAGTAATAAATAATGATACCTGCTCTCATAATGCTCAAAGGTACATAGACGCGGTGAGAGTACATAGCGCGAGATTAAAAAGCGCCTCTCAGCGCGATATTATAATCCGCTGGCTCAAGGGCCTGCCACCACCCTCCAGCATCCTTCTCGCACTTCTCCCGAATCGCATCGCGCCACCCCACTCGCACATACCGCAAAAAGAAATCATTTATGCCAAGAAAGGTGTAGTATATCATTAACTTAAATAATTATGTAGGCGAACTCGACGCGAGGCGCGAGTCAGCACCGCGCGCGCCTGCGTTTGCGTTCGGCCCCGCACACTTTCATTACGGCTTCCTAACGTTAACTTTTACGTATTTCTTTTTTTGCAGTTAGGTGGTTAGGCTCCCGGATAGTTTCATGATTACAGTTCCGCATAATGGAGTGCGGAGTGACGCGGGCTTTAATCATTGGGGAAATATTCGCTCTCGGTGCTTAAAACATGAATTATTTTCGTGTTCCAGCATTTATGTGTTTGTATATAAGGCACAAAGCAAACGAGTATTATGTAAATACGAAGCTTCGTATTTACATAATCGCCGTCAGAGACGCCATTATCAGAGAATGCTTTTAATGCATAATAACTTCAACTGATTCACTTTCTCTTTACCAAACATATTTTGGGCCACAATCAGGAAAATAATGAATAATGTCATGATAATATTACTGTAGAGAAACATTGTAACTTATCTTCTATTTTAGAAATAAGCAGTCAATGGTCAGTCAGTTATAAACATCTAAGAATACTTACTATCGTTACAAAAAAAATTAGAAATCGAGGATATCTCTTAATAACACTACCAAAAATTCATCCATTTTGTTGATAAAATAGTTTGTGTAATTTATTTTTAAATTAAGACTTTTATTATACATACATCATACTTAGCCATACACTCTACAATTGTATGTAGCCCTGGCTACAAGTTAAACTCATAGAAATGGTCTTTTAGTTAGTTTATCTACGGACATATCATTAGTGCTCTAAAATGCGTTCAGAAACCGTAGGAAATGACCAGCATTACTACAACCAATTTTACTATGAGAACTTTCTTATCTGTGGCAGTAGGTAAAATCTGTACTGTAATGTTATAACAGTATCAATTTCTGTAAGGTTATGACTTTAAATTTGGAACAGCTGTCAAAACTAAAGTAGGTCTCTATTCTAGTATCCATTGATATTAAAGCAGTTATCGATATGAAACGTCAAATTCAGTATGTTTTTTAATCCAAATCGCACGACATATGATCACGAGTGACATGAGGATAGGGACTTCATTCGTTTGTCTATGATATAAAAAAAAATCGTCGTGACGGAGGATTGTAGCAATCACTAGTAGCAATGCAGGTCATTTCCCTACGACCTCTGAACCCATCTTAGAGTACTTATGATATGTGTGTAGATAAAGTAGTGTATGCAACTGTACATAATTAGGCCTTAAAAAACTCGTGTGATGCTATTATGAAACTCGCTGACGCTCGTTTCATAAAACCACACTCGTGTTTTAAGGCCCCTCATTATGTATCAGTTGCATAAACTACTATAAACTTACTGAAAATATGAATTAAGTATGTAGGTCCATAGATCAAACGGCAAAAACGAAGCCTTTTAGGTACATCTTAAACATATAGTAGTCACTCGAACTAATCAGAAGTGACGAAGAATGATTACCTCGTTCAAAGTATGTCTATCTTGGCTACTGCCTCAACACAGTCAATTTTGTTTAAATCTTAATCTTACGCAACCTGTCTCGACATAGTTGTGCTTTTTGTCGCTAGTCACATCAATCAATCAAGTGGAAAAAAATTGACCCTAAAGAACTGTAACTAAAGAACCTACTTCTTTATTATGTTGCATGGTCTTGAACGAATTATCCACTGGACATGCAATGCCTGCCCTCTAACACGTAGTATGATTTTACCAACTGATGGAACCAATGCAACGGTTACTTTACGAAAATCCATGACTAAAGCTGGAAAGTAAATTATAGGTATTGCTTTAAATTTCCGCTTAAAGACCACCACGCAGTGCAACGTTGTGAGTTGTATTTAAAGTCCTGCGACTTCTAGCTTTAGTTATCGTTGTGGTTAACGGTTAAATATGTTTGGTTAACTGCGCTGGCGTCATTTACCGGAAATGTAAAGCAAAATAATTTTCTTTCCAGCTTTGGTCATATAGCATGGCGCTCCAAAATACACGTCCTCGGGGCTGTTGAAATTTTATTCAGTTCTACCGAAGAATATCGAATTTTGAATACTTTATTATACGGTATTGCTAAATTTTACTTTATAGTTGTGTATCAGTGTGTTTAATAGAAGTCCTTAGCTCATTGCACAATTTGGACTTACTCTTGAACTACTCTCAAAAAAAGCTTCGAAAGCTTTTTACAGTAGGTACTTATACCACAACTCTTTCCTGTTGATCTAGGATAGCTTGAAATGAGACACTTTTTACGGATTGTTTCGTAATTTATTTACATTTTATTTAAACCTGACGTTTCGGACCCTTTTCAGCGTCCGTGGCTACAGGTAGACTAAGGTGTTAGTTATCATTACATAGTTTGAAAATTTGTAAACACCATTACTCAAAAGTATTAAGTCACGTTCCTATCCACAGAAAATGAGCTAACAAAGCAGCAGCAGCTAGCAAGGATAATTTCAGTCAGTGCAGGTCAAAGTGGGGGGCAGGAGAGAAACGAAGGATTAGGTTTAGAGACACATAGAAACCAAGGACGTATTTATTGTAACCTATCATGTGAGCTTTGAAGTAAATACTTGACAGTCATAGTAACGGCAAGAATACCGGAAAGCAAGGAAGCTTTATCCACAAAAAAACTATTTTAAATGTTATAGAATAAGATCGGAGTGTTAAATATTCATCTAGACTCAAAAAGAGTATTAATGTGTTTAGAAAATAAAAACAGGCATTTTAATATAAACTATTTTTTTTAAATCAGAGACACTGTAAGAGCAGTCGTGAGACCACTATCATTCCAGTGGATCCCATCTCATCAAGACTGTCGCTGCGTATCTTGATCACAATGAAAACCACAACTGAAGTAGAACTGATTTATTAGAAACTCACAATGATATAAGTCAATCTGAAAAATTCGATCTCTAACGCGAATTAACACCGTACAGCGCCATCTAGTTTGATGAGATGGAATTAAATAAATGATTATGGCTAGAATTTACGGATTACTTATTATTTGTGTTTTTAAATGAAGACAAGCAAATTTTTTAATTTGGAAACGGACTTAATGCAGAATACATTTTCTATTAGTAAACATTAGGGAAATATTAAGAAAACAGACAATTTGAATATACTTATTTTGCACTAAACATCCTGCCCACCAAAAGGACACAGTCCTTTTCCTATCACACAAAGAAATAAGTTATATATTAAAAAAAGAAACTAATATGTAGTATAAACAGACAATAAGAACCTGCCCACCATGAAGATACAAATTAATAATTTTGGTTAACAAGATACAAATTAAAACATGGCAACAAATAGGAGCAATTTTAATTTTATGGTGTGCAAGCCCCACAACTTAACATTAAAAAAAATAACTAGATAGCGTGAACAGAGCTGGAGCAAAATGCCAATAAACATTATCTAACAAACAACAACTAATAAACAAATCTTATTTTAAAATATTTATACTTTAAACAGCCTTTGGCAAAATACATAGTTTATTACAAGGTCGTTTCAAAACACCATTTTTAGTTTTAATAGTTACAACTCTTGTCAGGTTATCTTTACCTGGATGTTTTTCAATAATTTTTCCTAACAACCATTTAGCTGGCGGAATGTTGTGATCTATGACTAAAACTACATCATCAATATTGGGCTCAGCCCTTTTTGTAAACCATTTGTATCTATTATTTAGAGTCACTAAATATTCATTGGACCATTTTCGCCAAAAATCGTTAACAATTTTTTGAGTAAACTTCCATCTCTGAAGGCTAGTCAATGAAGATGTGGAATAGTCCAAATCTGGAATGGTAACCAATGGTTCTCCTATTAGAAAATGACCCGGCGTCAATGGCGTGGGATCATCCGGATTGTCGCTTAAAAACGATATCGGGCGAGAGTTTAAGCAGGCCTCCACTTGCGTCAGGACCGTCGCTAACTCCTCAAACGTAAGTGTTGCATCTCCAATTACTCTTTTCAGGTGTTTCTTTGTAGATCGGACGCCGGCCTCCCATACGCCTCCAAAATTTGGCGCATGTGGTGGTACAAAGTGCCACGTCGTCCCTTCATCGGTAAGTAAATGGGCGATTTCGTTCGGCAGCTGAGATTGGGCTTGGTTGAACATCTCTTTCAGTTCCTTATCAGCGCCGACGAAATTCGTCCCATTGTCGCTATACAAATCTTGGCAGCGGCCCCTTCTCGACACGAACCTCCTAAACGCAGCGATAAAACCCTTTGCTGTCAAATCTGACACCGCCTCCAAGTGAATTGCTCGGGTAGACATGCAAATAAAAAGGCATATATAGCCCTTAAAAGACTTTGATCCTCTTCCTGGAGAAAACCTTATGTTAATGTGGCCAGTAAAATCAACGCCTGATGACTTGAATGGCTTATCAGGTGTCAATCTCACTTTAGGGAGCTCGCCCATGAATTGGTTGTTGTTTTGGCGTGAGTATCGAATGCAAGTTATACATTCTCTATAACACTTTTTGGCCTTTTCTCTCGCTCGAATAATCCAATACTTGCTCCTGATGTAATTTAGCATGAGCTGCGGTCCTCCGTGAAGCGTCTTAATGTGAGCATCCAAAACTATCAACTTAGTGAGATGAGACTCACTAGGCATAATTATTGGGTGCTTCTTATCGAATCCAGCAGTAGCCTGGTTGATGCGACCACCTACTCTTAACAATCCTTTATCATCCAGAAACGGACTAAGAGTATGGAGCTTGCTCCTTTTCGTAACGCAACCGACTTTGGACTTGATTTGGACAATATCAGCCTCGAAGTACATCTCTTGGGTTGCCTTTATACAGCGATTTAAAGTATCGTTCATTTCTTCAACAGTGATAATTTTATTTATCTTTCTAGTAGCCTTAGACTCTTTAAGCTTCAAAACTTTTCTACAGTAACTCAAAACCCTCAACATCTTTGAAAGATTAGAAAATCTTGTCCAAATGAAGTCTTCTGCCGATTGAACTAGGGTTGTAAGAGTTTTGATAGGCCTCTCTTCTTGGCTGGTGGTAAATTCCAGTTCACTAGAATAAATGTGATTATCTCTTATACTCTTGGGACCATGCCACCACAGATGGTGCTCAACTAATTCGCCAACTGTCGTGCCTCTAGACGCGCAATCGGCCGGATTTTGGTCTGTTGGTACATGGTTCCATTGGTCACTATCTAGGATATTGCGAATCTCTGAGACTCGGTTGCTAACGAACGTGTTCCAACGGCTCGGTTCACCTCGGAGCCAGGCTAAAACGACCGTTGAGTCTGACCAGGCAAACAATTTGTCTTTGGGAATCTTTAAAATTTGGGCCACCTCGAACACAAGCTTTGTACCAAGGAGTGCAGCACACAACTCCAGCCTTGGTATGGAGATTTCTTTTTCAATGGGTGCCACCTTTGTCTTAGCCGTCACGATATTCACATAAACATTCCCGTCGTTAGCTGTGGTCTTAATGTAAACAACTGCTGCATAAGCTGCCTGAGAAGCGTCGACAAAAACATGTAGTTCCACGGGATTACCTTTATTTAGATTAAGCCAACGAGGTATGCTTACTCTTTCCACGTTGTTTAAGTCATCTTTAAACTTAAGCCACTCATTCAACAGCTCCACAGGTAAATTTTGGTCCCATTCTAATCCGGATTTCCACAATCTTTGTATGTAAACCTTTGCAGTAATTAGAACAGGTGCGATCCAACCTATGGGGTCATAAAGTCTCGCAATATTTGACAACACCTTACGTTTAGTCATCGGCTCCTCACAATCTGGTAAGTTGTATGTGTAGTGAAAATTGTCATGATTTTTATTCCAAGCGATGCCTAAAACCTTGATTGTGTCGTTGATTTTGAACGTGTGTGACTCGTTTGAACTCTGTTTGTCCTCTTGAATGTAATTTAGCAAGTCTTGGCTATTACTACACCACTTCTGGAGTTCAAAACCACCGTCTTTCATCAGATTATTCATCTCATTGTAAATATTTATAGCATCAATTTCAGTCTCACAACCGGTTAACAAATCATCCATATAATAATCTTCTAGTGTTATTTTTGCAGCGACAGGATACTTGGCTTGTTCGTCCTTTGCTAGTTGTTGGAGCGACTTCACTGCCAGATATGGTGCACACGAAGTTCCAAAGGTAAGTGTTAATAGCCGGTAATGTGCGATCGGTTCTTCGGGGTTCGAACGCCACAAGATCCTCTGAAAATCTGTATCATCATCACAAACTAAGACCTGCCTATACATCTGAACTATGTCAGCCACGATGCAAAATGGATGTGTTCTCCACCTCATCAGTACGTGACGCAAATCTTGTTGCAGTTTTGGTCCGACCATTAACGAGTCGTTCAAAGATACGTGGTTAACCCCTTTGCAGGACGCGTCGTATACGACCCTAACTTTCGTTGTCTCCTTATCTTCGCGCACCACGGCGTGGTGTGGGAGGTAGACAGCGTAAGGGTTATCTATCTCAAGCGGATCTTTAATCTGCTCCATGTGCTTCTGTTTTAGATAGTCATCCAAAACCTTGGCGTATTCCACATGTAATACGGTTTGTTTTTTAAGTTTCTTCTCTAACAATTTGAATCTTTTCAATGCTATTTCCTTTGATCTTCCATAAATACATTTTGGATCTGACTCCCTAAACGGCAACCGTACAACATATCTCCCCTCACAATTTCTAGTAGTTGTTCTCTCATAAATTTCTTCACACCTTTTCTCTTCCTTGGTTAGTGCCTTTTTAATTAGATCTGGTTCTCTTTCAATTTCCCAAAACTGCTTTAAAACATCATCTTCTTTTATTCGCAGGTGGAGAGTTTTTATTTTAGGATTTGGTTCATCTGGTAGACCTACTCTGCCGGAAAGAATCCAGCCAAGCTGTGTGTTTTGCGCAACTGGACCGCCGGGCGACGGGTGCTTCAGAAGGCCGCTCAATATCACTTGACTAAATGCCTCGACTCCTAACAGAATGTCAATCTTTCCAGGAACGCCATAATCAGGATCTGCCAAAGGAAGACTTTCAAGATCTGGCCAATCAAAAATGGAAGTTTTACTCGATGGAAGAAATGAAGTTAAGGAAGATAAAACATACGCATCAACTGAAATAGAAAAATCAGGATTATGTAGTGACTCTAGTTCAAATTTCACAATGTTCCTTGTCTTAACTTTACCGTCACCTACACCTGTTACTAAGCCATCGACTGGAAAACGTTTTAAGCCTAAGGATTGGACAGTACCTTCACTAACAAACGAGGCCTCCGAGCCTTGGTCAATCAAGAGTCGCGCCGTTTGCGAGTATCCATTTGATTTGACCTTGGCAAGGGCCGTGGCTAATAACACCCTACCTTGCTTATCCTCTTTTACAAAATGAGCTACGACCTTCTTTTCGTAACATGGTGACTGCTGAACATTGCTGGATGGCTGCTCGCCGCTCGTACTCGAAGTTGGTGCCACCACGGGCACTTGGTTCTCACCCCTTTCGAGGTGCAGTAGACTATGGTGCCGTCGACCACATCGGCGACAGCACGTGGACTGGTGGCAGCTCTTCACGTTGTGGGTGGATGAGAAGCAATTGAAGCAAAGTCTCTTTGATTGTATAAACTCTAATCTCTCGTCAGGAGACTTGCTCGCAAATTGCTTACATTGATATAACAAATGTTGGTTAGAACAAAATACGCAGACTTTATTATTCTCTTTTTTTTCATCTTGTACAGTTGAGTGAAATGTCTTTGCACTAGTGCCTTGTTTGGTATTTGGATTGTAGTTGCTTATTGGTTTGGTATTTGGCTTAGTTCCGCTTATCATCTCTAAAGTTCTGAATCTCGTTTCCAAAAATTGCGCAAGTTGAGCCCACGTCGGAAAATCATCAGAGGCAGTACGACTTATCTCCGTCTCCCACAATCGTCGAGTTTCATAATCCAGCTTTGAAACAATCAAGTAATTGATGATAACATCCCATGATTCGATGTTGACGCCTAAGTTTTTCAGCGATTTCAGACAAGCTGTCGTGGTGTCAAGCAGCTGTTTAATGGCCGACGAAGACTCATTACTGATAGATTTTTGAGAAAATAATCTTTTCAGAATTTCGTTCGAGTTGTACCGCTTATTATTGTACCGACGAGTTAGTTTGTCCCATGCTTCTTTGTAATTTGTCTCGGTGGTAGATAAACTTCTCAATAGATTTTCAGGTTCACCCTTTAAACTGCTTTTCAAGTAATGGAGCTTCTGCACTGCACTTAAGTTCGCGTTGTTATGTATAAGGGAGATAAACATATCTTGGAAACTTTGCCACTCTTCATAAACACCCGAAAATAATGGTAATTGAATTTGGGGTAGTTTCACTTCGACATTTCGAATTTCACAATTACTCGTACTTGCTTGTATAGGGCTTATCGCGCTGCTTAGTTGATTTATGCCTATCTTCATTTTTATCTTGCAGTCCGTGTACATGCTTTCGACGGAATTATACGTATCTTCGGAAAAATAGGGCATAACAGTGCGGGCTTCTTTGTTTACAGACCCTATTATTTCAAAATGATTACTGGTAAACTGTCTCCATAGTATTTCTAAATTCTCCAATCTTGTTTGGATGTATACCAAACTGAATCTATCTTTCGGTGTTTTTTTATAATTTTCGAAAGTCTTTTTGATTTGCTCTTTTAATTCGGTTTGTTGCAGCAGTAACGGCTCCATTTTGATAGTAACGGTGAAAAACTAACTGAATAATTTTCGTGATCAATTTTTTCTAAGTCTAGTATAGATCAATCTCGAAAAAATTTGAAGTCCCGATTTTGCTCAACACGCTAAGTCCAAACTCCATACAAAATCGAAGCGAAATTTTTCTAAGTTATTTTACAGCACGCAAATCGTCTAAGTCTTTTTAACACGCAAATCGTCTATGTTTCACACCGCGTAAATTTTTCTATGTCCGGCACAACACTTTGACACTTCACTTCACTTGATGTTCACTTTGCACTTAGTCACTGTACTCACGATTACTCAAAGTCCTTTAATCCCGGGTTTCGGCACCAGATGTCGCTGCGTATCTTGATCACAATGAAAACCACAACTGAAGTAGAACTGATTTATTAGAAACTCACAATGATATAAGTCAATCTGAAAAATTCGATCTCTAACGCGAATTAACACCGTACAGCGCCATCTAGTTTGATGAGATGGAATTAAATAAATGATTATGGCTAGAATTTACGGATTACTTATTATTTGTGTTTTTAAATGAAGACAAGCAAATTTTTTAATTTGGAAACGGACTTAATGCAGAATACATTTTCTATTAGTAAACATTAGGGAAATATTAAGAAAACAGACAATTTGAATATACTTATTTTGCACTAAACAAGACATACCAGGAAATTGTGGATTAGGTTGCGAATTTTGAACCACATGAAGACCACACTATAAGTCTCAAAGTTTAATTACTTAATGGATTTCTACACTTAAGTTAAAGACAATTGTTAAAAGTTGTGAAATATCTACTAATTGGAAGAGAAGAACATTTGAATTCTAGCATAGCATATCATTTGCTATGCTAGAATTCAGAAAGAATTTCCAGCTAAGCTGTGATATAATAAAATAAATAATTCTCATTAGACGAATGTATATCACAACAATGGATACGATTTGATCACTGCGGAACAGCTTTTCATCTTCATCGAATGAACATCATCAGCAGCAGTGCATGCAACTATTGTAATGAAGATGACGCAGATCTGACGCATTTGATAATGCCTTGTCCTGTTTGGATTAGAGAGGCTCGTACTAGCAGCTGGATTTAGAAAATTGGCTAGACGACACCACCAACCGTTGACATACTTTTTATTATCTGTCAAAACGGTCTGCCTCCATAGATTTTGTATGGGAATAAATGAACGTGACGTCACGGTCATATATTAGAAATCGGAGTCAATTGACCGAATATTTATTGAGTTTTGTGTGTTTAAAAATTGGTTTCGACAGCTTTTTGGAAATAAACTGGTTATATTAACTTCATAGGGGCTATGTTTTTTAAACGCCATGGTCTTGAAAATATTTAAGATAGCTGTCATCATGCCAATTGTCAGAAGAATCAGAAAATAACTATATCCAGCCACATTATAGAACTAATTCGGTAACCCAAAGACTTATGATTTTTATACTAGTATATAATGGATTCAATAGAACAAATATGAAGGAACAATAAAGTGTTGGTGGTGTCAATGAATCTTAATCATAGTGAAAAAGTGAAGTGGGCATTGTGTACTGTATTATATCTTTGTGAATCTCTTAAATTAACTACGGCTAAAAGGCTCGAACCAGGCCATGAAAACCTCTAATAAAAATTATAAAAATAAAACACGGAATTGCCTTGATGCAAGAAGATTCCTGTTAAAATGACAATTGAAATAAAAAGTTCACGACCAGGTTCTTGGCTAACTTCCGAAAACGTCGGCTAACAATTAAAAAGTACCTATTAGGTGGGTAGGCATAAACTAACACTGTTTCCTCAGTTGGAATGTACTTATAAAACAAGGTCATCTCGATATGACTAATAATTTCCAAGAAATCTGTTGGCAAACATAGGTACACCACAATAGCACACGTATTGAGAAGCCTTATCAATAATTGGATTTTTTTATAATGTATATCTACAGTGATATAAATAATTGGATTTTGTATTATGTATATCTCAGTAGATATACATAATATCATAATACAAATTTATCCATACTAATATTATTAATGCGAAAGTACTGTCTGTCTCTGACTCAATCACGCCTAAACTACTGAATCGATTTGCATGAAATTTGGTGTGGAGATATTTTAATACCCTAAAAAAGGACATAGGCTACTTTTTACCAAGGGAAAATGACGCATTCCCATAGGAAAATTCAAGTGACCCGATCGCTTTTACGCCTTGTCTACCGAACAGATTTAAATGAAATTTGGTAAGAAGATCAAATTAAAATAACCTGTACTCCAGGTCGCCAGGACATTAGTAAAAAGATATCGAGAAACCAAATATTATGTTAGTGAGTTTAAATTTAATATAATAGCTACGTAAATATGCATATCTCAACTACTGCATCGCTATACCTACAAATCCTTCTATTTCCCCCCGTTAACGCAACTCGTCGAAAGCAAACTTGTTTTACATTTTATCTCCTTACAATTACGGGTCCCTCCGACACTCCCCTCCCCTCCCCCTCCGGTTGATTATCATTATCGAGCAGCTCTCGATCACCCGCCGGCGACTCTCCGCGCCTTTATCCCCAGATGTCATTGGAAAGGGTGTGGACACAGAGCACGCGGAACAATATTACAGAAAAGGACACATGTATTTTTAATGTTTTTTGTATCGGAATAAATATTTATGTATTTGGTGTAGGTACATAGCAAATTAAAAATTTTTATCACTCGTCCGGGCATTATCGGTCAATATAATGATTACCTACATCTGATCGCTTGATATGTGAGTATCCCAACAATGAATTTCCTATAACCTACCTGCGCAAACCTTACGACACACAGTTAACCATCCGTTCGTATCCTTAGGCCGTTGTCTCACCAGCAACAATGAAGAAGTAGCGAGTAAAAATATAATTAAGAAACAAGGAAGAGAGCAGCGGGGAATGAGTGCGTAGTTCCGATAGTTGGGACGCTCGGCTTAAAGCGAGAGTGCGAATGAGACGAGCGATTACTTGCGTCACTAAACCCTTCTAAGCGGCTGCGAATAGGTACTACGACTTGCTCTAAGACTCCAGAAATATCTCAGACATTTTCGAGCAAAAACTATTATCTGAATAATTTATTTGCTTTTCAATATGGTACATTGACAGATAATAAATAAACGACATACTTACAGTCCATACATATTAAGCCATAATAGGGTATAGCATGCAAATATAGTATAAAAAACATATACAAGGTTATCATTAAAAAATTAAATTTCCATCGTTAAACAAATTAAATCCTATTACATTAAACATTACACTATTACATTATATGTGTAGGTATTATTCATTAAATTAAACGTCAATCTTAGAGTCTAGGCATTCATTAACCGAGTAAAAACAACTCTCAACCAGTCAGGCAATTTCTTTTTAAAATTCAATTTCACTCTTTTTTCAATTGGGGTTTTGTCATACTATTAGCCCGCTTCCCGCCGATAGTTGCGACACTCCCTTCGCCAAAGTCAGGCGGGTGATTTGCCAGGCTTACGGCCCGCGACACTTGTCGTCGATCGAGAACACGGCTTATCTCGAATGTCTGCTGACTGTCATTAGCAAACTTTTCTTAATCTTGTTATAGATCTACGAGTACCACCTACCTACCTAGAGCGCAAATAAGAATGAATTTGTAAATAAGTATAAATGATTAGTTTTAGTTACTGATGCTGTCGTTCGCGTTTTCTATTGGTTGACAGAAGTAACTACCACACTTTAGAATTTCCAAAAAAAATTTTTAGGTCAATAGATTTTATCACAAACGAAAAAGTATTTTTTGTGATGGTATACCATAACAAAGCAACAAATATTAGCACTAATTTTATAGCATCTAAACATCAATCAGGTTCTTGCTTCATACTTTTTAGCAATTTGAGTTTTAGTTTTAGGATTATTTATGGCAAAAATGGGTATAAAAAAACCGGTCAAGTGCGAGTTGGACTCGCGCACCGAGGGTTCCGTACAAACCTGTAGATAAGGAGTAGTAACTTTGAAATTTTCAAAATTGACAATAATATTTTTCAAAAAAAAATTTTTTTATATGATGAAACTGAAAATTTACGGTTTTCGTAATTTTTCCTATATCTGTACTATAAGACGTGACTCCGTACTAAATTTCAAGACTCTAAGTTTACGGGAAGTACCCTGTAGGTTTTGATTCTCGTGCGAGTTTCGAGAATTTGCGGAAATTTGAAATGGCTGTATCTTTTGATTGCGTTGGCTTAGAAGGTTGATTTTTCTACAGCTTCCAGGGACAGTATACCTAAGTATCATATAGAAATTTCAGTTTGATACCTCCACGCGTTCCTGAGAAAAACGGTCTTGACAGACGGACGGACGGACGGACAGACGGACAACAAAGTGATCTTATAAGGGTTCCGTTTTTTTCTTTTGAGGTACGGAACCCTAAAAATCCTACATTTCTACCAATTTATATGTATGTAGGTAAGTACATGTTGTCTCATACAAATCTTATCTTGACTTGACTTAGTCAGTGCACGGACCTTTGGACTTTCAAAATAATGAGAACCGAAATCAATACGGAGTAAACATTCGTTGCATGGTCGCATAATGAAGTAAATATTACTACTTACATACAAATAATAAAGCTGAATAGGGAAAATTCTGGAAGATATAAAAAAGTGGTTTGAAATCGATTACGGTCGTACACCTGTTGCTCGTTTCAACATACACACAGATTTTTTTCTGTATATGTATATGATAGTCAAAGACTTGTCTGTTCGATTGACCGCGCGGCACGTGACAAATGAACGGATTTTAATGAAAAGACAACACTTAAAAAAATATTTTCGGCTCCGGTCATCGGGAAGGATTCGAACCCCCGACCTTTGGAAGTCCGGTCCAATGTTCTGACCACTGAGCTACCGAGAACCTTAATGGAGTCGTTGAATTTTGTAAGTGCTTTTTAACGCTTTGAGCCAGCGTAATGTTTCATCAATGATTGTGGGAGACACCCTCAAATCACCCGAGAGAAATATTTTTACAAATATTTGACAATCGGTTAAGATGAAACAGGCTAAAATTTTATTAGTTAAGTTTTTTTTTGCGTTCACGACGCTATTTTTTTTATTTTGAAAAGAAAACACTTAAAAAATTCTTTTCGGCTCCAGTCATCGGGAAGGACTCGGGTGATTTGAGGGTTTCTCCCACAATTATTGATGAAACATACGCTGGCTCAAGGCGTTAAAAAGCACTTACAAAATTCAACGACTTCATTAAGGTTCTCGGTAGCTCAGTGGTCAGAGCATTGGACCGGACTTCCAAAGGTCGGGGGTTCGAATCCTTCCCGATGACCGGAGCCGAAAAGAATTTTTTAAGTGTTGTCTTTTCAAAATTAAAAAAAACGCGTTGTGAACTCAAAAAAAAACTTAACTAATAGGATTTTAATGAACCAAACTGTCGAGGATTAATTTCCAACCAGGATACGGAAGGCTACAATTTATTTTTAAGATTTGCTTATCTGTTGTGGAACCAAAGCAGTCCAGCTAAACTGCAAGAAATTTCAATAAGAATTGGGTAAAGTAGTTCAGCGTGATTAGCAGTTTTTGTCCTTATAAAAATGAAGACCTGAAGTTTTTTGGAAAACTTAACCAATCTCTCGAGAAAACTTCCGACTAGGTTAAACTTCCTACAATTTATTGTGAAGTTCTGATTATACAATATGACACCCTAGCAGCCAAGCTAAGCCGTTAGGCCGCGCGCACGAATTATTCTGCGACAAACGTGGCGATAGCGACAGCGTGTCGGCAGACCGCGCAAGAAAATGAGCGATTTTTAGAGCGGTAAGTGACAGCTCGTGATAATGAGAACTCAACACTCAATTTTGACAGTTGTAGTATCGATCATTTGATCTAGCGGTAAGCTCTCTCCCAGAAGTCTGGGGTTCGAATCTTAGTAACCTATATATTCCAAAATGATATTTGCAGTTTTTTTTTTTAATTTTAAATATAAGTAATATTTTCAAGATTTATAATATTATTTTAATCAAAAATGAGACTCTTTTCATAGATGATAATATGGGTTGGAATGCCTATTTTTTGCTTGTTACTCAAGTATTCGTGTGGAATCGTATAAAAGTAACAATCAAAAACATTAATTTATAACCATACGTGTTTTGTTCGTTCATATAATAATATAAAATCATGATAATTTAATATTTACTAACGAAAATGAAATGAAGTGTAAACCAAATGTTATGCGTGATTCCGTGCGCTGTCCCATACATTTCCATAGTTTACGACATAGTTAGCGACGAGATATTTATATCTCGTCGCCACGCTGTCGCTGTCGCCATCGCCCCGCTCGTCGCAGAATTCGAGCGCGCGGCCTTATAAATATGAATATAAAGCTTAAGGAATAGTTTGCATCGTAACGAGCCATTTCTGTTCATAACCAAAGTTACGAGTAAGTAGGGAAGAAGGAGGCACCTTTAAACAGAGGCAGGTTTCAATATTTAAGTTTGCGAAGCTATTTTAGACGGAAATTTCGTTGTAATTTTTTTGACCAGTGACATTACCAACCTGAACAACTACTGACCTTTGACGGGCTGTCGATGAGTTATAAAGAGATTTAATTTGCGGGTGCATATTCTAAACATTTTCCAAATTAAAACACGCGAGGATCCCGGTCTCTATTTCAAGGTACCCATGAGGAGCGTTTGTTCCCTCTATTAGTCAGAATGTTTCACATTTCACGCAATAGACTACAGCTCATGACCATTTTCAACATTACCTATTCATTTTACAAAATACTTTTACCCCTGGGGCAGCTTTAAACGCTGTCAACGCGGGGCGGGTAGCACTTAGAAATTAATCAGCAAGAAATAAAGATTGCTAATTAAAAAGTATTTTCTGTTCAAATCAGACTTGAAACTAATTTCAATAAAAATTTGTACGTAGGTATTTTCTTTTGCTTTTTATTAATGAAATACTTTGTAATTATTACCTTAATACTTGCTATTGATATTTCCTCTTCATCGTTTTAAATGCTGAGTCAATTAAAGCTGTAAATAAAACTGTAAGAAACCTTCTAAGCGAGCGGGCACAGCTTGTTATTAGTAAACGTAATTGGTAAAGTTCGAATAAAGTGAGAAAACTTATCACATGATTAATGGAATTAAATATATGTTTTTCTCCTATTCAAGTACTTTTATTTTTTACAAATGTACTGGTTATGGTATGTAATGGTAAACATAAATTTTGTGCAAACATTGATTTAAAACGCAGATAAAATCGTTCAAAACCTTATTAAGACAAAAGCCTAAGCAATCAGGGAAACTACTTTTCCTAAAATATTCTATCAGTCTTCTTACCCTTTTAATTATTAAAAGTATCAAAGTCATTTATTCCAATTTTCCCAGTGCTACTTTACAAAAAATAACCCTGATTTTCATGAGATTCCGATGGCACTATATTTAGTAAATTTCGTGTCATGCATGGTTATGTGAAATTGATCAATTCAAAATCTTTGATCCTCGTAAGTAATTAAGATGGCTACAAAAATACTTATTTTTATTAAAAGTTTTTAGCTACCGCTATATCTAAGCTCGCTAGTTAATAGACAGGTGTGCGTTACTGATCAAAGCATAATCCTCAATCTAAATATCCCTTATTACATGTTTAAGAAAAAAATCAATTCAATTTTCTCTCTTTTTAGAGAAAATTATAATAACAAACATATTCAGGATTTCCAGAATAGTCCGATTAAGACAAACGTTCTGTGGGTTTTGATCATTACTTATGACAAAATGAAATAGATACCATATTAATATTACGGCTATCACGGCAATTGCAATTACATGGTTAATTACGGTAAATAGCGATGTGGTATTGTCACTGCTGCAAGTCTCGTTTCACACACTGGCCAATACCTATCTAACTTTAATCTACATACGTACATAAGATATATATAAAGCGTTAACTTTGGTCTAGTGGTCTGAGGTGCAGACTACAAACCCGGCGGTCGCGGGGAGGCAAATGTTTGTGTGATGAGCACGAGCATTTGTACCTGAGTCATGGGTGTTTATAAATGTATTTAAGTAAGTATTTCTAACCGTTATTCTAATCACAATAGGCACAATCTAACGCTTTGTTTGGGTATAGGTAATTATTGAATTTGTTGAAACAATTTCTTTTACTTTTATTATTTTCTATAAATATTATTTCCAAGAAAAGTAGTCAGTGCTAAGCAAGCATTGATGTCTTGGAAAACACTTAACTTTTGTACTGTCGGTACCCTCTCGTATACAAGCGCAGGGTTACAGCAGATGATAGTTCTCAGGACCTCACAGTGGAGAACTTAAAGGTAGAGTAAGCAAAAGTTTCCACCTCTTTACAATCGATGCTTCTTCGATTTATGAATAGCTGGAGCTCAATTGCGATTTTTCCTTCCGGTCACCGACGGCTTGGTTGTAAAAAAAAACAAAAGTATGATCAGCTAGTATGCTAGCTTAGGCCAGCAGCGCGTCTGGGAGTAGGTATTGTTAGAAAAGGTCAGAAAAAAACGAGATGTAAGTAGGCCAAATTAGGTAGAAAGTGTTCTCATACAAGGCAGAACACACACCTTCATTATAAGCAAGGATTGAGTTGCTAAACTGGTTTTCAACAATAAATTCATTTTGGTCAGAATCCGATTAATACCGAGACGGCTAACAAACCATTTTTCGTTGAAACAAAAATCATTTATGGCATTCTATTAAGGTTACAACTGGTGCCTATTGAGGTTGTTCCGTGCATAATATCGCCACAATTACGTCGTCAGCGGCTCCGGCGCCAGCCCCAGGCGCGGAATGGGACCTAAATGGACTTCATTAGGCAAAAAACGTCTCGGCCTCGTCGCGCCTCGCCACGCCGCCTCTCCTGCGTGCGCGAATTATGCAATTTCATTTCAATTTGCGACCGCAAAGACTCAGGGCGCGCCCCCCGGCCCACCTATTAAGGCGGTTGCACACACGACACGAGCACTTTTTCGCCACCCCTCGAGCTGCAGCACGCCAATGTCGACCCTAAACACGCGGAGCAGAACCGAAAAATCCCCAGCGAAGTGTTGATTAAATTATTTCTCCATTATTTGATTCGCCACCTCTTTCAAAATGGCGGCAAAAAAATCGCGACACGTGAACCGAGTGCCCGCCGCGGGTGCATTCGCGCGCACTTTAATCAGACTGCGGGGGGAAATGCGCCTAAACAACGAAAATGATATTAGGAATGAGCTACTTATTCAATGCTTATAGGTTCTTATAATTTCTCTCCTTTTAAATGCCAAACATCAGTTTGGTCTAACCAGACACTCAGAGATTATCTTATCCGCTTCAAATAGGAAGGCGTTATACGTTATGCTAATCGAGATAACCCTGAACTGTGCAATATTATCAATAATAAAACACTCATTTGAAAAGGACATAAAACCTACTTCACATAATATTTATAATTGTATTGTAAGAAAAAATGGGCAAAAAGTCATCATTGTTTTGTTGGGGGAGATGTGACGTACCACGGGACTTCTTTGACATGATATTCTTCAACCAGTTATCGTCATGCTTTGTATAGTGTTTTATTCATGAAGTAGGTATTGAATTATATCTAAAAGTTTCCGTTATTTAATTCTTACTATGAAGACTATGCTTTTTTGCAAGCTTTTATTCAGCTTCACCTGCCCCGTGTCAGTCTGTAAGTAATCAAATCTTGCATGCTAAATATTAACCATTTTCCAGTATCCGATATTTTGTGTGGAAGTTTCGTTTTAATGAAAACACAATTTGACTTTAAACGCTTGTTGAAAAAAAAGGACGATTATTTTATTTCAATAACAAAATTTACAGCTGTTTGTTTATTAGTCATAATAACAATTTTTCGGTTTTCTTGCTAAGATTCATAATACGAATCACCTACGAATCTGTCAGGAAAATGTAAGTAACTAAGTAGGTACTTAATCATTGCACATCTTACATCTGCCTACGTTAGGGTTTTCATACATTAGTAAGACCCTTAAGTATCAATGTTTGGTAATTAAGTAGGTGAAAATTGTCATTCAGTCGAGTAAGCTATGATTTTGGCTAAAATAATCCAGTCTACTAAATTACTGATAAATAAACTGTTTCTAATTTCTAAAAAAAAAACAACTTATTTTTAACCTACCCAAGTTCTGTGTAGGTATTGTTCTTTTACTCAAGTACTTACCTGTGCATTTAAATTAAGTTAATTAAGTTTTTACCGTAAACTATTTTCTTACAAGTAACTCTGTTGGCAATATTATATGGTGTGAATTTGTTTTCATTACAGAACAAAATTCGACCTCACCCAATCTTGTGATAATCAGGCATATTACAAGCAAATCAACCGCGGATGAAACAACAAAACGGTCATCAAATGTATGTTATTAAAAATAATAAATCTAAATAAGATAATAAGATAGAAAGCTATTAATAAATCTAAATAAGATAGTATCTGCTTACTATTTCTTCTGTAGTTAAAGCTGTCAGCGGATCGCTATGACTTGCCATACTATTTAAAAAAAAGAGAATCCACCTATAATAGAGCCTATAAGAATCGCAATCAAAATCAATCCTATTCACCTCGCATCACTCTGTTCCTAACATAATAAACGGATGATTCAATAAAAGCATTAGACAGCAAACAAGGTAAGAAAGAGTGACACCCGATCTAGGCTAGCCCCGGCACTCGGCACTCGGCTCGACGCACAATACGCGTCAGCGTTCGATGCCGGAACAAAGCGTGTTTTGGCGAACAAACGCGTAAACGCCTCGGATACAAACACACGCTCAATAGGAGTTCACTGTTCAATCCAGGATGCCCCGAAATGGATTGGGAAGAGGCGCGGTGTTGTGACAGCCGCACAATGCGCCGGATGCCGCGCGCCGAGCCGATCCGCGGCGCGAAGGTGTGCGGCGTCCCTAATGACGTAAATCGAGCCAGCACTCTTTTGTTTTTGTTTCCGATCACCTCGCCCGCTCCTTATTGGGTTACCGCCTTTAATCATTGTCGCCACCGTTAACGACCGCGCAATCAATCGCCTTTCTGATTGTGTAATCAATACTCCTTTGATTCGATCGAATAAAAATGTAATTGAATCCCGCTCCTCGCAGATTGAGCTCCTGTTGCGGCTAACGAGTGCTCAACCACTAAGCTAAGTACTTACCTGCTCCGTAATTATGGTTTCGTCGCGGGCTGCTTTCAATGGCTTCTCGAAATCACTCTTTGCTCTTAAAGATTGTTAGGAACGCACGTAGTCCGTGAAAACGCACAGCATACTTTCACACCACCTAAAGAGAAAGACACTTTTATTTCCTTCTATCAACATGAATTCAGAGTAGGTACCTTAGAAGTACTATTATTAATCGTTGACACTGATGATCATCACAGAATCCAGGATAGTCTATCATGAATTCGGTCAAATTTAAATGGCCGGTGTCGGAGAAGGTAAATTCAACAATAAAGTGATATTTATAAACTTATTTGTAGGAACGTGACGAGTCACGAGTATCTACTTGTTACAAAAAAAATTCGTTTATTTTCTTCTGGCAGAAGAGAATATTGGTTTTCTCTTTGATCTTGATAACGCGACATATGTGTGAAAAGCAGTCTTGACATAAATTTATTATTAATTGCAACGGAAAAGATAGCCTAACGGGAAAATGAAATCTTTTAAAATTAAAAGGTAAATCCTACTTATAAGCAAATAAGTATTCATAAAAAAAACATTTGGAATCATTGAGATGCGAAGTAAAGGCACTGTTTGACCAACTCCAGTCAACACTATTGCAACCATCACGTTATTGCGAAGAAATTTGATTTGAAGTCGGGTCCCGTTACATAAACTTGGTGGTTTAAGATTTCTGAGTAAAATTATTGGGACACCTATTTTTAACTTGAGGGAATATGGGGGAAGGCTAATAAAATAATTCTTTGAACCCAAGTGTTCAAAGAATTATTTTATTATTTATTAATTTCGTCCACGCTACTGTTTCTCGCTGCCAATATTGCCCTTTGACACATCTATTGATGGTCTTTATGTTCTATTTCGCTGATTTCAGGGTAAACTTTCGATATTAAGACCTCAATGTTACTCATTCTTTCTCCTCAATCACAATCAATTTCAATTTTCATAATGAGGACCTTTCACTTCTTTTGTTAAACGGGAGGTAGTTGACCTCCCGTCTCCCAGGAAAAGTTATAACTTTTAAGTACTACTTACTACCTCCCCCCAAATATGCTCTCATATTTGTAGTTAATTTTAAGATGTTCACAAACTTCCATATTGGGGAACTTTTCAGGCAAGACTTTACAATGTCTGCCCTAGTCCCCCTTACTATGACTGGTACAGTTAGTCGAAAGTCCCCCGCAAACATAACAGTAATTTTATGATGATGATTATATCACAGGTTCTAATATCTCTATAAGACCTATCTAGAGCCTCAACATGAGCTCAATGGTCATTCATTATCTAATTTTGGTTCATCATGGTACCTCGTAGAGCTTCACCCCCCTCTCCTAGTCGCTCGCAAGCAATGCCTCTCCTTGCAGCGTCATGTTTTGCACATCATGCGGCGCGGGTGAATTTTATATCGGTGTTATTTTAAAATTGTAATATCTTCTAAGATATTTATTGATATTAAGTGATGTCAAAGACAATTTTGTTTACAATTAAATACTCTTAATCAACAACACATTTATTTGGATAAAGATTATCTAATATTAGTACTACGTTGATTCAACTCTTAACAAATAATGGATTAATTTCGGCCAAATTTGATTACCACAAAAACGGTTCTAGTGACTTAATCTTAAAAAATAGACGTATACTGTACTGTCGCAGACATTTTTTTAGATAATTTCAAGACGAATAATTATTTCATGTATATTTTGGTACCTTGCACCGCTTTCGCAGCGCAGGCAACGGAAGCCCTCAAAGATGAATTGTTTTCCACGTTTTTTTTTCATTTTCCATTATTCTTCGCTCCTTATACTTGCAGCGTGATGTTTTATGGCCTTAATTAAGCCTTCCTCGATGAATGGTCTATTTAACTCAAAAATATTTTTTCAATTCGAACCAGTAGCTCCCGAGATTAGCGAGTTCAAACAAACAAACAAACTCTTCAGCTTTATAATATAAGTATACGAGTAGATAGTGAGGTGCTTGTGGCGCAGTGGTTGCAGCGCTTTGGTAGTGATACCAAAAGTTAAGCAACCTACGACGCGGTCATGTTTGGGATGGGTGACCATTCTGACCATACAAGTGACGTCTATTTACAAGCATCTCCGTGCTTCGGAAGGCACGTTAAGCTGTTGGTCCCGGTTATAGATATTAGTCGTTAAGCCTGGTCGGAAGCTCTCGGGCGGCTTAATAACATCTGACAGTACGGTTGGTCAATTACCTTACACACACCCCAACACCAATCCGCACTGAGCCCGCGTGGTGGAGTATGGCTCGCACCACCTCATAGTTGATGTGAGGCCTGTGCCCAGCATTGGGACGTATATAGGCGATGATGATGATGATGATGAGATACTGGGAACATCGGTTCCATTTGAAAGACTCTTTTAGCAAGTGGCCCAGGTGATGATGACTCAACAAAGAAACAGATAAATTAAAGAGCATTGTAACAGATTACAGATAGAAACAGATAAATTAATTAAAGATTGGGCAAACATTTCTTTCTCCAATGTGTTAATAAATAGTATTAGAATATTAATTAATGTTCAATTTCGATCCCACGAGCACTCAGTGTTGTCCATGGTGTTGTCAGCCTTACGATTTAAACTACCTTTATTTGTACTAACTTTTTAAATTTGTTGCGCTGTATTTTCGTATATACTGTATGAACGACTAGGGGATTACGATCGTATGATCGTATTCTCCTAATACGATATACGATCTTTTCAAATACTAAATTTTAAATATTTTGATGTTTTTTGTATAAAATGTTCAGTACCTACGATTTTTTACAATAATAATAATAAAACTATTCTTTTTCTAGAATTCTTGGTAAAATACGATTATATGCTTGGTAATGTTTCTGTTTGAATGTCGTTCGTGTCCTCCATGCTACACGTATACTTAACTCAAAAAATGCAAGCCGAATGAAGTGCGGGGAGAACGGGTGGGGCGGGGAACTCCGGCCGGAACTGGTTCACATAACTCCGGTCCAGTGATTTTACCGGGATTTGTATGTTATATTATGTACCGGGATGTGACAAAACGGTCGGTAAAAACGCTGTCTCGGCTAAAATGTCGCACTCGGGATAGTATAAATAGCTTCATACAAATTGTCCACAAGACCTTCAGGCAATTTTGCCGTACCGGTATATCTGGCGGTCCGGCATAGTGGGAACCCGGCCTCATGGCCAGTCTCAATATCCTGTCAACCGTTGATTGCAAGTTAAATAACTGCCGGCTTCATAATAAAAGCTACCTGTATTTGCAGATTCATCTTTTATCCAGTTAGTTATCTTACTTTCGTCAACGATATACGATTCGATTAGTAACCGGCCGTTAATCGGTCAAGCCGTCTGTGCATTACTACGAACTATTTTGATAACCCTAACCTACTTATTTTTTGTTCGGTTAAAAATCAGAAACACTTAAAACATTTTCCTTAATGTGCGTTTTTGTAAATCATCATTAAAAAAACAACCGTCAAAAAAGCATCTGTCAAGTGTCATTACAAGGACGGCTGTCAAAAATCATAACCTATAAAAGTTACTATTTTGTTCAGAAAAATGTTTAAAAATTTGTTTGTTAAATTATGTAAAGTTCCATCTTCGTGTGGATTTCATACAACAGCATGTCTCAATGAAGTGAGGATGCAAAGCCGACTCAGAGTTGTAGATAATTCTGAGATTGGTAAGAGAGCCATGGCCGAGGGCAAACCTCCCAAAATTATTTGTGTTTATAACAAAAAACGTACGTATAAGCCACTAAATTGCGGACTTTAGTCCGCTTTTAATTGTTTGTTTAACATACCTACTTATGATAGTTTCTTTTTGCGACAGGTGTTGGGTTAATTGGAGATCGAGTCATGGTCGCAATTAAAGGACAAAAGAAGAAGGGCATACTCGTCGGCCTTAAGCAGACGCAGAAGGTGAAAGTGCCTAAGTTCGACAGCAACAACGTGGTACTGATCGACGACAACGGCACGCCGCTCGGCAGCCGCATCCACGTACCCATCCCCACGGTGCTGCGCACTATCCTCAAAGAGAGGACGCACGCAAAGGGAGCCGACTACACCAAATTATTAGCTATAGCCACTAGATTTGTCTGATTATTATAGTGTTAGAATAAGTAGATAGTGTAAATAAATAATATTTAATGATAACATAGGTTTCACTTCTACTTTATCCACCACAACAGGGAATACACACCTATAAATAGTAGGAAATGTAGTAAAATTTCCTTAACCTCTTGCATTTAGCTGGACTAATACACACATGGACATGTGCACCCTGTACATCCAATCTTCATTTTTGTTATCATACAGAAATTGCTCAAGTTGAACATCTTTTTTTTATGATGCTATATTCCTACTTCTAATGGTTTAGCTGTGCTGCGAAGTGTGCCATCTTGTACTCCAGATCTCCAAATTTTTAATAGGGACGAAAAGTGCGTCATGTTAAACAATTTTTTCTCTAGTCATATTCATAACTGTTACAATTAAGCTAGGATGCTGGGGTTTGTCGTCAGATATTCAGATCTTCAAAACATTTTTTTCCTATAGCCTGACCATTCTTGATAGATTGGTAAAGTTTTCATTGAAATCCATTTACAGGCGATGTAAGGCCAAAAATAAATAAAAAAAGATTGTGTTTTTAGTCCATTCTAAGTATCATTAGTCTTTTTTTTAATTTTACAAGTACAGACTTTTTCCCTCTTCATTATAATTATTCATATAAAACTCTATTAATCAGGATAAAAAACAAACATGTTGAAATTTCAATATTTAATAAAACTTATATCAGTTCCACTTTAGAGTAGACTTAATTAGGACACGCTACCTAATGATGGAGGTGAGCAGACGACACATAATGTTTGTTTATATTCAAATCCTAGTGAGTCACGCACTGACGCCTGGTTCACTAATTCACGTGTTTCATACGGTACACCACACACTATACTTTTACACAGCTGGAAATAATGATATTGGGTATTCTCCTTAGTTAAGCATGATTTGTTCAAAGTCACGCAGGGAATGAGTTAAACCAGGTTTCAGTGTCCTCAACTTTAAAATAGAATTACATTGAAGCATTTACACTTGATTATGTTGTAAATAACCTTAGGTAAACTATGTGTACATTTGAACAGTTACAACCACAGATTAAAGGTAAAACAGTGCGCCACATGATACACTGTGGTTTTAAAACACGGTTAAATACAAAATCTATGGGACGTACTAGTTAAATTTATCCCAAGTAAGGCTCGAAGTGTGTATTGCTACAATTGGAATTCACGAAGTTAAAGCTGCGAGTCGTTCGCTCACGTAAGGACAAACATCAGCGATACATGCGTGCCCGCACGCCGCTCGAGATACGCTAAGAGTTATATATTCTGTATAACGCACAACAGCTGTGACTAGAGATTACCAAGATTCACGTGCGAATAAACTATGCAGTGCGGTGCGTGCGTCGCCACCAGGTCGTGGACATATTACAGCTCCAGTAGGTGGGTACTAATATTACAAAATTGACTAAACACATTGAAAAACTTTAAAAGGTACATCAAATCTCGAAAATGCAAGCTTTAAAAATGAACATCTATTAATAGATATAATAAAAATAACTATGTACCCGATCGAATTTATTTGGCAACTTTCATTATCGACCCGGGACTTTGACCTATGTATCTGAAGGAGTTGGATGGACTTGTTAGGTATTAAATAGTACTCGACCGAGTTGCGGGTGGCGCCTGCACCGCACTGCCAGTGAGACTACCCTAAACAGTAAACTTTAAACGAAACAGAGCGGACAGTATCAACAAGCCGCCGGCCGAAGCGACGGCGCGGCGGCTTCTGATTACATTTGTAAGTATTGCTATGTTAGAAGTGATCTCTTATTACTGTATTAGATTCATCCGATAAAATTAGATATATTACATTAAAATAACACAAAACAATATTGTTATTCAATATAGATATAATTATTTGTACAATGACCAACATAATCTTAATGAACAGGAGTGGTAAGACGGGAACGGCCGCTCCAGCGCGTCACTTCAGCGCCGACAGGACCTGCGGAGGGGAGGGGTGAGGAAGGGAAGGGGGATCGTCTTATTGGGCGGCTCGCACATACTATCAGTTAAAGCTTCCCATCAAAACATGCGAAAAGGAGAGTAAAAGGTTTGTTTTGACGTCCGTTAAAGTTATACGCGGTTCGCAGCACCCTCCACTTTATCGTAATTCACTGGCTTTTGAAATCAGAGAGGGTAGCTGTGAACCGGGTGTAACCGGGCTTTCACACCACCAGGATCGCGAGCGAGATGGGGTCTTTACTCAGCGGTCAGCCGATCCGAGTGGGGTGACGGCAGACTGTTCTCATACCACAGACAAAATGTATAGACACCGACGGAACGTTCGGAAACACTCGCACAGTCACTCGGCGCGCCCCGGGAGACGCTCGTATAAAAGTCGGGTAAGGCAACGAGATTTGTAAGACGTAGACGAGATGAGTGACGAGTGACAACTGACACTACTGCACCGGGGTGCCTACCGCTACCTGATATGAGGCCGCGGACGGGCCGGCCGCGGCTGGCCGTCTTTCGCCCTCGCTAATGTCTTTTTCGCGATTTGCCTATAACTAATGAAGCGTAAAACTGTTAAAACGGTAACTGGATAGGTGACAGCGCTTCAAATAGAAGCCGCCGATATATTTAACGCGCGCCGCGAGGGCTTCGGGCGGCCAGCCCGCGACCACCGACGCCCGACTCCGACAAAACCGTGTAATAAATAAAATACTAAATAACAATACCGACTAAAAATAAACCACAACAAAATAATAGAAACCCTACATTTGATTTGACTAAGTTCCTCTAACGTACCTAGGTATAATAATATATAATTTGTAAACATATGTAAATCTTAAGAGTTAAAATGTAAATGAATTACGATAGAAGGCGCGCGGCGGCGCCCGCGACCCGCCGGCGCCAGCACGCGACCCGCCGGCGCCAGCACGCGACCCGCCGGCGCCAGCACGCGGCCCTCGCCCGGCGCCTGCAAGCGAGTCGGTAATGGCCCATGTCCCAGCATGATGAATGGAACTTAGGAATGAACACACTTTCCTTGCTTTACATGCATTATTTGCGTTGCTGTCAAGAGACGAATTTCTTAACCGAACTCTAGTTCCCGACCATTACCGCGCGTGCGAGCGCTCCACAAACTGACACACGATAATCCCACTTAAGTACACATTAAACGAAATGTTGAGCGACTCTTGATCGATTCTGGCGTTAATACTACGATAAAGATGTCCATATCAACACTACGTCATTTCCGAATACGTTAAATATTTGATAGGTATTTTTAGCATTTTTTCGAAAATGACCTGGCATAAAATATTAATTCGAGATGTCTCTTAAATCGTACCTAATGAATATGCAATGCCAACGGCTGAGAAATGTGTCAATTTTGTTCGAGCGAGTGGCTTACGCAGGCGAAGAAAACTGATATTCAGGACAAGTCAAGTAATTCCGGCCCGCCGGAAAATGTGAGAAAACCGAAAAGATGATAGTGTACCACTCGGAATGGAACGTTAACTACCCGTTAATATGGCACAAACCCGGCTTATCTGCGCGAGTGGGCAGGCCGAGTCGGAACGACAGCTACTGAATATTTAAATAACCCTGACTGTAGAGACTGATATGCCGAGTGGTGCAGCGATCATCGGATGAAAACTTGGATTTAAAATAATTGAGAATGAATAATTCGTCGACCCAATATTTTGATCGGACCAACACCTTCTGATGAGTAAGATTCACGCGCCAGGTGTAACTCCTCATGATTGAAGATGTGCTCCTGGGATTTAAAACGGAGTCCAACACCAACGACCTTTCGGCGTTTTTGTATTGAAAACCAGTTTGCCTAAAACACTTGGGCCGACGAACCCCAAAGACTCGTCCAGTTGGTTGGCGTGGTGCCGGTCGCGGGCGCGGGGGCGCAATTGAATAGTGTTCTAGCTAGAGGTGGCGAGGGCGCGGGCGCGGGCGCAGGCGCCTACACGTCGACGACCATCTTCTTGTGTATGTCGGTGTTGCCCACCACGTTGCAGAACTCCTCGAACGAGATTTTGCCGTCCTCGTCCTTGTCCGCGAAGAGGATCGTCTTGTCCACGATCTGCTGCAGCTGCGTGTCCTTCAGGTTGTTGCCCACCATCATCTTCAACACCTGTAAACAACATACAACGTCCAATATAGGAAGATAAAAATTTCAACACGTTTTGTACGTCTTCATAATCTTATTTTACAATTTAAAATTTGGATGTTTTAATGCATCTAAGTTTCACGCGAGGTTACTAAGGACGTGTTATACTGGAAGTTTTATCAAATATTGATCATCACTCTTTCATCAATGTTGCTGTTGGTCGCTTTCTTGACGTGTCGACAAGACGGGAAGGCTCCAACAAAATAACGTAGCGTTATATACAGTTTGTGACAGTATCAGAAAATACCAATTACCTAGTGTCTAATCCAATTTATAATAAAGAAGTTTAACATTGGTAATTAGTTTAATGTTTGACGCTCGAAATGTGTCTGTAAGGTTACCTGGAAAAGTTCTCCGTTGGAAATGTACCCGTCGTTGTCCATGTCGTAGATTCGAAAGGCGAAGCGCAGCTTGGAAAGCTTGTCGCCCTTAACGCTGAACTGCGACACGCCCTGGATGAACTCCTTGAAGTCCACCTGCAAGTGCACCCACCACACCATGCACGTCATGAGTATTATCCCTACTGCCATCAATTGTTTCCAAATCTCTACTTGGAAACTATGACGACCGTTTGGTGCAGTGGTCCACATGTCGGACTTCTAAAACCAAGGGTCGCAGGTTCGATCACCGCACAGTACAAGCATGTGTGCATGAACATGTATGTTTGTACTGGTCTGGGTGGTTTATATGTATAATATGTATTTATATACAAAAAAAAGTATTTAAGTATGTTTATCGTTGTCTTGTACCCATAACACAAGCCTAGTAGCTTACTTTGGGACTAGAAAATTGGTGTGATTGTTGTGAAATATTTATTTATTAATTATTTTATCCACCCATCTCTGTCAGTGAAATCAGTCTTTGTAACCACCATTCTAAGTTTCCTTACATACGTTTCTAGTACCATTTTCTGGTTCTGTTTAGAAAAAACTCCGGATAGATTTTACAAACAAGGTTCTTTTATGTTCTTAATTATCCTAAATGGGTAAAAGTCGTGTATAAAATACAAAGCTAATACTTAAGATAAATTTTGTCCATATTTCCAAAGGGTTATAGGGTTGGCTCTAAACTAACCGCGCGGCCTTTTGTATTACATCAATTTAAAACATAGATAAGTGGTCAATTTTAACTATCGTTAATCGACATACCAACCAACCCATCACCAGCGATTATCGCAGTGATTGAACACAACGCAATGCGGTAAAGCGCTGTGTACCTACACATTCTTTATCAACAAACCGTCCATAAGTCTTGTGAGCGATTATCCTCGCATTTGTAACCAGGGAAATATCATTAGCGCCAGGAAGGAGAAAGAGGGTTACCCTCTATTCATACTACATTTCTTAAAATACTTGTGTGTTTAAGTCACGTTAATTCGATAATGCCAAACCAGCGCGTTTGCTGAAGAATCTTTCCCGTCGTCTGCATGCAGCGTATCTTATATGTAGCTGATGTAGCTTATAAGTATACCAGCAGCAATTTCAAAATTCACTAACGGAAGTCAAAAGGTGCAAGTTATTGCAGAAAATTTCTAGTTGCCATTTTGTAACCATATTTTAACCATAACTGATAGATATGTGATGATATTGATAACTATGGAGCATTGAGCTAAAACTAAGCTATTCTTTCAGTGAAAGATATGAATATAGTTGATGGAATCAAGCGTTACTTTGCGAAAATCCATGACAAAGGCTTGACTCTCATTTCAGTGACGACTTTTAGTTGTACTCGTATTTGAGTTCCTGCGCTGGCGTCGTTTAGCGGAAATCCAAAGCAAAATAATTTATAAAGATATATATAGATAGCTAGAGATAATGAAAGTTACCAAAATAAAAACAAGACATTAGAATATTGTGGTAACCAAATGGTTGGTGTTAACGACTCGGGGAAACCGTAAAACTTGGCAGTCAGTTTATTCTGATTAAATGTTGGCAGACAACTATAAACAAACTAGTCTACCAATCGAGTTGCTTTGTCATCATATTCTATACAACAGGTACTAGTCAGAAAGGGTTTCTTCGCGAAGGTTACTGGGTGTGGTGTAGTACTATGTATATGTAGATATAAGTAATATGTTTAATCCTATGTATAAAACCTCATGTTAGAAGCACAATAAACCAGTGTAATCTCAACTGCCGTTTGTTTCACTTGCCTCCTCAAGTAGCATCCTTTCATGGCGACCCTGCCAATCGAGGCTGGGCTGCGCTCCAAATAAGGACCGAGTACCTAAAGTTCAATAAACCAAGATGCGTTACATCTGTGAAATTATCGGTGCGCTGTCGACGTGTGGTAATCAAATTATTAATAATGGGTTCAACTAAGTCCAAAGAAGAAGTGATTATCGCCCAGGCGGCTGGCGTTGGTCAAAATGCAGCAGGGGTACAGCAGCAGCAAAGACACGATACCACCAACTTCATTCTGATTGTGATTTGCACGGTGTTGTTGATTGGTGCATTGTATATGGCATACAAAATAGCCAAAAAATGCAACGATAAGCAAATACGACGGCGGCTGGACGACGAGCGACTGATGCGATATTCCAGTATTTTGCGGCGACACCAACTAAAAACTGAAAACGTGGAGTGTGTCACAGTGAAGTGAGTGCGGTACATTAAAGTTTGCGTAAAAGTGCGAGATAAACGAGCAATACGGCGATATCATGGTATAAAGAACACTTATTTATTTAATCGCATTTAACCACATTTAAATAACCAGTAGAAATAAGCATAATTATTGTATTGCTTAAGAAAATGTATATTGTATATTTTAATAATTAGGTATGGTAGTTATGTTATGGCAGAGGAATTGGCTCTATTATTAAAAGAATTGAAAGCTATAAGGACATATTTAATAAAAATCGGTCCGAGTCGCAGACAAGGAAATATAGTAACTGTAAAAGAAAGGGAAGCTAACCAACTTTTATTAAAATTTAATACCTATTTAGAGCTTACTCAAAAATCAAGTGATAGTTCGTTGATAAGCAAAATAAGTAGTGAATTTATTAATTTTTATTCAGAAATTATCTCTTTGTGTTCTTCAAGGATTATTGAGGAAGAAGTATCTTCAGACCCTCTAACCATGGCTGACGACACTTTTGATTTACGAATTGCTTTAAGCCTATTCCCTGTCATGACCGATAATGAGGATAACACAAAACAATTGATTGAGAGTATCGAGTACTACGACTCTGTGTTGACTAAGCCAGGCTGTAAAAGTAAACTAATTTCATTTGTTTTGAAAAGTAGATTATCGCAACAGGCAAAATTAAAATTATTACCTAAGTATGATACAGTTGATGAGCTTATAAAGGACATGCGCAAATATCTATTGCCAAGAAAAAGTCACACTGCTTTACAAACAAAGTTACAACAGTGTCGGCAAAATAATAAATCTATTCAAGTCTTCGGTAAGGAAATTTCTGAACTGTTTGTGGACTTGACTATCTCGCAGGCTGATGGAAATTCAGAAAGTTACAATATTTTACGTCCCTTAAATGAAAAACAAGCAATAAAGAGATTTGCTGACGGGCTGCGAGATCGTCGTCTCAGTACAGTAATTTCGGCACGTAATTATACTTCTTTAACAGAGGCGATCCAGGGGGCACAGGATGAGGAAGTGCATTCCACTTCAACAGAAATTATTGGTACGTACAAACCCAATAACAGGTTCTATAGAGGAAACAGGACCCAGCGAGCTCAGTTCAGAGGGCGCAGTTTCACCAATGGTTCCCGAGGGCGTGGACAGCAGACTTTCCGGGGGGCACCCGGTCAGCGGTCTCAACGTCCGTTTTACGCAAGGAGTAACCACCGAGGATATGGTTTTCAAGGCAGAGGAAGACCCGGGAATAATCGAGGTAATTATTCTCATAACATGAATTACATGGTAACATCTCAACACGAAACGCCACCTGTTCCAGGACGTTCACCTGTGACAGAACGTTCACCCGATCCAAATACGGATTCGCTGAATCACTTTTTTCGAGTCTAATTACATATTAACTTGCAACAGTTTAAATAAAGTGTCATTCACCATCGACAATTATGAACATGAATTACTCATTGACACGGGAGCTTCGGTTTCAGCAATAAAATACGAGTGCGTAGAACGATTACAAATACCATACCATAAAGAGAGCGTTAGTATCAAAGGCGTCGGAGGAAATATATTTACAGAAGGTTTTGTTTATTTAACTTTAAATTACAATAATTTCACATTTCCACACAAATTTCTAATTTTCAAGAACTTTCCATGTCAAACAGATGGTATTTTAGGTCAAGATTTTCTTACAAATTACAGAGCGGTTTTAAATTTTGAAGTAAATACGTTGAGATTAACTAACACAAATGACGAAACAGTAACATTAACTTTTGATTATTTATTACCTTCTTCAAATGCATACTTAATAATTCCAGCACGATGCGAATCAACGCATTACATTAGTTCACAAATAACGGATGATTGCGTAATCGATTCTCAAGAATTATGTGAAGGAGTTTTCTTAGCCAATTCATTAGCAAGGCCAAGTAATGGAAAAATTGCAATCAGAATACTTAACACAAGAGAAACGGACGTTATTCTTAATTATTTTCAGGTCAATGTTAGTAAACTAAATGATTACTTTATATGTCAGTTTGAAAAACCTAATATCAATGCAGCTAGAATTAAAACATTATTTTCCATGTTAAACTTAAAAAACTTAAACTTAGAAGAGCAAAAATCAATTGAAAAAATTTGTGCCAAATTCCCAGACATTTTCCACTTGCCAGGAGATAAATTATCAACAACGTCAGTCTATGAACAATCTATCGAATTAAAACCATTTAGTAGCCCAGTGTATACGAAACCTTATCGCTTACCACATGCGCATAAGGCAGAAATAGATAAACAAATCGAGAACATGTTAGAGTCCGGTATTATTGAAGAATCAAGGAGTGCATGGTCTAGTCCCTTATTATTGGTACCAAAAAAGGTTGATACCGGTAAAGAGAAAAAATGGCGCGTTGTCATCGACTATCGAAAATTAAATAATCAAATACAAGATGATAAATTCCCTTTACCAAATATTACAGACATTTTAGATTCATTATCGGGAGCAGTTTATTTTACACATTTAGATTTGTATCAAGGATTTTATCAAACAAAACTACATAAAGACAGTAGACCATATACAGCCTTCACAACTGGAAAAAACCAGTACCAAATGACTAGAATGCCAATGGGTTTGAAATCTAGTCCAAATAGCTTCAGTAGAATGATGACAATAGCCATGTCTGGTCTGAATTATGAAAAATGTCTAGTGTACCAGGACGATTTAATTTGCTTTGGAAGAAATTTGAGCTCCCATAATCAAAACTTAATGGATATTTTTACTAGATTACGTAGCGCTAATTTAAAATTAAACCCACCAAAATGCCAATTTTTACAAAAAGAAGTTCTTTATTTAGGACACATTATATCGAAAGACGGTATTCAACCCGATACCAATAAAATTAAGGTACTTAACAACTACCCGAGACCAAAAACTATTGACGAAATTAAACGCTTCGTAGCATTTGCCAATTATTATAGAAAATTCGTACCAAACTTTGCGGAAATAGCAATCCCCTTAAATAGGATGTGTTGTAAAAATATGTCATATCATTGGACCGACGAGTGCGAAAACGCATTCCAAGTTTTAAAATCAGCATTAGTACAACCTCCCGTATTACAGTATCCCGATTTTTCAGAAGGAAACGAATTTATTTTACAAACTGACGCGTCGGGAAAAGCTATCGGCTCAGTTTTATGCAACAACGATGGTCGACCTGTGGCTTACGCTAGTCGAAGTCTAAATAAGGCGGAAATAAATTACCCTACCATTGAAAAAGAACTATTAGCAATAGTATGGAGTGTAAAGTATTTTCGACCTTATCTTTATGGCAGACGGTTTAAGATACAGACCGATCATAGACCACTTATCTACTTATTTGGTATGCGTGACCCATCTAGTAGATTGTTAAAATTTAGATTGCAGTTAGAAGAATACAATTTTACTATAGAGTACTTAAAAGGAAAACAAAATTCAGCTGCGGATGCATTATCTCGGATCAGTATTACAACAGATGAATTAAAAAGTATGAATGAGCACTTGAACATCAACGTTATGACGCGAGCGCAATATCGTAATTTGCAAAATAATGAAAACGTAAATACGAGTACAAATGATTTGGTCGATAATATTGACACTAGCTCGAGGCCTGATCAACCGAGAGTTGTGGAAATAATTAAAAAACCAAATCATTTCACCGAAATCTCTATATTAAATAAAAAGATCAAAGACAATTTACTTAAAACCGGTATTTTTACGAAAAAATATAAATATTTCATTTATGTCCCAATAAAGTCCATTATATACTTAGATACAACCGCCCGATCATCAATGACGCGAGACGGATTGGTGAGGGAGTTGTCAAAAATATGTAAAGAATTTAATATAGAACACGTGTGCATAATAAGAAACGAATCTAATAAAGAGTTTTTAGCGGGACTAATAGAAGAAATACAGAAATGTGACAAGTGGTCCGGACCACGCATTTGTGTAGTAAGTAATAAACAACGTATAGATGACATTGACAATAGGCGAGTAATATTAAACGACTTTCACCTCTTGCCCACGAGTGGCCACGCGGGCATTAGGCGGATGACGAATAATATTAAAAAATATTACTTTTGGCCTAGTATGCAAAAAGATATTACCGAATATGTTTCTAAGTGCGAACAATGCCAGAAACAAAAATACTCAATACCAACTAAACAGCCCATGATAGTAACAAGTACAGCTAACTCAGCGTTCGAGAAGATATTTTTAGATATAGTCGGACCGCTGCCGAAAGATGAGCAAAGCAATAGTTATATTCTCACATTGCAATGCGAACTCACGAAGTTTACGGAAGCGTATCCATTACAAAATAAAGACACGGTAAGTGTAGCTCGAGCCTTTGTTGACAATTTTATTTTGAGATTTGGCATACCTCGAGAAATCGCAACTGATCGAGCAACCGAATTTTTATCAAGAACCATGAAGGAAGTATGCCAACTCTTAAAAATAAATCAACTTACTTCAACAGCCTACCACCACGAGAGCATAGGCGCGTTGGAGAACTCACATAAAACTATGGGTGCGTATTTAAGAATTAATTGCGAAAACAAAATGAGTCATTGGAGCAGCTGGATACCATATTGGTGCTTTTCCTACAACAATACGGTACACACGGAAACCAAATATACTCCACATGAGCTTGTGTTTGGTAAGAAATGTATTTTACCCAGTAACCTTAGTGGTAAAGTAGTGGACCCTTTATACGCTCATGACAATTATGCATTTGAACTGAAGTACAGGCTACAACTTGCTCAGCAAGATGCTCGCCATAATCTACTTAATAGTAAATATAATCGTACTAGTAAATATAATGATCATGTAAATCCAATTAGTTATAAGACAGGTAATTATGTTTTAATAAGGAACCCATCAGAAAATAAAATGGATCCTATATATCTTGGACCATATTTAATATTAGAAGATTTAAATTGTAATGTTAAGATTTTAAAAGATGGTAAAGAGTATATCATACATAAGAACCGTACTAAACTATTTAAAAACTAAAACTTGTTATAATCATTAATGTAATACTTTTGAAAAACAAAAAAAAAACATCTATTTAAATTTGTTTTTTTTTCTGGAAAAGGGGAGATGTGGTGTAGTACTATGTATATGTAGATATAAGTAATATGTTTAATCCTATGTATAAAACCTCATGTTAGTAGCACAATAAACCAGTGTAATCTCAACTGCCGTTTGTTTCACTTGCCTCCTCAAGTAGCATCCTTTCATGGGCGACTTATTCCGGAATTCCAAGAAAGATTTCGTTGACTTAGAACGTCCAGAGGCCGTACTCTCTAACGTTTCTTTTGTATTTTCGAAGCCAGCCAGCGCGTCCGCTCGCACGGGCAAGGTATCAAAACCTGAAGCAGTGACAGGGATGGGTACATCCGAAACTACGGACTTAGAAAGTAGGGAAGTCTACAAATAGCTCGACTTTTCTGCGAAATAATGATCTAAGAAGCCATTCAAATACGTCACGGTAACAGGGCTGCAGTTCGACCGCGTACTAAATTTATTTCATGGAGATTAATTAAAACAAGTGGTCGTGCCTACGGTCACTGTAGTCTGTTTCAGAATGCTGCATTTAGGAGATTGTGTGGAGACTCACCTCGCCGTTCCCGTCCGCGTCGAATATATCGATGACGCGCTGCACGAGCGGGTTCTGCTGCAGCTCTGGCAGCGACATGAACTCGTCGATGGACAGCGCGCCCGAGTTGTCCAGGTCCAGCTTGCGGAAGCGCTTGCCCAGCCGCCGGATCTCGTCCGCGTCGACTGCGGGCACAGGCGGTCAGCACGCGCACACCACGCTCACCGCACGCGATTCGCTGCCTCGGTCATACTTGACCATACTAATGACGATGACGTCGATGTATCGGCGAGTTTACTCATCGTCGACGTCTATGTATCACTCGAGGCAGCCAAGCGCGAGCGGGGCGACATCCATTAAACTACATCAGGTGACTCTAGCGTCAACTAAACCCGACGGCAGCTAGCGGCGTGTCAAACGGCGCGGGCTAGCCCCGGCCGTTTCACAACCCCATAACCGATTCAGCCCACTCTCTAAACTCAACTATCATACATTTTGTTTACAATAAAATACATAAATAGTTACATACATATACAGATAAAAAAAAACTGAAACATTTATAGATAAAAATAGAGCGCACTGAATAGCAAAGGTTTAAAATAATAGCTTCACTTAAGAACTGTAAGTTTTCACACGCAAAGGTGTTTACTACACGTAAAATCTTTACCATTCAATGCTCGCGGCGCTATTCTATAAATAGGCATACAAAGCGAAAATTTACACATAATATAATTATGTGCAGAAGCGTCATGGCGTTAATCCGAGTCCTTATCTGTTTGATAATGAGCATCCCAGGCGCGCAGGAGTACGTTCATACGGGCGGCGGCGGGCAGGCGCGGCAGCATGTTTGTTTAATCAGATGATTAAACAGGCTTTCGAACATGATATTGAATTTTTACATTATCTCCACTTACTCATCCGACAGAAAACCCGCGCCCGACCCCTCACCAGCCCTTGTGAACGCACAGCGCCTGCGGGCGGCCAGTCGGTGGTGAGGCGACACACAACTCACAAGCTGAGAAAGGTCAGCAGTTTCCCACGCCAAAAACCTATTGAAAAGAACTATCCCCATGCGACTATTATACCACCCGCAGCCTTCACCGGCCGGGCAGGGGACTCAGTTAAAAGTAAGGCCACGTGCTCGCGGAGGCCCTACGACGGTAGTCTACGGCATTGTTTTACAACAAGCGTCGACTCCGTGGAGTTGCGTTAATGACACAATTATCATACAAAATATGTAAACGAAGGCGTCGCGTGTAACTTGTGCGACGAAGCACATGTGACATTGTTTTTCATTTATTTAAACCTTTACTACAAATATTACTCAACATTGAATAAACAACATTTAAACAGAAAAATTATAGTATAGTTGATATTCAATGACGTAAGCCAACTTTGATATTCCAGTTTTAAACATTATAGTTGCTTTTATTATCAATCCATTGAATGTGCATCAACTATAGTATATTCCCATGATTTTCAAAAAGAGTGACAGAAATATAAAATGACCATAAACACATCACATTAAACTAATTTCTAAATCTATTAATGAAAAAACAGTATTAAAGAACATCTGATGAACATGTTAACATTTTTGTGTTACTAATAATTTGTTTTAAAATGATGAAAATCAGCTAAACATCGGTTGGAGCCGAACATCGACATACTTCATGCACCTAGGCACACACAGCGCACACAACACCCTCCACTCGGCAAGCTCAACCCTACTCGACGGCTGACCTCTCCCAATTGCATATATTCCTCGCACCTGTGTGACAGCATTGTAGCAATCTATTGTAACATCCATAGCAATACTCTAATGACACTTTATCCGCTAGAGGCCAAATGTGACAGAGATGCACTAACCAAACAAAACTATGCAATTAAAATGCAATCATGTTTATCCAGAACAATTTTTTAAGTTAATGTCAAGATGGAGGAATTATGCGTACAAATGTGTCACATGAATGAGAACTAAACAATAAATGTCACAACTACCGTCTAACAAGTTGTGTTCCATTCAGAACTGAAGACCATTGGAAGCAGAGAGAGATAGTACAAAAACACAAAGTAGAAAGAAAGGGAAGAGAACATTGATACAATGACTCAAGTATGCTGTTACATTAATTGAAAAACTCATCATTGCTCCAATAAACATAACCCAAAAGTATGACTTTGTTGAGAAAAGTTACTAGATCCTAGAAAGAAGTTGATCTTTTATAATAGTAAAAGTTTAAAAATTGTTCTGGACTGTAACAGTGTAAGTGCGATACGCTAACATGTAGATGAACATCGGAGCCGGGCGAGTGACACTACGACACTCACAGTTCTCCACCTTAAAATCAATGCAGTTAACACGTGCTGAAAACAAACCTCTGGTTACGCTTCGTTTGCACACCCTAATCTCTTACGTTACACCCTCACTCTCGCAACGCACTGCTGATACTTTCTCAATTAGAAGGAAAAAGTCAGCCATACTCAATGACATACAAAGAAATAGAAAGCAATCAGTTATTGAGATATTGACACAGTTATTAGATCACATATCATGTTATCACACAAGCTGGTAAAGATACTTATGAATGAGTATATCAAAGGCAAATAGTTATAAAGCTTTAGGAGCTCACTGTAAATCAAAATTAGAAAAAAATATATAGAAGTAGAAAGTACAAAGAAGATAATATTATCTTGTAAATATCAATACTCACAATTTGAACAGAGTTCCATGGGAATTGAGTTCTCGTTTCCCTGAAAATTTAAAGCAACAAATTATAAAGAGGATCTTGCACATCATATTACACCCCTAGAATTACAACTTTTTGTGTTCCTTTATATTGTGAACTGTTTTTTTTATTTGTCAATAGGTTTAATTTAGTAGGGTAGGCGATATCTGTGAATGGTTGAAGAATACTTTTACAAAGTGGCAAAACTCCTGAAACATAGGTACAAAGTCACAAATTTTGGGATGATAATTTATTTATTAAAAGGCCAATTTAGCATAAATTGGAAACTGCAAAATTTTTTGAACAAAAGTGGGTTGTTTCTTAAAATTAGACAGCAGGTAGTTTCATTTTTATTCAATCACATTGAAGAGAGTTGTTTTGTCTGAATGCTTAACGGAAAATTGGCAACGAAGAGATGGGTCAAAAACATACGCAGAGCAGCTATCATTTATCTCGACTAGCTGCAGATGATCGCATCGAGAACGGTGGGCGACACCCGCGGCCCGCGCGCACTGTGCCCTTGCACGCAAACGCTTTCTCTACTTACCATTTTGAAGTTTTGTTTTGCTTATCGTAAGTATCAATACAAATTAGTGAATCCTTTAGCTTATTGATGAATCTCAGCCAAAATCAAGTCGTAAAAGAAATTAACACCTTCAAGCACAAACCATCGATCTAAATAAATCGCGCAGATTAAAAATAATCAATCTGTGTTACCAGATTTGACATTTTGTAGTTTTAACAAAGCAAGGGTTCTATAAATATACAGCCTAGCTCTGTTATAATTGCAAGGTGGGTGGCAAAGTTGCAAGGCTTAAGAACTTTTCTTCGCCCATCCATCTTCTCTTTAGGGTTCCGTAGTCTGACAAGGAACCCTTATAAGATCTTTTAGTCCATCCTAGTCTGTCACAGCAGAATACCTTCTACGTTTATGGACTGATTTGCATGTAACTTGGTTCTAGGATACTCTAGATTTTTAAAAATTTAATCTATAGGATACTATAGATTAATTAATTTTAAAAAATAAGTATGAAAAATTAAAATTACCTCTATTTAAGGGTACCTCCCTATACATGTAAAGGGAGGGTGAATTACTTTTTTGAGTGCACCCCCTTGTGAAGGGTATCGTTAAAAAGGACTATAAAAATAAGATAGGGTTTCCATACAACACTTTTTTAGCAGCTTTACCATTTGCGAGTTATAGCCCGCCAAAGTCGTTTACACGATGTCCTCCCTCCCCCCCCCTGTAATTTCTAAAGTCTTGGACCTATAAACTTCAAATCTCTCACGTAAAGAAACAGGCACAGAAACTCTTATTTAAAATTGTTGCGGGTATCCTGTGATGAATACTTTCGAAATTATAAATAATATAAAACTATATACTTTACAATGATGACATTGACGGCTAGGGAGATGATGATGATGCAAGCCTACTTTATGCGGGGTCCGACACGTACTAGGCCGGTTTTTTACTGTAGTACGACAAACTCGTGAGGAACCTTCCTGCAGGGCTACAGACGAGGCGGGGGCGAGGTACTAAAATGTCAGCGGGAAGTGAGCTGTGTGGCGGGAAAGGGGAACGCGTGCTTTGCGCGATTTCGAACGTTAGTCGCAGCCGCGCCACTCTATCGAGTATTATACTTTGCTCTTTGCGCTGTTAATAGTTTTTGGACTCCCAACAAAGTTTACCGAAAGCATATGAGATTGCGGCAGCAACATGAGTCAGGTGATAAGACGACAAGTAAAAAGATTTTGTATACATCAGCACAAACCCAATACACCAAGTGTATAAAAATTAAGAAATAATAATTTCAGACTATTATTACGACAATTATTGCAAAAAAATATAACTTAGTAAAAATTTGAATAACTTTATACTCCAAAATAATGATTTATAACTCCTAAATACACAAATTGATATTAAATTGAATCAATTCTCAGAGCCTACAAAATGTTGAATTATGAATAATGAAACACATTGAGGGATCACGATAAATAACCCTTGTGACTTTTTGTCAGTCGTTAATATTTTGTAACACAAAATACGTACTTCATATTTAAAGAATAAAACACACAGTATACAAATTGAAAAATTTATGTTTATAGTAAGTCATCAAGATGTGTCTCAAGATATCTCCGGCACAAATCTTTAATTGTGAAGCGGTCTTGTCAAATGTCGTATGCTACCTCACCCCCCGCTTCGTCTGTAGCCCCGCAGGAACGTCGAACTGTAGCGAAAGCATAGCTATAGCATGTAGCTAGTAAAATAAATACTGGAGTCAGAAAGCCAAAACATGAAACATCTAGAACCGTTACAAAGTAGTAAGAAAGGTGAGTTTTATTTTCAGTTGAATAAAATAAGTGAAAGAAAACTCATGCATTTTCTGCCATTTGTATGTATAAATTATGTTTACTTACGTGAAGAAAATTAAAAAACAAACCGTCAAAATGTCATTTTTCATCTGTCACTTTATTACCCCCCACCCTCCTCTCTCTTTCCGAAAAATCAACCATGGCGGCCGGGGTAGGTTGAATTTTACCTTAAAATATCTTAATAATCAAGTTTATTTCCTTGTTTTCAAATGAGAAACCCTAAATTTCTATATAAGTGTTATCATTATGTATCCTTATTTCCCAGGTACTTTATACTTATCCGGAAAATTTCCGCGCTTACAAGGCGTTGATCGCCGCACAGTACTCCGGAGTAGATCTAAAAGTAGCCCCCAACTTTGTGTTTGGCGAAACTAACAAATCAGAAGGTTTTCTGAAGAAGTTCCCCGCCGGAAAAGTGAGTTTCATAAATGTGTTGAAGCTAATAATAGTGTTTAATATTGTGCGGCCGGTTATCATATGTTTGTGGCGGTGACGTGTAATAAATTGTGATAATTTTAGGTGCCCGCATATGAAAGTGCCGATGGAAAGGTCCTGCTGACGGAAAGCAATGCCATCGCTTACTATGGTAAGTTTCACTTGTTTTATCTCTCGTGAAAGTGGGTAATTTACAAACTAACCTCTTTGTTAGTATACCGGGCTCTAGTGCAGTATCTAACAATATTGTAATTAGTTATCATCATTAGAAACGCATTGCAAGTCGCACAGCACTATTATCTTCCTACATAATGGACTGATGTTCCTAAAAATGTGAACAATTTCCTTAGAGAAGTTCCATGTCATTGTGTGTTTATGTAGGTACACTGTGTATATTAAAATATATAAATCCATCACCTACTTGGTAATCCAAAATATCAATGTTAATTGAGCTTTTTTCATGTGAATTCAGAGTATCTTTACAGGGAAACTGTAATTATTTAAAGATATTAACTTCATTACATTATTTGTAATGATCATCTCAATAATCAACAGTAACAAACTAAGTCCCATTAATTTGAAACCTTATAATATATTTTTTTTATGCCTGGAAGCAGCTAGCCATGTACAGTGGCCAGCTCATCAGGCTACCCATTTTTGTAGCAAAATCGCCTGTATCATAAGCACACAAGATACTGCAGTGTTTAACATAACACTTATGATACTTTCATAAAAAAATTTACCCAAGATAATTTTCACAAACCCCTTCCAATCCATATCTATCTTATATCACAAATTCCATACCCCAACATATGTCCACAACAACCACAAGTGAAGTCTGTACTATGATGTGAATCATACACTTGGTTTTTTGTAGTTTATTTTCTTTGGCACTTTAAAATGGAATTTCTAGGTGGAAATAACAAATGCTTACCTTGAAAACATAGAAAAAAATATTCTTATAGCAAATAAAACAGCTTTTCTGAATTTGACAAATTCGCAAAGGTAAGATTGTATAAGAATGCTTGATTGTGCAGTGTCAAATGCGGCCCTGCGCGGGTCGGACGCGGCGACGCAGGCGCGCGTGCTGCAGTGGGCGTCGTGGGCCGACAGCGAGCTGCTGCCCGCCTCCTGTGCCTGGGTGTTCCCCTACCTTGGCATCATGCCTTTCAATAAGCAGGTCTGTGTCCCAACTGGAATTCTTCCGTGAAAATCTGTTACATACCTTTTTTTTAATCAGGTTGTGTTCCTTTCATTTTTCTTCTATCTGATTCTAGTTAAGGTAACCCATCCTTAACTAGATGTGTATTTTTTATGACTAAATAATATGAAACACATACCAAACCACTCTTTACCCTACTTGCACCAAGGGTAAGTGTGAAACAATCCCAGATTGTTAACAAAGCAATTACACTTGCAGTTTCTTTGATGTTGATATGTTATTTGCAATGTAGAACAAACCCTGATTTGTGTAAGTAGAAGTAGTTTAATATGTGGGCCTTACCAGTTTATTTATTCAAAAATTGAAAGTGGCAAAGTTACTGTATTTTGACCTTGGTTGCACATTTTGCAGAACGTGGAGCGCGCGAAGTCGGACCTGCTGTCGGCGCTGAGGCAGCTGGACGCGCACCTGCTCGCGCGCACCTTCCTGGTCACGGAGCGCGTCACGCTCGCCGACATCATCGTCTACGCCACACTCTTGCACGCCTTCCAGGTATGATAACAGCTGACATTATCAGGTTATCATAAAAAGAAATTGTCTTTATTATACATGATGTTAAGTGGAGGTAAGGCCGAATACTATCTCATTTTTAAATGAAAGAATTAAATAATGCTGAAAAATCATTGTTTTGGTCAGACAGAATTCAAATTCTGACCAATGGTTAGAATGTTACTTACTTACTTGTTCTGTACAAAAATCATATAATAAATGTAGTTATAGAAACAATTCAGTCACCGTTCTGGTTCTGTAATTACTTTTCAATGTGAAGAGTAAAAATTCATAATTTATTTTGAAAGATAAATAAAATTCTTGTTCCTATTCCTAATTGTCTTTCCGCATCTTCTTGTTTAACGGTTTAAGTTATATTTAAAGTTTCAGTAAACAGTATTACAACATTTCCAATGTTCCCCACAGCACGTGCTGGACCCTGAGACGCGCTCGTCGCTGGTGAACGTGCAGCGCTGGTTCCTGACGCTGGCGCACCAGCCGCAGGTGTCGCGCGTGGTGCCGCCCGCACCGCTGTGCGCCGCGCCGCCCGTCTTCGACCCCAAGAAGTACGCCGAGATCGCCAAGAAGGTGCTAATACTATTTTTATGTACGATTTTTGGGACCGTATCATTCTCCTGCGATGCGGGGAATACACCGCGCTTGAGATGCCTGCCGAGTAATAATTAATATCCGGTTTCAATGTTTTAAAAGCTATCATAGATTTCAGCCGTTTCTGTGAAACTGTCAGTTCTCTAACTTTCAGTCAAAGGTTGATAGAATAGTGGAATTTGCCGTAAGTATGTTTACTGCTTGTTTCATTACATGCGTTTGACTTTAGTACGATCTTACGAATTGGCAAAAATGTGTTGCAATACTGGCAAAACATTCAGCTATAAACCTAATAAAATTATAGTCTTATATTGATATAAATCAGGCAGTCTGATTATATTTTTGCTTGATATTAACCTAACATATGCTAAAAGTAAAATCAAAATATTGTTACATAACTATGAATAGAAAGTACATGTACACATAACAAATTATTATTAATTATTTTACCTTAATTAAAAAAAATATGTTTCCTTTCAGGATGGAGGCAAGAAAGACAAAAAGTCTGAGAAGAAGGAGCCGAAGCCCGCCGAGGGCAAGAAGAAGGACACGGCACCGCCCGCCGACGACATCGACCTCGACGAGAAGCCCAAAGAGTCCAAGGACCCCTTCGACTCCATGCCCAAAGGGTACGTCTCTTGCCACTTCTTCTTAGCCCCCTATCCAGAGCAATATCCTTTAAATCAGTATGCCGCTTAGAAAAGGCCCTTTACTTTTTTAATAAATAAATATACAACAACAACACATACATTGATCTGACTCCGTGGTAAGTAGCTTAAGCACTTGTGTTACAGATATCAGAATCAACAGTAACACTTGTAAAGTTTTCTATTTATTGTGACTCTTTTTCCATCTAGCCTTTGCTTTATTTCATCTTCCCGTCCCGTGCATGGTCTCCTTTTGTCTCTCCTGCTATACTTTGATACTTAACTAAGTTAAAAAATCTTTGCTGCAATACCTTATTAAGAAAACCCTGAATATGCCTGTTTTCACCTGTGAAAATCCCAAGGGTAGTGTACTGACTATTCTTTACTTGCTTCTATCCTCTTTTCAAAGCTCTTCTCTAAGCACTAAAATAGCAAATTAATACAAAAATTATGTAAAACGTAAATAATCATCAGAATATAATTTAATGAAATTAAATACCTTAAACAGGAATTCCTTTATTTCGCTACTGCAATAAGTTATGTAACTGTTGCAGAACATTCAACATGGATGACTTCAAGCGGTGCTACTCGAACGAGGACGAGGCGAAGTCGATCCCCTACTTCTGGGAGAAGTTCGACCCCGAGAACTACTCCATCTGGTACGCCGAGTACAAGTACCCCGAGGAGCTCGCCAAAGTGTTCATGAGCTGTAATCTTATCACAGGTGAGCTTACTTGTGTATTGTTTGCGGGTCAATTTGAAGTACTCCGTCAGAAACACAAGAAACGACGTCATTGAAGTGCTATAGTAGCAACTGCAATAGAGGCTGTCTTACAATAAAAATCTGCTGGGGAATAGTGTCACACCAAAATATTGGAAGGTACTATAACAGTTAGGAAGTGGGCGTTGAATTTCAAGTTATTTCTGCTGTGTTTTAAGTTGTAGCTTAACCTAAATGAAAATTGCGCTTCTCCCACTGGTTCTTAGTTTATGAGGGAATGGTAAACGTGAAATTCTAAAATCAGAACTTAGTTCCAGTACTTTCTACATCTATTACCACAAGAATTCTACTAATATTTTAATCGCGAAAGTTTGTCTGTTATGGATGTTTGTTATTCTTTCACGCCAAAACTACTGGACCAATTTGGTTGTTTGGAATTACCTGGAATAAAACAAAGGGTACTCTATAACGGTTTTTTTTACAATGTACAGCAACATCACATACATCAAACCAGACCAATACAAACAGATATGTTCATGCACACAAATGTTTGTACAGTGCGGGGATCGAACCCGCGGCCTCTTGGTTAATAGTCAACTTCTTGTTCAACTTCTTGACCATGACACCAAAGTAGTCATTCTTGTGGGATATGTAGGACGCTCTATGCGGCATAGCTAGTAGTAAATTATAATGTAAAGTAAGCTCAAACATAAAAGTGGGTTGGTTTCTTTCCAGGGATGTTCCAGCGCCTAGACAAGATGCGCAAGCAGGCGTTCGCGTCGGTGTGCCTGTTCGGCGGCGACAACGACTCCAGCATCTCGGGCGTGTGGGTGTGGCGCGGCCACGACCTCGCCTTCCCGCTCTCGCCCGACTGGCAGGTAACACCTCACCACTTACTCTCTAGGCTCGCACTAAGTAGGGCGATTGCTTGCAAATTGGGTGAACTAACAATTGATTTGCCACAATTTTCTTATCTTTGATAACACGAACTTTATTTATATTGGTGACATTTTTAGGGTTCCGTACCTCAAAAGAAAAAAACGGAACCCTTATAAGATCACTTTGTTGTCCGTCCGTCCGTCTGTCAAGACCGTTTTTCTCAGGAACGCGTGGAGGTGTCAAACTGAAATTTCTATATGATACTTAGGTATACTGTCCCTGGAAGCTGTAGAAAAATCAACCTTCTAAGCCAACACAATCAAAAGATACAGCCATTTAGGCCGCAAATTTCCGCAAATTTTCGAAACTCGCACGGGAATCAAAACCTACAGGGTACTTCCCGTAAACTTAGAATTTTGAAATTTAGTACGAAGTCACGTCTTAAAGTACAGATATAGGAAAAATTACGAAAACCGTAAATTTTCCATATAAAAAAAATATTTTTGACAATTTTGAAAATTTCAAAGTTACTACTCCTTATCTACAGGTTTGTACCGAACCCTCGGTGCGCGAGTCCAACTCGCACTTGTCCGGTTTTTTATCATTAATTCTGTTCACTCAATGGTTTTATTGTATTATTAGGTCCTTACATATGAAATTGGCGTTTTGTCGTACTGGCCACTTTGATCACAAATTTTTCCTATTTGGTTAGGAATTCGAAATTCAAATTTATACAGCTATTTCCACATGTAGTTGTGTTTCGTAAACCGTCATTCATTTGTTTTTTTACTTATCTTTTTTCTGTTTGCATCGCTCAATTTACAAAATGGAAAATTTGAAATATCGCGTTATTTACGAGTACGAGTTCCACCGTGGCACCAGTGCTGCGGAAACGGCTCGAAGGGTTAATGATGTGTATGGCGGTTGTGTCGCAAAAGAAAACACAGTGCGTTTTTGGTTCCAACGTTTTCGTTCTGGAAATTTCGACCTGCAAAACAAGCCCCGTGGACGGCCGGAGACCCAAGTTGATAATGAAGAATTGAAGGCTATTGTGGAAGCGGATCCATCGCAAACCACGTCCGAGTTAGCTGCAGGCTTTGGCGTTAGTGATAAAACTGTTTTAATCCACTTGAAGCAAATTGGGAAGATTAAAAAACTTGAAAGGTGGGTTCCTCACGAATTGAGTGAAGCAAACCGGCAAACGCGCGTCAACTGCTGCGTTACATTACTTGACCGGCACAATAACGAAGGGATTTTAAATCGAATCATTACCTGTGATGAAAAGTGGATTCTCTACGATAATCGGAAGCGCTCATCGCAATGGCTGGACCCTGGCAAGCCAGCCAAAGCCTGCTCCAAGCGAAAATTGACCAATAAAAAGTTACTTGTAAGCGTTTGGTGGACTAGCGCCGGTGTCGTTCATTACAGTTTTCTCAAATCTGGCCAGACGATTACGGCAGATATCTATGGTCAGCAATTGCAAACCATGATGGAAACAACCAAAAAAGTTGCTAAACAACCAAGGCTGGTCAATCGCTCTACGCCACTGCTGCTTCACGACAACGCTAGACCACACACTGCACAACAGACGGCTAGCAAATTAGAAGAACTTCAATTGGAATCTCTAAGGCATCCACCGTACTCCCCGGACCTTGCTCCAACAGATTACCATTTTTTTCGAAATTTGGATAACTTCTTGCGAGGGAAAAAGTTCAACTCAGATGGGGCAGTCCAAGTCGCCTTCAAAGATTTTATTGATTCCCGTTCGAATGGTTTTTTTAGTAAAGGGATCAATGAACTACCTATGAGATGGCAAAAGTGCATAGATTACAATGGCTCATACTTTGATTAAATAAATATGCTATATAAAAAAAATTCGACTTTTGTTCCTCCCATACAAAACGCCAATTTCATAGGTAAGGACCTAATATTTGTATATTTTTGTAACAAACTTGTGTCATAGAGACAACGGTTATTGTGATCACTGTTGTGGGGCACAAATGTATCCTTTATCTGGTTCTCTGCTTGTGTACGCTCGCCTTCGGAATAGAGTTCGTGTTAAAAAACAGTTTTTTTTGACGTGACAACGTCTTATAAATTGGTTTGCCGGGTGACACCTCAAGAAACTGCGTTACGCTGCTCCGCTCACGTTTCGCGCGAGAGAGACAGAGCGAGAGAGAGAGAGAGAGAGAGAGATAGGCATACGCCATACACACCGGTTCATGTTATACGAATGAATATTCACATTAAAATTATTTTACCACTCGAGAGTCGAGAAATATGTATAATACAATTAATTTTTAACCAAAGAATCAATGAATTCTAGTCTCTCATGAAAATAATAATCTTGGAACAGACTTGCTCTTTTTTTGTTATTGTAGCTGACAATTTTTTTATATTTTCAGATTGATTACGAATCATACGACTGGAAGAAGCTAGACCCCGCCAGCGAGGAGACGAAGAAGCTAGTCAAGGACTACTTCTCGTGGAGCGGCACCGACAAGCAGGGCCGCAAGTTCAACCAGGGCAAGATCTTCAAATAAACCACCGCCCGCCCGCCACACTTACTCTAAGAACGAACAGTGTCTTATTTATATTGTAAAAATAAATTGCATTTATTTTGACACCCATGTCCAGGTACAACCGTGATCAATACAATATCTCATTTCTATGAAGCCAGCTTCTATTTAAAATAAAAAATGTTTTTATTTATTGACGTTTTTCTTTTAAATCTTTTACGACGAAGCTCATAATTACCATTCTGATGAACCGTAATGGAAATAAATGTTGATAGCTGATATGTGTAACATGTCTTCGTATAAGTCGATACGTGTAACATGTCCGCGTATAACTCGATACGTGTAACATGTCCTGGTATGAGTCGATACGTGTAGCATGTTTGCGTATTAGTTGAGACGTGTAACATGTCTGCGTACAAGTCGATGCGTGTAACATGTCTGCGTACAAATCGATAAGTGTAACATTTCCACGAATAAGTCGATCCGTGTAACATGCCCGCGGATAGGTCGAGACGTGTAACATGTCCGCATATTTTTCTATAATCTATTGGAAAAATAAAATTACGAAGTGGAAAGCAAAAATTTATATTTTTCTTCATATTTCAGACTTTTCCTAAACTGATAGAATTATTTTTCTTTAACATTAGTACATACATTCTTACATATTATTGCGTCAATGAAACAAGGTTATTGTAAGTCGGCAAATCAGAGTCTGCAGCGAAACGACAGGTACACTGAAGTAGAGAAGCGATTTTTACGGAGCGTTACATTGAATAGTTCTTGCTCGCTACATCTCCCATGATTTGTTCGTTAAAAGTATTCTTATTCAACAGCATAAAGCCTTTCAAAGGTGATTAAATGTCTTGTAGCTGGCTATAAAATGGTGAGTGGATGGTGTAGCAAGCAAGAAGGTAAAAGATAGTGAAAACATCGAGATCGACAAAGACGTAAAATAGTAAATGCTTCTTTGTGGCGCTGGGTGCGACCAACGCTCGCACGCTCGACTCGGCGCACTCCTCACGCCATCAGAATACTTAATTACGAATAAGCAACCCCCAAAATTACGATCAAAATTACTTACTGCCTCCTACTTTACTCATTAAAAGCCAGCGAGCATGCGACTGCGAACTACCTACGTGATTGAGCGTTTTCCCTTAATTCAAGTATCTACTGATTTTACGTGTTCTTAAACAATGTGGCATTCATTATACAAAATTATCACATTGGGTGTTAAATGTAAAAAAAACAATTGAGGGGGTCTTATCGCTAAAAGCAGACATTCTTTGGGTACAGTCCTACAGACACTTCAGTTTACAGGAGGAGGCAAAGATGTAATTTTATCAATCTCACTGTTAATTTTGATGGCACAACACTTACATATCTAAGGTATTTTTAGATGCCTACGAGCCCTTTTCCCGGTTGAGGTGTCTGGTGGGTTATATCAGTTATCAGTTTATTTATATTTATTTATTTATTTTTATCAGTATGTTGCAATTTGTAACGTTTCTGTAGCGTGTAGAGTGCGGCCGCGCGGGCACTGAACAACCTACCTACGGCCCGCGCCGTCCCGCCTCGCGAGCTGTGCACAAACAACAACAGTATGCATCGCCTCATCTAATATATCACAAACTCATCAATGTATGTAACTAAGTTATTGCATTGCCTTTTACACTAATCTTTAACACGAACAGAGGAAAGTGGTGGCTACAAGTACACAGTTAGGAATGTAAACGATACCGTCGCACGCAGGTCGCAGAGTCGCGCGCGCCGGCCACTCGCGCGCTCGTGTGTCGGTGTGTGTCCGTCCGTACGTTGGTATTGACATTTTAGCAATCATGACAATTTTGGTCCACTTTCCAGCTCAAAGTGAGCGTAGTCACACAAATGTTTTAAACTGCTTAATTGCGAATTTTTAACGAGTTTTTACAAATAATGGAAAATGAAGGTAGCTTCTAAGTCTTATAACGTGTAACAAATACCTAGATTACTTGTCAGATGATTCTGACAGATTGATTCGATATGTTGATTTGTCCAGGTGACCAGGTCCTAACCTGGACAAGCTGGCTGGCTAGAGCTATTTAATCAAGTGATTCAAATAGTTTTTCCAATCTTTTTACTAGTAAGGTTCCCGCACACATTAGCGTGGAGTGGCGGGCGCGGCGGCCGCGTGCGTGCGCTCGCGCATATCATTCGTCTCTATCACACGATCGCATAAAAACCGCAATATACACCTCGAACAATTCAATAAACATCAAAAAATGCAAAGGTCAACGGTGGCTAATAGGAGAGATATAAACGACGCTATAAATATCATATACCTAATGAACCGGGTAAATTTACATCTCAAAATGATAACATCTCTTTCCGAGTTAATAGTAGAGAATATAATTTATAAAAGGTCGAAGTGGGACGTCCGTTGTGCTGCGGCGCTCGCGCGGGCGGGTCATTGCCGCGAGCTGCCCGCGCTGGCGCGTTCCTGGAACGAAACACACCACCATAGAAATAGAATAGAAGACTCCATTCTTCGTTACTTCGTACCTAGTTTATATTTGAACTGATCTAATTTACGAAGTTTCTGAACTGACATGTCGACCTCAAAACATTGCCTTTAACGCAGCTATTTTTGAAACGAACCTGTGTCGTGCCGTGGTCATGATGGTGCAGCTCCAGGTCGCCGGTGAAGGGGCGCGCCAGCGGTTTCCGCGCCGCGCCCGGCGCCGACTCCGCCTCCTCTACCGGTGATGTCCTGGTGCGGAATAACTTATTAGTATTCATCAACAAGCCTGGCAAAAAGCCAGCACAATCATACTGCACTAGCGGCGACTCTTTAGTGAGAAGATCGTCGAATAAATTTTAAGCGTATAGCAGTATGCTCTTCACATTTGTGCTGATTTATATTATGAGTAGACGTGTCGTACTTATGTCAATGAAACTTTTTTAAGTTAATAACGTGTTGCTTATCATATGTTATGCGAAAAACTGTATGCCCAACATACTGTCTGCCAAAAACAAAACGATGGAAAGGCTCCCAAGATCGATCGATCTTATTTTAGTGCTCTAACAAAACTCGACTGAGGGAGAGACACCAAAAATATTTTTTATCGTGCATAACTTAATTAAATGGTCTTCTTCCTACTTCTACTTCTACGACTTAGGTAGGATGAAGTAGGTAGTTATATACCTACCCGAGTCTCGGATCGGTTTCGTCGAGCAGCAGAGGGGTCTCGTCGTCGGCGCGCGCGTGGCACTCGCAGCGGCACTCCTCGGGCTCCACGTAGCTGAACACGACGTCCCGCGGCTCCGCGCCCGCTGCCGCCGCGCTCGGCAGCGTCTGGATGCGCTTCGGCTGCTTGCGCCGCTCCGGCACCTCCTCGAAGTCGATCCACTCCGCCTTCGGCCGCGTCTCCATTCCTGTACGTAAAACTTCGTAAAAAATGCATGCCACCTAAAGCGGTACAAAAAACTATAGATAACGCTCGGTTTTCCAACACCCACCGTCGCTTCCGCTCCTCGCGCGAGTGCGCTCGGGCCGGGGAGGCCCCGTGCTGGCCGACGCGGTGCGCGGCCGCCGCGGCAACTTGATGCGGATCTTATCCTCCGCGGGGGCCGCCCGGGGCGCCGGGGGAACCGGCGGCACGAGTGGGCCCCGCGGCGGCGGGCGCGGCACCGGGCTCGCCCGGGGAGCCGCCGCGCGAGGACGCTCCACGGCCGCCACGCGCACGTCGGCGCGCTCGCGCACCGGCACCATCGGCAGCGCCAGCGACCGCTCCTGCGGCAGCGTCGTTGGCACGTACGGCAGCTCGTCTTCGAACGACTCCTGCACGACTAGCCCGCGCCGCTCGACGTCGTTCCCGCCGCGCGCCGGCGCCGCCTCCGAGCTCGCCTCCGACTCGGACGAGTCGCGCCCCCCGACCTCCTGCGGGCTCGCGCCGCGCGGGCTCGGCGCCGGCGCGCTGCGCGGTGGCTCCGCGGGCGGCGCGGGCGAGGGCGCCGGGGGGGAGGCCGCGCTCGAGGCCTTCGGCGCGAACGCGCCCACCGGCGGCGGTGGTTCCTCCGGGTCCGGAAAGCTCGCGAACGACCCCGAGATTTCGCTGGTGACGCTCGGGGTCTTTGTTATGCTGAACTGGGTGCAAAACACCTGCTCGGCGCTCCCAACGTGGGTCGTGAATATCAGCCGCTCCCGACGCGAACTCGCGCGTTCCGTTGGTGCCACTTCCGGTAGCGGGTCCGGCGACGGCGTTACGTCAGTCTCACTCGGCTCCGCCGCGTCGCCGGGGCTCGCCGACGCTAGTGCAGAGCTGATGGAGGTCGGCCCGGGGCTCGCGACGGCGGACGCGACTTCCACTGTCGACGAGGACCGCGAGGTTCGCTCGACGGGTCGACTCTCCTCCGGAGTTTTCGACCGGACGGGAGGGGGGGATAGGGGGTCGTCCTCGACGTTTTTCTCCGTGGGCGAGCGGAGCGGTATAATTATACTGCCGTCGGGTAGAACGGTACGCTGGATAGGTTTCGAGGGGGATCGCGCCGCTTGCGCCGACCTGGACGGGCCGGCGATGCCGGGGCCGCCCGACGAGGTGGAGGGTCCCGCGGTCACGACGATGGACAAAGGTGCGCGTTGCTGCGGAGCGGACGCCGGCCGCGCGTCGAGCTCGCTCCCCGGGGCGCCGGCCTCATCGGGGGGCGTGCGGAGCGGGATGTGAATTATTCCATCCTTTGAGTCATCGTAATATTTGAGCTTGTCCGCGGACGGCTTGAGCGGGCGGGGCGGTTGCGGCGGTGGTTGGCGCTGCGGCTGCACCACCGGTGAGCCCTCGCGGGTGCTCGGAGTCGGCGAGGTGGCGCTCTTTCGCGGCGTCTTGAATAAAGATAGCACGGAGCCCTTGATTTTGGTCGCAGACGTCGGTGTCGCCGAGCGATCGCGGCTTCTGCTCCGCGACCGACCCTCGTTGAGGCTCTTCTTGCGGCGCAGCGCGTCGGACGGCGACTCCGGCGACGCGATCGTCTCGCGAGACTTGAAGAGGGAGCAGAAGGAGGACTTCCTCGACACGACGGCGCCGGCGGGCGAGGGCGTGCGGCTGTCGCGCGCCGGGCGCCGTGGGGCGGGCGCGGCCGCCGCCGCCGCTTCGAAGTCGGTGGGGCGCGCCGGCCGCGGGCCCGCGCCCAGCTCCAGCGTCGCTGGCTTCAGCGCTGAGCCGCTCGGCGCGCACTCCGTTATGTCGTCGTCGTCGTCATTGTCGTACTCCTCGCTCGGTTTAAGTCGTATCCGAATGATGTCTTTCGATCGGCTCTTCGTTCGAGTCTCGCCAGAGTCGTCCCGGCGCTCCCGGGATCTCGCCCGTCGCTCCTCGGCCCGAACTTTGTTTTTCGTCTCCTTCAAAAGTTTTTCGTCGTCTATCACAGATGCCGGGACGACGACCGTAGGCGGCGCCAGGATGGGTGCGGGCGGGGGCGCGGGGGCGGAACGGGGAGCGGACGGTCGCGGCGCGGGCCGCTCCACCGTCGCCTCGGTGCGCACCTCGCGTCGGTCTCGGGCGTCCACCGGCGCCGGCGCGGCGACCGCGGCGACCGGCGGGGCGGACGCGGGCTCCGCGACGGGGGCTGCGGTCGGCGAGGTGGCGGCGCTCAGCTTGGCCATCTCGAGCAGCCGCTCCTCGACAGCGGCCGCGCACACCTCGGGGTCGGTCTCGATCGGCTTCGGGCCGCAGAAAGAGGTCTCGAGCAGCATCCTGTGCGGCGAGGGCGAGCGCGAGGCGCCCGACGCGACGGACAGGCGCGACACGCGGCTGAAGCCCGACAGCGCCGAGTGCGCGGAGCACTGCGACCCGACGCTCGACAGACGGCTCGTGCGGCCCGAGACCGCCAGCAGCGCCGCCTCGGAGCCCTGCGAGTCCTTGCGCGAGTGGCGGCGCGCGGGCGGCGGGGCGGGGGGCGGCGGGGCGCGCTCGCCCGGCGCCGGCTCCAGGAAGGCGAGCTCCTCGGTGGAGGAGCGCAGGTCGAGCGCGCCGTCCTCGCGGAAGCCGAGCCCTTCGGCCGCGGTGGGCGCGGCGCCGGCGAACAGCGCCAGCTCGGGCGAGCTGTCGCGCGAGTCCTGGTGGCTGGAGCTGGAGGCGCGCGAGATGTCGATGCGCGGCGCGGGCGGCGCGCCGAGGGCGCCGGCGCCGGTGCACGGCGTGGAGTGCGAGCGCGTGCGCAGCTCGGGCGGCGCGAGCGCGTCGCCGCCCGCCGCCGAGCTCGAGTCCTCGACGATCTCGGGCAGCCGGAAGGTTTGCTTCGTATCGGGGCTCGACTGCGAACGAAAGGAAAGTCGTAAGAGTGAGCCGGGCCGGGGCAAGGAGAGAGAAGAGAAGGCTCAAGAGGAAGATACATACTGGAGGCCTCACCTCGTCTGAGCCGTCGTGGTCGAAGGAGGCGATGGGCGCGGGCCCGCGGCGCGGCTGGCGCACGGGCGCGCCGCTCGCCGCCATGCAAGGCTACTGCTGCCGCATCGCGCCGCTCCACGCCACTACGAGCCCGTCTGTGCACAATATTGTTTGTATTTCTTAACACATCAAAGAGCAAGAAACAGATCCGTTCGAAGAACCTAAGAGTAAAATAGTCATAAAACCATCAACCTGGCAATTTAAAAAAAAATTAAGCGTGAATACGAGTAATCAAAATTTAGTATAATATCATGAAGTGTTTGTTGTGTTAAAATTAATATCTTGGAAAAAAATATCAACAACCGTTACAAGATAATTTGTATTCTATAATGATTAAAAAATAAGATACTTAACGGATTAAACTGAAACTTGTTCAATTATTTATATCATTTTAGTGTTGGTATCAGCGATCTAACCCAAAGACCAGCCCGAAAGTCGCGCTATATCGTATCGTATCGCGCTCGGGCGGTTACTTAGTGTAACTGCACGTCATAAAGATAATCCCGACACACATTTCTACGACATGTCGTTTACGTAGACAGCACAACCGAACGACTCAATTACCATTTGTGGTGATATGACGTTATTGATGGTTATCACGGTTGCAACGGCGCAACCCGATTTAATGAAACTACGACAATCATAAGGAAGCACGAGGGTGGCAAGTGGTGTTGTAGTTGGGCTGCCCCACAAATCAACCCGCGACGTCGAGATGGTATTTCTCTCAGAGAGCCGCCCCGGGCGCGGGGCAGGGCGGCACGAGAAGCGCGCTCGGATCCGCGCGAGCAGGGCTGGCGGGCGGGCCGAGACGTACCTGATGGTGACGGGCTCATCGCGCAGAGCCCCGCGTGATGTCAGCGGCCATCGAGCGACGCAGGGCGCGTGCGCGGCCCCGGCGCCTGCGCCCCGCGCGCCCTACTTCCGTGCCGCGGGACTCGCCCGAAGGCCCACCTGACACCGAGCGAACGGCCTTGCACTCAACTTACCAATTCACTTTTGTATTACTTCCTGTTCACTTAACCCTTCATACGCCCTGATCGATTTTCATTATTGTCTTAACAGCTTGATGACTTGAACTATGACTTCGTCGTGAGATCCGGTAATAATTGACAATATCGATACGACCCCAACTATAACATTCGCTTGAAGTTGCAGTCGGTCACATATTGACTGACCTTCGGCTCCGTTGCAACTAGTGGTGATGTCATGCGTATTCCTCTTTTGGCAAGTTTCCTATATTTCTAGAACGCTTACTGTACGAGAACGTACGCAAAATATGATCATATTATTTTTCCTGGAACTCTACGAGTATACAGATGTGATTGTTTAGGCTCTATTCACAGAGCTAAGTTTTGCAGCGATCTGTTTGTGGCGCTCCTTTAATCGGACTCTCATATTTAATTAAGTACCTACTTCAGTTACTTAAAAGGGTTTTTGCATCTTAATTTGACTTTGCATATCGATTATTGTACAGGGTATTTTTAAACTTGTGCTCAGTGAGAATATTGATCAATCAGGCGCTTGTCACCTCGCCGCGGGTTCAACGTGCGCTCGGTATATGTAGAGCTTCGGCGGACATCACTCAAAAGCATTATTGAATGCGGCTCCTATTTCTCGTTCCAACTTAAAGCAATAGTATCATTTTTATAGTATTTCGAAATTTAATGACATGATTTTTTTTATTAAAATCAACAATGGCAATTTTCTATGTAGCTTAACTAAACTAAACTCCTTTTCGTACGAACTGTCTGTTGTCTTACAGCCCCTGTTTCGATTTCTTCATATTTTTTTGATGATTATTCGTGTCTTCACTGATGTTTTAGTTAAGAACTAAATCTGTATTCTTTTTATATTGCTTATGTTAGATCCTACACTATACTTGTTGGCTAATGCAACCGTCCTCTCCATCTTTAAGTGAATCAACGATATTATTTTTTATGTCTAAGTGATGAAACCACTCCTTTCCACTGTTTTTTTTTAATTAATGCTGCAGCGCAGCGATCGGCCAACATCTTATTATTAAACAAAAAGCACTGCGATCGTGCAGGCGACGATTCATTATCGTTCTCGAACAGTAATTAATCTAGATTTTCCGGATCCGGGTAATCGTATAATCACAAATCAGTATGGCCAACGTTCGAATAATCGAGTCCCCAATACGTACAACACCAATCTTTAGATCCCAGTTTTAATTTATTTCTCAGTTTGCTCACCTAAACTTACCTAGGTCATTTTTTTGCCTTAGATACTTTAAAGTCATAAATCGCTTAACGTTTAATATGTTCTTAGCAATACTCAACTGTTTTTTTCCATGAGAGAACAAAGCTCTTCATAATGGCATTGATATATTATATTCATGAATATGTTTTATGCATGAGTACCGAGGGTTGTAAGTACTGGGTGGGATGGTGTTGGGACTAAGGGTGGAATGGAGGGGGCGGGGGAGGGTAGGGAACAAAGAGTACAGCGTCACGATCATGATTATTTTATTATCAACAGAACAGGGTCCACCGCGTGAGGTACATGCAACACATCTCGACAGAACTAACTTTATATCCATACAAACAAACGTGGGTTGTATCAATAAATATACTTTATTCTCCATAATTTACTCCATAATATAGGCATATGTATACATACCTGGTTTTTCCGAACCGGTAAGGGTACATTTTAACTACAAGCTTTTTACACGTCCTAATCTAAGGGTAGGGAGGTACATTCGCCTTTAGCTCGCTCGTAATGATGTTAGCCGCAACGTTTATATAATTTCTAGATATACATACTTATATAATGGTACTATAGCAGATATGGCAATAGGTATTGAATATTACATATGAAGTATATTAATAAAAATACACATTCCCAATTTTTATATAATTTTAAAACACTACACAAGCACAGTATGAAAACTAGTATTGTAACACTCAAATAGACAAGATTATTGGTTTTAATTTGCAGATTTTGATACACACGTAATAGTTTGTGCTATTCATACATTAGAACTACTGTATTTGATACATATAATACCGAAACGAACGACTATAATAGGTCCTATGTTACAATAGGGTCGATTTATTGCTTAAATCTCTAAAACAGGTCAACAACTAAGTGGAAATGGTTATTATCACAATGTTGGATATTTTTACTGAGCGGTTATTCGTAGTCCGTAGCAAGCTGCGAGCCGCAGCTCTATCCCGTAGCCAGCTACGTGCGAGTTGGTAACCTGCTACGAGTCGTAGCGCGCATGCTACGTGCTACGAGACCGCTCGGGCTCCGTAGTTACTACGCGCTACAGAGTTCACAAGGTAAAAATATAGTTGTTTACGTCTATGCATAGAAGCTAATAAAAGCTAGCTTCCATATTTATAGTCATTCATAACCTTATGATAATACAAGTACATTTCAACAAGATAAATTACGTTTAAATAAAAATGGAGCTTACATTACTTGGGTTGGTTAGGAAAACAATCTGTATGAAAATATATGGGTAGGATCTCACGTAATTAATTAACGTTTCGTTAGTGTAATATCATTCAATAATTTAATGCATATTCTATAGCGCTCAACATTTTAACCGTGAAGCTAATGACCTAAATGTGTTATAAATAATGTTAATATACTTTGATTTTGAAGTTGCAGTTACTTAAAATCCGACTTGTATTAAAGATTTTTCTCATTTAACATCTTGAGTACCTAACAATTTACTTAATTCTACTGTAGGTAAGTTCTTCTATTTCAATTGTAATATACGATAGACATTTTTCATTATTGTTCATAAAGAAGGCATAAATAATATACATACCTTCACTTTTGCATTTCATATTTTTAGTGTATACTATATTTCACACCGATAATTTTTTTATGTATAAAGAGAACCAACTAGTTTTTAAGGTACATGTACACACATTTTAATTGTAACTCCTAGAAAATGACTACAATATTTCTTAATCGGTGGAATTTCGTCCGGGATTTATTTGACATAAAAAGTGTATTTATAACTAAATTCAGAAATCGAATTAACGAAATATATCTACAATCATTTAACAAACCAATCAGTCCAAAACGATACCTGTAACGCTTAAACTCTTAACATGTCTACTACATACTTATCACGCTTCTTTCACTTTTTTACTCTGGTCACGTTCAAGAAGCCTTCTATATACTTACTCATGGTCAAAATGTATTTTCTTATTCTATACAGAACTAAACGAGATAGATACGTTTCGTGACCTCTCCTTAAATTCATACAATATACCTTTTTATATATTTCTTCATCCCATTAATATTCCTATTATTATTTTCCAATAAATCTTATCTGATTTGTATTGTTTCGTATTATTAATAGAACAATAATGATTTTCACTATGTCAAAAGCATGCAAGTATGCATACAGCTGCCATTCATCAATAAATCTAAAAATTCTTCATTCGCGCTTCTTCGAGCGCCTTATAAAATTTCACAAGAAGCATCTAAAACTATTTTTTTTTGTGTCAATCGCGTTACGGTTCGTCTTAAACAACAAAGCGTTGACCCGATAGTGACGACTTTTACATCTTACTCGCATACCAAGGAATCTTGAGAAAGGAATGATTTTTTTAAGTACACGGATAAAATGACCTTTCCTTTAAGCGTAGGTAGTTTCGCCTATCCCGCCACTAAGCATGGCAGGTGGGCGTAGCGTGTTTAGTCGGAGTCTGAGTCGGAAGAGGGTATGGCGGGCAGGCTGGGCGAGGCGGCGGGCGCGGGCGCGGGCGCGGGCACGCTCGCCGCCGACTCGTACGCCGGCGCCGACTGCCCCGACGTGCGCTCGATGCCCACGCTGAAACACAACACAATATTCACTTTATATACAACCTGCGAATAGAACACATAATAACCCGTAATCCTCAAAAGTAGAGCGGCGTAAATAGTTGCAGTTGATCTTTTATGTGCGCCCAAGCAAGAGGTATGCTAGACCAATGAGTTGTGGTACGATAGTATTGTCAAAGGGCACCGTCTACGCTGTACTTTTTGTGTCAACTATGATCGCATATAAGTATTTAACTGACTGTTGCATGAATGCGCTTTGGAGTGATCTGTTAGCTTACATTTTAAACTGAATGAATAATATAAGTATTACATTCTAATCTTTCATAGGTATCTGCTCGATACTGCGAGACATTTAATAAAATCAACTGAATCTATATTTTTGAAACACACTTAAAAACAAAATAAATCGCCTGGTTTGCGAGAGGTGCGGGTTTGATTCCTGCCTGTGGCAATCCATTTTTTCTTTAAGTGTGTTTTCATTTCACAGAAGCAACAGAAGCTGCAGGCTGATAGGATATAAATGAACCTGGATTCTGACTATCATTGTGCCTGGATAGATTTATTTGCTGTACATAATAAGCTAAAAATGTTCTCTTCTTATGCAGTACTTACATGTATTCGTGCCTGGCGAGATACCGCACGTACTTCTCGGGCGGGTCGGCGTCGTGGTTCTGCAGCGAGACGGAGCGCACGGTCATGTGCGAGACCTGCGTGGCCGGCATCGTGAACTCCACGGTCGCCCAGCGCGCCAGCTCCGCGGGGATCTGGTCGTACGATGTCAGCGCCATGCGGCACACCAGGTTGTGGGTGGTGTACGCCCCTGGAACAGTCAACACGGACAGGTGAGTTTTTCCTCTAAAATAGACTCTTTTTTGCATATCATAAAAAACAACGGTGTTATTTTATACAGATATTGTACAAAGTAAAACTTATTATAATTTTTTCTAAGCCTAATACATCATGTTCACCTTTTGACTGATAGCAGTCAAAAGGTGTTTGTCTGAAAAGATCTATCTTGCTCATTTTTCAAAGTGAAGACTTATTTAGGACTGTTTTTAAGAGAATGTTCCCTGCCAAATAGGCCTTTGAACTTTGTATTAAGTGCAAAATTAAACAAGCTAGGTAAGTACAGATGTAGACGTTGGGCATGCAGGTGCTTATTGTTAGACGAATGAGTGTAATCCAAAGTGAAACTTCACCTGGGTCATCATTTAATGTCATTCGCTTTGTTCATTTCGCTTGTGTGCGCAGAATCGTTCACGCTTATTCGTCTCATGTTAGCATTACCTTGTCCCTCCTTAGGCAGGCGCGGCATCCGCCAGACGATGGCGCGGTGCTGGTGCTCGTACTTTGCCTGCCCCGATGTCACCTCGATCAGCGACTCGGACAGCGTGTCCACCGCGCCCAGAAAACGCTCGATGCCTTTGATTTTGCCAGTGCGTCTGAAATTCAAACGTGTTGATCAATTTAGTCAACATGATCTGTCATTTTTTTCATTACCAATAATTGGGACATTTTAGATATTTTACTAGGTTTCTAGGAATTTTGACAACCAGCCAACTAACAGATGCTCTTTACAAAAAGTGGGGATCCTCGGGGGCTTATGTAGCAAAATCAGCAAAAGCTCAAGCTCTATTATCCGAGCTTAATAATTTAATGTTTCGTTCTCTCATGTCAGTTAAACACCAAATAGGCTCTTGGATTTTTACATCATGCACATCAGACTAAGAAAGGGCACATAAAATGCGTGCACTCTCACAAAAGTTCGCAAGCAGTTGCACAAGCCTAAGATGCAGACTTCCACAGTAGAGTTTGTTCACATAGACACGCGGGCGCGGTGTCAAACATTTAAAGTGATGAAACGCGCGCCCCCTCTCGCGTTCGTCTGTGAACAAGCAAAGTGCTTGTTCACAGACGAACGCATCCTCCTACATAGGTAAGTACCTATGTGCGGACTTGACGGAGCCGTAGCGGAAATGCTTCTCGACGCGAAACAGGTAGATCCAGCACTCGGGGATGGGGAAGCGGATGCACACGTCCTCGCACGGCACCTGCCCCAGCTTCCGCGACGCGAAACCGGGCACCAGCACGTCTGCTCGAAGCTCCACCTGGACAATATGTGAGTTTTGGTTTAATCTTGTTTGGTTTGCTGTTTCGAGCGTACAGGCAAGGTGTCATTTTTGTCACTTGACTTGAAGAACTTGAGATATGATTGCAAAAGTCAAAGAATAAATATGTAGTAGCTAGAGAACAAATTCCGATGTATGATTGTTTTTGAACAGCTGTTTAGGTTTCGCTCTTATAGTGTTAAAGAGTTTCTACTTACGTCTTTACTTTATTTAAGCCTCATTGCCCAACAAAACTTTGTACAAAAAGTGGACTTTATGCCCTATGGCGATGTGTCTGTAGCACCAAACAAGTTTGTTGGTAAAAGAGGACGTTACAGTTACCTTGTTCCCAGTGACGACCCAGACCGCCTTGAGCTGCAGCGGCAGCTCGCGGTTCTTCGGCGGGCGCACGCGGAAGCGCATCAGCTCGATGTAGCACGCGTCCGGCGGCTTGAACCTGCACACATCCACAAATTTATTGTATAAAAATAATCGCAAAATCGCAAATTTGGCCAATTTCTTTTTTAAGATATTCCTCAAAGTATGGGTATGGTTCTTACGAAGAAAAAAATAAAAAAATAAAACAACAGGCAGGACAACGTCTGCGGGGTCCGCTTGTATCCAATTGAAGATAAAATGCTTCATGACTGCATTCTAGTAACTGTACCGCGGCAATAGGAGCTTTGTCACTGCAACTTCTTTCATCGAGCCCATCAGCGCTGCTGTGTAGAGACGCGTCCCCGTACTTCAGGGCGTCATTGCTGCCATCTTGTGCTGTAGTATATCGTCACAAAACTGTCTACAGGTGCACCTTAAAACTTCTTTAAACTTCTACATTCAAAAGTCGCTCCGCTAGAGTCAAGCGCCCCCACCCTGCTAGTAACCTAGAGCCGAAGGGATGAACGCAGAGCTTGATATGAAAGATTCAAACAATCTAAAAGCTAACTTACTTGATGATCTTGATCACTGGGGCTGCACGCAGCGTGGAATTGCACGGCCTCCACGAGGATCTATAACTAGGTAACTACGTGGATGGTGTGGCGCTGGTGTAGCTTGCTATGAAGGATGGAGACACTTAGCTGACTTACTAGATGAACTGCGTGGCGGTGAACTCGTTGGGCTGCACGCAGACGTGGAACTGCACATCGCAACAACGGGCATAGTACGGCGGTGGTGTAGCTCGCTTTGAAGGGTTGAGACACTCAGCTAACTTACTTGATGATCTGCGTGGCGGTGAACTCGTCGGGCTGCACGCAGGCGTGGAACTGCGCGTCCTCCACGCGGATCCACTCCTCGGTGACGACGGGGATGATGTCGTGGCGGCCGACCACCTCGCGCCCCTGTCGTCGTAGATCGTTCACGCCCAGCTCCACGTCCGGCATGCCTGGAAGGTACAATACAACACGTGAATGACTTTATCGGTGTCATTATCAGTTCACTGCATAACAAAAGTATCCCTCATTGATGGATGGATTGCGTAATTAAGCGGATACTAGTCCGGTCCCTTTTTTTAACCTCCGACGAAAAAGAGGGGTTATAAGTGTGACCCTATGTCTGTCTTTTGTTTGTGTCTGTGGCATCTCAGCTCCCGACCGGATGGACCAGTTTCAAAGCGGTATTTTTTATTCGAAAGATAATTTGATCGCGGTGGTTCTTAGTCAAGATATATTATTTATCTCTTTTTTATTAATATGTATTTAATATAATATTTACTGTTATTGTTTGTCACGAATGTTGTGTTCACCTATAATAGGTATACATATAAGATGTAAATACTAAGGTTTAAATTTAAGATGAGCAATGTATATATATGTATACTGTTGGTGTTCCTTTTTGAATAAATAAATAAAATAAATAAGATCCGCCCAGCGTTTGAAGTTCACCATCTGCTTTTCTGGCTCGTACGGGTTTTTTTTTAAATTGGTTGTTTGAAGTGTCGTTCCCACTCACCACTAAGGAAGCCTAGAAAGAAGAGACGCACTCGCGCTATCTGCTTGAGCACGCAGCCCTCCGCGTCCTGCTCCACGTATAGCTCATCTACAGCTGTAATTTGCACCTGGAAATAAAAGCCTCCTTAAAAACTGCCCTATCAAATAACAGCACATGCAATTTTATCGCTGGTCCGTGTCGATTACTTAAGTATACTCATTTAAAGTTAATTAATCACATTTGCAGCTTTTCGCTTTTGTGGCAGCATCACTCGAAGCGTAGAACCGTAACATCCGCTTCCGTAACGTCTTTACACTAACCCAGGGCTTATTACCGGTGATTTTTTACCAGTTACGAGACAAGTACATAAGAAGCATTTTAAAAAGGTTGAGGTTATCCTTAACCTTCATAAAATCAGTATTCGTAAAGAGCAAAATATAATGGTTTTGAATCAATTGGTATGAACCTTTATAAAAGTTGAAAAATCCGAAAAATTGATGCCTCTACCTACCTAGAGTTCGCGGTTTTTGCATAAACCGATTTATTTAGGTTTTTGATTAGCTCTCTTGCAATTAAGCTCCAAGCCAAACTTTTATAAAAATACCGGTGAAAATCTTTATGAGCCGTTATTTTGTAAACCGGTTTGACGCCTAGCACTAGCCCAGTGTTGTAAGGTGCGTAGAGATTATAAAATAACAAGTTATTAACATGTTTCAGTAATGTAGAGACTGAATGTTATAAAATACAAGTCATAGGACATGTTTAAATAAAGTTCAACAAAGTTATATTACTAGAGCTAGATGAAGCACTGCAAACGCGACTCACGAAAATGTCTCATACAACATTGTTAATCTAACGTGTATGCACGGCCACACGTCAAGTTAGTCTTTTAGTCAGAGCTTTTTAGAATTTGATAATGTGTTTTTAAAAAGCTAAGTATGTAGGTAATGTTGCTAAAGTTCTCTTCGTACCTCTTCCATCTTGTAGGTGAGGGCGCGGTCGCGGTGCGCGGCGATGCGGAACAGCGCCTCCTCCACGCAGCTCGAGAACATCTTCACGTCCTCGTAGCTCAGCGAGCCCAGCTTGAACAGCTGCGACACCTGACAACACAGTTTATCACTTAACACTTGGTAAAATGAGGTGCAAATCCTGGACTTGGTGCGAGAGTGAGGACTATAGTGCAGTAGATCCGTACATGACGGGTCACTTAGACCCTTGTTTTTTTACCTGCACGCAGGATATCTACGCATCACAAATGTCAAGTCGACGGCATTATAATAGTCCTCCTAGCCGATTCCGACCACGGTGGCCAATCTCAACAGAGATCAGCCAACTACTCAGGAGATATTATAGTGCACAAGTGTGAGCGCAATACACAGGTGCACTCACTGTTCCATCACTCTCAAAGTTCGGTGAGACGGCAATCCGACGTGACCGGAAAGAGATCACGCGCAGGACCAAAGGCATAACTTGCTTTCCGAGGCACGGGGGTGTACACCACGACGGCATTAAGTCCACCATTGTACACATGTTTGTGCAGAAATTAATTAAATAAATAAATGTTTCGGTCAAAGTCAATCCTTAAGGCAACAGTCGGTTCCTAGGGAACGGCGCGAGGGCGACGCGAGAACTCGACATGTGACGTCACGCGACTCGCTTTTGGAGGTAGCCTTCAAAGTGTCCGACTGTCACCCTTAGATATATGCGTAGTTACTTTTGTACCTGTCTAATTTCTAGCTTGAGCAACAAATATCATGTGGCCAGATTTCTAGGTTGGACAGTATTAGTATTCTGTTTAGAAAATGCGCTGCAATGCCTTTGACTAACCTGCGGCGCATGCTCGACGGGCAGGCCCAGCTTGCGCAGGTCGCTACCGAACTCCTTGACGCCCTGGTAGTCGCCCTGGATGGCGTACGCCGCGAACTGCGACAGCTTGTTCGTGATGCGTTCCGCCTTCGTCACCTGCCCCGGCCTGACGCAAGTTACAATGTTACACGTTTTATACAGTGTGTTAGGAGCAATCTGCAAGGTGTGATCACCAAAGTGCCAAAGTTCATGTATCTATTTGTTTCGGAACAAACTTGTTCCCTGGCCAAGTTTGGCAATTCAGAGGTTTAGATACAGAATGTTTCAGCACATTTGGAAAAGAGCCAACGGTGTCCATTAAAACATGATATCCTGGTATATGTACCTAGTTGTTTGTTGGCAAATGGTCGTGAAAGCTTTGTACGATCAGAAATATTGTACTGTTTTATAAATTACTAGCTGACCCGGCAAACGTTGTTTTGCCATATAAATGTTAAGGGTGGACAACCCTTATCACTAAGGGGTATGAAAAATAAATGTTAGCCGATTCTCAGACCTACTGAATATGCTCACAAAATTTCATTAGAATCGGTCAAGCCGTTTCGGAGGAGTATGGGAACAAACATTGTGACACGAGAATTTTATATGTATATTAGAGATAAATTGTGTTTACGTATTTTATCGTTTTAAAAATAATGTTTATTATACAAAGTACTAGCAGCCCGACCGTGACTTCGTCTGCGCAAACGTGTTAATCAAATCCGTTTAGTAGTTTCAGCGTGCGTAATATTAGTGTGACTAAACATAAAAACGTAGAACTCGAAAGTGCCTACGCAATTAGTGCTACAGAAAGCGCTACTCAAAGAAAAAACCTCACCTGACTCCGGGCCGTTCCTTATAGAAGACGTATTGCAGCTTGACGGTGAAGATCTTGCCGTACTGGTCGTACTGCTGTGCGCCGATCTCGGACACGGAGTAACAGGCCTGCAGCGGGAGCTCTTGGAACGGCTCCTTGTCGTTGGCCGTGTTGAACAGCTGCACCACCGGGCTGTCCCCCTGCCACGCCAGCCGCACGAATATTGACTTCCAGAACCTAAACAAATAAAGACAAACTGTTATGTAAGTCCTTCTCGTCGCTATTAGTTTTTAGGTCCAGAATGTGAAGGTTTGCTTTTGACGACTTGCGAACCCACAGATTGCATATGCGGTCACACGCAGTGTTGAGGAGTTGTGCAGTCGAGTAGTGGACAGTGGCTACCATGTGTAATGTACGAAATGGTTTATTTAAACTATCAATAGTATTTACTACCATATATTATATAATATGTATTACAATATATAGTATGTATTATGAAAAACAAACCCCTTGAAAGCAAGCCAGTCGTGTTAGACAGTTACCTCTGACCAGTGATCTTCTTCTTATTGGGCTGCCGCAGCTGCATCTCCCAGCCCGGGCCCTTGTAGGTGGTGCGCGGGAAGTCCTCCAGCGGCATAGACGTGTCCTCGTCGAACAGCGGCGTCGGCGGCGTCTCGCCCCCGCTGCCCGAGTGGCGGCGAGTGTCCTCTGTTAAGAAAGAACACTTATTAAGATACCCTAAGACAACTGGATTCTTTACATCTACTGGCTCTTACTCCAAGTCTCTTTTATCTAACTTCTTCAGCGAGCACATTTTGTGTACACACCTTGAAACTGCTCCTGTGGCGGCTGCGGCGCCTCGAAGCCGCTCTTGTCGAACGGGTTGACCCGCGGCGATTCGGGCAGAGCTTGCGGTCGCGGTGGTGGCGCCAACACGGGAACTGCTGCTTCCTCTCCACTCGCATCGCTCTCCTTTGGCCTAGGGTAGATGAAAATAAATGAATACACGGACATTTAACCTGCAACAAATTATAAGAATAAAAAAGAATATTACCTAATAAAAACGGAGAAAGTATCATCAGTCGAGTCGCGGGAGCCCTGATGCTCGAGCCGCGGCGTGGCGGCCGGCGGGGGAGGCGCGGCCATGCTGAGGAACGGATCAAACGCCTCCGCTTCGAACCCGTCAGGGGCCACGTCCGATGCACCGTCATCGCCCCATGCAGCTGGTTATACAGATTTAATTGTAAAGCAATAACAATTAACATAATCTATTACAGTATCAAAAGATTCAACACAACATACCCGTATTGACGTGATTAGCTGCGGTTGAATCGAACTTTGCTGAGAAGGCGTCAAATGCATCCTGGGATTCCGGGAAGGGATCATGCATCATTGCATCGGTCGCCTTACCCCACCCGTCATCGGCAACACTTGTTGTCTGATTAGAATTCATGAAAGGATCTTCCATTTGCGATTGCTGTGTAGCTCTAAAAGCGTCAGATTGTGGAGACGTGGACGCATCGGGCTGTGGAACCATTGTCTCTTCCGCAGGCATCGTAGAAAACATATCGTTATGTGTAACTGCTCCTGTGTTAGTATTGTGCACAGTCGCATCTTCGTTACTCACACCAAATATGTTAGTCGTGGTATTGATAAAAGTGGTTGATGCACTAGAAACTTCTGCAAAGCCTATATCTTCGAATGGATTTCTTTCACTGCCACTGGGACGGCGGATCTCGACACCATCGCTAACTGTGTCCGCGAATGGAGATGAATTAAGCGGTGCGTTCAGATCCGTTTGAGGTTCGGAGCAATCCATCGGTGAAGTGAAATCCATCACTGCACTGTTATCTGGTATGGTAGGAAACGGCACATCGTTCGATACTGCTTCAATCGTAACAGGCGTTGAAGAACTGAGTTTCGTCTCATCTTCAGCGTGTTCTACTGGAGTATGCTGGGTACTGCCTAATGTTTGTGGCGGTGGCACTTCATTGCTGACATTCGAATGTGGAATATCATCAACGATGTCATCGCTCAAAAAATCTACTTGTTTTTCTTCTTGTTTAGGTGCGGAGTATAAACTTAAAATTGCTTCTTTCGTTGGCTTGACTACTGCGGGAACGGGTGCGTCAAACAAATTAATGTCATCAGCAGAAGGCTGTGATGGAGGTTTTGAAGGAATAGGTGGTGGCGCTGGTCGCGGCGGTGGAGGGCGTGCGGCCGGCGGCGGGCGCGCTGGTGGAGGTCGAACAGGTTTGTTTCGATTGATGTCAAACGCTTCGGCAGCTGCGGACTCTTCGGGTATCTCAGGGTCCTCTGGTTCCGGTGTTGGACAGGGAGAGTGAATATCTCTGACCGATACTGGGCTTGGAGTGCGCGTTGGTGGAATGCGATCCAGAAGATGTGAGCTGGCAAATTCCATTTGTCCCGTCACACTCAAAATTAAATTTTGTGTCTCTGGCGGCAGAGGACGTGTAGGCAACATAGTACCCTGTGTATCATCCATGGAGTAAGTATCATTAGATGTCGTCGTAACAAGGTCAAGTTCCGTGGGCTTGACGAGCCGTTCACTTCCTGAAACACCTTGAGATCCGAAAACGTCAAAAGGAGATGTTGATTCTGTTGGAATTTCCTCGAATTGCTTAGCGCCCATACCCGGGGGATCTACGGTACCAAATATGTCAACAGGCATTGTATCGCCTGCGGCGGGCTCGAAACTGTTTCCAAAGTCCGAAAACGGATTACTAGTTGCAAAAGGATTATCCCCCGCAAAAGCATCTGGTTCAGGTTCAGACATCATGAACGGGTTGAGCACATCAGCCGCAACAGGTGCTGCGGGCTCATTCATACTTAGGAATGGATTGAAAGCCATTTTGTTTTTTTTATATAAGAAACTTTTACCCTAAGAACTCAGACTCTAAAAGTTTCAACTCAGTGCGACCAGGGTTGAGGTCACTGGCAAAAGATGTATCAAACGGATCAAAATCTTCTTCTGGGACTTTTGTGGCGACAGACGGTTCTGGAGTGAGAGCTTTTATCTGAAATATATCGTCAGAGGGGTCCAATAAATCGGGCTTCCCTTCAATATCCAATTGAGTCGTACCCTCTTCACACGAAAATTCTTTTGCAAGAAGCTTTAGTTCAGTTTTGCACGGTGCAATATTACTAGCAAAAGTTGTATCAAACGGATCAATGTCCACTTCCTCAGCTATAGGTTCTTGTGGCCCAGAAGGAGTCAATACTTTAACAGGTATGTCGTTCTGTGCACTGTGTAGTAAATCACTTGCTTTAACAGTTACTTTTGAGTGATCTGATTGAGGATATTCTGAATGGCGTCTCTTATTTTGATAACCTTGTTTTGGTGCGATATCTTCGTCAGACCGAGTTCGTGTAAGTGTGTCTCCGACACTATCCGCTGCCTCTAGTTCTTCATTAATATCTTCAGTTATTGAAATATCTCGAGTATAATATGGGGTCAGAGGCTTAGAAGCAGATTTTGTTTTAGTATCTAAAGTGAGTGCTTCCGCTGATTCAACATTAAATCCTACACTTTTGTTCACTAAAAGATTTTCGGGCCGAGATGCTCTCCGCTCAGTTTTTGTTGGCTCCTCAGCACGAGGATCAAAGTCAGGGTCACTAAGAACCCTGTAAATTGCAGTCGGCGTAGATCCGATCAGTTCTTGCTCCAAAAGTTTCAACTCTACCTTACCTGGTGCAACAATTTTATCAACTATAGTTGTGTCGAAAGGATCGATATCTTCTGGATCGTTAATATCTACAGGATCAAGTGGTGAGTCACCTAGCTGCGTTAAATCAGTGGTGCTGCCACTCAAGAGGTCTCGAGATATTGGTGTCTCTACTTTGTTGTTTACTGCTATATCATCAGAAGTGATAGACTCTCGTAGACCAGAAGGATTTGTCAAGTGAATCCTCACTGATGATTTTCTTCTATTATTTAGTCTTGCACGATTTTCTTCTGCCCGAGGATCGAAATCGTCGTCGTCTTCTAGAATAACAGCTTCCTTCTTAAATGGCTGTGGCTGCGACACAGGAATTACAGCATCTGCAAAACTGGTGTCGAAAGGATCGTCTTGATCTATATATGGGTCGATAACGTCAATTTGATCCTCTACGATGCATTCAGCAAACACTGATTCGTTTTTATCTGCTTCAAAAGCAGACCAAGATTCTTGCAACACTGGTTCGACTTTTATTTCTTTCTCTTGGAATTTAGTTACCTCACTGCTAACTTCCAAGGATTCAGCAGCCAACAAAGCGAATTCATCTAATTCGTCTTCCTCTTCATTTGTATTTTTATTTTTAATATCAGCCCCAAAACTATATTCTTGAGTTTCAGACCTGTTCTGCTGAATCAATGACGTATGGAGAGAAACACTTAAATCAATGGGTGTAGTTATAGGAATATCATCTGCGTCAGTATCTAAAATACTTTTCTCCACAGGTTCACTCGCTGTGTGTACAGAAACCGTAGAGTAATCCTGTTCAGTATCCTCAAGAAGTAAATCTCCCGGTATAACTCTTTTGTGTGGTCTTTTTGTTGTTATCTTAACATTATCGATCCTCCCAGTGAGAACTTCGACGGCAACACCGATATCTAAAGCTTTCTTCCCTTTGACACTTTTTACTTCCTGACCTTTGATCAAAGCGTCTACGTGTGAGGTGTCAAAGATATCGTCGTCCTGCGGCTCGTCTGGCGAGTCCGGAACATACGCGAGCTTTACTTCGCCTCGTTCGACCGCGTCCACATATGAGGTGTCGAATATGTCGTCCTGGTCCTCTTCCTCTGATTCGTCGTCGGTAGCCCCGTAATCGCTTTTGTCGTCGTCGGCCTCGGCTGCGGCGGCGGCGGCCGCTTGCACGAGCTGAGGGAAGTCGGCCTCTGTGACCTCGACGACGGGTCTGTGCGGAGCTGGTCTCTCTGGTTTCTCAACTTTTTTTACACCCGCAGGTATGCGTTGAAAAAATGATGTCGATTTTATGCGATCTAAATCGCCTTGTGTTTTTTTAAGCACAGAGTCGACACCAGTAGTTAAATCCTTGAACTTTGACCACTCCTCATTTTCCTTGACAGAACCTTCGCCTGTATCAGATTGCTGTTGCTGATGCTCTCTTCTGTACTTTTCTAATTCTTCTTCGGTAAAAAGTTCTTCCTCGCCTTTGCGTTTAGACTTTTTCCCTTTTTTCTTCTTTTTAAGGCCTTTGGGTAACTTTAGCATTATACGTGCTTACAGCGGGTTCTTTGTGTTGCTGAAACAAAATGTTAAATCTTTATCATCCTGGCTGTTATTTGAGGTAATAAATATGTTTTTTCATAGGTATCTGAAGCCATAAAGTGAAATGATTGCAACTAGACATTACTTTTGATATATCTAAGTATACTTCATATGATCCTGATTTTTATCGAAGTCCAGATAATTTCCTTTTAAAGTGTCACTCGATAGTTATGTAAGTCAGGCATGAAGGCTGGACGTGTAACTCTCACATACTTATTTAGGGTTTAGGTTTTTTTAGTTTTGCAGATAAGCAGACCTTTACTTGATAGACAATAACATAGATATCGTCATTTAAATGAAAGAAATGAAAGTATAGACACTTTATTGATCGACATCACTGATACTGCCTACCTTGTGTTTTATTTGTAATCTAACAATATTTTGTCAATCTCCGCTGGATGCTTAGCTACTTAGCCATTTTAACGTTCACTTAGGGATAACTGTAGATCTTTCTGAGATGCTAGAGGCGGGTACCAGAAATAAGACATTTCAACAAGTGATCAGGACACATTAGAAACATGATGAAGCAAATCGCGTGAAGTGGATATGGGGGACAAAATGTTGTTCATGAACGGTGATGTAAGAGGTGATGGTCAGCTCCATGCGATGAGAACGGTCGGTGTGAGGCGACGGGGCGGGCGAGGCCTTGGGAGGGAGGATCGCGGCGGCACAGAGACACACACAGCGGCTAGCTACGGACACGTACCGGAGCGACTCGGCCGCCGCCACTTACAGCTAAATCATACCACTACCGCGCTACGGGCAAGGGGGCTCTATACCTTCATCGCAACACACGGTCGGTCGTTTCGCGAGGGCCGCTCTGCGAGCCTGCTGGCAGCCACTGTGCGCTGCCGGGCCGCGCCGCGTATCGACCTGCGCCACCCCCGTCCCCTCACCGCCCCCGCACCCCCGCCTCGGCGCGCGCAATCCGCCTACGAACTCTACCGATAGTCAAAGTTCAAGTGTCGATGCTTATACGGAAACGAACTCGAGCAAATCAGCTTAGTTACGTAATGCTTTTCAGATGCAGCTGCACTGTGTTTTTATAGATCCATAGCACACGTCATTTCATAAGCCAATGAAACGTATGAACTTGGAGATCTTCATTATGAAATAAGGTTGTAATTTGCAGGATAATGTTACCTACCCAACTTAATAATTAAATTTCACCCGTTGGTCTCTGTCTCAATTTTTAAGCTTCCTTCCATTGTATCTATAGGTAGTAAACTAAGTAGGTTGGTATTTAATAATAATAATAATAATTCCTTTATTTCAGGCAACAGAGTTCAAAAAATACAGGCCCATATTATAAATACCTTACAGACTAATATACATACAAATAATAAAAATTTAACAATCTAATTAAAATATTAACACAAATCACACGCGTCTGCGAACAGATGCGTAGCGCGCGGTGTCGGCTGGCAGCCGTCCCCGGAACTTCCGAAACACGACGCCCTGCGGCCAGAAATCTTCCTTCATGAAGGTCGCTAGATGGTGGGTCGGTACCGTCTCCACAAATGAATTAAAATTCACTTTGTGGCGAGAATTCCAACCGTTCGACCCTCAGGGTGAAGTTGGACTTCTTACGTACATGGTCTACGACGTTCTCGACCGTCGTAGACCGCTTACATTAAGCGGGACACGTAGAGCAGCGTCGAACGTACTTTCGGTCGCAGCGGGTGTTCAGGACGTGTCGGTGCTGTGCCGCGATGATTCCGGATAGCCGGCTTCCTTCTCTTTCTTTCAACTTTTGTGAAGCCCTGCTCGTCGCATCGATCCCTCGATGGACACTGTGTCGGTGTCGACTTCTTTTCTTTCCCCGTTTTAGGCTGCCGGGGTGGTAAGGCAGCAGCGGCTGCGTAGGCACGGGTCGGAGGGCTCGTGTCACTTTTCTTCGGCTCCGAACGCGCGGGGCTGGTTGCCGGGGGCGGGGCAGCGGGGTGCGTCGCTTCGCGGTCAACAACAGCGAGCGGTGACTCAATATTGCTGACCGATGAGTTTTGCGCTCCGCGGCGACGCGTGTTGACACCGGAGGCCACGGGCGACCTACATACTGAATTACTAGATTTTAAAGTTAATAACTCAGTACGCAGGTCGAAAATAGTAGATTCCGAGGCCTCTACCTTCAACTGCATTTCGGCCAGGCTTGTCTTCAAGGCCATTATGTCCTTGAGAAGCCTGGTGACGTCAACGTGGTCAAAAGTGACGGGGGGCAGCTTGTGCAGGTGCTTCGCCACGAACGCAGGCACGTCGTCTGGGTTGGTCTCCTTCAGCAGTGAGATGATATCCTGGAGACTCCTTTCGCCCTTTTCATCTCCCCTGTGGGTCGGCATTCGATTGGCCTTGCCGAGCGTCTGGAAGAGCAGCACCTTGCCACTGCGAATCTCCTCTTCGGTGAAATTGGATTTGCAGATCTGCATGATGCTGACCTCATCCATGGTGTCGATGGCGTGTTGTACAAACGCCAATAATTCGTTGGCTATGAGTTGTTCGGAACTCATAGCGGCGGAAGCGGGCAGCGGCTGAGCCGCGCGAATTGCGTAATTAATAAATTTAAATTAATTATTGTCAGTGTGCACAGTTGCAAACGCGACCATTTCAGAGCGCGCATCGCACTCACTATAAGTAAGTACCCACCAAGTGTACATAATTGTATGAATCCATTGTCGATGTTTGGGGTCCTTCCTTGTTTATGAGAGGATGCTGTTAAGTAGCTGTGAATATTTTTCTTTTGTATGTATGCTTCTATAGCCAATTCGTGAAATACGGTGTATAAATTAAATGTCTACTGGCTTCTAATTTAATGAAAATACAAATTCTAAGGAATCTTTCCGGGGTCCTAAAATAATGAAAATAGCTAAAAAATTCAAAGTAATGAAATTGATTGGTTCGATCATGTGATACTATGATTGTATGATGTATTAATGTCGAAAGGATATTATAAAATTGATGATTATATAAATGACAAAGATATATGGAAATGTTTAAATGCAAACAATTACAATTATTGTAAATCAATTTTGAAAAGAGGCAATGACAATAGTGACTGAGTTTCTTGCGCCGCTTCTTCTCAGCACTGGCCCAAATTGTCCCGAAGCGGTGGTAGGGTTAATTTATATGTTGGGACGTGTAAAAGTGTTAGTTCTTAGCCTACTTACTTACAGAAATAAATGAATTTTTATTGAATTTTTTTTATTTTTTATATAACCAATCAATTTCATTACTTTGACAGCCAGATACTTACTTTTATGATATTGGTCTCAAGATGGATATCGGTAGACGCTGAAATAGCCTACGCTACCTTTTTAGGAAAAATACGGAACCTAGACTTGTTTTGAGACAAGTCTTTTTTATGGAATGGGTAGATTTGTAAAATATTGGATACCTACATAAATTTAACTAGTGCATTACATTAACGCTCATCATGCCAAAAACATCAAGAAAAAAACATTTTATTACTTCGAAAGGATTCTATCAGGTTCACTAAAACGGAACGTGAAAATTACTTAAAAGGATATCGAATCAAGTATTAGTCGTCCAAGTGCGTGTAACGGAACGTTTCAAAAAAACATTTTTATTACTTCGAAACTTCGAAAGGATTCTATCAGGTTCACTAAAACGGAACGTGAAAATTACTTAAAAGGATATCGAATCAAGTATTAGTCGTCCAAGTGCGTGTAACGGAACGTTTCAGAAAAACAAAATACCACAGCGCCATTTATGCCTTTGGTGGCAGACATAAAGTACTAATTTGTCAAAATAGGTTATAATGTAACAAAATATGGGACACCACGTTTGACATAGTTAACTCGTCGGTTCTCTCTTTCGTACTAGGGCGATTGCCCTCCTAAAGTACACACTACCTCACTCTGTTCCATCTCCAGACACTACTTCTATAATTTGCCACGTTATTACCGCGAGGCTACGTTGAGTACGTCGCATAAAATTCGTGTAATTTTCTAAAGAATCAAATTCGTTGAAATCGTGATAAAACAGATATTCAACGAGAAAATGTTTCGTACAAACGTGCCCATCGCCAACAAATCTAGGTGAAACGGTGACCACGGTATCCGCGAAGTGCACAACGTGGTGTGGCTGGCAGTAGCCGTCGTTTGTTATCAAACAGCGAGGGCGATGGCGGAGGCGCCGCCCGGGAACATCGTGAAGGAGGGCTGGCTGCAGAAGCGCGGCGAGCACATCCGCAACTGGCGCGACCGCTACTTCATCCTGTTCGACAATGGCGACCTGGTGGGCTTCAAGACGCAGCCCGAGCGGAACAACTACCGCGATCCCCTCAACAAGTTTACGGTGCGCGACTGCCAGATCATGGCCGTGGACAAGCCGCGCCCCTACACCTTCACCATCCGCGGCCTGCAGTGGACCACCGTCATCGAGCGCAACTTCTCCGTCGACACCGAGAAGGAGCGGTGAGTGCCAGCTGCCATCTGCTTCCTACCCTCGCATGCACAGTTCTTCCGAACTTACATCCAAACAACCCCAAATCAATTAATTTGTTTAAATCTAAAAACAACAAACATGTTTTTGTAAGACAATCATGATTCAAATTCCCAGTAGGCAATGGTAAGTATTATGTACCTAGTCATATCTGTTCTTAAACTTGTTTATTTGTACAATGAGTAACAACATTTTAAAGTGTATTGCAGCTTTTCTGTACTTGGAAATTAATAATATGTTGTATTAAACTGTAAAGCCCTGTTCAGCTGAATCCAGCTCTGTAATAATAGGATATGTACTGTATCTGATGTCCAGCAATGACCAGATAACACTTATATGAAAAGTAATTGCTGTTTCTTAAACTTGCTAAAACTCAAGAATGGCTGAACCGATTTAAATAATTTTAGTCTTGAAATATTTGTGAAAGATCAAGGAAGGTTTAAATTATGAAAGAAAATTAAAAACAGCGGGCAGGATAGTGCCTGCCAGGTCCAGTAGTACAGTTATAAACATGACCACTGTAATTTTTGGTCTACTATTATGACTGAAATGCTTCTAAAGCAGCTACCAAAACAAAACTTGTCACATTAATTGATTCACTCAACACTAAGAATATTGCTAGGTCATGGCCTGCGGATGTTATGGTCTAAAAATAGTCAATATGTTGACTTCTGGTAAATCTATATGGCAAAGCACCATCAAGCATCAGAATGTCATAGTAGTTTTAGTAATCATATTTATCTATTTTCTGTTAGAAAATTGGCCCCACAGATAAACTACAGCTAGTTTAACTTATTACAAGTAAATGCAAGGACTGCATCTCAAATGTGACAGGCTGGTGCCTGAAGAGTGTTTTGTAAAATACCTGTTTTACAAGTCGCCAGGCCACTACCCCCAAGGGCATTAATTTTTACTGCCTGAAGTTAACTTGTTTCAGTATCACCATCAATCATGACTGATAGGCCTTTCATATTCTTACATAACATACTATTGAAATGATTATGTTGTGGTGCTAATAATAATATGCCATTTATTTCCCAGCATTTTCTTAACAACTATGTAGGTTTTATAAGTAAAGTGGAACCCCATTTTTGGTACAGGCCTCTTCCAGGGATTGCCATTTGGCCCTCCAGATCCTGTTATATCTATTGAGTCATTCATCCAGCGTGCCACGGGTCAACCACTTATAAATAAACTTGCATCATTAGTAATAAATAGTAATAATAATTTCCTTATATCTTATTTTGTCTAGTTGATCTAGACAAAATAAGAAATGAGTATAAACGACGAGTCTTAGTACAAATAGATACAATTAAGTTTTTTAAATATTTTTGTCCCATGGACGGATTGCATCCTGCTAAATGTCATTCAATCCGCTAGTTAGGCTAAGCTGTTGATGGAACGGCTTGTTAAGCTAGCTAGCTGCAACATTAGTATACCCAATATGGTTCCTCGCTGGAATATCTTTGGTAAATACAGCAAGTTCTTTTGATGAAAGATAGTCTTGAGTTGTCAGAATTGTTTATAATGGTAACTTGAATTGTGAACATAATTTAAACATGTAGAACAGTTATTCAGGCTTTTCAATGTACTTAGAAAGAAAGGAAATACATTTATTAATTAATGGACATCACAAACACACACACACAATACAATACTTAATTCCGTTATTACTTTATTCAATTTGGGTTACAAGATTAATTCAATGGCTTTGCACACTAAGCTATGACGAGGTAGAAAATTTACTCAAAAGAACATAATGAAGGCATTCTACAGAATGGTTCCTGTATGTGGCAAACTCAAGCTGATCCCAAGGAGTCACTTCCGTAGGGCATACAGGAACACATCACTGACTTCTCTCTCTTTTCTGCGCCTACTAATACACAAACCTGGGTACTAGTTGCCGTTACGAGCACGCTCGCACACTATACATGCTTTCGCACAACCAGACACACACGCACACACACGCGCGCGCACACACACACACACACACACACACACACACACACACACACACACACACACACACACACACACACAAACGCACGCACGCACGCACGCACGCACGCACGCACGCACGCACGCACGCACGCACGAACGCACGCACGCGCGCGCACGCACGCACGCACGCACGCACGCACGCACGCACGCACGCACGCACGCACGCACGCACGCACGCACTCACGCACGCACGCACTCACACACACACACACACACACACACACACACACACTCACACTCACACTCACACACACACACACACACACACACACACACCAATGAGCATATTTAGTCAAATATATAAGTATAGTCATACTTACCCTTTATTAATTCTCTAATATTAATTCTAATTAATAAAGTGAATAAAGTAGGTATAACTATTAAACTAAAATTGTTAAAGTAAAATAAGTAAGAAAAATTGTAAAATTATTAAAGTAAAATTGTAAAAGTAAAATGTATGAGTAAATTCGTAAAATTTTAAAAAATTATATTACAGTGTATAAAATTGGTACTATAATGTTAACCACTGAGGGAAAGAGCGAGTTATTCCCATTACAAGTGTCTCAGACTACTTACCGGGAAAACTCAGTAACATTATGTAAAATAGTAGATTGTTATACAAGGGTGGAAAGAAATCAATTCCCATACGAGGTATTTAGACGCACGAGCGAAGCGAGGGCGGATATAGTCCGAGTGGGAATTGATGACTTTCACCCGTGTTAAACACTCTACTTTTCATTTCAAATATAAGGAAAGTAAAAAATAGTCTTTTTTAATTTAAATTTCAAATATGGAACACACCGCCCGCGTCACTGCCGCGGGCCATCCCACTTTAATAGGTATTTTTTTTTAATTCACATCGGCCGTATACACTCACAAGACCGCAGCATTTTTTTTAATCGATATTTTTCTTAATTATGTAAAAAAAATTATAGCCGACTAAATAACCAATTTTAGTTCTATTTTTAAAATTCATTCCCGCCCTAGGGAGGGAAGCAATTACTATGAGTCTTTCCCGCCTAAGGGAGGGAAGCATCGTTTTCGACCCGCTGCTCTGATCAAACAAACACTACTTTCCGAGTATGAGAAATGAAAAATACTTTTGGAAATAAACGAATTATTATTTATTTATTTAAGATTTGACAGATGAATTGCATTCTATCCAACATTTAATACAACCTAGAAATATTTAAAGCTAGAGTGAACAGGCATCTTCTAGGTGAGCTCGCTCCATCGTAGACTCAGTCTTTGCCTCGTTGGGGCTTAGTCTTGGGTCAAGAGCAAACCTATCCCAAATAAATAAATAAAAATAAAAATAGTACATTATGGTACTAGTGTGTAACATTGGTGATTACCGCCGAGGCGCCATTGAGACCCGAGGTCTTAAGAGAGTCGAGGACGGTAATCATTAATACACACGTGTATCATACGACGTTTTTCAACACACTTGTGAATAAAATGACAATAAAGTCTCATTTCATTTAGTAGATAGAAAGTTAATATTCCGCGCTAAAGGGTTGCGCCTATTCTGCCACGTAAAAAGTTTTCTTTTTTTAAATCTATAACTCACTAGTGAGTTATAGCAATGAAAAAGTCACAGTTTGATTATAGGTGCCATTACTAGTCTAATTGCAGTGAAATAACAACCACTTTATGAGCAAGTGTGTTGAAAAAACATTTGCGTCGCCATTGCTTGTTGCAGCGAGGAGTGGGTGGCTGCCATCCGTTTCGTGTCGGGGCAGCTGAGCGCGGCGGGCGCGAGCGGCGCGGAGGCGGCGGCGGCGGCTGGGGCCGCGGCGGCGCTGCCCGACGCCGAGGACCAGGACATCGCGCAGCTCGGCACCAGCTTCCGGGACCCGCGACGTATTGTGAGTACCCACCGCTTGGTGCACTGCTCCACATGTCATCATCATATCAGCCTGTTGCAGTCCACTGCTGGACATAGGCCTCCCCCAAGGAGCGCCACAGCGCACGATCTCCCGCCCTTTGCATGTCACTACCAGCTGCCTTCTTTAGGTCGTCTGTCCATCTAGCCACACATGTGCACATGGTCCACATGTGGGACTTCTAAAACCAAGGGTCGCGGGTTCGATCCCTGGACAGTACAAGCATATTATGTGTGCATGAACATGTGTTTGTACTGGTTTACTGTTTTCTATGTATAATATGTATGTATTTGCAAAAAAAAAGTATTTAAATATGTTTATCCGTTGTCTAGTACCCATAACACATGCCTCGTAGCTTAATTTGGGACTAGAGAATGGGTGTGATTGTTGTGAAATATTTATTTATTTTCCTACAATAATAAATCTGTCATCTGATCTTCTAAGCAATGTTTTTTGAAAATGGTGCACAATGCATTTGTTTACTTGTAAGTCTGGTTGATTCATAATACATAATAGCCCAAACAAAAGCCCCTTAGATAATCAACATCATCATCATCATCATCAGCCTTTATTCGTCCCACTGCTGGGCACAGGCCTCACCTCAACTATGAGGTGGTGCAAGCCATATTCCACCACGCGGGCTCAGTGCGGATTGGTGGAGGGGTGTGTGTGAGGTAAGTGACCAACCTTACTGTCAGATGTTATTAAGCCGCCCGAGGGCCTCCGACCAGGCTTAACGACTAATATCTATCGATATTAATCGGGACCAACAGCTTAACGTGCCTTCCGAAGCACGATGCTTGTAAATAGACGTCACTTTTATGGTCAGAATGCATGCAATGAATTTTGCATAACTTTAACACAAGACAAAAAAATAGGCTTGCCGTTCCACATTTTAGGCTTCATAAGGTTGGTCACTCATTTATGGGTAGATGTGTATCATTTTTTAATAAATTACCTGAAAATTTAATTTCATTGCCTTTAGATAAATTTAAAACAGTTGTTAAAGATGTATTAATGTCGAAAGGATATTATAAAATAGATGATTATATAAATGACAAAGATATATGGAAATGTTTAAATGCAAATAATTACAATTATTGTAAATCAATTTTGAAAAGAGGCAATGACAATAGTGACTGAGTTTCTTGCGCCGCTTCTTCTCAGCACTGGCCCAAATTGTCCCGAAGCGGTGGTAGGGTTAATTTATATGTTGGGACGTGTAAAAGTGCTAGTTCTTAGCCTAGTTACAGAAATAAATGAATTTTATTGAATTTTAATGGTCACCCATCCCAAACATGACCGCGCCGTAGGTTGCTTAACTTTTGGTATCTCTACCAAAGCGCTGCAATCACTGCGCCACAAGTACCTCATAATCAACATGATGTTATGTTAAAAAGTTTAGCATAATGAGTATTGAGGTATTTATTTGTCTAAACAATGAAACTAACAGCTTGCATATTTAAATATAAAAAGCATTTGATTTAATAGTGTTTCTGTATTTTTATTATCAAACTCAAAGGAGTTACAGATTTTTGAAATATTTAGATTAAACACAACATTTATTTATGGAATAGGTATTGCATGGAAACTTGGATTGCTTTTAGCTGTTTATTATTTAACTGAAGGATAATGGGTTATTTTATCAAAATAAAAATGCATTATTTACATTAATTAGTCATCAAATAAACTACTCTGGGAAATTGCCTCACTAATATTACTGAATATTATTCAATAATTTGCAATGGAATGTATCATATAATTAGTTGATTTCGACGACTCGGATACATTATGCGGTCAACAACATTAGCAAAGCAACCGGCGTCCTGAATAATCAGTTGTTTTTGTGAATGTGTGGCAGACGCGGCGGGGCACCGGGCACGTGCTCCTGCGTGCAGTATTTGGTAAACAGGAAAACTGCACGCGTGAGTCAAGCGCCGCGGCCGCTGCGAGCGCTTCTCGGAACCGGCCCGAACAGACCCTATCTAATGTTGCTGTGAATCATTCTAACAGATGTCGAGACAAAACTAGAATTTATTTACACTTTATTGCATCGTTATACAATTTGCAGACTTAATGCCATGAGGCTTTTTCTACCTTACGACCGCGTAGAAATGCAGGAAAATAATTGGTAATTTATTCATTACGACAGTTTCAGTAAATAAGACAGAATAATATATATCAGATACCTTTTTAGTCGACTGCCGAACGAGAGCTAAGTTTTTTGAGTGTGTGGAGCTTATTATTATTTGTATTCCGAAAACTAAAGGGCTGTACGTATAAAGCCATGTAAAGGGAACAATATGTATAAGCTAGCACACTGTTTTACATACCTATTACTTCAAAGTTAAGTTAAATTATCATTGATATCTTCTATATTGGTTTCCCTTTCAGAATGCATCCTCCCCAACAGAAACAACGCAACCCCAAAGACAACTTGTCATAAATGAAAAATGAGTAACCAATCGATGGAACTTACAAGTCGTTCAATTAAAAAGTCAGCACATTAAGTTTGTTTTGATTGAGCCCATGCAAAGTGGGTGTGATAAACATTAAGTGAAGCCGTCGACGGCGGGGCGGGGCGGGGCGCGGGGCGTTCGAGACTTGTTGTTATTGTAAGTTGCAGGCGTGACTCAGGTTGTTTTCGCCGCGCGCTCGCTTTCGGCGTTACGACATCGGACATTCCAGTTGGCGATCGGGGAAATCGCCACGGAATTAGCTCGCGCCGTGTGAACGGCGCAGGCGGCCACGGGGGCTGCGGCGCGCCGAAACAATGCTCTCGTTCAGGGGTTAATTAGGTCACCATTTAAAAATATAATACAATACTGCATACAGAACAAATATCGACGCTAAACACTTCTAAATAAGCCTTTATTTATTTTTAACGGAATCCTGAAATACTTCAGTATCTTATTCATGGTTAAAAGGATATACAAATTTAGTCAAATTGAGGAAATTTCTTATTCTGACAAATACCTACATTTCGTTGCACTTCCCCTACAACAGATTGACTAAAAACAGTGGGCTTTCTGGCTTCTGAATAAATATTTTATTAGAAAGGTACACCAACAGTTCACATATACACACATTACTTATATGTGTACCGATTAGAGGCGAACACAGCATTGAATTAAATATGTAACGATTTACAGTAAATTTATTTAATTAATTGCTTGAATAATTGGTGCATTTGTCAACAAACGGATTTCACATGAAGGTTATCAATTTAGTTAATTCTGTGTTATTTTCCATTCATTGCGTTGTGCTAAACGTCCTTGTAAATAAAAATTGCGCATTGGATTGGATGGTGTCAATTTTTTTTTTTCATATGAGTAAAGCTTTATACAAGATCGCACACCGTTACGTCCAACTGCATCTAGTATGGGCTCAAACAGATAGTTCCCTTCTTCCACACTTTTAACTCAGCTTAACACCATCGCTCGCACACATCTCTGGTTTTGTATGCACAAATATCCAGCTCCACTTAGCCGTGAAAACCCACCAGAGCTGTGCTGACCGAGGCGAGGTAAATGAAGCGATTCTATTGGTTCTTTACAAACACATCCATTCTGCCGGCCCCCTTTTACCATCGGACCACTAGACGTACCGCGGGATACCATCCGTACCGTGTCGATGTTCCACTGATACGAAACAAGCGCTTCTCATCTACATTCCTGATGCGCACTGCAAAAGAGTGGAACTCACTACCTGCGTCAGTGTTTCCCTGCAATTACAACCTCGAAATCTTCAAAGCTAGAGTGAACAGGCATCTTCTAGGTGAGCTCGCTCCATCGTAGACTCTGTCTTTGCCTCGTTGGGCTTAGTCTTGGGTCAAGAGCAAACCTATCCCAAATAAATAAAAAAAAACATCCCTCGCACATCTGTAGTGGAAACGCAGCCTAACGCCACGTCTTCTTTCTGTATCAGACCCTGGAGAAGTTCGAGTTCGTGAAGGTGCTGGGCAAGGGCACGTTCGGCAAGGTGGTGCTGTCGCGCGAGAAGGGCACCGGCAAGCTCTACGCCATGAAGATCCTCAAGAAGAACGTCATCATCCAGAAGGACGAGGTGGCGCACACCATCACCGAGAACCGCGTGCTCAAGAAGACCAAGCACCCCTTCCTCACGGTAATGACCAACACCCCGCCACCCAATACTGTTCACTTTTGGTTGCCATAAGAAACTTAATTGCCAACATCCACAAAGCTACTTAGTAATGAATATTTTGTGTTAGGCAAGCTAGGTTGAACGAACGAGGTTTCGATTCCCGCCTCGAGACAGACAATTACATTTTTAGTTTTGTAATGTGAATGTTAATCACGAAAAATCATAAAATTATTACTAGTGTATCATTAATCTTGATCCCTACTGTGACTTTATAGATACTTGGTTTATCGACTAATTAAAGGCATCTTACAGACAGCAGAATAGCATACACTATTGACACACCTGAAACCAAAAAGATATTAAAAACATCTTGGCCGTTTCTGTTACTGTGCGAGCGATTGAAGTATATTAACGGTGCGTGTGTGTCGCAGTCGCTGCGCTACTCGTTCCAGACGGTGGACCGCGTGTGCTTCGTGATGGAGTACGCGAACGGCGGCGAGCTGTTCTTCCACCTGTCGCGCGAGCGCTCGTTCAGCGAGGAGCGCACGCGCTTCTACGGCGCCGAGATCGTGTCCGCGCTCGGCTACCTGCACGCCGAGGGGATCATCTACCGCGACCTCAAGCTCGAGAACCTGCTGCTCGACAAGGACGGCCACATCAAGATCGCCGACTTCGGCCTCTGCAAGGTACTCACTAGCCTTCCAGCGCTTCTACGGCGCCGAGATCGTGTCCGCGCTCGGCTACCTGCACGCCGAGGGGATCATCTACCGCGACCTCAAGCTCGAGAACCTGCTGCTCGACAAGGACGGCCACATCAAGATCGCCGACTTCGGCCTCTGCAAGGTACTCACTAGCCTTCCAGCGCTTCTACGGCGCCGAGATCGTGTCCGCGCTCGGCTACCTGCACGCCGAGGGGATCATCTACCGCGACCTCAAGCTCGAGAACCTGCTGCTCGACAAGGACGGCCACATCAAGATCGCCGACTTCGGCCTCTGCAAGGTACTCACTAGCCTTCCAGCGCTTCTACGGCGCCGAGATCGTGTCCGCGCTCGGCTACCTGCACGCCGAGGGGATCATCTACCGCGACCTCAAGCTCGAGAACCTGCTGCTCGACAAGGACGGCCACATCAAGATCGCCGACTTCGGCCTCTGCAAGGTACTCACTAGCCTTCCAGCGCTTCTACGGCGCCGAGATCGTGTCCGCGCTCGGCTACCTGCACGCCGAGGGGATCATCTACCGCGACCTCAAGCTCGAGAACCTGCTGCTCGACAAGGACGGCCACATCAAGATCGCCGACTTCGGCCTCTGCAAGGTACTCACTAGCCTTCCAGCGCTTCTACGGCGCCGAGATCGTGTCCGCGCTCGGCTACCTGCACGCCGAGGGGATCATCTACCGCGACCTCAAGCTCGAGAACCTGCTGCTCGACAAGGACGGCCACATCAAGATCGCCGACTTCGGCCTCTGCAAGGTACTCACTAGCCTTCCAGCGCTTCTACGGCGCCGAGATCGTGTCCGCGCTCGGCTACCTGCACGCCGAGGGGATCATCTACCGCGACCTCAAGCTCGAGAACCTGCTGCTCGACAAGGACGGCCACATCAAGATCGCCGACTTCGGCCTCTGCAAGGTACTCACTAGCCTTCCAGCGCTTCTACGGCGCCGAGATCGTGTCCGCGCTCGGCTACCTGCACGCCGAGGGGATCATCTACCGCGACCTCAAGCTCGAGAACCTGCTGCTCGACAAGGACGGCCACATCAAGATCGCCGACTTCGGCCTCTGCAAGGTACTCACTAGCCTTCCGGCCCGTTGCCCGGAGTTTCGGATGTTGCCATCACTGTCACTCTTACAAGCGTGGCCGTGCGAGCGAACGCGATGGCTAGACCCGAGTATACGGATGAAACGAGTGCGACTTTCATAAAGTACATTAGCTTCCAAACATTTTAGAACCAAGTCTGACAATATGCTTGTTTCCACTATGAACGAAATATTCAAAAACGGATTTTCTATAAAATAATTCACAATTTCATTTAACCTTTCATTAATATTTTTCTGCAGTTCATAAAATTTGATTTTTAATAGAAATTCAATCGATAAATAGTCACTCAGTCGGCATTGCACGCGAGGACGTCAAATTGTGTTATTCCCATATAAACTCTACGGAGAAAAGCGTTTTGATAGTTGATAAAAAGCACGTCAACGATTGGTGGTGTCAACTACCACCACCACTGGCACCACTGCCACAAAGGTGCAATATTATGTTCTATGGATCATCTTAGGTTACCATCAGCATGTAAGGTACTTCTTAGAAGCATTAACATAGATGTAAGCTTAATTTTGTTTCGTTAAATTTCAGTTTATATTGTTGTTATGTGCATCTAGATAAGGAAGAGCGAGGTCGCCAAACACAGGCATAACTTGCTTAAATGGAGACCTCAATCACCATGTTATTAGGAATAAGTTATAAACGAAATAAATTATTTAACATTAATAAAGAACATTTACATTAATAAAAAACAAATTAACATTATTATAAAGAGGTGCTTGTGGCGCAATGGTTGCAGCGCTTTGGTAGTGATACCAAAAGTTTAGCAACCCGGCGCGGTCATGTTTGGGATGGGTGAAGTGACGTCTATTTTCAAGCACCTCCGTGCTTCGGAAGGCACGTTAAGCTGTTGATCCCGGTTAATATCGATAGATATTACTCGTCAAGCCTGGTCGGAGGCCCTCGGGCGGCTTAATAACATCTGACAGTAAGGTTGGTCACTTACCTTACACAGACCCCTCCACCAATCCGCACTGAGCCCGCGTGGTGGAGTATGGCTCGCACCACCTCATAGTTGAGGTGAAGCCTGTGCCCAGCCGTGGGACTTTTATAGGCTGATGATGATGATGATGATGATACATTAGTAAAATTTTGTGTGATTTGGTCGCAGGTGAACATAACGTACGGGCGCACGACGAAGACGTTCTGCGGCACGCCCGAGTACCTGGCGCCCGAGGTGCTCGAGGACACCGACTACGGGCCCGCCGTCGACTGGTGAGTGCCCGCGCAGAGTGCTCTTCTCGTTTGCTCTAGCAGCCAGGCTATTGGCCAAATGTTATGATGCCCTGGTGATCCTGGTATCAATTCCGGACATAATCGTTTTTATTCGAACGTATCACGTAGGTAGGTATGTGAATTTTACACACATTAACTGCCATACCCCTGTTTTGTCAATGAGGTTGTTTGCTATTTTTTCTGCCACCAGGTGGGGCTTCCTAGGCGTCTGGTCCAAAGTCGTACTAAACTTATACTTTTCTTTGAAAACTCTTATTGTTTCGGAAGTTTTGTTGATTTAATTATATAATACAGTCAAAAAAGTGTCGAATGAGCTTAAATACAGGTGCGAAAAAGTGTCAAATACAAAGAAAACACTTATTGAAAGATAACTATTATATTGATATATTGATAAAAGATAAGTATTTTCTTTTTTGCAGTTTTTTGTGTTTAAGTTGATCAATAAACCCTTTAAATAGTTTGTCCGCGCAAATATGGGTTCGCTCTTGACATCATTCTCCCTCTAAGAGATTTAATGAGAGGTGTGTAGCCTTTTGCTATTCTTGAACAACTTTTTAACACGCTTTTATTAGATCGGGGTGTATGTATGTATGAATGTATGTAACGGAATTTCTGAGCTAAATTTTCACCAACTTCCAGAAATCGGATTAATTTGAAACTTTGCACACGTATTAAGTACCGATGACAATGCAATAATTTGATAAGAGTTTTGCCATTATCCTTATTACCTAAAAAATGGTTGCCTGTAAAGTCGGTTGTACGGGCGAAGATTTTACGTGACACCGATCATTTTTGAGTGGGAAAGAGACGCAAGGCATTCGCTGGTCCGGCGGGCCTTTCTCTCGTACGGTGACTCTTCGTAACAGACGTGAGCGGGCGTTACATTTTTTCATGAGTGACTCCGAGCCACAACCTAATTTAAGACGTTGTCACGTCAAAAAATTAAATTAATTTTAATATTGCTAAAATCGCCTTCTTACATTTTCCGCACGGCGCCATCTCTTTCACAAATATTGCGAAAGTATCTAGTCAATTTCTTTAATGGTTCGAGTTTTGTAACCTTTAGCGTTCGCTTAGCTAGTTAGTTTCGATAGCAATCATTATATGTCACTGCTAATGCTAGTTTTAACTGATGCAATTGATTTGCACTAGAAGCTCTGTATTTTGCCGGTAGATGTCACTTAATTAATTAACACGCTTCTATTATTTTATTTAACATTTTTATTGCAAATATACATATAGCAGACTAATAATAGTACAGCATATTTGTGTATACACCCAGCAGGGCACAGCAACATAAGGTAGGTAATTAAAATAAAACATTCTTTTAAGTACACAAATGAGTATGAACTACTTCACTTAAATCATAGCTTCTTTTCAGCTTTAACAATGAGATATCTATAATTTATTTATAATACAATATAATTAGTAATTTAGAACCTAGTGAGAAAAAAAACTAGTAAATTTTCTAGACACAGACTTTACTCTTTTTAGAGTAAATACATAATAAAGTTATATCTACACCCATTATGCAACTATTGTCCGGGCAAGTAAGTGGCAATATTATGATTATTACCCATCCACTCACCCAAACAACAATTACATAATAAGTATTAAATAATTATATTAAACACTTAATCTATTTTATTTATTGTTATAACAAGAAAAATCATCCACCATAAATTCTTCTATGTTATAATAGCCTTTATTAATGAGTAATTTTTTGAGTTTAATTTTAAATAGATGATTTTTTTCTACACTTTTAAGAGAGACTGGTAATTTATTAAAAATTTGTATACATCGATACATAGGACCATTTCTTAACATTTCAATTAAAGGTATTGGAAGTACGAGGTTCATTTTTCGTCTGGGATTACTATCAAAGTAAAATAGAGCAATATGGTTTCTTACAAACATAGCTATTTCCAATATATACATACTTGGCAGAGTGAGAACTTCCTCTTTAATGAAAAAGGGTTTGCAACTTGTTCTTGCTTTCAAATTAAAAATTATTCAATAATAATTATTAAATATTATTAGATCGGGGTGTATGTAATAGTATGTATGTATGAATGTGTGTAACGGAATTTTGAGCTCAATTTTCACCAACTTCCAGAAATCGGATTAATTTGAAACTTTGCGTACGTATTAAGTACCGATGACATTGCAATAATTTGATAAGAGTTTTAACTAAAAAAAATGTAGTTTAAAAAACTAAAAAAACACGCTTTATTGCTAACTAAAAAAGAGAAAATAATTGATATTACAGTAGAGTAAAAGCGTGGGGTGCTTGGTATAGTATGTGAAAATCATCCTATTAATGGCGACTGTAAAAAGAGAAGTATGAAAACGTCATAAAGTGCACCCTACGCTTTTTACTCTACTGTAATATAAATTCCGAGTACTCAGAAATTTATCTTTTTTAGTTAGCAATAAAAGCGTGTTTTTTTAGTTTTTATCGGTTAAATTTCATGCAGAGAAAAGTCCACCTGAATTCTTTACCTTTACAGACACTGCATATATGACACAGAGTTCTTTTTAAAATATTATATTCTTAAAATATTGTCAATCTGAATAACTAATAACTTTCATAAAATACACAAACTGTATGGATTTTGACATTTCATTTAATCACCGCTACGGTGCTGCCATCTGCTGCGGCCTTTTCAGAAAACCCTCATTGATTCAATTTCTTTTGAAGGCAAAAAGGACGATATCTAATTTGGTTTTGGGCAGATTGAGCGATTGTAACACGTTTCAGACCCTAAAATAGCTAGTTCTTGTTTGTATGTACATATGTTGTTTTAAGTTGGCGATGATTCCGTGCGCAGGTGGGGCGTGGGTGTGGTGATGTACGAGATGGCGTGCGGCCGCCTGCCCTTCTACAACCGCGACCACGACGTGCTGTTCTCGCTCATCATGAACGAGGAGGTGAGTATGCCAATAATACGATGTTCTTACAAACATGCCACACAAACTATATGATTGTGTTGAGACACTATACGGATTATTTCGTGATTTATTTACATTTTATTTCTCACGTTGGTCACAGGTAGACAGGTAGGTTAAAATAAAATGTAAATAAATCGCGAAATCTCTACTGTTCGCGTAAACCGAACAAACATATATTTTGATTGAACTTCGAACTCCTCACATTAACTAATTACAGGAGGCTGTTACTTAGCTTTGGAGGCCTTCTATGTTATCGGGTTTTGGTAGTTTCCAAATGAGCACTCATAAATAATGGCCTTTACCGATTGCATTAAGCTGGAGCCGGATGTTTGGTAGGTGCTTGTTTTGTAACGCTCGCGAGAGCGAGACCTTAAGTCCCATCCGTCGGCTGTCGGTTTATTTTCGTGTTGCAACAATAATGCAATACTAGGTGCTCGTTTCTGCTGAATTTGTTAACTGGTCGCATAGTGACGCAAAGCAAACCAAATAAAATTCAACGTATTCTCGTATGACGTGCACTCGACTCGACAAGGCTACACGGAGTGCGTCGTGATTTTTGTTGCGGAGAGATGCAGTGGTTAGAGCCAGCCAGACCACACTTGGGATATACTGTCACTGCGACTGTCAGACGCTCGCAACTGACAACGTAATATTTTATTATTTATTTATTATGAAAACAACATGGTACATTTTTAGAAACAAAGTCCTACAAAACTATTTACACAGTTTGTCTGTAGGATCAAGTGAGTCAGCGGATCGCGTCGCCTCACGTGCTAACAGTTGCGAGAGCGGCGACAGTATTCTGCAAGTGGTAGTTAATGTGTTGCGCGCGCAGGTGCGGTTCCCGCGCGCGCTGTCGGCGGCGTGCCGCTGCGTGCTGGCGGGGCTGCTCACGAAGGAGCCCGCCAAGCGCCTGGGCGCCGGGCCCGACGACGCGCTCGAGATCATGCACCACCCCTTCTTCGCCTCCATCAACTGGGCCGACCTCGTCGCCAAGAAGGTGAGCCTACAATTTGGGTGGTATTTAACTGACCTTCAAATTTTTTCCATTTAAAATATACCTTTTGCTATCAAAAACACTGACTGTACACCAAAATTTGCAACTCAACTGAGTTATTTGATATACACTTAAAAATATCCCCTACAATTATTGGAAATGATCATATCTTTGCGACACATGTGTTCCGGCAGGTAGAACGAGTTCTGCCTAAATACGAAATCTGCAGTCTTTAAATCATAATAACCTGTGAGTAGGACGATACCACGACAATCCGAACGCTCTTAAGAGTCAATCGAGACTCTTTTCGAGCTTTCGAGCTTTTCGACTCCGGCCATGTTCATAAATCGACCAGGGAGGAGTCGCAGGTGCACGGTGCAACAAGATTGATGTTGTTCGTAATTGGCGAGTAGGCACATAATGCTCCCTCAGGGAAACATCTTAAAAAACTGTGGACTCTCGATCTCGATTACACACTCAACAGCGCTGGGAGGACTATTTAGTTATCGGCGAGACCACCTGCAATTTTATTAAATAATAATAATAATAAATCATTTATTTCAAGAATCCACTGATAGTAACATACACAAACACAATGCAAGGAGATACACAGATACAGATACAATGACACAAAAACACCGTCAAAGTCATAAATTCATAATAAGTCATTTAATAGGTCTAACAAGTATCCCTTCTGTTCTAAAGTTCTCATCGAAATGTTGAGCTAGGAAGCTTTGAGACTTCCTCCGTACTTACATCTACTGTGCCCATTTTTATCGTGAATTTGGTGAGGGTCTTGACTTGGTCATACGATGTATTTTATCGACGGTGAACTACATCGTTTGACCAAGTCAAGACCCTCACCGAATCACCACTCAATGTGTGTGTGCAATGCCTTAGTGAGAGAGTGTACTGTGCGGCGAGCCATCCACGTTTGAGAATGACTACCCTGACTACGACTGCTCTGCCAAGAGCAACCGACAAAAGCTAAGGACATACGAAGCGGTTATCATCCGCGCCCGCTGCGGTTGCAGGCCCGCAGTCTTTGTAGAATACAGATACTTATGTAAAAAATCAAAGCACATTTCACGACACGTTTTGCGCCCGCGGCTTGTGCGGTTGTTTGCGGGTCCCGCTGCACCGGCGGTCATCTTCTACGGCGGACGCGGGTCGCGATCGGTTGGTGGGCGACCGCATGGGCAGCGGTGCGTGGGTGGGTGTACAGGAATTCAGAACTCAACTGATCGTTTCTTGCAACCGCTTGTCTTGCGATAGGCAACCGCCAAGTTTGCTGGCGATAATCGCAACCGCGGCGGCTGCGTACCCGCACAAAACTCCGGTCTCGGGAGTTTTGAAAATAAAACTGCATTCCGCCAACGCGGCGGGCGCGGGTGGACACCGCTCCGTGAGTCCTTAGCCTAAGAAGGTGAAGAAGTAGAGCGTGATGTGTGTGTCGTGCAGATCCCGCCGCCGTTCAAGCCGCAGGTGGAGTCGGAGATGGACACGCGCTACTTCGACTCGGAGTTCACGGGCGAGTCCGTGGAGCTCACGCCGCCCGAGCGCAGCGACCACCTCGCGCGCATACAGGAGGAGCACTTCCCGCAGTTCTCCTACCAGGTAACAGACAACCCATCGCGATTAGGTACAAAACTTTATCCAATTATTAGGGCTGGGTCGGGGCAGTTCTCTTCGGTGCTAAACAGCGTCCAATCATTTTATCCGTCTCAGGTGCCACTTTCACACTTCCTTTATATATGATATGTTTATTTCTAACATCATACTTGTCACCCTACAACGAATCTCAACATTATGACCTCTACTAAAATTGTACATGAATATACCTAGGTCTTAAGTTCGCTAATACTGTCGTAATTTTAGGCGAGGTCGCTCCATCGTAGAATTAGCCTTTGCCTCGTTGGGTCATGCTCGTGGCTCAGGAGCAACCTATATATATATAAATATATAAAACTTAAAGGTGATTGACTTAAATAGTGATCTAAAAACACACAGCCAACTAAACTAGACGGATCAGGTCGAAATTTGGCAGGGAGGATAAGAAAGGATTTTTTTAAATTCTACCCTAAGGAGATAAAATAAGGGATTCAGGTTTGTATGAAACTCGGTGGCAAAAAACTAAAGTTCACGCGGACAAAGTCGCGACCGCTAGTCACAAATAAAAATAATTTTAAAAAAACATATTAAATTGCTCTATTTTGCTACCTCGTTCATATTAAAATCGTCAAAAACAGGCAAAGGCAATTCAACTAAGATTTTCTTACTAATACAATTTTAGGGATCGATGAGATTTTAAGAGGGATGTTTAACACTCGTGCACTTCCAAGTTATTTAGCGTCGATTAGTGAGTAGTCTTATCAAACTATTTTTTTTTGCAGGATATTTGCTCGTCGGCGCACTCGGCGCTGTCGCACATGTCGCAGCAGTCCGCGCTCGCCGACCGCCGCCACTAGCCCCCCCCCCCCCACCCGCACCGCCGCCAGCGCACCAAACTCGCTACGGGAGTGACGGATTTTGACATTTCAGATATACCGGAGCTGTCAAAATCCCGCGATTCGATGACGGGTTTGGTTCGACCGCGGCGGCGAACGTCGCGCGGCTCTCGCTCGGCCGCGCGCTCGCCCTATTCTACTTAATTGATATTTTTTAGTGTAAGAAGTGTAACCTGCCGACGTTCGGAGATCCCGGTCGCGGTCGCGTCGACCGAAGCACCCCCGGAGCCCGGCCCCGTCTCCCGGGGACCCGCGGTCGCCCCCGCGGGCCCCGCTCGCCCCGCGCTCCGACCCCGGGTCCCCGGCCCACCCCGAACGTAACTAAAATTCCACCCCAGCATTTCCCGCATTTGTGTCCGGCCGCCCGCCCGTGCCGCCCGTATCCGGGAGCCCCGCGTGTGACTCGAGAGGCCTCCGGGCCCCGCGAGGCGCGGGCGGGCCCGAGACGTGAGAGGTGCCGAGTTTGTTGTGTGCGGGTCGCGCACCGCCCGGACTCACCGCGACGCCCCTGGGCGCTGCGACGCTCGCATGTATTTCCTTTTTGTATATATTAAAGTTAGGATCGAAAATATTGCCGTTTTTTATTTCAACACCCGTCGTCCCTACCTTAGCCAGGCCTCTCTCACTCGATGTACTTGCGCGCGGCAATAGACTACTCTCGCCCGCACTGACGTCGGTGCGAATTCAGTGGGCCGCCAACAACCGTTGGACGCGCTCACAACGCACTATAATTATTCGTGTTACGCTTACGATCAATTTAGTTTTCATACGAACCAGATAAGTAGTAATCTGTGCTTGTTAAACGTTAACTTTATTTAAGAAAAATGGCTTCTGGTGGTGGAAATTTATGTGCTGTTGATGGGTGTAGGTCGAATACTAAGAGAAATAAAACGCTTTCTTTTTTTAGTCTACCAGCTAATTAAGAAAATGTAATTATTACCCGGTAAGTTAGTAATTTATTTACAAAGTATAAAAATAAACAAATTAGTAGGTGGTACCTACGTAGGTAAATTGGATAAATTCAGGTAAATTGGGGTTCGGCTTTATTGAATTAAAATGTAATACCTACAGTGAAACATAGGTCAGTTACTTTATCGAAATAATACCTAAGTACCTATTATACCTATTAGTCTACTTTTTATGGGCTGCGCACCACCTACGAACTGTGTGAACCTACCTACCTACTCGACGTGGTGGTTTAGTCGACTAATGACTAATTAATTAGCGAAATGACTAGGTAGGTAGGTAGGTACCTACGTAGTTGACAATAAAATTGACCGATTCTCGAAATGTACCTACCTACTAATAATCTACAAACGACAGATTCCACAAATGACAGATTCGTTTTAGAAAGAGATAGCATGAGTCACAATTAAGTAGCTCATAATTCGCTTGTTATACCTTATACAGGCTGAATTTCTTATTTCACATTTGTTATTCAATAATATTATATTGTTTAAACAACAGTCAATCTAATACCATTTTAGAAAAATGTGGTTGAAATATTTTTACCGAAAGTGTCAACCCTAGTTCGATTGTCACTCGGTCTCACGTCACGTGGTCTCGCGCAGCTGCAAAGCAATAGTGACTATAGTCAGAGCTGCAGGTGCATTATTGTAGGCGGCAGAAAAAGTAGTCTATTAACGCTGTAGGTATCGAAATTTTTCTATGGAGTGATTTATCTGTTGCGTAGTAACTATTTAGTAATCTGTGCCTTAGCTACTATACCTAGAAGCAATTTTGTGGAGATTTGAGCGAGAAAGTTCGTAAGATGATAGCCAAAGAAAATAGTTTTGCAAGCTGTGGAGCTAAGTAAATAACTTGATTGCGAACGTATGAGTTTTTAACTGCAAGAATATTTTAAAATAAACGAGGACAACATCATGGCACGTTTACAATGTCCGTCATGTACATGTCGAAACGTCACTACTAGAGATAGTATTCACACAGCACATCACAGTACTGGCTCGATAAACGGATCAGTAGGTATACTGTATCTGCTATACTGTATTGTGTGAACTGGTTACACTGTGGTACATACGCTTATATAACATACATTAGACGGTCGTTATATGTGAAGTTTACATATCACGTCCCATTGCTGTGATTCCAAAGTAGATGATGCACTTGTTTTATTTTATTTTATTTATTAACACAAAACAGTTTACAATTGTGGAATTGTGAAGTTTCTTAAAAATTAAAATTAAGTACTAAACTGAAAACCAAAACATGTGTTTATGGAGTACAATACCATTAGTTACAAATTATTCTAAATCACAAATATTCGAGCTAACTGGCGCGGTGAAAGCGGTGTTTTGTGGGAATCAGAAACAACGATGGTACTATAAACACCTCATCCCGAGAAAACATTATTGTCTTCGTCCGGGGATCGAACCCAGGTCCTAATAGATGGCGGCAAGTTGAAACCTTTACTGACGCCACTACCACGGAGGTCGACGAAATACGAAGTACCTACTTAAAGGGAATAAGTCCCCGGAATAGAAGTTATTTCTTAAATAATTTGTTAACGCCATCTTGTGAAACTTTTAATGACGATGTTATCTATCAGCTAGCGACAATTTTTTATAGTAAGATTATACCTACGTAATGCACATCTACGCATTCGCCCGTCAAAATTAGCCAACGCCATCTATCGGTGAGTGGATTTTTGTGTGAAGAGGCAAATCGCACTTAATTAAGTCATATCCGGTATCAAGACAGAACAGGACAAATAAAAATAAGGAAAATAAAAAGAGACAAACAGTTAATCTGAGCTACGGCACTAACGCGTGCGAAAATAAGATAGTACGGAATCGTCCTTTGTGGTGGGACTCACCGATGCTGCCACATTGGATGCACCTGCACACCTGTCAAGGTGGGTAGATGCAGCCAATGAGCGCCGCACACGTAAATTTTCCTTTTTTGTTTTTGTGTTTTAATGTTTAATTGCACTACTAACATTAGTTTTTAAGATACTAGTATTACAATACTAAAAATATATGGACATGGTCTGAAATAAAATGATTATTATTATTATTATTATTTGCAAGAATGAGATAAAAATGCTTGTTAATTTGTGTGTGAGGTTGAGTATTTAATTAAGATATCCTACGCAGCTCTGCACTCCTGCTACATGTGAGCTCAGATGCAATATTTTGTCATACAAAATAGGCTCATTTACGTAGGATGAATGATGATGATCCAGAAACGAATGACAGGACATAGGAATTTGATGAAGTGAAAAACGAACAGCTTTTTTTTTCGCAGGGAATGCTTTACGCATACTCTCTAAAACGGGGGAGAGGGAGAGTTATGTGGGACTCCTACCAGTTAAGAATGGTAGTTTACGCCTGAGTGGCAGTGTCATGAGAGATCGGCAGAGCTTTAGACGTCCACAACACTGCCGGCGACAGCCCGTCTTACACGGCGGGCCCTACACGTCCTCCTTGCGGAGGACTAACGGGAGTGGTGGAAGGTGCTGCACCACTCCCATCCCGCTACGGTGGCGACCTGTGCAATGCGTGTACAGGCGCCGTACAACCTCCAAATCGCCACCCCAGGGGGAACTGAGTTTGCAAACTGATGCCGCACTCGTCCCCCTCTTCGTCTACGTAGCAAAGGAGCGTGAGGATCATTCTCACGCTCCCGCTCCGCCGCGACAGTGTAACCGCGTGTCCTTCTGTGACATAACGTTCTCGCAGAAGGAGGCGGTTGCCCTCCAAGCATCCCCACTCCCAAGCATTGCGTTGAAGATGCTTGGGAATGAGAGATCCGACCCGACCGTATCCACCAGTGCGGTGCGCTCGGTTGACCATGCCGGGCACACGGCAAGAGTGTGCTCCGCGGTATCTTCTGCCGCGTCACAACAGAGACACGACGGATCTTATGCAGGTACTTCTGAAAACAACCGTGACCAGACAATATCTGTACAAATTGGAACGAAAGGTAACAGGCCGATGGCCTCCCCAACCAGGGTTCAGGTAGCAGTCTATCTGGAAAAAGCTACATAATGATAAAATGTAATAGTGGTTAATAAATATGTGATCAAAACTTTTATTTTGTCAGTTTTGTGAAAGGTAAATAAATAAATACTTAGTTTCATCAACGAACACTCAGCCCCAAACCAAGCTTAAAATGTGCTATGGTGAGTATGGTGACTATGATAACGGATAAAATACACCTAAGTACATTTATAATCACCCTTGACTCGGTACTAATGTTCGTGCTCATAACAAACATTTATCCCTTGAAGGATTCGAACCCGCAACAGCCGGTTTTGTAGTCCGCACCTTAGACCACTTATATAATAGTAATTATAACCATCATTATGTTGCGTACGGCTAGAGAGTGGAACTCGCTGCCGGCTGAAGTGATAGCTTAGATCTTTTCAAGAAAAGAGTGAATAGACCTAAATATTCTGATACCAGACATACATGATCCAGCCTCGGCCACAAGCACCTCACCTCAAGGATAGCAATCTCGTCCGCTAGCCTTTAATAAAATTATGCCACGATATTATTAACACAATTTCTGGAACCCTGCATGCATGCACGGGCGCACGTTTCGAAACACCTAATTTAATTTTCCTTTCTTGATGCTTCAGGTACGGGAGGCTGTTGAAAAAAAGGGATAACTACCTACTGTTAGAATAATGTAATATTTTAGTATGATTCTTTCTATCTGAGCCTTTGAACACATGTAAGTATTTGCAAATACAAATTTCAAGAGTAGGTACCCTGTTCCTAATTCAGTCGATGATTTTGTATCACTTACAAGTGTCCGCTCGGCCCGGTCGTCGCAGGTTGGGTGTAGGTCTGATTCAGTCCAGCCCCAGCCATAATTCTTTGATATTTTATGCTGTTCTATATATTTTGATTTAATTTCACTATATTTTTTATACCAGATAACAAGTAATGCATATTTTTTCTGTAATACACTAACACCTAGTGTAAGCCAGAAGTAGGGACAAAAGAAATGAATACACAGTTTTTATCATTTCGATATATTTCTCGATAAAAAGATAGTAACGGAGCGGTGGCTCGGCGCGGGCGAGTGCGGGCGGCGCCCATAAACTTTAAAAACGTAACAATCGCCCCGCGGCTCCGGCGCGGCGGACTTAACCTAATGAGATCGCAGAGTATTGATGATGCTTACAATGACTTAAAATACTGGCACGCCTCGTGATTAATCGTCTTCGACACTGTTCTCGAAACGTCTATTCGCGCTCATTGTGCTTCTTTTAGGTCAAGAGAGGGTGTTTGAAATCAAATAGGAGACATCCGAGACGGCGAGACCCTAACTCTTGGCACGCGAGCGGGGTCCCGGCGTCCGGGACGAGTCCGCGGCGGAAGGCGAAAGTCGGGTGCGAGCGCGAGCGGCGGGACGCGGCGCGAACCCGCAGAAGTCGAGCGTGATCGGCGAGAGGAAAGCGCCTTCGGAGCGTCCTAAACTACTCAAAGGAAACGGGAGCACCACTCGCGCGCGCGGCCGCCCGGCTGAACAGTTCGCGGCGGCCGCGCTCCGCTGAACACACGCGGCGCGGGGCGGGGGCGGGGGCGGCGGCGGCTAGGGCGCGGGGGGCGCGGGGCCCGCGGGGGGGCCGGCCGCCGCCGCCGCGCGCTACACGAACTCGCGTCGCCGCGCCGCCGCCCCCGCGCCCCCCGCGCCCCCCGCGCCCGACGTCTCCGTGCTGCCGCTGCTGCTGCCCGCGCCGCCCGGGGGACCCTCGGGGGTCGTGGGCGTCGGCGCCGCCGGGGCCGCTCCTTTGCTTCGGGCCTGCGAATCATTGCGAGGTGCAGATTAGTTTAAAGTTTTCGAAAGTCAAACTGTGTATTTTCGGTGTTTCGTCACCTTGGAGCGTCGTTTCCTGGCGAGCGCGGTCGGGTCGGGCGCGCGCGCTCGCTCCTCGTCGCCGCCCGCCGCGTCCGTGTCGGCGCCCAGCCGCGTCGCCAGCATCGTCAGCAGGTCCTCCACACGCCCCAGCTAGAATACGCGGTCAGATATACCCTTTTGAAATTGATACACGAGGACAGAGTAAAGTAGCTTGATTTGGTGTAATCGTGTGAGCTTAGTCTTGGGTCAAGAGCGAACCTATCCAAAATCAAAATAAAAACGTATCTTTCACCTGGAAACATGTTATGAATGAAGTGTTATTGTCGAGCAATAAAGTTTAAAGAGTAGAGTCTGCAACCAGCTAACCTTTTGCTGAAGTCTCTGAACTTCGTTCCGCACGTCACGGCGGAGCTCAGCCAGCGCGGCGTCGTGCGAGGACGCAGCGGAGGCAAGCGCGGCGGCGGACGCGGGCGCGGACGCGGCGGCGGGCGCGGGGGCGGGGGCGGGCGCGGGGGCGGGGGCGGCGGCGGGCGCGGGGGCGGGGGCGGCGCGTCGGTCCTCGACGAGTTCCTCCTCGATGGTGTCCTGCCGCGCGGCGCCCAGCGCACTGCTCGACCGCGCCTTCGCGAACTGCGCCTTGAGCGTCAGCGCGCCCGCCGCCGAGCTCGTCGCCGCCGCACCGGGCTCGCTGCTCGCCGGGACTGACGCACTCTGCGGTAAGTCACAAGCAATGAAACGTTTCCTTTTTGATGGTCAAAGGACAGGAAATTGAAATTCAGGTCGAGGGCATTACGCAATAATAAAGTACTATGTATTTACGTTAATTGTCCTCCTCCAGGAACTGCAAATCAATGCATCCAACTTTAAACTTGATAGGTGACGCAAGCTAGCTATGCAATCACTGCAAATAACGCAATACGCATAGCGACAATTAACCACTTATTAAAACGACGTACCTGAGTGGCGGACACGGAGGGGCGGTCCCTCACACTGAGGCTCCTGGCGAACATGCTACGGGCGGCCTCAGCTCCAGTGGCGGGGACGGCTGCGGGGGCGGCGGGCGGTGCGTCCAGCGAGCCGCCCGCCAGCAGCCGCCCCCACTTGCCGCGCGCGCCCGTCAGCGACGGCGCCGGCGTCGGGGCTGCAGCCTGATCGCCCCGTTCCGGATCGCTGGGGGCTAAAAATAGAATTCGTATACTGCATGTCCTTAAATTTTCACATACATATAGCACATCGATGGCACTGTAATTTGCGTTGCATTGACGTAAGCGTTAAGTCGTTTCAAGGAAACGAGAGAGGACTGTGTAGTGGTCAAATGGGCATGTCGAAAAAAAGCCAACCAGTGTCGCCACAAGAATGTTATTATGAGGAGTGTCGGGTGTAAGTCCAACAAATAAAATGGTAAAAGACGTTTTGAATGTTAAATGGTATATTAATTTATAAAAATGGTAATGGTTAATGGTGTGAGAACACGCGGCGCGGTTGGTGACCGATCGTGAACTGTCTTTATAATAATTTTCCACTAAAACGCAATAATTGGGTCAAAGCGAAAATGCTGACCGCGCGCGCTCGTGATTGATTTTACTGTACTTCGTACATATTCCCGAGGGAGCAAGAAATAATGGTGAGGAGTGAAAGAATGGTGCATGGTGATACAATAATAATTTGGTGCATTTACAAGATGATAATAACATAATCACTTAAAAATTCAATGCCTTAGTGTCTCTATTCCACTACACTAAAATTAAACGCATATAATCGATCATCTGACGCACTAACACTGGCATTCACTTGATCATTATCTAAATGAACACGCTCACTAACACTAAAACACTGGTTACGTTCACTAAGACACTGGTGTGGTGCGGCGCTGCGGGCGCGGGGCCGGGGCTGCGGCAGCGCCGGCGCCTCCGCTGCTGCTCGCCACTGGACGCGCGCGCGGACCCTCCGCACGCAGTACGCTAAGCAAGCTATCAATCCAGCCGTTGCTTTTAGGTAGATAGCGATGTAATGATGGATATCATGACTGTCGAGGGTTGTGTCGTCTTCCGTAATAGATCTTGTTCTATTCTTGACTTGGTTAATCGTCTCTCCGATTTTCTTTAATTCAATTTCAATGTTTGTTGAAGTGGTTGCATTTTCGTAAATAGGTAGCGGCATTGGTATGATTACAATATTATTAATCGTCGGTATTTCAATATGCAGTATATCGGGTTTCATCTTCGTATCTTGATATCGTTCGTTGATTCCTTTTGTGACAGTAATGTGATTTCCTTGTCTTTAATGACGCATCCGTTTCCCAGTACGAGTATCATGGCCTTGTCTAATCGCTCAATGGTAATTTGAGATTCACATATGATTTGTATCGAGCATTGACCGCAACATGAGTACAAGTAATTGTTTATTTTATGTAATTGTACCCAAGTGTTTTTGCACTTTGTGCTTTCTGTCTTACTAACTTAATGATCTTTTTTCCGTAATACAGTAATCATCTCATGGTCATTAATGCTAGAAATGGTGCCGCCTTCGTTCCATATGTTACAGTCGTAAGTTGTTATTCTCGAATGGGCTCGCTTGGTGTATCTCTCCATATTATTTTCTGGTAACATTGATCATTTTCATTAACTATTATCTGGCGATACATTTTCTCTGCGTCTGCAACATATGCTATTTTATACTGTCTCCATTTAATTATTACGGATAATAAATCAAGTTGCTAGTTCGGTCCACTATACATGAGGTCATTCACACTGTACCCAGTCGATGTTTTTGCTGATCCGTTGAATACGACACGAACTGCACTTGTGGTGGATTCCGAGCGTAAAACACAATGGTGGGGTAAAAAACATTCTAATGTGTGTTTATTATGGCTTATTTTCATGTGGCCAAGAAAAAATATTCATTCATGAATTTTATGTAATCGTTTGCTATTTGATTATTTTTACTAAATTTTCTTTCTAATTGGTGAAAATTGCGAAATGGCTTTTCCTTTTGATTCTCCTAACTTTTCCTTTACATCTGGTTTCATTGGTAATCTTACGACGTAACGGCCATGTAGGCGTTTGGTTTCACTCTGGTATTGATGTATGCAGTATAAATCTTCACTTGATTGGTTATCTGGCCCGTCAGTCAAATCTTCTATCTCCCAAAACTTTTTAATTTCGTCACAGTGGTTCAATATAACGTTACAGTAATATTATATGATGATTGCACACTACCGCACAATATCCATCCTAATTGTGTTTATTGCGCGATAGGTCGTGCTTGATCTTCTTTGATGATTCCATGTAACATAATCTCAGTGTACACGTCTGCGCCTATTAGTAAGTCAACAGGGCGGCTTTGGTTAAACTCAGGATCATGCTAGTGGTATGGTTGCAAGATATGGCCATGATGGTTTGGTGAAGGATTGGTTTGGTAGCGTTTTGATAAGATTTTTCATTATTAATACGTCAATGTTAGTGGTGAAATCATTATGTAATGAGGAAATAGTAATATTCATTGTGCCTTTGCAACAACTTTCTCTCTCCCCTATGCCGAAAATAGCGCCTTTATAACTTCGGCGTTGTATACCAAGTTGTTGTGCTGCGTTTTCTGAAATAATTGATGTCTGAGACCCTTGGACAATTAGGGCTCTCATTGTTTTATAGGTTCCGTCAGCTCCTAACACGTTAACCTTTGCGGTGGTCAACAAGATTTTAGTGATTGATGGTTGATCATTCGTCACGTGTGACACACTTTTTAGTTGGTCAGGTATTTGGTTGGTAACAGGGCTGATGGTCATCGCGTAGGTATTGTGCAATATTGAATTGTGATTTTCGTTGCAATGACGACATGTTTTTTGCGATGTGCATTCTTTGCCATTGTGGTTCAATAAGCAGTTTTTGCAGATGTTATGTTGCGAAATCAATTTCCGTTTTTCTTGGTGGCTTAACTGAGGGAATTTGGTGCATGTAAAAAGCGCATGATGATCATTACAAATTACACATTTTTGGTTCGTTTGATCATACATCTTGGAAGTAGAGTAGTTTATAAATGGTTTGTTTTCTATTTGTCTATTTGGTGTAGTATGGAAGTTGCTTGGTCGATTTGCGTAAAAAAGCGGTCTTTGGTGGATGGAAGAAGCTTCTCTAGGTTGGTTGACAGCAGCATCTCTTGGTTTCCTAAACTGGTTGCCACGGGCATGTTGATATGGCTGGCTAAATGAAGGAGTGTGAGAATTTTAATATTTTTAAAAATAAACTTAAGTTACATATAGCAGCAGCATGTACCGAAGCGTAACAATTAGTACCTAATAAGTAATATAATTTATCTGTATCTCATTCTAAGTGAAATGTAAAATTTCTTATGAGAAATAAAAGTTCTATAAACCTAAATCGGTTTTGTTGATTATAAGATGGTGGCGCATGTTTAGCTGTTTCAGTTTTGCGACGAGCGGTTTCTAAGCCAATGAATTTTCCTTCCAAATAGGTTAAAAAGTCCTGCAAGTATGGTAAATCTCGTGGCTCTGGTAATGACTCTATGTAATCACTGTACGTCTCGGCGTCCAGCTTCTGCGCAAGGAGATAATAATCATCGGGTCCCATGTTGATATATCTATTCCTAGATTTTTAATTGCATTTAGGCATTCATTCGTGGTATCGTGAAGCCTTTTAATGTTTAATGCTGTTTGGTGATGCATAACTGGTATAGACATAAGAACATCCATGTGAGAGTTGAAAATTAATTTCTTATTATTGTATCTATGGTTCAAAATATCCCAGCAGGTTTGGTAATTTTCTGAGCTTATCTGAAGGTGCTGGATAAGCTTTTCGGCTTCTCCTCGGAGTTTTCCCTTTAAAAACTGCATTTTTTGAGCTTGTGACATTGACCTGTTTTTATGGATGCCTTCTAGGAATAGGTCTTTGAATGAATTCCACTGTTGGTAGTTGCCCGAGAAAATAGGTATATCTATGTTTGGTGTTGAGTTATCTCTGTGGTTTGCGTCCCACATCCTATGGTTAATAAGTTTCTTAATGTCGTTATATTTATGTTCATAGCTACTAAATAACTCGTCATATTTTTTGTCGACTACTTGCAAATTGCTGTCGATTTCCCAGTGTAGAGTATCAATAGCATTCCAACGTGTTTCAATGGTTTTTAAAATATCTTGAAATTCCCATTTCTCAGTTAAAACATTGAGGTTGATCTGAGAAATTGTTCTCGCAAAAGCTTTAAAGTTACTCTGCTGTTTTCTCATCATCTCATCAATCTTATCGGGTTTATCGACTTCATGAAAAGCAAAACGCGGTAATGGTAAGATCTTTTTAGGTATGGTGTTGACATATCATCCTTAGAAGTACTTGGTTGTGCGATTGGTTGTTGCGATGGTGATAATAATTGCTCAAGTCGTGGTGATGGTGTACGAGTGGGAATCTCACTTAAGGATTTCAATAAATGTGCTCTAACATCGTCATAAAAAGTTTTGGGTTTTTGTATGAGAGTCATTCTCAAAGTATTGATCGTCTTCGGTTTCATCACACAGAGATATCAATTTATTATGGTTATGTGAAAATTCATTCCAAAAGTTATCAAGTGATTGTAAGCGACGTTTAATGCTATCAGAGGTTCGCCTATCTCTTCCCTCCTTTTTAAAGTTAACATAAAGTTTGTCCATATTTTCCATAATCTCTCGCTGAGCAGCAAACAATTCCGCAGTCGTAAACATATTGAGGTTTAGTTATTAAAAATGGAAAGATCTTACTTGGTTATAAATGGTGCTAGCTGGTGACTGATAAACCGTGGTCGGTGATGGCTGGTAACTCGAGGTAGGCGATGGTTGGTAGCTCGTAGACTTGTGTGAAGTGGTAATCCAGAAAAGTATTCACAATACACTTCACTGTTTGGTTCAAAATAGTTATTCACCACAGTTATTCACTGATTGCTTCAAATTGGTTATTGGTGCTGGTTACACAGAAAGACAGTCACTGACACGTCACGAGTATGGTCCAAAACGCGGCAGGTCCCACCTTTCCGAAGGTTCGAAGGACCAATCTGTCGCGTGTAAGTCCAACAAATAAAATGGTTAAAATGGTAAAAGACGTTTTGAATTTTAAATGGTATATTAATTGGTAAAAATGGTAATGGTTAAAGGTGTGAGAACACGCGGCGCGGTTGGTGACCGATCGTGAACTGTCTTTATAATAATTTTCCACTAAAACGCAATAATTGGGTCAAAGCGAAAATGCTGACCGCTCGCGCTCGTGATTGAATTTACTGTACTTCGTACAAGGAGTTCTTCAGAAAGACTTCAGCTTGGGCGGCGCCAGGTGTGGTTGCTATCGTTCGCGGTGGAAGCGCGGGAAGATCTTGCGCGCGAGGTGGTCATGCGCATAACATAGTCTCACCTGATTGGCCGGCGCCCGGCGTGGTCGCTGCAGAAGTGGCGGCGTTAGCTCCGGCGGCGGGGGCGGTGGGCGCGCGGGCGGGGGCGGGCGCCGGCGCCGCGGCCACGGAGCGCTCGCGGCGGAAGCGCGAGAAGATCTTGCGCACGAGGTGGTCCTGCGCCTGCTCCAGCTGCGGCTCGCGCTTGCGCCGCTCCATCAGCTCGCGCTCGCGCCGCACGTCCGCCACCTACAAATTCACATTTTGTAAGAACCTGACAAACAAAACCAGCCACAATACGTCAAGTAGTACCAGTCAACTCATGTAAATCACATAGGCGATATAGAATAATACTAACACGTCAGATATAGAAATCATAAATAACAAAGGTATTCCAAACATCTACCCCTGAGACAACATATATTTTTTAAATGACCTCCGTATGAGGAACGACCATTTGAAAAACAGTGCGTATGCTACTACCAAAAGACGCGTGTCCCATCGTGGTTGAGTGGTGGGTCTAGTTATATTAAGAAATAAATTAAATAGAAAAAAACCGTGTTGTGAGAGTTGAAGGGACTCATTTTAATTCTTACCTTGCGAAATATAAGCCTGTGTCGCAGGTTGTAGGTGAGAGTGAGGTTCCTCGCGAAGGAGTTGGCAAAGGCCTGGTAGAAGTCGAGCACCTCGAGCAGGCGGTCGCGCTTGATGGTGTGCAGGTCGCAGTAGGTGAGAGCGCGCACGTTCGCCGCCGACTGCCCCACCGCGCTGTCCTTCCAGAACGAGTCGCCGAACACGTCGCCCTTGCCTGCACAAATGTCAAAATTATATGAAGGTATTAATTTCTGTAAATAGATCCACGGCGAGCACTTTTAAAGGTCCCATATACGTCTCTGCGGATAAGTGTACTTCATCTTCAGCTGTGCATCCACTGCAAAGGCCACGCCGTGGACTGTACAAAAACCTACCACATCTTCGGGACAACATGTGGGCTGGTGCTGAGAATAATGTGAATGTGCGAGCGAAAAGATCTGCCCCCTTATCTCTAAGCGATTGCCAGAAGTATCGGATGTAGCCATCCCTATGTGTCTTACAAGATGGACCGTACGAGCGAACAACTGACCCAATGGTTTAAGTTTTACAAAAAACTTAATTAATTAAACCTAGGAATTTAAATGAAACACTGGAATTAATAGTTTAAGTGGCAACCGTCACGCGCGGAGGATTGGAATCGACTAACTGTGCCGCGAGCCCGTGAGGCGGGCGAGCTGGCCTCCTGGGTAAAGGTGCTGGTTTAGCACCAGACATTGTTCTTCGGCATTTTTGTTAACATTAAAAGGATGTAACAGAACGCGTTGGCTAGACCCGAAAATAGGAACGACACCTTACGAACCCTGCACTGAGTGCCAAAAGTGTCTTTGAAAATTTGAATGTCATCAATTTCCTACTCCTAATATTTCTTTTTTCAGGTATACGAGCTAGCATAATACATTGCACCAACACGGAACTGTGTCAATAACCCACATTCAGCGGCTGGCCGATGGACCCTCACAAGCACCGTCGGCACTCTACACCGACGGCACACATCGATATACATTTAAATGTGCACAGTTAATAACTGTATTATAAATACACCTTCACGAGCATTAATAAAGTTATTGATTGTAAACAAGTTAAGATGTGTGCCATCGGTACCTACTCGTTGCGGGTCCGTCGGTCAGCCGCTGTATGTGGGTCGCTAACGTCGCTCCGAGGTTGAGCAATTTCCATAATGCTAGCTCGTACAGTAGGTGTCTGAGAAAGTATCCATAACAAGATCTAGCGGGATGTGAACTTGGCAGAAATTTCGGGACAGTGAATCTACACTAATATTATAAAGCTGAAGAGTTTGTTTGTTTGTTTGAACGCGCTAATCTCAGGAACTGCTGGTTCGAATTGAAAAATTATTTTTGTGTTGAATAGACCATTTATCGAGGAAGGCTATAGGCTATATAACATCACGCTGCACCTATTAGGAGCGAAGGAATCGTGGAAAATGTGGAAAAAACGGGGAAAAATAGTCATCCTTGAGGGCTTCCGTTGCGTACGCTGCGAAAACGGTTCAAGATACCAAAAATATTTGTATTAAAAAAATATTTCTCTTAAAATGATCTAAAAAAATGTCCGCGACAGTATATGTCTATCTTTTAAGATCAAGTCACTAGAACCGTTTTTGTGGTAATCAAATTTAATGCATTATCACTATCACCCATATCACTGGCCACTATAACTGCCAAGGTGCTTGACGGGCTTCTTGACCAACAGTTGGCTAGATTCTTACAGCTACATGATGCTCAGTTCGGCTTCAGAGCTGGGCTCTCAACGGAAAGTGCTATTTTCGCCCCCAACGAAACCGTCAGGTACTACACTAATAGGAAAACACCTGTGTATGGCTGTTTCCTAGACTTATCGAAGGCTTTTGATATGGTGTCCTATAGAGTCCTATGGAACAAGTTACAAGCCACTGGAATGCCAAATGAGCTGGTTAATATTTTTTCTTACTGGTACCAAAATCAAGAAAATTTTGTAAAATGGGCAGATGAAAAGTCTGACATGTATAGGTTGGAATGTGGTGTTAGACAGGGGGGTTTAACCTCTCCAAAGCTTTTTTGCCTGTACATCAACGAGCTGATCGTCGGGCTCAGCAGCCTACATGCAGGATGTTCGAAAGATGGTCAAATGATCAATAACATCAGTTACGCGGACGATATGGCGTTGCTGAGCCCGTCGATTGGTGGGTTGAGGAAGATGCTGCTCGTGTGCGAGCAGTACGCTAGAGATCACGGACTTATCTTTAACTGTAAGAAAAGCGAAGTTGTGGTGTTCGCATCGCGCGGAGTAAGCAGTGGGCATGTGCCGCCTATCCGACTGAACGGCGAAGAGTTGAACATTGCACCTACATTCAAATACTTAGGTCATGTAGACCTCAAAGACGACTGTGACATAGGGAGGGAGCGCAGAGCGTTGGCAGTACGCGGTAATATGCTGGCCCGCAGGTTCGCGCGTTGCTCATTTGAGGTAAAAGTATCCTTATTTAAATCATACGGCCAATCTTTTTACACAAGTGGCCTGTGGGTAAGCTATACGCAAAAAAAATTACAACGCTCTGCGCGTCCTTTACAACAATATGTTCCGGGTTCTGGCGGGACTGCCGAGGTTTTGCAGCGCGTCTGGCATGTTTGCCGACGCTCACGTAAACTGCTTTTATGCTTTAATGCGTAAAAACATTATATTTCTACAAAAAAGAATACTCGGTAGTCCCAACAGTATTTTAAAGGTTTTGGCCGTGAGATGGGATAGTGCCTTAGTTAAGTACTGGATCACTGCCCTAACTAATCCCAGGTCGAAGCAAATTTATTATGTAAATTAATTAATTTTTAATTGAATTTATTTATTATTATTTCTTAATTATGTTTACTAATACTAGACGTCTAAAGTTATCTGAAAATAAATAATTTGAATTTGAATTATTTGTTAAGAGTTGTATCAACGTAATAATATTAATCTTTATCCAAATAAATGTGTTGTTGATTAAAAGTATTTAATTGTGAACAAAATTGTCTTTGACATCACTTAATTTCAATGAATATATTAAGAGATATTACAATGTTAAAATAAAACCAATATTAAATTCACCCGCGTCGCATGATGTACAAAACATGACGCTCGAAGGAAGAGAGGCGTTACTTGCGAGCGACGCAGAGAGGGGGGTGTAGCTCTACGAGTTACCATGATGAACCAAAATAAGATTTAATAATGGCCAGTTGCGTCATATCTTCACGTAGACCCTGCCGCAGTGCCTAAAAAGCCGGTTGTTTAACCAATGCGTCTTACCAGTCTTAACCTACGGAGCCGAAACGTGGAACATGACAGTCAAGCTGGCTCACCGACTACATCTCACCCAGCGTGCTATGCAAAGGTCTATGTTGGGGATCTCATTAAGGGATAAGATCCGGAACGAGGTCATACGACATAAGACTAAGTTAACTGATGTTGTCCAAAAATGTAGCAAGCTAAAGTGGCAGTGGGCTGGCCATGTCTGTCGCAGGACCGACGAGAGGTGGAGCAGGAAGGTTCTTTTATGGAGACCACTCTTAGGTAAACGTAGTGTGGGACGCCCCACGGCTAGATGGACAGACGACCTGAAGAAGGCAGCTGGTAGTGACTGGATGCAAAGAGCGGGAGATCGTGCGCTGTGGCGGTCCTTGGGGAAGGCCTATGTCCAGCAGTGGACTGTAACAGGCTGATACGATGAATGACCAGGTGACCGCGTATAATAATCTGGGACGAATGTTCCATGATCCATAGAGCTCACGTAGAGGGTCTAGATAGGAGTCTTAGAGATATTCTAATATCTCTGAGACTCCTATCTAGACCCTAGAAGCTGTGATAAAATTACTGTTATGTTTGCGGGGGACTTTCGACAAACTGTACCAGTAATAGTAAGGGGAACAAGGTCAGACATTGCAAAGTCTTGCCTTAAAAATACCCCAATATGAAAGTTTGTGAACATCTTAAAATTGACTACAAATATGAGAGCACATTTGGGGGAGGTAGAAATAGTCCTCCAGACCGATTTCGACCACGGTGGCCAATCTCAACAGGGATCAGCCAACTACGCAAAAGATATTATAGTGCACAAGTGTAAGCACAATACACAAGTGCACTCTCAAACTGCACTGTTCCATCACAATCAAAGTTCGGTGAGACGGTAATCCGACATGACCGGAGGCGGATGATCAGGCGCATGACCAACGGCTTAACGTGTGAACCGAGGCTCGGGAGTGTAACGCCGCCAACTTCTCGACTCTGAGCTGTTTTTATGAGATTCATGACAGAAAATCTCAGAAACAATTTTGGCTCGACCTGGGATTCGAACCCAGGACCTCTTGGATGTTAGGCAGAAACTTTGCCACTACACCAACGAGGCAGTGGTAGGTTATAACTTTTCCTTCAAAGTTACTTTTAATAGGAGACGGGAAAGTATCTCACTTTGAAAATAAAATTGCAATTGAACGAGATTAAGGATTAAGAGTGAGTAACATTGAGGACTTGATATCGAAAGTTCACCCTGAAATAAGTGAAATAGAGAAAAAAGGTCATCAATGGATGTGTCAAAGTGCAATATTGGGAGTGAGAAATTGTAGCGTAGACGAAATTAATAAAATAATTATTAGAACACAAGTGGCCTTCCCCCATATTCCCTCAAGTAAAAAATAGGTGCCCCAATAATTTTACTAAGAAATCTTAAACCACCGGGACCTGACTTCAAATCTTATTTCTTCGCAATATGTAACGTGATGGTTGCAATAGTTTAGACTGGTTTAACAGTTGGTCAAACAGTGCTTATACCTCGCACCTCAATGATTCCAAATTATATACCTTTTAATTTTAAAAGAATTCTATTTCCTTTTATGCTATCTTTCACCATTATAATTAATAAATCACATGGGCAAACATTTAAACACATAAGAATTAATTAACGTCAAGACTGCTTTTCACACATATGTCGCGTTGTCAAGATCAGACCTACAAACGCGTTGCGGACAAAACTAATAATGTTCTTCTGACACGAGATAATAAAACTAGAAAAATAATTAACGCAGAAGTATTTTAAGCTAATCATGTTCTTTTAAAAACTTAAAAAATGAATTGTCCAAAATAATAACAAAAAAATAAATTTGCAAAAATAAGGGCATGACCATACGGGCCTTCCAGATAGCTGTAAAATCAGCCTAACGGTCACCTGCGTACTAGAAGATGGATCACATTGGTGGTACAAAGTGGGCATTTCACGCGCCGTACCTCTGATCGAAGACTAATACCAATACCCTTAAATATATAAAGATTGTATGCATACCTAAAATAGCGACGACCTCGTCGTCCTGTATGACCTCGAGGCTGCCGGTGACGATGAAGCAGAGCGAGTCGATGGACTCGCCGGTGTGGTACAGCAGGTCGCCGGGCGCCGAGTGCGACATGTGGAAGTGCATGGCGAGCGCGCGCAGGCAACCGTCCGACGCCAGCCGGAACGCCGGGTGCTCGTTGAACACCTTGCGGTTCAGGTGCACGCAGATGTCCGCCTTCATGTCTTTCGGGCAGTAGTTCAGCACCTGAACACAAACATGGTGCACAACCCCCCCAATAAGCGCTGAAGCCTTGTGCATTTGAGAATTGTTAAATGACGCACATCTATGTAATAATTTCATTTCACTTATTTTTTGTTCACATTTGCATGCTAGGTGTATTTACGTAGGTAATTAATTTATTTAATGACGTTGATATTAATATAAAACATTAAACCATACTATTCGTATGTGGAGATTTGTTACTAGCATTGGTCTATTATTTACTGTTTGATACATGCTCATAGCGTTGAATGAAACTGGTATCCTCCAATTTGGAAGTTCCAAACAATTAACAAATCGTAGATCAGCCGGTGTATCATCCATCATCTATCTGAATGTTTACCTATTATGTAGCTTTTTAGCTTCTTCCTCAATTTATTTTTATTGAGCGTAGCGTAGGTACCTTATCGGTGTCGAGTCCCTTGGTCATGGCCCAGGTGGAGACGACGTAGTCCATGACGCGCTCGCTCAACGCCTTGGGCACCTCGTGCAGCTTCATGAACTCGCGCACGTTGTTCAGCATGTCGTGGTACTTGGCCGTCGCCGACGTCATCTGCTGGATGATCGTCGTCACGTGGCCGAATATCGTCGCGTACAGAAGCGCTGCGAACATCGCCACATCAGTCCGGTCGCGCTCGCGAGCGCTCGTGCTCACTCACCGAGCGCGCCCAAGCGACTACATGTGGCCTTCGTGAAAGTAATCTAACTACCTAAGGACCCTGGTTTCTGTGCAAACTTTTACCAATTAGATATTTGACAGCCCTGTACCTACTAGAAACAACTTGAAATTAATAGATTTAATTATATCAACCCGTTTTCAATACCAATAGCTTCAAACACGTTATAAAAGGCTCAATGGTTGCCAGATTTAACACTGGTGGCAATTTATGAAATGAAGCTCTCATACATTGCCATTCCTGTTATAATCGTGGCAGCCAAAGTACCATTTATTCTAGTGTATTTATATATTTCGTCAACTTCCCTGTCTGTTACATTAGCGCTAGTGTGACTCACACAACACTTGCACTACAACCGACACACACACAAATGACACGAATGATCGTGAGGCGCACCGCAGGCGGGCGCGGGTGCGAGCGAGACGGCACAACGCGAGACCACACAGGTGACGCACGAGACGCTTCGTGGGCCTGCACGCGGGAAGGGGACCAAACAAGATGAAACTATACTACATGCACCGACAATTGGATGGAAAATGAACTTTGCATTTGAAAATGAATTTAAAAACGGAAATACAACAAAAATGTTTGCCAATAAGAAAGGATAATAAAAATATCTGGGCGTAATAATAAAAAAAGTTTAAATATTCTGTATGTCAGATGCGTTTCTTATTCGGCAGAACACTATTAAAGTAGCGAGCGGAAGATCACAGCGCGACCTCACGCTCTCTTGTGACGTCTCAAGTGCGTCATTAATCTCATCACTGAGTCTGATTGCGGAGAGTACACGTGACACACAGTGCAACACAACAGAGAACACAAAAGTGCGGGTGGGGAGGGGGACGGGGCGGGAGCGCGGCCCCCCGGGCAGCGGGCTGCGGGGGGGTCGCGCGGTGCTCCGGCTAATAACAGAAGAGTTCCGGCACCTGCTACGATCATCATGCAGATGGTGAAGATCTTCTCGTTATCGGTCTCGGCGGCGACGTTGCCGAAGCCCACGGAGGTCATGCAGGTCATGGTGAAGTAGAGCGCGGTCACGTACATGGTCTTGCGCGAGGGCCCGTTGACGAGCTCGGGCCCGTCGGACTCGTTGGACCACACGTACGAGTACGGGGTCTGCGTGACGTTGGCGAGCTTCCAGAGCCACGAGTACTGCAGCCCCGAGTCGGCGTCCGAGCGGCCGATGCTGTACCACACGCACGCCAGCCAGTGCGCCACCAGCATGTAGAAGCACAGCAGCAGGATCAGCATCGCGGCGCCATACTCCAGGTAGCGGTCCAGCTTGCGCACCACGCGGCCCAGCCGCAGCAGCCGCACCACCTTCAGCGCGCTGAACAGGCTGCCGATGCCCTGCCGACAACGCACGCGCACGTCACCTCAGCCTTGCCTTGCTCGCTGACCACACACACACACACATGTGCGGCATACTCACGTCCTCGTCGTGGTCGAAGGCGTTGAACACATCGTAGGGCAGGCACGAGAGCAGGTCGATGAGGAACCACGACTTGAAGTAGTTCTTGCGGATGACCTTCGGGTCGCTGACTACCTCGCCGCCGGGGCCCACGAACGTCGTGTGGAAGTTTAGCACGATGTCTATGAAGAACACGACGTCGACAATGGAGTCGATCACCAGCAGCGAAACGTCCTCGCTGGTCTTGTTCTTGAAGGCCACGTTGTAGGGCACCATGATGGCGGTGTAGAAGGTAAGGCAGAGGATGATCCAGTCCCAGATGGCCTTAAAGGCGCAGTAGTGCAGCAGGATGTGCGGCGGCGTCTTGGGCGCCTCCTGGCGGTACTGCGGCAGCACGTCGCCCGACAGCGACATCACCTGCCACACGCACTGTCTCTCACGTCCGGCACGCGCCGCCCACGCAAGCCTCGCGCACGCGCATGCGGGCGCGGGCGCGGGTGGCGATTGCCGGACGCCGGTCAAGAATAATTGCTCATCAATATGCCACATATATCTTTAGCAAAAAAGAGTTTAGAGTTTTATGTCTTTGAGTAAGAAGAAGATCAAGAAAACAAGTGCAATAATATGCATGCGAGGTTATGTTTTGCACAATGCGTAGCAACATTCATAAATATCTTCGATTATGGACGATAATATTTGGATCGAATGATTACATAGTGCACATTGCACATGCACAAGAACTATAAACTTGAAGACAAGAAGTTATAATAGTTATAATACAAGTGAGAGCGAACTACTCAGACTAGCGTACCGGACTGAAGGTTTGTGCTCGTCGCGAGTGCCGTAGATCCCGGCGCCGAGTGCAGGTGGTGTGAGCACGCTGCTGAGCCGCGCTGACTCAGGACTAGTGTTAAGTTTGTCTTTGACTTCATGTTTGAGAAGAACTTTGTAAATAAGGAAATTGAAGTTCTGAGTGAGCGCAGCGCTAGCAGCGTCAGAGCGTGGCGCTAGCTACGGAGTGTATTACGTGCAGTGATTACATGTGTCGGTGTGGTACTGACATGCGCGAGGTGGCTCTGGCGCTGCGGCTCCTTGAGCGCCGGCAGCGCCGAAACCAGCACCGAGCGAGACCGCGTCACGCTGCGCGCCAGCTTCGCGAATTTCGACAGCCCTACAACACACACGTACTCATATACCTTTCGCCTTTTCCATTTCTATGATAAGGAAATGTATGGAGTCTCATTAACTACTTTTATTTGAAATAACAATTGAAAATAACGGTGAATGAAGAGTGTTGCTGCACCGGACAATCAAATTACCCTTACCAGACGACTCATACAGCTCGGTTGACCAGTTAACGTCAATCGGGCTGTTTTGGATTACAGCTAGTGTAAGTAATTTGGGTAAGACCGGCGATCTGTGCTCTAAACGGTTGCATGCAGAGCCTCAATAGAGCAAGCAACATTGCATTAGCCAGCAACAACGCGTCTTCTTAAGAATCCCGATGATTTCGATCGGGTAAAACGATCGACGACGACTGATACCTTCGATCGACGTTAAGTCGAACGGTTTCCGTCGATCGATTAAAGTTATATGTATGGGTACTCGCCTCCCTTGGGGTCGTCAGCATCGATGGGCTGCTTGAGCGCGGTGATGTCGCGGAAGGTGAGCAGGAACAGTACGACCAGCTCGCGCTCGTTTCGGATGGGCGCCACCTGCACCAGCAGCCACAGCGGCGTGCCTGCAACACCACTCGCGTTACACCCCTCACCCCGCACGCTCCTCGTCGCCATTACAAGCTCAACCCCCGGCACGCACAAACGCGTACACATACGCTCGCACACATGCTCAGAGATGGTAACACATACAGAAAACGTTTCATAAGTGAGATTCAGACGATAAATAAATTATCGAAAACAGAGTGTCGCCAGCGGGAAAATATTATATGAAGCAACCTTACACGGGTCAAGATCACTCAGGCATTGTGTAGTATCACTCAGGCATAGTTGTTTCACGCTTATGCCAACAAAATATGCTTACTAAAGCACTGCCTGTTAATTTAAGGGCGCACGTTCATCATTAACTATTATTACAACGGTACGTAATTACTTAATCTTCAGAATATACTTTCTACATAATCTCCTTGTATGATCTACAGAAAAATCAACAAAAAAATATAGTATGAGTAATGTTAGTGTGTAGTGACAGAAATAGATCATCGGCTTGTCTGAACCTCACTTTATGGCTGTGTCGTCGATGCTTTATGGTATAAAAAACTCACTTGAATTTAGCAAACAGGTACAGTAGACAAGAATCACACGCATGCATATAGTACAATGTATTCGGTCGTTGTAGTCTACCTATACTGCCTACTCCTCGTAGAGATTATTTGTAAAAAAACTTTAGCGGTGAACAATTTCTAAGCGATAGTTGTAACCTACATATTTACAAAGCCTATGTGGATAATATAGCATTGTTCCTATGTCTACGATCCGGTCATCCACCATTATTAGCGTGCTTATGTTGTATGGGATTTGTTGCAGCCAGCATACATAGTCAATCGAATGAATGAATCTGAGCAGCGACTACACCGCGAGGGCGCAGCGTCCCGCTCGGTGACAGTAGGTACGTAGCGGCGAGTCATCGCTGTAAACCCGCACCGTAGTATCGAACTAAGGGTGTTTGTACAGCAAACAGGGCCAGTGGTTGGAGCGATATAATTATGGGCGATTACTAATAGCGAGGGCGCGCGGGCCGCCCCGCGCCCGCCCGCCGCCCGCGCGCGTTGCATGTCACAATAAGTTCGCATTGAATTATTGAGCGGCAGCACCCGATGCTTTTCACTAAAGCAGAATTAACTTATGAATTCATTGGCTCGGAAAAACAAGGCGGATAGGACAGTTGCAACTTGCGTAACGATTCAATCAGATTCGTGCAGAAGTAATCGAGCTGTCAAAATATGGAAAGTTGCGAGGCAAGCGGAGATACTGGTGAACTGCAAGCGAGAAGAGAATAAATAATTAGTGTCGGGAGTTGAATACTTACAACAGCCAAGACCTTCTATACCTATGGTCATAAAATGAGATCGTGTCAGTATCGAGGGACGCGGGCGCGGGCGACGGGGGCCGCCGGCGCCGCGCCGTCTGCCGAGCCGGCTGCGGCTCACGGACCGCTTATGGGACTCATCACATTGACTGGCCTCGAAATTTCTCAAGATTGGCGTAGTTAAAAATCGCTAGAGATATCTGCAGGTTTACACATTTGATTTGCATTTTAGTTTGAAAAACCTCTTTCACAAAAATGCCACCTGTGTCTGCACAAACAAACGTTGGCGGGCGCAGGCAAACAATAAAGCGAGATGAAAAAGCGGCGACAAACATGAATTCAATTAGAGGCCGCGGCGGGTGCAGCCGCCGCCCGAGACCGGGGCCCCGGGGCCCGCGGCCGCACTCGTTCGCTTTTATTTGTCGCGATAAAGACGGGACTAATCCAACCTACACGCTCCTCGACATTTCAATATGCCGACCGATCCACGTGTGCATATACGGTCTCTCCCATGTGGGTTATGCTGAGCCTAATTGAGTCGGACATTTAACATTTTTAATGTTATACTGCGCTCAACGAACATCAATTTAAAATTATAAAACTAACGACATTTCGCATTATTACATTTGCGACATACATGACTTTAAAGAAATAGATTATACTTTTGAAATCGGTTAATCCTGATTCAAGCTTGGTTTAACTCTTACTTTAGTTCACAAGGCAAGTAGATTAAGGTAGAGCGTACCTTACTCTACCTGCCTTAGATCTTATCGATATGCACAGAAAGCACACCAATAAAGCTGCAGCCACAGTAGTCGCTACGAGTAACATTGTGAAGTACAGCAGCAACAAAAGCTTCAACTTCCCGTACGGCGAGCGAACCGAACGCGACAAGTTGGAACTTTCGTCGATGGCGCAGCAAGTAACATTCGGTTATTATGGGAGCGAGCGCATGCACGTCGCAGAACGGGCAGGCTTCACACACTCGTACGCTACACAACTTAATTATAAAGTACCAATGGGTAAGCCAAGTGATCATAGTTAACAAGGACGAATGCAGAGAAAAAACTAACTCCGTAGAGCTCATGACCTTCTGCCTGTTAGCTCGCTCTACACGTGCGTGACTCAACGCCTCGACTGTAAGAATGTGTTATTTATTGACGTTCAGCGAAATACTGTTCGACAGCCTTGAGTACCTTGACTCATACATTTTTTTCATTTTATGTGTTAATTCTTCTAGAAACTGTTTTGTTGAATTACAAGGACGGCGTACAGCGCTAAACACTCCACAGAAGCCACAGAAGCGGAGACGAGAGAAATATGTTTTTGAATAACCTATAGAATAGAATTCAGTTATGCGAGCTGAACTTGTCGTCTCTACTCAAGTGGGATCCGGTTAACTTCTTGACGGACGAGTTTGGTGTGAAGCCAGCCCCTAGAAGCAGTCGACAACATGAGCGCTGGGTGGGTATGGGCGTACTCACGGTTCTTCTTGTAGAGCAGGATCTCGAACTGGTCGGCGAGGTGGTGGTCGAGCGCGCGGTCCACGCGCTCCACCGCCTCCTTCTCCGTCAGCTCGCCGTACATCCACGTGCATCTGCCGCACACACAAGCACTGTACAAACATCGCATCCAGTCTCTCCTACAATAATGTTTAGCGCTAAAAAGTTAACGTATACAAAAGTACATGCAAGTATATGCCGGATCCACACGCTGGCACCGACGATGGTTCTAGAAAAAGAAATGGCCTTAACGTTGATTGGTGCAATAGCTTGTTTTGAACTTTCATGGTCAGGTACCTACAGTGGCCAGCACATCAGGCTTCCAATTTTTGTTGCAAAAACGCTCTTATCATAAGCGAATAAGGGACCGCAGTGTTTACCGTGACAATTCCGTTTTTTAAAAATCTAATGATGGTAGAATTCATAACCCACCTCTGTTCGACCCAACGATGAGGCCATCGTGTGGAGTCGGGGTCAAACAATACCTACTAACTTACGTTAAATGCATTTGTCAAAGGTCGCTCGAGAATATTTTCATGTCGCATTGCTTACACAAACAGTTCGGATACGAACTGCTAGTAAGTAAAAAATACACTAAAACTATTTTGCATTAGCTAGTACGACACAGCTATGAATGTCACGAGCATGTTATGATCTCATAAATCAGAGCAGGAAGTACATGCACATGGCGGTGGAGGCAAGGTAAGTGCGCTAATCCTCACCTGCAGGACTTCTGCATGACCTCAGCGCGGTTGTAGCCGCTCATCTTGCAGAACGTCTCGTTGCAGTACACGATCGGGTAGTCCACGATCTGCGCGTTCGCCAGCAGGAAGCTGCTGTCTGCTGCACCAAGTATGCTCCGATGAAGATAGAGAGAGACACAAACAAATACAAACGGAAGAGACACAAACTGCAAAAAATAATGTTTCAATATTTTGGGATACAAAAGTAAAATTACAAATTGACTTCACTGTTAAAACCTTATGGTATTTACAAGAAAAAAAAATAGCGCTTAAGACTTTCATAAATATCAGATAGGCAATTCAAAGTTTAAGACAGCGCTTATACTCGTAAATTGAACCAAAGAGAAAAACAATCAGAACTGCTCGGATATCTTTAAACTTGTTTCAAAACATGTCTAGCGTTCCTGTAGGTACCTTTAGTTATATTACGATTTCAGTTAGCCAAGTTGTAAGTCTTGTTACGAGCAGCAGCGTACAAACTGCGCAAAAGGCAATAACCTACCGCATTCATTTTAATATTTGAATGTGGCATAAAAGCACTTGGTTTATACAATGAACAAGTTGTGTCAGTAATTTGTCCAGTTGCCATTACGTGTGAACCCTCGAGTCGAGGGTCACCTTGCTGTCTAGTACTCTGCATTGCGCAGTTAAATAACTAAGTTAGGTACTTCAATTGTTAACATGCAAACGTTATGCGAAGAATTTCATTATTAATGTAATGCATAGATTTTACCGATCGCGGTGCTGGCATTTGTTTCTTTGTTTAAATTAAGGTCGCTGCATACGTGACAAGACATAGATAATATTACCGTGACAAAACTCCGGACGGGACGTGAGCGTGACGGGCACTTGATTACCTAAATGTTGTACCTAACTACTGTGGGAATTTCCCAATTGCTTAGATAATAATAGATGGTAAACTCGTAAGTAGTGAACGAAGCACCATCTAAAAAACATGACATACTAAAAATAGTCTCCGACGGTATTATTCCCGTCAAATTACTCGCCCCGATCGTGCATCATTCATTACATACGAGTATGTGTTTCCCAATACATTTTGATTGACAAACGATGTTTCCAGAACATCCCCTCCCGTCCCGTCTGGAGAAAAACCCATCACAAATGCAGCGGCCCTTAGAAATAAATAGCGAAGTTTGACAATTTTGAGGTAGGTAGGACCGACACGGCGACGTTTAACCGATTCATTGCGACGTCAGATTATTTGGCCAACTTCTAACTATGGGGCTAACCATAATGGGGCATTCCTAGCGTGGCAAACACCATAAGCTTGTATTTACTTTCATTATTACATATTATACATTTATTTTGGTAAATTACTTTTTTTAGCATGGATGTGCAAAATATTTTAAACTTACAGAAATTATATACTATGTATATAGGTTAATAAGTAATGTTACGTAACTTTCAAAAAAGGTAATTGTTAAGGATACCCCATTTTTAAAATCACACAATATCAAGAAACGAAGGCTTGATTTGCGTGAAAAATTAAGTCTTTTTTCATTAGGTCTCAAACCATTTCAAACCATTGATTACAAAATGACTCGCCATTCATGCCCTAATGCAACATGCAAAAGAAAGTAATCGACAGACACGACAGGCGTGTCACCGCCGCTACGAAACGGCTGAAAATTGTTTTTTTTTTTGATAAGATATGATATCTTTATTTTTTCAAGCGAAGTTCATGTATACTTATAGTTGTATAGAAAGTACATGTGCATCTGTGATGGGGATAGCAACAAGAGAACTAATGCCGCAACTATTAGCAGATTAATGGTTATAGTTAGTCAGTTTTAAAGAGAAAAGAAGTTTAGTTTTGACCAAGCAAACACTTATTGCCATCCACAATCATAAAAATGCAATCTACAGACGACAGCACATCAGAGTAAGACTTATCGGTGCAAATAGCACTCACCAGGGTTTTACGATTGCAAAAGTATCTGCATAGTGCAGTGTCAGGTTGTTACGAATTGACTAGCCGGAAGGAAGCTATGACGGTCGATGGTTACTGTTTGACGAACCAATCTTAAGATTCCCGGTCCACGACACGTCTAGGGGCCAATTCCGCTAATCAATCGTAACAAAATCATAATTGAATCACTGGTTTTTGGGTTCTAGTTTGGACGAAATGTCAAAATCACACTAACAGTAAAAAAAAAATATTATTGTACACCTAGGTTTAGTTGGATCCATACAAATTACCGTGAGGTAAAAGAAAGAATGCACGAGAATCATACCCCTGGTAGTTTTGCCCCCGCTTTTAGTGCTGGTGGTATCGATCGATGTCCACTCTACCATCGCAAGGATGGATTGATACTGCCGATATACAAACAATTAATTGGTCAAGTAGAATCTTCCGATCGACGCGACTCATCTATTCTATAATTGATTGATGCTGTCAGTTGACAATCGATCGATTGGTCTAGCAACACCCTTAAGCTTGATGTGCTGTATCTGTAGGACAGAGGGCTGTTTGTGAATAAGGAGCAAGTAGTATACTGACGCTGCGAGGATGAGCGGCGGATGATGTTCTCGAGGAAGGTGTTCTGCGGGGCGACGAGCCCCCGGCGGCCGCCCGGCATGCCGCCCTGCGCCGCGCGCGCCGCCCGCCCGCTCACATGCCTCACCTGCCGCGCGCGCACTCTCCTCGCCGCCGGCTGCGCACACGACACATTATAACACACTCAACAGCCTCCTGGCGGCGATAGGGAGTCGCTATTGCTGCCTTATTCTGAGGCACTGGAACAGCGTCCATGTGGGTTCCAGGCCTGCCTTGGTAAATGTTAAGTAAGCCGTATTTTGTCTTTCTTTTGTACTTACTAACCCTAGCTGGTAAGATATTTTTTCTTTAACAACTAACCCACTATATGGAAATTTTTATTTCTGCAAGTAAACATTAATAATAATAATGATCTTTTACAAAGCAAAACAGCACATTAAAGACAGTTCTTGGCTTGGGTAGAAGTAGAAAGTTATTAGCAATTTCAGTAGTATAGCTGGCAGAGATTTTATCAAAAATTTACTTACTTACTCATATGCACTACTGAAATAATATAATTTTAAATCCTAGTTTACCTATCTTTAGTTATTAAGCTATGTAGCTGCAAAGGAAGAAGCGAGCCATACCCAATACAAATGTCATGGACAACTTAATGGGTAGATTCGGCAACAAAATGTAACTAAAAGTAAAAAAATAAATGAAATTTTATTTATTTATTTATTTACTTTAGTGCGACGCTAAAGCCGGATATTTAAGATAAGATCTTTGCGTCCAGAAGTAAAACTGGCGTCAGATTAAAAACTGACCGCCAATGCTCGGTGTATCTAAATCGCTCTTGATCTCTAAGATTACATACTACGAGCGTTAAGCCAGCTTCAAAAACGTATTTAATCAGATAGAGGGTAGAGTGAAATCACTCTACTCTTCATAAACTTTCTAAAAAAGTATTGTTGGTACCCTACTAACAAAAGTTAACTCACACCTCACACAAACCTTTTTTTTTAAGATTAAATAAATAATCAAGTGGACAACCTCCTAACCGAACCTACCTACTGAAAACAAAAGATTTTAGCAATCGTAAAATATACGCTTTACCGACCCATTCATGAAATATAAATAAGAGTGTGCATAGCTCAATGGGAGGGAGACATAACATATTCAATACAGATACGATACGTACGAGCATGGGGACCTATATATCTGCACTTCTGCAGAAATCGTGAGAAACGACTATCGAGTTAAGAGTTCGTAGATGCGCTTTTGAAGTTTAGAGATAAACTCGGGCTGAAGGAGCGCATCTTCTTATCTCGTCGCCGACTCGCTCATTTAATGACGCGCTCTGAACTCGGCGGAGAGCACTCCACACTTCACGTCCGCCGAGTGTAGCAACAGATAACTTCTGTTGGCTGAGAAAGGCTTTTCACAACTTGATGCTTTTGGGGCTACAAGTTCATGCCTTTATGTTTTTATTTAAAAATAAACTATTAGTTGTTTTAGGTTTAAGCCAGGAATAAGTAATAACTGCTTCTCTTACCCTTATCATGAGGAAGGAAACATACCAGTTTCAAATTTTTATCATCAATAGGTCGGATAGTCCAATACTGAACAACGGAACGTTCTCATCGGACAAAGTCGATTCAAAACCTGCGACGTCCTAACCAAATCCTCCGGACTGAGGTAATCCAATAACATTGCCTATTTGTATAATTAAGAGGTCAAGCGAGCTGTTTTAAGTACATGCACACTTGAGGATGACAACTAAAATACCTAGTTTTCGATGACAGCGACTTTGTGGTCCTGCAATTGAATCACAGTTTTCGATTACCTACATTATTTACAATCAAGTCACCAAATTATGACTACTTACATAAATAAGATTGCGTGCTCGTAATGATGACAAAACATTTATTCGACAAAAGATTCAATTTTTGGGCAGTCGCTAGCGTCTGTTTGAGTGTGTGTTTTGTGTCTGTTGGAGCTGTTGGCGAACGCAGAAGGCGCGAGCAGAGCCGCTGACGACAATGCTGCAGTAATGTAGGTCACGCAAGAGCAGCTCCTGCACACGAGGCGCTGTGGAGCCTTTCGTTGCGTAAGAAGCAGACTGTGAATCATACTTTCAAGTCTACCAGAGCACGAATACCTAGCTGCTCACTTTAATAGAAAAGCAGTTAACATAAATTCATAATTGATGAGTGCATCGAAAAACACACGAACCAATTTATTTATTATTATCACTGAATAATAAGGTCACTGGAACGGTCCGAGGTCGCATCGATTCACTGAGATTGATTGCAGCAAAAGGAAGTCGCTGGGCCGCGGGCACTTCACGGTCGAAGCGAACGGGGGAGCCGGAAACGTGAGTCGCTCAGCTCGCGTATGCAGTGCCCCGAGCGGGCCCGATCGATACTGTTTACGTGTTCGGGGGTGAACGATCACGGGCCCCGGCACGCGGCCCTCCGCGAGCCCTGCGTCCTCATCAACTATTCAGCGTCGCCCTACAAACCTAACGCACCCACCTAATCGTCCTTCCGTGCATCGGAAATCGCCGATCAGCGAGCCGACCGGACCGTCCGCGATATGCGTCTCCGTTCTGTTCCTAATGCGAACCGGTGCTGCCGGGCCCCGCGGAGATCAGTCGGTGGGAGCACGCGGCCACGATTCGCATGGTTCGTCCAGCGAGCGCGAGAGGTCGTGCCGGGTGCCGGTGGCGCTGCGGGACGCAGTAGACGCGGTGGGGCCGGATCCGCGGCTGCCGCGCGACTGCCGCCGCCGCCCGCCCCGCCCCCGCCCGCCCTGCGCGCGCCGCCGCCGACCGAAGCCTCGATTTACATCGAATGCATACGCGACGCATTCACATTTCACTCATTCTAACCCCTTGACCTCTCGGGAGGGTCACCGGACGCCTCGCCCGCCGGATGACGATTGCAGACTATCCTTTGGCTGGTACTGGACATTGACGTTGCCTTACTTCATGAACATGAAACGATATCCCGTTGTGAAATTCGAAGTAAAAGAATACACAAAGCCACTGCCGATTTCCAATAACAATTAGAAGATGGCTATGTAAAGGATGCAGCAGACGTGACCGAGTCTTTCCCGGACGGGATGGGACGGGAAGTTTTGGAAACGTCATTTCATACAAAATGTAATGTCACAGGTGCGCAGACGGGACGGGAAAAATATTTTGACGTTTCGTCACGTATGCAGCATCGTTTTTGCATACTAGCGCACGGACATACAGGTTTTATAAGTAGAAAAATGCCCAGCACCAGATAAAAAAGAGGATCTAAAGTTATAACCGGAATAAAACACATTTACCATTTTGCTAATGTAGAGATTCATGGAGGCCCAAAAAATGAAAAACAAAACGAAAAATTAACAAGCTGGTTAAAAAAGCTTGTAAATAACAAATACGAATGAAAGAAATGATACACTGTTATTCAACATTTGTTTATTACAAAAACATACCCTTTTGTCGTTTGTTTCCTAAATTAAAAACTATCGTTTAAACAACATTCGAGTAAAATTCATCATGGTCATCATTAAGCAGAAACATTAAGCTTAGATAGGTATATAACATTTGTGAAACATCAGGAAGCATTTGTTATAAAATCTCGCCGAAAGAAAAGCCCCCACGGTCTGCGAAGCATAACATTTTAATACCGGCGTGGTCCGCTCACAGCCGACGGGAAACGGTAATGGTTATGGCATTCATTTTCCATGTATTGTGTGCCTTAACAAAATAATATTTTATGTACATCAATCTGAGGCCTGTCGCCTCGAGGCGCCCGCAACGCGGTAAATGAACCGTCAACGGTAAGTGAAACGACACCAAACTCTACTGACTGAGCTTAATTTACAAGATACACAGTTCAATATGAACAAAATCACTATGTAATCGAGCGAGATATCTTCTTTATTTACAAAAATCTTACATAAAAAGCATACACAGAAAGCTTCATCAATTAACCTTTGAACGAAGCTATTCAATCGCGCAAATGTCACCGTCATGAAGTACAATATTCTTATATTTGATTAAACGTAAATACCTTGCGCAAGTGCGAGCTCAGCAATGTCAACGCACTGCATTCTGCAAGATGCAATTATTACGTCATCTCTGTCGTGTACAAATTTATTTATTTTTCAAATATTATATCAGATTAGTTTTTACAGACCCTTTTTATTATTAAGAATTACTTGCTATTACCTTAGGTTTATCAAACAGTGGTTTTTTTTAATGAAACAGTGATTCAAAATATCAGTCTTATTTTGAAATAAAACTGCTACAAAATACTTCTAACGTATGTGCTTATGATAACTACAATTATTTTTCTGAAATTTACATCTTATTTTATATCCGTAAAAATGAATTCTATTAAAATCTTAACTATCGTGGCTGGATCAGTAGTCTCGAATTATAACTTGAACTAAATTTAAGTGAACTGTGTGTAAACTGACGTCATCTTTCGAGCAATCGCTCACCGCATAGATTTCACGCGCTAACCGTGAGTTAATAGTAAGGCTTCTCTAGCCGGAGCGATTCACTTCACTTCCACCTCGACCTCCATCAGGTCGAAGGTACTAGATTACGTCTCAGTCAATATCTCCTTCGCTAACGGGGTCGGGGTGAGCTATTTACGTATCACGCGCTAGGGACCGTCAAGCGGTGGTCCGACGCGCGGCGTTCCGTAGCACTGCTAGGAGTCAAACGCAGACCCCCTCGGCGGCGCGCGCGGCACGAGGCGCAAGCCGCGGCGCACGAGCAGTGGGGGGCGCGGCACGGGCGCGGGGGGCGCGGCGCGCTTCGCCACGATGACGCGCGTGTAGCGCACCGCCCCGCCGCGCCGCCGCACCCCCGCGCCGCTCGTCACCGTCACCGCGCCGGGCGTGTTCTCCGCCGGCGCGTTACCTGCGGCCGAATTGTGCTCTTTTTAGTCACCGACTATGTAGACCGGCTAAACAAGTTCACGCTCGCAGATTAAGATTGGAACGGCGAGCACTTGTAGCGTGACCTTGTTCTCGCCATGACCCTGTGCAACCATGTTTCGCTCGTAAGGACTCGTTCAGTTGGTCAACCTATAAACTCGTGCCATGTTATACAGCAATCTAACTTCATAACTCCGGGTAAGGGTTAAATTTATAATATTAATATGTGGACAATGTTGTTGGTCCTACAATAAAATTACATTCTGTTTCTTACCGTATTAATAATAATGCATTGTAAGACTGTTTTTTGTCCTAAATAAATAAAAAAAAAGCATTTACTGAATCAAAAAGTTACCCGTCTGCGAGATGATGGCGCGCTCGTCGTCGGCGAACACGATGGGCAGCTGCATGATGTCGGCGGCGGCGAGCGGCGCGGGCTCGGCTCGGCGCTCGCGGCGCTCGGCTCGCAGCTCGGCTCGCGGCTCGGCTCGCAGCTCGGCTCGCGGCTCGGCTCGCAGCTCGGCTCGCGGCTCGGCTCGCGGCTCGGCTCGCGGCTCGGCGCGCCGCGGCGGCAACAGGGCGAGCGGCGTGCCACCGGACACGCGGGAGACCACGCGACCCTCTATGTGAACACCATATCAAATGTCAAAACAATTATTTTTCCCCACCACTGTCTTATGTTGGGTAGTTATATTTTTCCTTGAGACTAAATTAAAATACCGTAACAGCAATTTTTGGTTTTATCAGCGATGTTTGGTTGCAGTGTTGCTTTTCGCTCCACAGCGGAGTAGCGCTTCGCATCAACATCACATTATTATGGCCCCTGTAATCTATGCCTGTACTGTACTATGAAGTATATTTATGTAAAAAACTAGAAAGTAACTAAAAATTATATAAAGTAGGTAAGCAAAATTATATAAAGTAACTAAAGCTGCATAAGAACAACAAAACCGAATTAAAAATTAAAATACAACTCAAGAAACTTACCAACTATTTCAATCGATCTGGTTTCACTTCTGTTGAAAAAAAGTCGTATGTTAATGAAATTGCACCACCGCTGCACCGGGCCAAACGCGAATAATAATACACAGACTCATCTTGTAAGTAGAACTTAGAAAAACTATGTTAGTTAGAAAAATATATAATTTAAATCATTTAAAGTGGCCACTCCTGCACCGGTCCCCCCGAAATTAAGCAGGAACGGCTTACATTTATTTATTTATTTAAAAAAATACAGTCGAGCCGGTTAGCCATTATATTCATAGTTGCGTAGGAACCGTCCTCGCCATCTTAAACAAGAATATTCCCCCATATTGAACAGCTAAGTAAAAAGTTAATGTCAATCACAAATAAGGGTTCGGCTTTTTGACACTTCCGCTTGTGTAAATGCAGCTTTTAAAGCAGTACCCTAGTGTCACTTTTGTGCGTACTTACCCCGCAGTGCGCGGCGCGTGTGCGGCGGCGAGGGGCGCAAGCGCAGGGGGCGCGGGGGGTGCGGGCGCGGCGGGGGGCGCGGGGGGCGAGCGCGCTTGCGGCAGGTGCGCGTACTCCTCCTCCGATGAGTCTCCACCGGTCGCAGCGGTCAGGTCGGTGACACCTGCGGCCAAACGCAGAGTTACATCGGAGTTTCCATCCGAATGGGGATATCCCAGCTCTATTACCAACCTAAAGCGGGGTCACTGACCTGCGTGCTCCGCCCGTGCCCCGTCCCCGGGCCCGTCGTGGCGCTCCTCGCACACCTCGTGGATCCAGCGCACGCACTCCTCCTGCGCACATAAACAATTTGTAGTTTAACGCTGAACCAGAGAAAGGGACATCCCGGGATTGAAATGAATCGATTTTGAAATGCAGCGCTTTAAGAAAGCGCTGCATTTCAAAATTTTATTTAAAAGTTGCCTTAGAGCGGAAAGCATTGCCGCGATCTTAGGGCATCCACCAGCTACGTAGCTTCACAAAGTCGTCGTCGTAGTGGTCGTTGCAGGGTCGGGAGCAAGCGTAAGTGCGCGCGTGTGTTCGTGCGTGGTACTGACCGCGATGGCGGCGTGCAGCGCGCGGTGCGTGAGGCGCGCGCGGCGACGACGCGCGGCGGGCAGCAGCAGCGCGTCGTCGGCGCCGGCCACCAGCAGCGCGCGCTGCCGCGGCAGCAGCGCCTCGCACAGCGCGCCGCGCCACGCAGAGCACGCCGCACCACCCGCCACCAGCAGCGCCGGCGCGCGTGTCAGACGACTCTGCACAAATTTAAATAAACTTAATCTGAGTATTTTTGTAACCATTTATCTTAACAACATTTTATGCAAATAAAAGTGGCTGTTGCTGGCTGGCGATCGTGGCAGGCATGTTGTTCTGCCACAGCCGAACTTTAAGTATAAGCCCGATGCCTGAATTTTCATGCAATGTCGTCTACGACATGCCACTGCTCAATATTGCCGGTTGCACTACATATCGTCTGGTGTTCGTTTATTTTATCGATTAGTACCGTGTCGTATACGCACCTCGCGCGGCCCCTCGGCGGTGACGAGCGCGGGCGCCAGCAGCAGCGCCCCGCGCGCCGCGCCGCCGCTCGCCAGCGCGCCCGCCAGCGCCGCGCACCCGCCGCACCCGCCCACCACCACGCCGCGAGACCTGCCGCAACACAAACTTGCAAGTCTATGAAACAAAAAAGAATACATTTTCAATTAAGTGGCAGCACTTACCCAGCCTCGGCGAGCACGTCAGCGAAGGCGGCGCGCACGCTGCCCGCGGCGCCCGCGCACCACGCCTCGGGCGCCTGCGCCGCGCCGCCCAGCGGCAGCACGCGCGTGTGCACCAGCGCGCCCAGCAGCCGCGCCCAGCGCCCGCCGCCCACCCACACCAGCCACGGACCTGTGGACCCGTCCACTTCCGGCTGTGGACAACGGACCATTAACATACGAGACGCACGTGCGATGGAAACCAGGACCACCGCGCCTGTGGTCGACAAACGCGAATGAACAGTGCCCTGGCTGGTAATCGCACAATCTCTGCTGGACCAGCCGTAAAATAAGAGAGCATGGCGATTCGGTACAAACGTGTACGGATCAGACACTTTTAACGAAAAAAAGATAAAGACAAAAACGGGGAGCTGTGAAAAGCAATGAAATGAGGCTAGTGGCTACAAATAAAGACTCCAATGAAAAAATCTAATTTTATGAATAGTAATAATACAATACTCACCATGGGTTCCTCGAGAGGCGTGGGGAGCGGCGCCGCGGGCGCGCGCACGCCCGTGAGGCGGTCGGCGAGGCGCGGCACGCGGCGCCGCAGCTCGCGCTCTATCCGCTCGAACGTGCGGCGCGGGCGCGGCGGCGCGCACGCGAACAGCGCCGCGTGCAGCCACGGCGCCGGCCGCTGCGCCGCGCTCGGCCCCGCCCCGCTCGACCAGAGCGGCGCCAACGCCAGCCGCAGCCGGCTGGCCTGCTCGCAGATCGCCGACCGCTCGGCGAAGCGGCCGCCTGTGCCGATAGAATTGAATACAATATAATAGACTACTTGACATATATTTATGGAACAAAGTCTAACCGCGACTCGAAGCAATATACACTAAGATCATCGAAAACGGTTTTGTGGAACCGAAACTGACCTGCGAGTTTGGCAAGGCGCACACGGCGCAGACAGTCGACGGCGGTGGCGGCGAGCCGCGCGTGGTCGGCGTGCGGCGCCAGCGCCTCGAGCCGCGCCTCCCACCCGTCGTCGTCCTCGGCGCCCGCCTCGTCCTCGGGCTCGTCGTCGTCGGAGGCGGCGGGCGAGGCGGGCGGGTCGGGCGCGCGCGGCGGCGAGCGCTCCACGTCGACGTCATCGGCGTCGGGCGCGGCGGGCGCGCGCGGGGCCAGCAGCACGCGCACGGCGCCCGCGCCGCCGCCGCACCCGCCGCGCCCGCACAGCGCGTACGAGTGCTCCACCCACACGGCCGACGTTACATCCTACCGAGGATGTTTATGATAAGCAAAATGTGTCAAATTATGAATGATGATGATGCAACGTGTGCAGGACACGTGGACAGATAGAGACAGGGTACCAGCTGACGGCCGGCCGCCGTCGTAGAGCAGAAATCAATGGTGTGACGATTTGGTTACCTTTGCAAGAGATTGGAAGCTTCCGGAGAAATAAAGAGATGGATGGAGCACCTTTGCTTAGCAGTGGGATGGAAGTGTTAAATAAATAAAATGGATGGATGATTTAAGATTTAATTTATAATAATCTGCTTCTTCATCTATAGTATAATATTATGAAGCTGAATAGTTTGTTTGTTTGAACGCGCTAATCTCAGGAACTTCTGGTTCGAATTGAAAAATTATTTTTGTGTTGAATATATCATTTATCGAGGAAGGCTTTAGGCTATATAGGTTATAGCATCACGCTGCAACTATTAGGAGCGAAGAAATAATGGAAAATGTGAAAAAAACGGAGAAAATTATTCATCCTTGAGAGCTTCCGTTGCGTACGCTGCAAAAACGGTGCAAGATACCAAAAATGTATGTATGAAAGAATTATTCCTCTTAAAATACGTCTGTCTTTTAAGATTAAGTCACTATAACCGTTTTTATGGTAATCAAATTTGGTCGAAATTTATGCATTATTTGTTAAGAAGTGTATCAAGGTAATAATATTAATCTTCATCCAAATAAATATGTTGTTGATTAAGAGTATTTAATTGTGAACAAAATTGTCTTTGACAACACTAAATTTCAATGAATATCTTAGAAGATATTACAATTTTAAAATAACACCGATATAAATGTACGAGCCACGCCGTACATTGGATACATCCACACTTCAGCAGCGTGCGCCAGGAGACGGGTGCGGCATCATCTTTCTCGTCTTTTGGAGTTGCCAAAATGTACGAGCTAGCATCGTACATGGAAATTGCCCAACATCGGAGCGGCGTCAGCGACCCACATACAGCGGCTGACCGATGGACTCTCAACGAGCACCGTCAGCACTCTACACCGACGGCACACATCAACATTTCTTTACTTGTTTACGATCAATAACTTCATTATAAATACATGTAGATCAATAACTTCATTATAAATACATGTACATTATCACTAATAAAACAGATATCAACCGTCAGTGTTAGAACGGCATACAACGGGTTTGTTTCTTACTACAACTTCCCTCTCAAGTCGTTAGCACTCAACACATCCCCTAGCTGTAGACACACCCTACAATAAAATTCACCCGCGCCGCAGGATGTGCAAAACATGACGCTGCAAGGAAGAGAGGCGTTGCTAGCGAGCGACTCGGAGAGGGGGGTGTAGCTCTACGATGTACCATAATGAACCAAAATTATATGTAATTAATGACCAGGTGCGTCATATCTTCACGTCGTCCCTGCCGCAGTGTCTAAAAAGGCCGGGTGTTTAACCAATGCGTCTTACCAGTCTTAACCTACAGAGCCGAAACCTGGAACATGACAATCAAGCTGGCTCACCGACTACACGTCACTCATCGTGCTATAGAAAGGTCTATGTTGGGGATCTCAGTAAGGGATAAGATCCGGAACGAGGTCATACGACATAAGACTAAGGTAACTGATGTTGTCCAAAAATGTAGCAAGCTAAAGTGGCAGTGGGCTGGCCATGTCTGTCGCCGAACCGACGAGAGGTTGAGCAGGAAGGTTCTTGAATGGAGACCACGCTTAGGTAAACGTATTGTGGGACGCCCCCCGGCTAGATGGACAGACGACCTGAAGAAGGCAGCTGGTAGTGACTGGATGCAAAGGGCGGGGGATCGTGCGCTGTGGCGCTCCTTGGGAGGCCTATGTCCAGCAGTGGACTGTAACAGGCTGATATGATGAATGACCAGTTGACCGCGTATAATAATCTAGGTTCGAATGTTCCATGATCCATAGAGCTCATGTAGAGGCTCTAGATGGGACTCTTAGAGATTAGAAGCTGTGATAATATCATCGTCATAAAATAACTGTTATGTTTGCAGGGGACTTTCGACAAACTGACCAGTAATAGTAAGGGGAACTAGAGCAGACATTGTAAAGTCTTGCCTTAAAAATACCCCGTCATGGATGTTTGTGAACACCTTAAAATGAACTACAAATATGAGAGCACATTTTGTGGGAGGTAGTAATAGTCCTCCTGGCCGGTTTCGACCATGGCGGCCAATCTCAACAGAGATCAGCCAACTACGCAGGAGATATTATAGTGCACAAGTGTGAGCGCAATACACAAGTGCACTCACCGTACCATCACTCTCTAAGTTCGATGAAACGGCATGACCGGAGAGAGATCAGGCGCAGGACCAACGGCTTAACGTGCGAACCGAGGCACGGCCAACTTCTCGACTCCGAGCTGTTTTTAAAAGATTCATGACAGAAAATCTCAGAAACAATTTTGGCTCGACCTGGGAATCGAACCAAGGACCTCTTGGATGTCAGGCAGAAACCTTGCCACTACACCAACGAGGCAGTGGTGGGGAGGTAGTATAACTTTTCCTTCAAAGTGACTTTTAATGAGACGGGAAACTATCAACTTTTGAAAATAAAATTCAAATTAAATGATATTAAGAGTGAGTAACATTGAAGACTTAATATCGAAAGTTCACCCTGAAATAGGCGAAATAGAAAATAAAGATCATCAATGGATGTGTCAAAGTGCAATAGGGATGTGGACTGTACTCAAATAAGTATATAATTTTACCACGAAAGGGTAGTTTCTATAATACAAATAATAAAAAACACAAAATTTTCTTCAACAAACAAGGGAATATTTATTTATTTAATAAAATGTAATTAAATATTTCACTCTCAAGTCACGTGACAATGAACACCAATCAAAATTCGTGACGTCACCTGTTGCCAAACAAGAATTTTCACTGTCAATTACTATGGTGTTTGTTGATATTTGGATAATATTATTGTTGTGATTCCTGTGAAATTTCTTCGAAATTCGTTCAATTTTCTTGTTAAATCGATTTTTAAAGGCTTTCCCATAATGGAAAGTGGATATATAAAGGCAGATAGTTCAAATTTGCCAAGAATCGATTGCTTTACGGTGGCTAATTTCTTCGCAACAAATAGTAACTTCTGCTCTGCTGAATTTAGAAATGTGAAGACCTCCATGTAGATAATATATTCAGGATACATTATAATAGCAATCGTAGGTATTTAAACTGGAAAAGTTACATTTATCAAATTAAATGATTGATGTATGATTTTGAGGTTATGTTTTATTTTTATAACAAATTGTTTCATTTCTTTTTAGCTCCTCGAGGCGGTCATATGGAGACGATGCTGTGGGATATGTCCAACTTCGTCGAGATTCAAAATTGTGCACAGTTAAGTGCAAAATTTGCCCGGAGCATAAAGTTCGTAGCAAACCATATTCAGCCACTATGGTTGTGGATGAAGAAAACGGTGAAATAGTAAGTGCCGAGTGTCATGATTGTGCTGCTTCTCAAGGAGGTTGCAAACATGCTGTGGCATTCATCATGTGGGTGCATCGCCGAAGTGAGGAACCTTCATGCACTTCTGTAGAATGCTACTGGAAAAAGTCACGTCTAGCAAAAGTAGGCACAACTTTAAAATTTGTAACATCAAAGGAGCTCTCTAAAGGGAATCCACGAAGTTACCTGCCAGATCCTAGTGTTTTATCTGAATTTTTAAAAGAGGGTAAGGAAAGAAAAATTAAAAATATTCAGTTGTTGAAACACCAGCCGGATTACCGCAAAGATGAAATTATAATGTGTTCAATGCACCAACTGTGCTTGAAATACAAGGATGCTGACTATGAGAATTTTTTGGTAAATGCCAGCTCCTTAATTACTAAGCATACCATAATGGAAATTGAAAAACTCACAAGAGATCAATCCCAAAACAAATTATGGTTTGAGTTGCGATATGGACGCATAACTGCATCGAAAGCTTATTCGGTTAGTAAATGCAAAACCCCTGATGGAAGTTTAATTGCCCAAATTATGGGTGGCAAAATTCCTGATACACCTGCAATGAGCCGTGGGCGAAAATTAGAAGATGCTGTTCGCAAAATCGTAGAGATTAAACTTGGAGCAAAAATAGGAAAATGTGGATTAATGATTTCTCAAGAGTATTTGATGATCGCTGGTTCACCAGATGGTATAAGTGATGAATTTGTCATCGAAATTAAGTGCCCAACTAGTGCCAATAATTACAAGAACTATGTTCAGGAAGAACAACCTACAAAATTATATTATGCACAAGTGCAGTTACAAATGTTTTTGTCTGACAAGAAAAAGAGTTATTTTTGTGTAGCAGATAGTAACTTTGAAACCAATGAAAATGTGAATATCATTTGTGTTCACTTGGAAGTTGACTATGTTAATAATTTACTAGTTCAACTTTCAGCATTTTGGAAAGAGCATGTCTAATTGTTGAATAAAAGTGTACAATAAAAAATTAAACAATACTTTCCGTTAACCATGTTTTATTTTCAAACAGCCTTTCTAATATTTAAAATGATAGTTACTGTTTCATGGAAATTGTGAAATATTCAACAGTTACACTTAAATTTTATCTAGACTACTGAACCGATTTTAATGAAACAAAGCTCAGAACCATCTCGATTAAATTGGCTTAAAAATAAAGAAAACTGCATTAAAATTGGTCCAGCTATATGGGAACTATGGTGCCAAAGGCAGACATACAAACGTCTTGTTTGTATGTCACACTTTTAATGCTCTCCTTTTTGTAGAGGGTTAAAACATTACATAGTAAAACTTAAGTCTAAACTTATTAGATATGATTTTCATCAGCCTATAGTATAAGTCCCACTGCTGGGCACAGGCTTCACCTCAACTATGAGGTGGTCCGAGCCATACTCCACCCCGCGGGCTCAGTGCGGATTGGTGCAGGGGTGGGTGTGTGTAAGGTAAGTGACCAACCTTACTGTCAGATGTTATTAAGCCGCGCGAGGGCCTCTGACTAGGCTAACGGCTAATATCTATCGATATTAACTGGAACCAACCGCTTAACGTGCCTTCCGAAGCACGGAAATACTTGTAAATAGATGTCACTTAAATGGTCAGAATGGTCACCCATCCCAGACATGACCGCGCCTTAGGTTGCTTAACTTTTGGTATCACTACCAAAGCACTGGGACCACTGCGCCACAAGCACCTTATTAGGTGTGATGATTGTAATAAAACTAAACATGGTCTTTATTTAATGACAGAGTCCTGTAAATTTATCAAAGCACAAGCTATTATAATTACTTCATCTAATACCTTTATTAAATAGTTATTAATGCAAGCATGAGGTTTTAACATGGCAAATTCTCTTAAGCGGCGTATCACCCTCTCAATATGTATTCGCAAACTGGCAATTTGCTTAGTCTGGCGAGCTTCTTGCTTGGATAATTTTGATCCAGTACTAACACTTGGAGGTCGAACTAAGTGAAGACCTGCATGGAGTACCATCTGCTCTATATGCTTGAAACCCCTATCTGCCAGGATACATATCTCAAGTGCTGGATCCCGACGGGCTAGTTGAAGCCACATTTTCCGCATCGTTTTTGTACGTGGAACGTGAATAAATAGTTTTTTAGGTGTTTTAATAGTAGTACTTTTACACTGCGGCACCGCACAATATTTATAAAATTTAGAATCCATCTTAGTAGCACAAAACTATGAAATAGCTTTCTTTTACATACAACTTCGACAACGTTTTGGAACAGGTGACGTCACAGCGGTATATTTTGACAGGTTCGTTCGTTCTGGCGCGAAATTTGTAATACAATTTTAAATAATTTATTTTAAAGGTATTTGTTGTATTAAAAAAATAAATAAAAATATTTAGTGCTATATTTGGTACTTATAGATGGTTTTAAACACTTTCCCAAAAATAGTCCACATCCCTATATTGGGAGTGAGAAACTGTAGCATAGATGAAATTAATAAAATAATTATTTGAACACAAGTGGCCTTCCCCCATATTCACTCAAGTTAAAAATAGGTGCCCCAATAATTTTACTTAGAAATCTTAAACCACCAATTATATGTAACGGGACCCGACTTCAAATCAAAATCTTCGCAATAATGTGATGGTTGCAATAATTTAGACTGATCCAGCAGTTGGTCAAACAGTGCTTATACCTCGCACCTCAATGATTCCAAATGATTTACCTTTTAATTTTAAAAGAATTCAATTTCCTGCTAAGCTATCTTTCACCGTTACAATTAATAAATCACAGGGGAAATGATGCACAAAAAAACTATTCCACGCGGACGAAGTCGCAGGCACAGCTAGTATATATATAAAATTAATTGCTGTTTGTTTGCCTCGCTAAACTTCAAAAACAGCTGAACCGGTTTTTTTTTTTTTCTATTTATTTAGGACAAAAAACAGTCTTACAATGTTTTATTATTAATACGGTAAGTAACATAATGTAATTTTATTGTAGGACCAACAACATTGTCCACATATTAATATTATAAAATTAACGATGTTAAGAGCAAACAATACAAAATGTGTAAATGGTATTAAGAATGCATAAGAGAAGTTAAGTTAATGAGTTCAGAATTGAAACAATCTCACTCTTGAATTTGCTTAGTTTTAAGTTGTGTGTATCTAAGTCATTAAATTTAGTATTAAATATTTTGAATAACCTATTAAATGGCGAGATAGGCCGGCATTGGTACGACATTTCGCAAGTGCAAATGTTTTAACTTTACGACAGGAACGAAACGGTTTTAATTCAAAAACAAATAAACAATCACTAACTTGAAATTATATTTGAGTGGGTATAAGTAGTATATTCAAAATCAGTTTAACTATTTAAATGACAGTTTATGTGTGTCATGTCTTGATTTAGTGGAATTTGAAAATGATGTAACTAGAATCCTTATTAATTGTGCATGTTTTATTTATTCTAATTTGAATGGGTCAAAGAAGTAATATCTTAATGTTATGAACAATCATTCTTTAAAATAAAATTTAAAAATTGCATGTAAAAACCTCCTGACACAATCATTTATATGTTTAAAAGGTTGGTCCCAATCACTATGCATTGTATGTTTTGTACATGTATTGAAATAATATTTTTCATTTTCATTCTTTAAATACCTATTTGATGCATATAGTAGTACACTCAGGCTAAAACATAAAATAATTAAAAGTGAAATAATACTTTGGCTTGTGAAAAATAGATGAAACCTTTCCTTCCTTTCTTTTCTGACCTCCATTTAAATAGTACATGAAATCAAGCAAAATGAGGCACAATACCATTTTGTAAAGGCAACTAGACCGGTCAATCCCAAAGATCACAGACACAACCAATAATTACAAGAGCTAGACTTGGGCAAAATTGGCTTAATGGGGTAATTTTTATCAAGATTTAAGGTCCAGAAATACAGTTTTTAACTAAATTGCTCTTTTGCTGAGTACAATGTAATTTGCTGCATACTCTTTATTTACTCAGTGATACATTGAAAAACAAAACAAGATACTATTTTGGTTACATTATACTATTGTTTTGGTATTTTTACTAAAATTTTAGTAAAAACCATAATGGATCTATTTCATGATGAAAGTAAAGTGAACTGCTACAAATTCTGTGAAATTTGGACTCTCTTTACTAATAATATTAAAAGTACTTACTTGAGGGTTGTCAATAGCATGTACGTAGGCTACCAGCTGTTCGTGCAGTGCCATGGCCTCCCCGCCATCACCTGCCTGGCGAGGCTCCATTGCCTAACAAATAAAAAATCTATGTTAAGGAATATGTACCAAATGTTAAACACTACTCTCTAACTAAATCTGGCAAATAAAATACCTAACATTGGTTTAGAATTGAAGGGTCAAGAATTTACAAGCCAATAGTTTACAAGCATTATTATAACCAACTTAGCAGCTGTAGCAACTCAATAATCAAAATTTCTTAATAGTTACTTACTTCACAAGTGGAACTCGCTGCACTCGGCCGCCGGCACGTACTACCCGTGGCCATCACCATTTGGATTTCTTGTAACTTGAGCACTACGTATGATTAATTAGTATTTTAGCGCTTATTTGTGCACGAACATCATCTCATATTCTTGACATATAAAAATACTTTAAAGCTACACAAAATGCACAAACTTACCGAAATGGACACTACACACACACCACTCTGCAGTGTTGCCACCTCCATTTTTGAATTGGGGCTTTTGAAGAGGCTAAAAAGGGCTAGATCGGGCTAAATAGCCACAAATGCTAGAAAAGGATTTTTTTTTACGAACCTTAAACTTGTACGAAGTTATAGTTTTTAGTCCCAATTTGTTCCTTTTTAGAGTTCCGTACCTCAAAAGAAAAAAACGGAACCCTTATAAGATCACTTTGTTGTCCGTCCGTCTGTCAAGACCGTTTTTCTCAGGAACGCGTGGAGGTATCAAACTGAAATTTCTATATGATACTTAGGTCCACTGTCCCTGGAAGCTGTAGGAAAATCAACCTTCTAAGCCAACGCAATCAAAAGATACAGCCATTTAGGCCGCAAATTTTCGAAACTCGCACGGGAATCAAAACCAACAGGGTACTTCCCGTAAACTTAGAATCTTGAAATTTAGTACGAAGTCACGTCTTATAGTACAAATATAGGAAAAATTACGAAAACCGTAAATTTTCAGTTTCATCATATAAAAAAAAATCATCATATGAAAAATATTTTTGACAATTTTGAAAATTTTGAACTCCTTATCTACAGGTTTGTGCGGAACCCTCGGTGCGCGTCTTGCGCGAGTCCAACTCGCACTTGACCGGTTTTTTTGGTTTTAATAAGGTTCATCGAGATAAAAACACGCTGGAATGTGGCAGCAAAGATAGAACAATTTTTGCCAGCTTTCCCAATTCTTTATACGGGTTATTGCTTCAATTCAATACTCAAAAAAATTAAATCTACCAAAAAAATATTCACAAATCTTATTAAAGACACTTATTCCGATAGTTTAGTATTAGCATGGTGCAAATTTCAGATTTTGATGCAACATTTTTAGATTATGAAAAAGGGCTAGATTGCCCTTTTGGGGCTAAATCATGAAACTACGAGTTCACACATTGTAAAAAGAGCTAGATCTAGCCCGAAAAGGGCTAAGGTGGCAACACTGCCACTCTGACTCTGAACAATAAATAACACCAACACAGGACAGAACACACCACACCAACCAAGGCACTTTTAGAAGTTTTAGTGATGTGTCAGTCAGTAGTCAACTGTCAAGCGATCGATCAACTCGATTTATTGAGCTCCAGTTAGGCCGAGTTGAACTTGCTTTAGAATTCATATTCATAATCTTATTCATTTATCATCACAAATATATATTTAAATGTACTTTTTAGTACATAATAACCGCGTATCAGTGAAACTCCCGCAGCAGTATTTTAGTGTGTCCATTTTTATATTTTACTGAAGAAGCATGTGTCACTCTGTAGAGAGAAAGGGTTACTTACTTGGCGACTTCTTTTCTAATTTTATGAATTTAGAATTTTTTATCTTCCTAACTCGAAATCAGTTGCGCCAAATTAAGTTTAGTTAAATTAAATATTGAATGCATGTTAACTGTTTATTAATTGTATTCTACGTGTGTGCCTTATTAAATCAATAAAAATATTCTAAATATAACACATACTTAAACTCTTAATTTAAATTTCTTCTTAATTAATGCCAATGTTGAAGTAGTGCAGATGGCGTTGTTGTTTCGTTTTATATGTAATGGAGAAATCAAAGAACAATTATTATAGTTTCATCTGCAATAATTCTTATTTTAACCTACTATTAACTCGTATGACGATTTTAACTTGAGTTTACTACGTAATATCGAGTTAACTCGAGTTTGTCTTATCACGAGATGACACATCATTAGGCACACTAGTTTTTAATCTATATTACGTCACTGTCAGTGTGGCGTTTTTTTATTCTGTGTGGGCAAATGATTGGGCCATGCTGCCAAAAGTTCAGTTTTTTTAACATTGGGTCACTGGAATCTATATTTTTAGTAAAGTCATGTGCCTCGTTGTCCAGACTTATATTATTCTTGTCTTTATAAGGTTTTTGTTCGGTGCATCGCAACCGAACACCTACTCGGCTCACGTGCCGGTAATTAGGTCGCTCGCTGCGGCCGTCAAACCATCATATGTTTAACTAATTAGTGCATTTTTGGACGCCTAATCGTGCGGTCGCGCTCAAAACCCATATCATCATAACTCACGCAACTCATCCTAGCATTAGTCTAACTCTTATAATTAAGTATTGTTTGTAGAACTGTTAATATAACTCTTTCGTTCATAAACTCTTATCTTTCACTCGACCAACACATCCACCGAAGCTCAGGCCACGACATATGGTCCTTCGAGCAACACCTCGCGCGCGTGTGAAGTGATACGTGGTTTGAGGTGAAAGAACAGCAGTGCAAATCAGTGGTGAACAGTGTGACCTTGGACTTGGTGGATAATCAACTGTGCCCAGCTTGGCACCGTAATCTCTTCAGCAGCAGTAGACTGGCCTGGAAACAACCCCAGCCAGTCACGTTAACGCATAACACAACAGGTGAACGCAGGAGTCAACAGACGCGGAGCCACTCGGCTAGGGAGTCAACGCATCGAATATCAAGTAAGATCGTATATTTTACAATTTAAACTAAACAGCAACATGGCAGGCTACGAAGCTATAGTCGAAACTCAAAGTCAAATTATGAGCGAAATGGATAGGCTTCTGACGAATTTCAAGAAAGATCCGTCAGACAGGAAAACTTCTTCAAACATTAATAGACGTCTACAAAACCTAGAAGCGTATTGGTTAGAATTTCAGAGGAATCATGTGAAGCTCCAAGAACTTGAAGATAAAGAAACGCTAGCGTACTTTGTAGAAGATTATTACCAACAAACGATATCGTTTTATAGTGAAACACGAAACTATCTCGAACAATACTTAAAAACAATAGAATCGACTCAGAAAGAACAAGAGAGAACGGGTAGGCACTTGGGTACAACGCAACAAGATGAACCGAACACAAGTATGAACTCAGATAGCAGATCGGATATGGACATGAACAAATCTCCCGAAAAACATCAGACAACCAAACTACCGAAAATTCCCCAACTAGAAAAAATTCAGAATAATAGTGATTCGACGAATGATAAACTAAAAAAGCAGGACGCTAATTTAATGGCCTTTCAAAGGACTTTAAGAAACATAAACACTGAAAATATTACTGAAAAATGGGAGTGGGAAGACGCCTTAAGATCGCTACAGAATCGTTGGTCCGCAGTGGACTCACTTCACTGGGAGATTATAACAGAAGATGTGAATAACGTTAAATACGAAGCGAAGTATGATTTTTACGAAAGTGAATACATCAACATGAAAAAACTAATTAACACAAAAATGTTTTCGGCTATACATTGTGAAAAGTTCACTCCTCAACTAGACATACCAATATTTTATGGAAATTATAATCAATGGACATCTTTTAAGGATTTGTATCAAGAAACAATACACAACAACCCCACGCTCTCGAGTAGTCAAAAGATGCAGTTCTTAAAGAGCAAGGTACGCGGAGATGCTGAACGCTTAATTCAACACCTTCAAATTAGTTCGGAGAACTATTTAGTATGCTGGGAAATTTTAAACAACAGATTTAATAACAAAAAGCTCATATTTACGTCTCACATGAACACCCTTTTGGGGCTTCCCAACATGCAACAACAGTCAATGGGTCCTTTAAAACGCATGCATGACACAGTTATTGAAACCCTAAACGCAATCAAAAACCTGCAAATCGACATATCAACGTGGGATCCTATAATCATACACCTTTTAACGCAGAAGCTAGACTCTGAAACGCATTCTGACTATATACAATCTCTGAAAAACCCACGGGAACTACCTATCTTACAGGACTTTCTCAACTTTCTCGAAGGAAAATTCACGGCTTTAGAAGCATCACGCCGTAAACAAGATAACAATCAATCAAAGCCTGGAATTTCTAATAAAGCTAATACACCTTTTAGATTCAACTATTTACAAAAAAATCAGATCACTAACAGCCAGCTACCATATTCCAATCAGGCGAAAAACAACTCTTATGAACCTAGAACAAACCCAGTTTCTAAATCATTTTTCACTTCATCAAACATAAAATGCCCGTTATGTAGTCAGGAACACAGATTGTATCATTGTAAGCAGTTCCTGGAGATGGGATCTGAAAGAAAACTCAAAACAGTTAATAACTTAAAACTTTGTGTTAACTGTTTATTTAGTCATAACGGTAAATCATGCATTTCAACTAAAACTTGTCGCCGCTGTCCGGAAACGCATAGCACATTATTGCATGACGCATGTAGCCAGGTCAAACTCCCTCGATTTGCAACATCAACAAGTTCATCAACACCGACCAAACATGAAAACGTGACAAATAACACTCACGTGACACAAAATAATTACTCAGAAATTTTACTTGCAACAGCTTTAATAAAGGTCAAAGCAGCCGACGGTACCTTCCTTACCATGCGAGTCCTGATTGATCAAGGATCGCAAATATCACTTATAACAGAAAAAGCAGCTCAACAACTTCGTCTTCCTAGAAATAGATGCAAAGGAATAATCTTTGGAGTAGGAGAAAACGAGAATGCTTGTAAGGGTATGCTCAACATTGAATGCACTTCACTGTACAATGATTTCACAATTAACACCGATGTACTCATCATGAACAATTTAACCAAAAGTTTGCCTAACAAATCATTTTCTAAGCCGACCTGGGACTTCATAACAAACATAAACTTGGCCGATCCCGAGTTTTATCAAAGCCGCCCTGTAGATTTATTATTTGGAGCAGATATTTATGCAAACATAATCATGAAAGGCATATTAAAGGGAGAAAACTCGACTCAACCCATTGCGCAACAAACACAACTGGGATGGTTACTGTGTGGAAATGCAACAAATAACTCATACCAATGCAATGTAATCATAAACAACTTAGAAGACATCGAAAAGTTCTGGAACATTGAAGATATACACGAACGATCTGATTTATCTCTTGAAGATCAAAAATGTATTCAGTTTTACACAGATACCACAGTTAGAAAAGAAGATGGCCGTTACGAAGTAAGAATACCCTTTAAACAAGAATTAGCGGACAAACTCGGAGCATCAAGACCAACAGCTATTGCGCAATTTCGAAATCTAGAGAGGAAATTGGAAAGACAACATCGCCTAGCAAAGGAGTATAAGGCTTTTCTGGCTGAATACGGACAATTAGGTCATATGAAACTCGACACTCAGAATAACACAAACCTGGAGTGCCTTTTACCTCATCATGGAGTTCAACGAGAAGAATCTACCACCACCAAATGCCGAGTGGTATTTAACGCATCAGCTAAAACATCAACTGGTTACAGCCTTAACGATTTAATGTGCACTGGCCCTAATCTTCAACAAGATTTGCAAACATTAATTTTAAAATGGCGACTATATCAATATGCTTTTACCGCAGATATTGAAAAAATGTACAGGCAAATACTGGTTAACGAACAAGATCAGAACTTACAGAAAATTATATGGCGTGAATCATGTAACCAACAACTTCGAACTTACAAATTAACCACAGTCACCTACGGCACCAAAGCTGCCCAATTTCTAGCCATGATGACGTTAAAAAGGTTAGCGACCGATGAACGTCAACACTTTCCGGAAGCATGTAAAGTGCTCGAGTCAGCATTCTACATGGATGACTTAGTACACGGGACATACTCCAAAGAAGAAGGTCAAAAATTAATTACTGACCTAATTTCACTATTAAAATCAGCTGGGATGAATCTTCGAAAGTGGAATTCAAACGAAAAAACACTACTCAGTCACCTGGAACAAAAAGACAGTAACACCGAAAACAACGTTTTTAGTTTTAAAGCCGAAAACACTACAAAAACATTAGGCCTATCTTGGAACCCTATTAAAGACACTTTTTCATTTCAATGCAAGATAGCCTCTCCAAACAAGTTAACAAAACGCAGCTTATTATCTGAAATCTCTAAATTATTTGACCCCCTCGGCTGGTTGACACCACTCTCAACAAAACTCAAAATACTTTTTCAAAAGTTGTGGAACCTGCAACTACGATGGGATGACGAAGTACCGGATTATATTTTAAAAGAATGGTCCAAAATTGAAAATGATTTGCAGCTCATAAGTAGTATTGAAATACCGAGGTGGATATTAAGCAACGCAGGTGACGTCATTATATTACATGGTTTCTGTGACGCGTCGGAAGAGGCGTACGCATGCGTTGTATATGCACAAATGCAAAACAACCCTAACACAGTAATAGTAGCCGCAAAAAGCAAACTGGTACCTTTTAAAAAAGCTTTGACTCTACCCAGGTTAGAACTAAGCGGCGCACTATTATTGACAAAACTCATAGATAAAATAAAAGAAGCATTTCATCAACATCGAGTTATTATCTATGGCTGGACTGACTCAATGACGGTATTGGGTTGGATACAAGGCGAACCTAACCGATGGAAACCGTTTGTCGCGAACAGAGTTGAAAAAATTGTCACTGTAATGCCTGCTCCTTGCTGGCGTTACATAAAATCAAAAGAAAACCCAGCAGACGCCGCGAGCAGAGGTATGTATGTGCCTGAATTAAAAGGACAATCCCTATGGTGGCAGGGCCCATCATGGCTTTCATCACTAAAAGTAGATAAGGAACAAAAGACATTTAAAACAGATTTGGAATTGAGGTCAAAGGATTACACACAGGCTAACATTGTACAAAAGGACTGTAACGACGACATTATTATTAATTTAATCAACAAATATAGTTCCATCGCAAAAATCTGTCGCATTGTAGCATGGATACTCCGAACATTGAACCCGCAGCGTAAGCAATTGCCAAATTATATCACGTTGCATGAAATTAATAACGCTAGATCAACAATTGTAAAACGAGTGCAGGAAATCGATTTTGAAACAGAATTGAAATCAGTATTAACATTGAAAAATTACTTAGCTTTAGATTTCCGCTCAGTTACGCCGGCATAAGTACCCAACTACACTACCTGTGACCACCGACTATGTTAGAGAACAAGCACATGCAAAAAGCACCGCCCGCCCTCCCACAAATCGCATGCAAAACAGATAATGCAATAATTAGTACCAACACCGACGTGCAAAAGAAAACCTCAACGCGTTTCGCCGCCTCACGCGGCATCTTCAGGAGGAGATGTTGTCGCCTCGGCTGCGCTCCGACGACTAACCTGTGAACGCTGGTGAGCAGGCCTTTTATACTTTTCCCCCACTATTGTTGTGACGTACTAGCGACCGATCCGGTCCTATTATTACTAATGATATTATTACTATTTTGACGGTTAGAAAAATTTTTGAAAAAATATTTAATAGTGGGGACGTTGTGTAACTGACCTGCTCATTCAGCAGTGTAAGCGAATTATCTTTATTATGTTTAATTATTTCTAATTGTTCCAAAACGGATAGTTTTAAACTTTTTTCGCATGTGTGTAAAATTGAAAATGTGTGATTATCAGGAATTCTATGTCCTGTGTCTAAAAGGTGTTTCGCGAAACAGATAATTTATCTGTTTTGCATGCGATTTGTGGGAGGGCGGGCGGTGCTTTTGCATGTGCTTGTTCTCTAACATAGTCGGTGGTCACAGGTAGTGTAGTTGGGTACTTATGCCGGCGTAACTGAGCGGAAATCTAAAGCTAAGTAATTTTTCAATGTTAATACTAATTATGGATTTCCGCAAAGTAACGCCTGATACTATTAATTATATTAAATCAGCTAGCGTAGCTGTACAGGCACGTCTATACATTAAGCTTACTAAGCTTCACCGCTTGGCGGTTCAAAATGTCTGGTTTAATCAGCAGTGTAAGCGAGAAAATCTTATTCCAAAATACATCAATTTACGTTCCAACACGAATAATCGATCCGCGGATATAGCTATTAAAAAAGCGCAGTCTATTTGGCTTAATGAAGAATCTCGATACTGGTTTTCAGTTAGAGATAATCTCAAACTACATCTCAAAATTCTTTATTCTCAATTATCTTTCTCTTTACATAATATAGAATTCGATTTATTAGACGATAAAGCAAGGCTTCTTGCTTCTCAAGAAGCCCATCAAAAATATCTCGTTCAATGTAGAAAATTGCGTGTGTTGAGACGCGAGTCGGTCACTAACAACAATGCTAGCATGCAACGGGATCTCCACGAACAGACTCATAAATTTTACCCGCGTATTAAAAACATATCCAATGTTCAGCTGTCGAATGATGAAGTTTCCTTATTAAATAAAGGTTTAAAATACAATTTACAGCCATCTATTAATCAAAAAACGTTAGAAAGTTTAGCCGTTGACGTGGAGATCACCGTTGTATGTGGCAAAAAAGATCAACTTTGTAAAAATGTAGTAACAAATATAGCCGCTAATCAGATTAAAACAGCTATGGGACAATCAAATCGCGGATCATCTAATCCAGAGTACCATATTTATAAAACACTTAGCCAAAAAATCTCCGAAAACAATTTGATTGTCTCCAAAGCTGATAAGGGTAACACGGTGGTGGTTATGGAGCGTAGTAATTATGTCCAAAAGGTGGAGGAAATAATTCAGAATGACGATTTTGTCCTTTTACAGTCAGACCCAACTAAAAAGTTTGCCTCTGAAATAAAAGAAGCCGTAAATTCAGTTCAGTTTATATTTTCAAATAATTCATCCACTCGAAATTCAATCTTAGAAATGAATCCGCGTAGTCCATTTTTGTACGGTTTACCTAAAATACATAAAGAAAATATGCCGATGCGCCCTGTAGTTTCCTACATCGGCGCACCTGCATATAAACTAGCCAAACAACTAAATTATTTATTAAAGGCAAAATCGTCATTCGATCCTAAACATTCCCTTATAAACAGTTTGGATTTAATTAAAAAAATCCAGTCTGTTTCTCTCCCTCGGAATGCAAAGTTGTTATCATTAGATGTCGATAGTTTATTTACCAATGTACCCTACCAAGAATCTCTAACTATTTTAAAGTACCATTTAGAAAAACAACGATTGCATCCGGGGGAGATAGACGATCTCATATTATTAACTACATTATGTATGAAACAAAATTATTTCCGGTTCAACAATCAATATTATAGACAAAAGGAGGGCTTAGCGATGGGTTCTCCCTTAAGTCCATTAATGGCAGATATTTTCATGGATAATTTTGAAAATAAATACTTAATACATGATAGGAATATTCTTTATTATTATAGATACGTAGATGATATATTGATTTGTTGGACCGGAACAAACCGTCAGTTGGATCTATTTCTTAATAAAATAAATAAAATTCACCCCAAAATTAAATTTAAATTAGAATTAGAACAGAATGATAGTATTAATTTCTTAGATTTAACAATAACAAAGGTGCAGGGTAAGCATGAATTCCAAATATATCGTAAACCAACCCACACTGACACTGTCATTCATGCATCTTCTTGTCATCCGTGGCAACATAAAATGGCCGCGTTCAACTCATATGTACATCGCCTTCTTACAATACCATTAAGTGAAATTAATTACAAAAAAGAATTAAATATTCTTTACCACATCGCCACTTCAAACGGATACAAGAGATGCATTATTGACAGTTTAATAAAAAATAAAATTAACAAAATCATAACTAGTTTATTATACGCTGTTCCTGATAAAAAGGATAACAGGTATAATTCTAGTTTGATTTATTTAGGACCGGTGTCGGAACGAATTTCTAAGTTACTAAAAAATCACGATATGCACGCAGCTTTTAACACAAATAACTCATTACGAATGTTATGTAATGGTAAGGATAAGCTTGATAAACACCAGAAATCTGGTGTTTATAAACTTAATTGTAATGAATGTAACTCCACATATGTAGGGCAGACCGGCCGTAGTTTCAACACACGTTATAAAGAACATATATCCGCGTATCGAAATAACCATCCCGAAAAATCCCATTTCGCGAAACACCTTTTAGACACAGGACATAGAATTCCTGATAATCACACATTTTCAATTTTACACACATGCGAAAAAAGTTTAAAACTATCCGTTTTGGAACAATTAGAAATAATTAAACATAATAAAGATAATTCGCTTACACTGCTGAATGAGCAGGTCAGTTACACAACGTCCCCACTATTAAATATTTTTTCAAAAATTTTTCTAACCGTCAAAATAGTAATAATATCATTAGTAATAATAGGACCGGATCGGTCGCTAGTACGTCACAACAATAGTGGGGGAAAAGTATAAAAGGCCTGCTCACCAGCGTTCACAGGTTAGTCGTCGGAGCGCAGCCGAGGCGACAACATCTCCTCCTGAAGATGCCGCGTGAGGCGGCGAAACGCGTTGAGGTTTTCTTTTGCACGTCGGTGTTGGTACTAATTATTGCATTATCTGTTTTGCATGCGATTTGTGGGAGGGCGGGCGGTGCTTTTTGCATGTGCTTGTTCTCTAACATAGTCGGTGGTCACAGGTAGTGTAGTTGGGTACTTATGCCGGCGTAACTGAGCGGAAATCTAAAGCTAAGTAATTTTTCAATGTTAATACTAATTATGGATTTCCGCAAAGTAACGCCTGATACTATTAATTATAGAATTGAAATCTATACGTAAACATGGCAAAATAAACTCAAATAGCAAATTATTAAACTTGAACCCAGTCATCAGTCGAGATAACTTACTATTAGTCGGTGGACGATTATCTCAGGCAAACTTACCTTTTAACATGAAACACCCAAAAATAATACCGCAGGACAGCCCGTTAGCGACATTGTTAATCAATGAAGCTCACCAGGGTACGTTCCATGGAGGCCCGCGGCTAACTTTAGCTCGCCTAAGAAAAGAATACTGGATTACCGGGGGAATGAAGACCATCAAAAAACAACTGCGTAATTGTGTCGTGTGCAGAAAAAATGAGACAAAGAAACAACATCAACTCATGGCCGACCTACTGGACGCACGGGTGAACCCTGCACCTCCTTTCTACCACACGGGGGTGGATTATACAGGCTTCATGGACGTCAAGATGAACAAAGGTCGTGGAGCTAAGACGACAAAGGGTTACGTGGCAGTATTTGTCTGCATGGTGACCAAAGCCGTTCACCTCGAAATTGTGTCGGACCTCACCAGCTCCGCATTTTTGGCAGCTTTGCGGAGGATGGCAGCAAGACGAGGATCACCTGCGCACATTTACAGCGATAACGGAACTAACTTCCATGGCGCTAACAAAATTATTCAAGAGGAATATAAAGAACTCCAGCACATATTCAGTGACTCTTTTATTCAAGAAGTGACGGAGATGAAAATCGAGTGGCACTTTAACGCACCATCTTGGCCTAGCGCAGGTGGCCTCTGGGAGAGAGCCGTTCGAAGCCTGAAACATCATTTAAAACGAGTCGTCGGAGATCAAAAACTCACCTTTGAAGAGTATTCAACCATATTGGCTCAGTTGGAAGCATGCTTGAACTCGAGACCTCTTTGTGCCCTTACCGAAGACATCGAGGACCTCGATTTCTTGACACCAGCACACTTCTTAACAGGACGAGCTAACACAACTGTCATAGAAACCGCAGAGGACGCTAGAACCAGATGGCATCTATGTAACGCAATATTCCAAGAGATATGGAAAAGGTGGAAGTCCGAATATCTCACTCAATTAACAGCGCGGAGAAAGTGGATGGAACCTCAACACAACATTAAAGTGGGTGACATTGTAGTAATCCATGAAGACAACATTGCAGCCGGAAAATGGGCGATGGGGACCCACCCTGGAGCCGATGGCTACGTACGCGTAGTCACGTTAAAAACAAAAAACGGATGTCTCAAAAGACCAGTAATAAAACTCTCAGTTTTACCGATTAACAACTCTAAAATCAAAACAGAAACAGACGAAAAATCGACGTAAGACTCAAAACCACAGATAGAAAGAAAAGTAAGACCACATAAAACTACAACACTGAACTCGATTGCTATGACTATATTTTATTTTATAACACTATTTACAATGACATTTGGAGCTAACCCAATTACTGAGTTAAACAAGAATCAAACACTCTTCTTTGACCCACTAGCAAGAATGCAACTGTGCAAAGACAAATGGACTCTTGTTGTTTACTATGACATGTCACCATACTGGGAAGGTCACGAAGCGCTCAATAAATTATTAACCTACTTAGAAAATACATGTCAACGACTGGATACGAGCCATCAGTGTAATATGGTTATGACACAATTAAAACATCGGCACAGTGACCTACAATACTACGATCAACTGTTGCTAAATCAGCAGTTTGGCGGCCACTCCAGACAGCGTCGAGGGCTAATCGACGGTGTCGGGTATCTGGCGAACTCCCTATTCGGAGTATTAGATCAGCGTTTCGCGGAACAATATGCACGGGACATCGCCGACATTAAACAAAATCAAGCGCACATCAACAAACTATGGAGAAATCAGACGTCCGTTGTAGAGTCCGAATATAATATGCTTAAAAGAACAGAGGAAATCATTGCTAAACAACATAAGATTATTAACAAACATATCAACAGCCTAGACAAATCGATGGCAATTTTAGAAAAGCAAATGAACAGATTATCTACTAACGAAGATTTCATTGCATCAGCTTTATCAACTTTAAGCCTCTTACAAACCCTAAGTGATATTCAATCAACTTTACTGAATACTATCACAGACATATTTCAAGGACATTTTAACTTGCATTTACTCACGCCGGAACAATTACAAACAGAGTTGAGTACTATCTCGGGATTAATATCCGATGATGTCACACTTCCAGTCCAAAACATTCGATCTGAGATAAGAAATATTTACAAGCTACTAAGAGTACGAGCTAGAATGAATACAGATTATTTTATTTTCGAAATTCATATTCCATTGATTACCAGAGATAGTTATGATGTTTATAACATTATAGCACTGCCTCAAAAGGTGGGAAATAAATTCTTCAACATTCTGCCTATTTCGTCTAAAATAGCTATCAACTTACAAAAGGATTCGTACATACCACTATCTCAAGAAAATTTACAAGATTGTTTACCGAAAGACTCATTAACCCTCATTTGCAATTTACAAACTCCCATATACAAAATGGCAAACGATCATGATTTGTGTGTAAGAAGTGAAGAAAATATTAATCAGTGCCAGACGAGCATCGCCGCAGCACAGAACAAGTGGTATAGTCTTGCCAGCGTTAACACATACTTGTACGTTTGTTGCACCCAGTGTCAAGTTCGAGTAATGTGCGGGGATCGTGTTACCGCTCATCAGCTGACTACATCGAGCGTAATAAACATCGATGATAATTGCATTATCAAAACAGACAATTTTACGGTATTTGCCCATAGAAACTTAAAAAGTACGCAAAAAATAAAGGACAATCTTTATATAAACTCAATCGCTCCGATCAACAACATCATAAACATAAGCTTAGAACACTACGCACCGGAAGCAGCTCCATCTTTGACTAATCAATCTTCGTTATCAAAAGAAATTGAAAGAAAAATACAAGAGTTAAAGGATGCACAATTATCTGAAGATGTTGGCGCAGTATCCTACCATGATATACACCACTATACTGTAATTTACATTATACTGGGAGCTGCAACAGTGATAGGAAACATCATCGTCGGCCGGCGGGCGAGACTGCGCCGGAGCACAGCCTCGGCAGCGCCGCCCGCGGCAGGCGACATGCCGGCGCTGGAGGCGACGGGACCCGTGGCGCCCACGCCTGTCGCCAGGTCAATCAGCATGTGTCAACTTAGTGAATTAAGTGAGTGCAATAGTGCGCAAATGCGAAAGTCTAATAGTGAAAGTGTTTTAAAAGTGCCAACTATCAAAAAACTACAATTCAGTGACAAGTGATAAGTGAAGTGTCTAGTGCAATTAAATAAATGTGTCACCACCATAGATTAGATCTTAGTATTTCAACATCAAACAATTGTACTAATCCCATCATTAGTTTTAAGTTAAAAATGGTATCACCTTGTCGCATCTACTAACTATCATATCTCTATTGTATCATTCCTACCTCTCCCGCTCGGGAATATGTTCGGTGCATCGCAACCGAACACCTACTCGGCTCACGTGCCGGTAATTAGGTCGCTCGCTGCGGCCGTCAAACCATCATATGTTTAACTAATTAGTGCATTTTTGGACGCCTAATCGTGCGGTCGCGCTCAAAACCCATATCATCATAACTCACGCAACTCATCCTAGCATTAGTCTAACTCTTATAATTAAGTATTGTTTGTAGAACTGTTAATATAACTCTTTCGTTCATAAACTCTTATCTTTCACTCGACCAACACATCCACCGAAGCTCAGGCCACGACAGTTTTGGTCGTTTTTTTAAGAATATTTGAATATTATTCATTAGTTAAATTAAAAGCAAACTGCATTAATAGGATATTTAAAAAATAAAAATTCGATACAGAGTGAAATAAGTTTCCTCAATTCTAAATGTTTTTTATAGCTTTGTCGCTATTCTTTCTCTTCATTAATGTTAAAATGTCTTCACCATATTTTTTTCATCCAACCATCTCGGAAAGACTATTTTTGCTGTTCAATATCTGAGTGCAAAAGCCGTTTTTATTCTCTAGAGTTTAAAGTTTAAATTCAATTCAATTCTAGAGTTTAAATTCAATATAACAATGCGTTCAAGGGGATGTTGGGTCTGCCCTGGCGCTGCAGTGCCTCGGGAATGTTCGCCACATGGAACACAGATGGTTTTCACGCCGTCCTGCGAAAACGAGTGGCTTCCCTGTGGCAGCGAGTGCGGAGCAGCACCAACAGTCTCCGGGGGTATTGCAGAGAGGGTATACAGTACTATCACCGCTCACTGGGCATCAATCCACGTTCGGTCCAATCCTAGCTTTAAGTTCTATTAGAGCTCGAAGCTGGGATTGGCTTCGGACTGTTTTTTAAGTGTTTTATTTTATCTGTTAAGTTGGTTTTTAGGTTAAGAATGTATGGAAATTGTTTCTGAAATAAATGTTTCATTCATTCATTCATTCAAAGTAAATTGAATTTAGAACATCGTGTGCACTAAGTTTGTGAATTAAAAAAAATCATTAAACCTATTTATTGCTACATCTATGGTGCCGAATATATCATACAACTTTTTTTTTCATTTGTTAAAAACTCAGACTCGGATCCTTCTTGGTGTTCTTTTTTCAATTTGCTTTGTAGGCGGTTCTTGACTTGGCATTTTTTCACGTCATTGTTAAACCTTATATTAAAAACAAGAAACTTGAAACAAGTGAAAAAACTATTTTTTTTAAATTATATCTAAGTCTTCTTTTGTTATAATTTAAAGATTATTCTGTAATACTTACCTGTCATAATGTAGTAGTTAATACCTAAACTGAAATAAAAGTACCTTTATTGTGATTGTAAACGTTTTTTTTGCATTTAGTCATTTCCTCGCTGAGATGGAATGAAAAGTTACGTGTTGCACTCGAGTGCAAAGATTTTTCACCTCGTGCTCTTTTGATTCCTTCGCTGTCGCTCAGGATTCTAATTTTAGATTAATTTCCTTCGCTTGCTCGGTCATCAAAATTGAACACTCGGTTAAAAAGCAACTTTGCACTCTTGTATAACAAATAACTATTTTCCCACTGACTGCCTCGTCAGGGTGTAGTGGCGAATTTTCAGCCTCATATCTGAGAGGTCCAAATCCCAATTAAGTCAAAAATTGTTTCTAAGATTTGCTTTCAGAAACAGCTTGGAGTCGGGAAGTTGGCGTTGTTTCATACCCGTACCTCGGAAAGCACGTTAAGCCGTTGGTCCTGCTCCTGATATCTCTCCGGTCATGTCGGATTGCCGTCTCTCTTTGAGGGTAAAGGAACAGAGAGTGCCTCCTGCCCCCTGTTTATTGCGCTCACACTGGTGCACAATAATAATATCTCCCGCGTAGTTGGCTGATCTCTGTTGAGATTGGCCGTCGAAATCAGCTTGAAGGAACTTTTTCTTTTTTCCCATAGGTAGTAACAAAACACCATATACTTCGATTTATTATAATAACTGCGGTCATGTCATAAAACACTTTCTCATTATAAAATAATAGGTCTTTACCAATGAAGTTGCCGTTTATATGTACACTTAATTATCTTCCTACTGGGTGGGAGAAAATTCAAATTAGTCTTAATTTAAAGCTCACAATTTTTTTTAAAATATGCATTTTATTTGTTTTCAAATAATTTAGTTTAGCTAGAATTGGGCTGAGACCATAAGCAACTAAAAAAAGTGTTTGACTGTGTCAGTACTGCTACCATTGACTGCTACAGAAACGGTTTAAAGGGTTTGAACGTTTACAAGTAAGGAACAGACCTGTTATTTGTTTTTTTTGTATAATTTTTTTGAGTTTTATATTTCAGAATTTTCTATGGAATTGATGATTAAACGAACTTACCCATAAGTGAAGTTCTATCATAATTATACGAGGGCTTTGTCCGAAGAGATTAGCATAGCATTACTTGTAGTAGACACACGGTGTCGCCATCTGCACTGTACTTGAGATATTTTTTTTTATATACTCTCTGTTTTTGGATTTAAATTTGAATCTGTCAACTGCAACTTCACTATCAACGCCTGTCATTTAGTTCAGAGCGATACATACCCGCTTTTGTTGATATTTTTCTTGATTTACCGGGAAAAGTTTCTTTAGGGCGGGTGGGTTGCTAATCTCTTCGGACAAAGCCCTCGTATAATTATGATAGAACTTCACTTATGGGTAAGTTCGTTTAATCATCAATTATACTCGTGCTTTGTCCTCGAGATTAGCATAGCATTACTTGTAGATGTTGAGAGAAAATATCAACAATATGATGTACAATCAGTTTATTACTTATTTACATAATTGGGTAGTAACACGATTGGGTACATTTAATAATGACCGTACGAGATAAACGTATGTATGACATTATACAACATTAGATGAGTCGATCAAAATATTCTTGGCAAAGGAATTAACATTATAATTAAGGATCGTTCTATTATAAAATCTACCAAATGTTTGCGAGCTGCCGCTCCAGCCCGCAGTTTGTCTGATTAAATTTAAGTTTACGCCAAGTTTATGTGCCTTAGAAGTTGTGGCATGTCTAGTGCTGTGTGCGGTAAAGATTGAAGTATCTATTCCACAGCTACCTAAAGTCAATTTGATCCACCTACTCAATGTCTGTGAAGTGATGGGTTTATAAGGTTTTTTTGGTACTAATAAAGAGGATGTTAGAAGTACGCAAAGATTGAGTTTTGAGTAGATAACTGCGTAGAGTAGTTACAGGACAAATTTGGGGCTTTTCTTTAAATACAGGTGTAGGGACACAGTAGTTGCATGCATTTTGCTGAATAAACATTTTGTGCCAGTGTGCGGAACGCGCTCGGCGGCGGTCGCCAGTCGTTCCCTGCACCACCCGAAGTTAGGTCGTACCTAGTAAATATAATAGATCATAGTTATAACGCCAAGCATTGTGAACTTGAATAGAGACATCAGTGAGACAATTTATGACTTTTATTTTGTGACATCATAGTAAGCACCTTCTGAGAGTCTAGTTCGGGACGTGTGATTTAGGACACTATATATTAGCTAATTATACCGCCAACAGATATACACCGACCCCTCCCCGACAGTGGTGACCCGACGTAGAACATTTATTAGTGCAGTGTATTTATCGGAACGACTCACGTGGGCGGCTAACTCGGGTGTGATATCGCGCGTGCAGTTTTAAAATAGTGAATTTTGAACATTCATAAAATGGCGCACGCAGCACAAGAGTCCAGCGACATGGAGACAGCGGCACAGAAAATCGACTACGCCACGATACCCGTGCCTACAATGCAGGGTAATGGCATGTCTACACAAGATCAACGTATGGATTTGGGAGCAGTTTCACTCGCCACACGATTACCTGAATTTTGGACAGATCAACCAAGGGTATGGTTTATTCAGATTGAAGCAATATTAAACACGCAAAAGATAAGTGATCAGGCGAGATACGATATAGTCATTGGAAAATTAAGTAAAGACGTAATTGGACAAATCACAGATTTAGTTATTCAGCCACCACAAAAAGGAAAATACGAAGCATTGAAACAGCGATTGTTATCTATTTATGAAGAATCCGCTACGAGACAGTTACAAAAGCTACTAAGCGAAATGGAGCTGGGGGAACAAAAGCCGTCGCAGCTTTTACGACGTATGAAAGAATTAGCACGTGGTAAGATACCAGACCACACACTTCGTCTCCTGTGGCAGAACCACTTGCCAGCGGCAACAAGGGCAGTTTTGGCAGTGGCAGATAGTAAGAGTTTGGACAGTTTGGCCACAACAGCAGATACGGTGATGGATGCCACACGACCAATGCAGGTGTCAGAGGTTACATCGCCGGCTGCAAGGGAACAAAGTACGTCAACTTTGATTTTGGCAGAGATAGCCAAACTAACTTCAAGATTAGCTACCATGGAAGAGAGACAAGGAAGGCAGTTCAGTCGTGATCATCGCCAAAGAGGAAGAAGTACATCACGTAATCGGAACTTTAGAAGACCTCGTTCGAGCTCCAATCGTCGCACGTCGGAGAGTCCAGATTGGTTATGTGCATACCACTTCCGCTATAGGGAGAAAGCACGCCGTTGTGAAGAACCGTGCGCGTGGAACAAGAAGTCGGAAAACTAGTACGAGTGCAGGCTATGGCGGGAGCTTGCGCGGTGCAGCCATCACACCGCCTATGTGTCAGCGACTACAACTCCAGGGAGAAGTTCCTCGTTGATACAGGTGCCAATGTTTCAGTTATTCCGGTTAGAAATAAACTTTGTAGAAAGGAAAACTTAGATTACAAGTTGTACGCCGCTAATGGTACAGAGATTAAGACCTTTGGGATTAGAACGCTTGAATTAAATTTAGGTTTGCGGCGAGTTTTTAAATGGACTTTTATTATAGCGGATATTAAACAACCAATATTAGGAGCAGATTTTTTGAATCATTATGGATTGTTGGTTGATATAAAGTCGAGAAAACTTGTAGATAATTTGACAAATTTGAACGTTAATGCCTCCGTTTCTAATTCCAGGGAGCCCGCAGTGAAGACAGTGGACGAGAAGCATCCTTATCATTCACTGCTAAGCAAGTATCCGGATATCACGAAGCCTATGAATTTCAAGGAAATACCTAAACACGATGTGTGCCATCATATCGAGACAAAGGGACCTCCTTTATTTGCTAGGGCTAGACCGCTACCTCCCGATCGTTATAAAAAGGCTAAGGAAGAGTTTAGATTTATGCAAGAGGCAGGGATCTGTAGGCCTTCAAAGAGTCCGTGGGCCAGTCCCTTACATATTGTACCCAAGAAAAATGGGGAAATACGTCCATGTGGGGATTATAGACGGTTAAACGCAGTAACAAAACCCGATAGGTACCCGATTCCTAGGATACAGGACTTTACTTATTTGTTGTCGGGTAAACAAATTTTTTCAAGGTTAGATGTAAATAGAGCCTACCATTATATACCGGTCGCGGAGCAGGATATAGAGAAAACCGCACAAATTACGCCGTTCGGTCTTTTTGAATTTCAGAGAATGACGTTTGGTATGCGTAACGCAGCGCAAACATTTCAAAGGTTTATGAATACTGTATTTGAAGGACTAGATTTTGTGTATATATTCATCGACGACGTTTTAATTGCCAGTTCAAATAGGATCCAGCATCAGGAGCATCTGGAGCAAGTGTTCAAGCGACTAAACCAGTACGGCCTCACCATTAACATCGCTAAGTGTGATTTCGGTAAGTCGAAGATCGATTTTTTAGGTTTTGAAGTAACACCGCAAGGAATCACCCCGCTACCTCAGAGAGTTGCAGCGATTGCAGAGTACCCCAGACCAGAGACGGTACAAGACCTCCGACGATTTCTCGGTATGGTAAATTTTTATCGCTCACACATTCCGAATGCAGTAGAGCATCAGGCGGAGTTGCAAAGGTATTTACATAACTGTAAAAAGAAGGATAAGACCCCAATTGTTTGGACAGAGCAGTCGTTACAAGCTTTCGAGAAGTGTAAGTTGAGCTTACAGAACGCCGCTACACTTTCTCATCCAAGTGTAGGTTTGCCGATAGCTCTTATGACAGATGCGTCTAATACATGCGTAGGAGCCGTGTTGCAGCAAAGATGTAATGATGAATGGAAACCTTTAGGATATTTTTCTAAAAAGCTTAGTGTCGCAGAGCAAAAGTATAGTGCTTATGATAGAGAGTTATTAAATCTTTTTGGCTATCAGACATTTTCGTAAGTTATTCGAAGGGCAACAGTTAGTAGTTTTTACAGATCATAAACCGTTGATTCATGCTTTTAAGAAACTCGACAGCAACAAAGAAACACCACGACGCACAAGGCAACTGTTATTCATCAGTGAATTCACATCAGACATCCGGTACGTGGAAGGTAAGAACAACGTAGTAGCTGATTCGCTATCGCGAGTCGAAGCGATTTCCTGTCCCACAGTGCTCGATTACTACGAACTTGCTGAGGCGCAGAAACGCGATGACTACATTGCGCAAACATCACGTACTGACACGGTCAGCAATGTGAGTATGAAAAACATATTTCTGCCTGACATAAATAATTCGATGTATTGTGAAACGTCAACGAATCATGCCAGACCTTATTTGCCACAAAGTTTTAGGAAAATAGCATTTGACGCGGTACATAATTTGAACCACCCAGGTGTTCGTACAACTAGAAAGATGGTCACTCAGAAATTCTTTTGGCCAGATATGAATAAAGATATCAATCTATGGGCAAAAAGTTGTATTCAATGTCAAAAGTCAAAAGTTAATAGACATACACTATCTGAATTTTGTGAATTTCCAGTAGTTGATCGTTTTGAGCATATACATATAGATATTATAGGACCTTTGCCGACAACTATGCAAGGCTATAGGTATTGTGTAACAGTTATAGACAGAAGAACACGTTGGCCAGAAGCTTTCCCTGTACAAGAAATTACAGCAGAGAATGTAGCTAAAGTCATATATGAAGGTTGGTTTACTCGTTATGGATGCCCAGTTACATTGTCCAGTGATCAAGGAAGACAATTTGAAAGTAATTTGTTTGCTAGTTTATTAAAAAATTTTGGTGTAAAAAGGCAGAGAACTACCGCATATCATCCGCAGAGCAACGGTATGGTAGAGCGCTGGCATCGTTCTTTAAAAGCTTCACTTACAGCTAGGTTAAATGATTCTTCATGGGTTGATGAGTTGCCAACGGTAATGTTAGGACTTCGTTCTGCGCTGAGAAGCGACAATAGCGTCAGCGCAGCCGAAATGACATTTGGGCGAACTTTACGTTTACCAGGTGATTTTTATGACATCACACAGACAGAGGTAAGTGACGATAATGCTTTAATAGGGAAAATACGGCACTCAATAGCGAAACTGAAGCCCAGTACGAAATCTCACGGTAATACACGATCCTTTTTTGTTCATTCTGATTTAAAGTCATGTACTCACGTTTTTGTTAGGGATGATACGGTTAAGAGACCCCTGAAACCTCCTTATGATGGTCCATTTCGAGTAATCAAGCGATACGATAAAGTATTTTTGGTACAGTTACAAGATCGTAAAGTTAATATATCCATAGATCGTTTGAAACCCGCTTACTTGTTGAATGATGACGATGAAACTCCCGTTGTTAACACTGAAAATGTAATGGTTGAGCCTGTTAAACCTTGTAAAGTATCTGGTAGTGAGACTAGTAAGCCGAAAAAGTCTGTTACTTTCAAAACTAGTAGTGGTCGCGTAATAAAGCCACCTGCCAGATTTGTGAACTAAAATTCCCGTAGGCCATGATGCTCACCAGTCATTTTTCTGACCTGTTTGGGATGCCAAGGGTTATTTTATAGAACTTTGTATTTTGTATGTACTTATGTCTCAATGTATGATATTTTTTTTGCAGTACCTCATTTGTCTAAACGCAAACTCATACTTACTATGTAAAAATAGTTTTAGTTTTCATGTGAATTTTTCAGTCTTAGTATACCAGTAGAAATTATCCGTGTAATTATCTTGCGTGGCGTTTACTGTGGAGATGCTGCAGAGTCCGTGACTGTTTATTTTTATTGCAGGGCATGCTTCACAGTAGACTACCTAGGTCTAGATTTATTTTTCTTGTGTCCTCTTCTAGGACAATTTACAGTCGAGCCTGAGATATGGTTTTCGCAAATATTATTTTTCAAATGTATATTTTTTATGTGTAACATCGCCTTAACTGTTCTAAAAATAGATTGAAGTGTATTCGCCTTAAGCAGTTAATTTGTAACGTAAGCGCTTTATAAAATAATGGCGAACTAGCTTACAATGTGTCTTGTTTGAATGTAGGTCACAGATATTTCTAGTAAAATGTAAACGTACGAAAATTGAATAGTTATGTGTAAGATTTTTTGATTTGGTCCAGATCAAGTATAAAAGTAAAAACATGCGGAAATTTTATTCATTCGCATCTTGTATATTAAAGTAGTGAAGTAGCATCTTAATTGATTAATTATTATGGGCGTCGGACATAGCAAAGAGGAAAATCTGACAGTAGCCCAAGCACAAATAATTAAAAGTAATAACAGTAATGTGGAGTCGAAATTAAACTATTTGGCGATCATAGTGTTGATCGCGGTCATTTTATTAGTTTGCATAGTACTGTATGTACTACGGCGTCAGTGTCTCAAGTCTACAAGGACATGGTTAAGGAAACAAGTTGTTGTCAGTGGAGGACTGGAGCACCCGGTCATAAGGGTACAGTCTGTGCCACAGCAATCAGCAGGGCAGCAGTCAAGTGTTTATTGAAAGTTATCGTGATTCGTGAGTTATCAAAACAGTGTTTCGAAAAATAAGATATAGTGTGTAAACAACAGTTTTCATTTTCGTACGTGTTAATATTGGGAAAGTTAGGTATATTGTATGTATTTAAAAAAGGCACTATTGTATGTATTTAAAATAAATTGTCTGCATGTATACAAAATCATGTATTAATAGATTTTAAGGTTCATTTTTTTTTGTCTGTATGGTTCCACAAGAGAAACCCATGTAATTTTTATTTTAAAATCGATACTTACTTTGTAACAAATTCAATCTGTAATTATTGTTTGCAAGTTAGGATGACGCAATGCATGTACCTACGTGTTACCGAGAATCACCGCGACAGCAATTCCAAGTGTACAAGTTTCAAATAGGTGTAATGTTTGGACTTAGTATTGTAACAGTTTCATACAGGGTGTTCAAATCAAACAATTTTGTAACTTTGAATTTTTATTATTAAAAATTTTTCTTAGGGGGGATGCTATGTAGGGACACAGTAGTTGCATGCATTTTGCTGAATAAACATTTTGTGCCAGTGTGCGGAACGCGCTCGGCGGCGGTCGCCAGTCGTTCCCTGCACCACCCGAAGTTAGGTCGTACCTAGTAAATATAATAGATCATAGTTATAACGCCAAGCATTGTGAACTTGAATAGAGACATCAGTGAGACAATTTATGACTTTTATTTTGTGACATCATAGTAAGCACCTTCTGAGAGTCTAGTTCGGGACGTGTGATTTAGGACACTATTATATTAGCTAATTATACCGCCAACAGATATACACCGACACTTCCACCCCGACACAGGCAAATTCAGTACCGGCTGCAGTGCGCCAGGACGAGATGTTTTTATTAAGTCAGGGATCATAATATTAACATGTTCCGTTTGTAATTTAATGTTAAGAATATTAATTTTTGAAATTGTTTGAACCCTATGAGCTGTTGTGAGGGCCAGTAATGTAGCAAGTTTTTTCGACAGTTCTTCAAGGCTTAAGTTTTCGTTTGGGTACCAGTTTTCGAGAGAGTTTAAAACAATAGATGTATCCCAAGTTGTATTGTATTTGGGCAATGGCGGACGAAGTCTGAACACTCCTTTAAAAAAGCGTTTAATGCGCACATCGTTGGTAAGAGTTTGCCCGAGAATCAAGGATAAGGCTGACCTACAACTATTTAAAGTTCCGTATTGGGCGCCTGAATCGTATAGTTTAGTAAAAAAGTTAAGCAAATCTGGAATTGTAGAGTTGTACAACTCGATATTGTTATCGTGACAGAATGAAAACCATTTTTTTTAAACAAGTGTCGTATTGTCTTAAAGAACTGTCTGAAAGTGATGCGATCATGATTGGTATCGAAGAGGAGGGCGTGTCTCTCCTGAGTAGTGCCGCCCTGATAATAGTCCGGCAACCAGGGTAATCTTCTGGTGGACGTCTCGATTGCTGCAATGTGAAATGATCAACGTCTTAGAAGGATTGAAGCACAAGGGTTCTGTTACAAGCAGACTTCTAAACAGGGGGTACCACGCTTGCGTGGGCCATAACGGGACTACCATGATTCCATGAGCGCCATCATCAATAATTTTTCTTAAGACTTTAAGGATGACTGCAAAAGGGGGAAAACAATAGAAGCAGAGGTTTCTCCAACATACTGTGAAGGCATCGATCCCTATGGCGTCCGGATCCCTGTGCCAGGATATATACTTAGAGCATTTTTTGTTTATTCTGCTGGCAAATAAGTCTATTTCCGGGGTACCAAATTGTTTGACGATTTTTTGATAAGCAAATTGGGCCAACTCCCACTCGATATCGGGGTGGACGCGCCGTGATTCTGCGTCAGCGACAATATTTTCGATTGAGGGGATATAAGATGCAAAAAACGATAAATTTCGTTTCTCATACCATTGCCATAATTCGCGTGTCACGTTTGTAAGGTGAGGGAACTGAATACCACCCATTCGGTTGTTATAAGACACAGCCGTGGTATTATCTATGCGTAGGAGAATATCAGAATCTCGACAGTTTTTGGCAAAGACTTTAATGCCAAGGTAGGCAGCTAAAATCTCCAAATAATTTATGTGTCGTGTACGTTCCTCCGTTGTCCACATGCCACTTGCTCTCTCACTTCCACAGGCGGCACCCCATCCCGTAGTTGAGGCATCGCTGAATATCTCCAAGGTAAATTCTTTTTGTTTAATTTTGTTACCGGAGTTAGAAATTGAACGATACCACCACTGAAGGTCTGGGAAAATTGACGAAGGGATATTCATGTATTTATTGTAATTATCGTCTTCTTTTAGGTTTAGGTATTTACAGCGCTCGAGCTCCTTTGTGTATAACCAGCCGTATTTAACGGCGGGACATGCAGAGGTAAGTAAGCCTACTAGGCTAGCAAATTCCCGGATTCTACACCGCTTCAAAACAAAAAAATTTAAAATTGTATTTTTGATTTTTGAAACCTTTTCCTGTGGTAAAGTTACTTGTAAGTTGTTGGAATCTATTATAAAACCAAGGAATTTGCAACTAGTAGAGGGCGAGAGGTTACTTTTCTCTGTATTTATGATGAAACCGAGAGCTTCTAATAGTTTTGTAGTGTCTGAGATGTTTTCTATGCACGAATCTAAACTTCGAGATATTAATAAGTAGTCATCCAAATAAATTATGGATAAATGACCACATGACCGTAATAAACTTGCGACAGGTTTCATTAATTTTGTGAAGACATACGGAGCCATGTTTAGCCCGAAGGGCATGACGTTAAATTCATAAAGTTTTTCATTGAATTGAAATCGGAGATATTTTTTATAGTCATCGTGAATACGTACGAGAAAGTAAGCGTCTTTTAAATCTACAGTACCCATATGCAAGTCTTTTGACACTAGTTTAAGAGCTGTCCGTAAGTCTTCGAGTTTGAAGTGTATCGTATCAATAAATCTATTAAGAGCTTTTAGGTTCAAGATAAATCTTGACTTTCCATTAGGTTTTGGTACAAGGAAGATGGGAGACAAAAATTGACCCGGACAAGGTATGCATTCAGAAATGGCCCCTATATGAATTAATTCATCAATAGAATTTTGATATTGTTTTTTTTTCAAAACTAGGGTAGTCTTTAGTTTTTGAAATGGATGATTGGGTTACTGGTCGGGAGAAAGGTATTTTGTACCCCTCGATCCATGACAGTATTGTTTGATCACTAGTTAAAAGTGCCCATTGATTATAAAAGTCAGATAGCCGACCGGCGTACCTTACCGTTTCTAGCGATGACTGCGATTCTTTGCTGGACGCGATAATCGCTTCGAAGAGCTCGCGGGGCGGTCCTTGTGTGGATAAGGATAAGGCTCCTTCCTCTGGTTCCCCTTCGGCCTTTGACTCAGGGGAGGAACACGCCAGTTTAAATGTTGTTTTTTAGTCGGGGGTTGTTTCGCAGGAGCCGGCTTCATTTCTGTCCCTGACCTTGAAATGGCTTTGACAACTTTCAAGGTTTCAACCAATCCTGTGCCAAAAAGCAGCTCGTCTACTTTTGAGGCCTGAAGTTGATCTTTTAGGTCTTTTTTCAAGCTATTTAGTATTAAGCTCCTGCGTATATTAGAGTCCGTACATTGGTTGTCTGAAATTAAGACAGCATCCATCACCAATTTTATGAGGCCTGTATTTTTTGCTTGCGAGGCAATGAGTTGCGTTAGAGCCTCGCCTAAACAAGACAAGGCCGCGGCTTGCTGTTTTTGACGGGACGCTAGACCTTTGTCTCGTTTTTGTATAGCCTCGGTGATAGCGTACGCTACCTCTGGATTTAGAGTAGGTGCATCTATCAGAGTGCAGTTTGCCGGAGGTAGGTATTTCTCAAGCAGTTCCTTCCTGTTTAGGTTAGGTTAGGTTAGGTTAGGTTTTCCCGGGGCGCGATGACTGGCAGCGTCATCCCATGTCGTGCGGTGTCCCACAGGGTTCGGTTCTTGGGCCGCTCCTGTGGAACATTGGTTATGACTGGGTGCTGCGCGCAGTCAACCTCCAGGGCGTCGAAGTAACTTGTTACGCCGACGATACCCTGGTAACGGCGAGAGGGAACAACTTCCGGGATGCAGCCGTCCTTGCCACAGCAGGCGTGGCGGATGTCGTCGGCAGAATCCGACGCCTAGGGCTACAAGTAGCCCTAGAAAAGTCCGAGGCGACTTGTTTTCACGGGCCTCGGAGAGGACCTCCAGCCGGTTCATGCATCCAGGTGGGTGGAGTCCAGATCCGTGTCGAGTCGACCATGAAGTACCTGGGATTGGTCCTTGACAGTCGCTGGAATTTCCACGCCCACTTTAAGCGCCTAGCGCCTAAACTGGTGCGAACGGCGGCCGCGTTGGGTAGACTGCTGCCCAACATCGCGGGGCCGAAGGCTTCATGCCGGAGGCTTTACGCGGGAGTTGTGCGGTCCATGGCCCTGTACGGCTCACCTGTGTGGGCCGACACCCTGACAAGCCAGTGTATCGCCGAACTGCGGAGACCGCAGCGGGCGATGGCAGTCAGGATTATACGGGGCTACCGCACAATCTCTTACGAGGCGGCCTGTGTGCTGGCCGGCACACTCCCCTGGGACCTTGATGCGAGGACCCTCTCGGCGGTGTTTCACTACCGGGAGGAGGCGCGTCGGTCCACAGTCCACGGGGTTACCCCAAGCCAGGTTCCGTCCTGGCTGGAAGAGTTCCGCACGCTTGCTGTGGAGCTCTGGGATGTGCGGCTCGCGGATCCCGGATCGGGCCATCGCACGATCCAGGCGATCCGCCCTGTCCTCACGCAGTGGCTGAATCGGCGTCACGGCGCCGTAACGTACCGTCTGACGCAGATACTCACGGGGCACGGCTGCTTCGGGAGTTATCTGTGCCGGATCGGACGGGAGGCGAGCGATGCCTGTCACCACTGTGATTCCAGTGAGGACACGGCTCAGCACACGCTGGAGGTCTGCCCAGCTTGGGCAAACGAGCGCGAGACGCTCATCGCCGTGATCGGGCGCGACCTCTCGCTGCCTTCCGTGGTTTCTTCCATGGTGGCGAGCGCGAGCTCGTGGGATGCGGTGCTCTCCTTCTGCGACGCCGTCGTGTCGCAGAAGGAGAGCGCCGAGCGCCAGCGCGAGCTGGACAATCCCGCCCGACGTAGGAGGCGACGCCGCCGGGGTGACGGTGCCTAACCCCGGAGGTTCCCTGCGGTTAGGGGAGTAGAATACTACCGAGGTATCCCTGCCTGTCGTAAGAGGCGACTAAAAGGGCCCTTGGGGTCGCGAGGCGCACGCGGGGGGGCCTGCTTGTGCTTCGGTTTGCGATCCCGAGGAAGACGGTAACGCGTGTCTTCGGACACAGTGGTCTGTGTTATCGTGCACTGGAGTTGAGCTTTGCTCCTCCCGAGGCTGGCTGCGAGGCGGCCTTGCGCACGGAAGGGTCCCGTGAAGAGTCCCTTGTCGGGGATCCCGGTTCCCTTCCATACTGCGCCGAAGATGACCACCGTCAGGTTTTAGTGGGTAGGGGTCTCCGTTTTCCCAAGAGTTCCGAGTCCCACATATCCCAGGTGTCCCGAACCCAGGGCCTTGGGAATGCGTAACTGCATTTCCTGACGCAAAAAAAAAAAAAAAAAAAAAAAAAAAAAAAAAAAAAAAAAGGTTAGGTTAGGTTCCCGTCCCCCGTGTGGAGTTTCTGATCTCCCATCGGGCGCGTCCCCAGGTGGCGGATAGGGGAATGCCCCCCAGTGGGGGGTACCGGCTTTTGACGGCGCGGACCAAAATCAGACGCGCGGCAGGTCCGTCAACTCGGCGGGCCTGTTCGGGCAACCCGTAACTCCCCAATTAAGGGGAGCCGGGGGTCCCAGCTATTGAAGTTGGGAACGAGACAAGGAAAAGTCTATAACACCACAGGTGGAGGTGTATTCTCCCCCTCTTCATAATGAAGAGGGATCGAGAGTCCCTTCTGAGGTGTGGCGCTCTGTCGCCGTGCAGTTTTATACTGCGTGTGGAGTCCTATGGACTAGCGGAGCTTCGGCTCGTGGGATGGCGGGTCTGCAAGACCTGCGGCTGGACGGGCCCACCACTCGCGTTTACGCGACTAGGTGGGTGACTTCGGTCAACCGTCTGGCAACCTGCTCCCGAAGGGTGTTGTGGACATGTCTCGCAGCCCTCGGGAAGTAGGGGCCTTTGCTTGGTCGCCCGGGCCGAGAGGAGACAACCTCAATAAAAAACCCCAAAAGGTTGGCCGTTTGTCGCGTGACGGTCGGCCGCCTCGGTCTCGAGGTGGTAGGATGGGTCAATGCCTACCCGCTAGCGCGACACCTGCACGAGACCGCCCGCCCTCGTGCAGTATTAGGGTTACTCAGGTGCAGGGGGCTCCGCCTGGGTGGACTTTTTATTTCCCCCATACTCGTGGGACTAAAAATGAGCAATAATTACTTTTCAATTTTAGTCGATGGGGACGCTGGTCCCTTGGAGGTGGAGCAGCGTGAAGCTGACTCGGAAGTGGTGCGGGAGCCTGTAGTCAGGCTGTCCCGGTTAAGCTCGTCAGAGCTAAAAGCAGTGACGCCGGAGCCAACAACTTCGGCGGCGGCCGAGCGCGTTTTGCGCAGCGGCCGCACAAGAGCAGCAGTGGAGCGGTCGCGCTCTCCGTCTGCTCGGGGGTCGGATTCGGGCACTAGCCTGATGACCGTAGATCCTTCCTCCGGGGAGGAACTCGGCCGACTCTGGAGCAGAAGGAAGCGGCCGTTCTCCAAGATCGGGGGGTCGGGTTCCGACGGAAGTGCCAGAAGTGGACGAAGTTCCGCTTCTGCAAGGCCTTCCGCCCGACGAGGAAGAGGCGGCACTCCCGCACCCGGCGCTAACGCCTGCATGGCAGAAGCCCGGGAGAAATTCATACGCCTAGGGCGCGATGACGAGAAGATGGAGGCGAAGCTGCGGTCCGAGCAAGAGGTTGCAGAAATGGACCGCGCTTTGCTCCAAGCTCAGACACGAGCGAGGACATCGCGCTTGTCGGACTCATCCCAGGGCGAGGCCGACGAGTTGACCGCCTGTGCGCTAAAGGAGCGCTTGGAATTATCAGCGGCCATAGTCCGGAAAGTCATTGCGACCTCCGGACATCTGAAAGGCACCTTTCAGAAGGCGCTGAAGACGGCAGTCGGAGACTGGGAGCTTTTAGCTCCAGCGCTGTACGCGCGCACAGTCTCCGAAGAGACCGAGAAGCTGCGGGTGGTGAACCACCGCCTGCTCTCCGCGGTCTCTCGGCAGGGGGAGGAGCTGACCCAACTCCGCAAGGAGATGGACAGCCTCCGAGAGAGCCTCACCGGGCAAACGAACCAGGCGACTGGCAAGGCTGATGACAGTAATGTCATTGCCTACGTCAACGCTCGGCTCGCGTCCATCGAGGCTCGGCTGCCTCCAGAGAGGCTTCGGCCTCCTCTGGCTGCCGACAAGCGCTCCAAAGCGCCGCCGCCGGCCACCGAGCCGGCCGCGCCGACGGACAAGGCGTCCGCGAGCACGAGGGCGACTCCGCCGCCCCCTGCTCGCAGCACACCGGCTGCAGCTGCGCAGAAGCCCAAGGCTCCAGTGCCGACCAACCCCGAATCGCGAGGGAACCCTCCCAAGCGGAAGAAGGGAAGGAAGGCCAAGAAGGGCAAGGCGGCTAAGGCTGCCCCGCCCCCAAAAGAGCCCAGACCTTTGCCGCCGGCACCGGCGACCATGGAGCTACCGTGGAACCTCGTGGTCGGCCGCAAAGGCAAGAGCAATGGCGGGAACACTGTAGCAGCAGTGCAGCCCCCTCCAAAACCCCAGACAAAGCAGGCTAAAGTGCCGAATCTCCGTCCTGCACGCTCGGCGGCGGTAGTGATTACACTACTGCCAGAAGCCGAGAAGCGGGGCGTGACGTATGCTAGCGTCATCTCTCAGGCTAAAGCCAACATCAGCTTGGCAAGCCTCAAGATTGAGTCCGTGCGCTTTAGGCGAGCAGCCACCGGAGGCGCTATTTTGGAGCTACCGGGCGCTGCGGAGACAGACGGCAGGGCAGACTCTCTAGCTAAGAAGCTACGAGAGGTCCTCAAGGTGGAAGACGTTCGAGTTTCCCGACCTGTGAAGTGTGCAGAATTGCGCATTTCTGAGTTGGATGACTCCGTCACCGCAGAGGAAGTCGCAGCCGCTGTCGCTAAGACTGGGGCGTGCTCGGTGGAGTCCGTGAAGACGGGCGAGATCCGCCGAGACAGGAGGGGGCAAGGCGCCTGCTGGGCACGTTGCCCCGTGGCGGTGGCCAAGAAGCTGGTGGACGGTGCTCGTCTGCTGGTCGGTTGGACATCGGCGCGGGTCAAACTGCTGGAGGCCAGAGAGTTGCGCTGCTTCCGGTGTCTCGAGAAGGGACACGTTAGGAGCATGTGCGACTCGGAAGTTGACCGTAGCAGTCAGTGCTACCGTTGCGGTCAGCTAGGCCATCTGGCGCGTGCCTGTACGGCGGCGCCACACTGCACGGTGTGCGCAGTGGCTGGCAGAAATGCCGGTCACAGGGTTGGGGGCCCAGCCTGCAAGGCCCCCAAACCCAAAAAACGCGGTCGGCGGACTGACACCGAGGCCACGGCCCGGTCGCAGCCGGCCCACTCCACGCCACTCGGCGACGAGGAGATGCCAACTGCATCTAGTTAAGTATGGCTATAAGATTCCTGCAGGGGAATCTCAACCACTGCGCCAGAGCTCAGGACCTGTGGGTCCAGAGTATGGCGGAGAGGTTGATAGCCATAGCGGTAGTGGCTGAGCCGTACTACATCCCGCCTGATTGGGTGTCGGATGTGGACGGCACAGCGGCCATTGCCACCCGAGTGGCTAACGGCGCCCCCCCTTTTCAGAGGATTGAAAAGGGGCACGGATGGGTTGCGGCTGAGTTGGGAGACACCCTGGTCATCGGGGTGTATTTCTCTCCTAACCGGCCTCTCGCTCAATTTGAGAGTTTTCTCTCCGAGTTGGAGGCTGTGATCGGCCGCAATCGTTCGCTCCAAGTGCTGGTCGCTGGGGATTTCAATGCCAAGTCCTTGGTATGGGGATCGCCAGCGACAGATGTGCGTGGAGAGGCGCTGGAGGAGTGGGCAGTCGCTTCTGGCATGACTGTCTTGAATCGGGGTTCGGTAGACACCTGTGTGCGCATGCGAGGAGGGTCCATCGTGGACTTGACGTTCGCGACTCCTTCGTTAGCGCGACGTGTCCAGGGCTGGGAAGTGCTGGAGGGTGTGGAGACGTTGTCGGACCACCGGTATATCCGGGTCGACGTTTCTACGCTTCCGGCAATTCATACCGGTCCAAGCCATTCTACCCGGCATAGAGACAGTCCGAGATGGGCTCTGAAGCGACTCGACCGCGAGAAGTTGGAGTGTGCGGCTATCGTCCAGGCATGGGTGCCTGTGCCGGATGGGCCTGTTGAGATGGAGGATGAGGCCGAATGGTTCCGGGAGGCGCTGTCGCAAATTTGCGACGCGGCCATGCCCCGGGCCGGGCCTATCCCTCCTAAACGGCAGGTATATTGGTGGTCCGCAGACCTCGCGAGCTTACGCTATGCGTGCGTGAGGGCGAGACGCCAGTATTCCCGGTACCGTCGCAGAAGCACCCGGATTGAGGACGAAGAGGCCCGCCTTTACGACGCCTATAGAGAGGCGAAAAAGGCGCTCAAGGTCGCGATCAACAGAGCCAAGTCTGAAGCGAGGAAGGAGTTTCTTGAGACTCTTAATGCGGATCCGTGGGGAAGGCCGTACAGGTTGGCGTTGAGTAAACTCCGCCCCTGGGCACCCCCGGTGACGCAGAGTCTCCCTCCTCACTTGCTCCACGACGTCGTCCAGGCTCTGTTTCCGACCCGAGGAGAGCACACTCCACCAGTGATGGCGCCACCCACAGGCGTAGCAGTAGGTGTAGACGAGGTCTCTGCCGTGTCCAACGCTGAGTTTGATGCGGCAGTCTCGCGGCTACGGGCCAAGAGAACGGCTCCTGGTCTAGACGGCATACCCGGCCGCGCTTGGGTTCTGTCTCTCGAGTGGCTGGGGCCGAGACTGCAGAGTCTGTTTTCGGCCTGTCTGTCGCGGGGACGTTTCCCGCGCCAGTGGAAAACGGGGAAGCTCGTCCTACTGAGGAAGGAGGGTCGACCATCTGACTCCCCTTCGGCCTACCGCCCGATTGTGCTGCTCGACGAGGTCGGGAAACTTCTTGAGCGCATAATCGCTGGCCGCCTGGTTGGGCACCTCGAGGAGGTGGGGCCGGACTTGGCAGATTGCCAGTACGGCTTTAGGCGTCGTCGGTCCACGGTTCACGCGATCCTCCGCGTGAAGGGCATCGCTGAGGAGGCAATGTCACAGGGTCAAGTGGTGTTAGCGGTATCTCTTGATATATCTAACGCCTTCAACACCCTGCCGTGGACTTGCATAAGGGAGGCACTAAGGCACCACGGTGTTCCCCTTTATTTACGGCTCATTTTGGAAGACTACCTGGCGGAGAGGTATGTCGAGTTCCCGGGGCGCGATGACTGGCAGCGTCATCCCATGTCGTGCGGTGTCCCACAGGGTTCGGTTCTTAGGCCGCTCCTGTGGAACATTGGTTATGACTGGGTGCTGCGCGCAGTCAACCTCCAGGGCGTCGAAGTAACTTGTTACGCCGACGATACCCTGGTAACGGCGAGAGGGAACAACTTCCGGGATGCAGCCGTCCTTGCCACAGCAGGCGTGGCGGATGTCGTCGGCAGAATCCGACGCCTAGGGCTACAAGTAGCCCTAGAAAAGTCCGAGGCGACTTGTTTTCACGGGCCTCGGAGAGGACCTCCAGCCGGTTCGTGCATCCAGGTGGGTGGAGTCCAGATCCGTGTCGAGTCGACCATGAAGTACCTGGGATTGGTCCTTGACAGTCGCTGGAATTTCCACGCCCACTTTAAGCGCCTAGCGCCTAAACTGGTGCGAACGGCGGCCGCGTTGGGTAGACTGCTGCCCAACATCGCGGGGCCGAAGGCTTCATGCCGGAGGCTTTACGCGGGAGTTGTGCGGTCCATGGCCCTGTACGGCTCACCTGTGTGGGCCGACACCCTGACAAGCCAGTGTATCGCCGAACTGCGGAGACCGCAGCGGGCGATGGCAGTCAGGATTATACGGGGCTACCGCACAATCTCTTACGAGGCGGCCTGTGTGCTGGCCGGCACACTCCCCTGGGACCTTGATGCGAGGACCCTCTCGGCGGTGTTTCACTACCGGGAGGAGGCGCGTCGGTCCACAGTCCACGGGGTTACCCCAAGCCAGGTTCCGTCCTGGCTGGAAGAGTTCCGCACGCTTGCTGTGGAGCTCTGGGATGTGCGGCTCGCGGATCCCGGATCGGGCCATCGCACGATCCAGGCGATCCGCCCTGTCCTCACGCAGTGGCTGAATCGGCGTCACGGCGCCGTAACGTTCCGTCTGACGCAGATGCTCACGGGGCACGGCTGCTTCGGGAGTTATCTGTGCCGGATCGGACGGGAGGCGAGCGATGCCTGTCACCACTGTGATTCCAGTGAGGACACAGCTCAGCACACGCTGGAGGTCTGCCCAGCTTGGGCAAACGAGCGCGAGACGCTCATCGCCGTGATCGGGCGCGACCTCTCGCTGCCTTCCGTGGTTTCTTCCATGGTGGCGAGCGCGAGCTCGTGGGATGCGGTGCTCTCCTTCTGCGACGCCGTCGTGTCGCAGAAGGAGAGCGCCGAGCGCCAGCGCGAGCTGGACAATCCCGCCCGACGTAGGAGGCGACGCCGCCGGGGTGACGGTGCCTAACCCCGGAGGTTCCCTGCGGTTAGGGGAGTAGAATACTGCCGAGGTATCCCTGCCTGTCGTAAGAGGTGACTAAAAGGGCCCTTGGGGTCGCGAGGCGCACGCGGGGGGGCCTGCTTGTGCTTCGGTTTGCGATCCCGAGGAAGACGGTAACGCGTGTCTTCGGACACAGTGGTCTGTGTTATCGTGCACTGGAGTTGAGCTTTGCTCCTCCCGAGGCTGGCTGCGAGGCGGCCTTGCGCACGGAAGGGTCCCGTGAAGAGTCCCTTGTCGGGGATCCCGGTTCCCTTCCATACTGCGCCGAAGATGACCACCGTCAGGTTTTAGTGGGTAGGGGTCTCCGTTTTCCCAGGAGTTCCGAGTCCCACATATCCCAGGTGTCCCGAACCCAGGGGCCTTGGGAATGCGTAACAGCATTTCCTGACGCAAAAAAAAAAAAAAAAAAAAAGGTTAGGTTAGGTTAGGTTTTTTTTTTTTTTTATGCCCAGTATTATGAGAGCTTTCTTTTTTGCTCTCGTTTTTCTTTTCTTTTTATTCTCTGTTATTATAGTTCTGTTTACTAATTTTTCTACTACTTTCTTCCTTGGGCTTTACTTTCTTTTAAACTGTATCTTTGGAAGCCTATGGTCAGTTGCGCGCCGAGCCATAGGTTCCATGTGGTTCTACATTACTGTCGTTCTACAATTTTATGACTAAATAAAATCTTGCTACAATACTTAACCTAAAAGAATTAATTTACAACATTTATTAATCACAATAATTCGCTAAAAACATTTAAAATAGGTAAAATATAATTTTATTAATTTAGGAAAATAAATTGATGTTGCAGTTTAAAATGATACAAAATAAAATAATTAAAAGGGAATAAAATTTAACATAAAATAATTGATAATTTAAATTCAAAATTGTATAATATTAGGCCGCAAAATTAGAGGTTATACCTAGAGATATTATCATGGATGATAAATTGCTTAACATAAGCTGAATACAATTATGCTGGTTAAATAACATTAACATTAATAAAGATGTAACTTTAATTTAAATTGAATTAGAATGAGGCAATAGCCGAAAAACTTGAAATGCAATATTAAATGTATTATACTTTCTTGGCACCATTTGCCTTGGCTGCCTGGCGCATAGCGCCAATTGCAAAGGCAAGGAAATGGGCCCGGGTGGAGTCGTCACCGATCAGTCCTGGCAAGTTACTAGTTGTTATCGACTGTCGAGTCCTGCTTTCGAGATCCAGTCGCTTTGTTGAATATTTTGAACATTCGGTAAGCAGGTGTTCGATCGATTCTATGGTGGAGTTATCACAAGAACAGACCTCGACAGCCGAAAGCTTAAATCTGTACAAATATTTTCTGATGCCTCCGTGGCCCGTCAGCAGTTGTGACATGATGTTTGAAAGACCTATTTTCCCCACAGTCCGGTGCGCCAATCGCACGTCAGGGAAAAACATCTTCGTGACTGCTCCAGTGGTGGAGTCCTCGTATCGTGCCTGCCAGCTGCTCAAAGTGTTGTCCCTAACGGTTCGCTTAGCGAAGGAGAGCGGGAAGCAGCTATATGCAGGCTTAGTCTTTAACTTCAGTGCAGCATCTTTCGCAAGTTCGTCTGCCCTCTCATTTCCGATAATTCCTGTGTGTGCTTTTATCCAATGTAGCCTCAACTCGATTCCCCTCGCTCGAAGGTTCTGTATGTTTTCTTTGATCTCGACGACGAGAGGGTTTAATGAGGACGGGTCGCTCAATGCCTGAAGAGATGAACGGGAGTCGCTTAATATATGTACTATGCTGGTTTGGGATTCCGATGCTAGATTGGTAGCCCTGAGTATAGCGGCCATTTCTGCCTGGTACACTGAACAGTAGCTCTCGAGGCGGATTTTGGCGCTGCGGGTCTCGCGGCAATTTTTCCAAACTGAAATCGCCGCTCCCACCTTGCCTTCAATCTTGCTACCGTCAGTGTACATAATAGTGTCGCCCTCGGGGAGTGCATCGGCCTCCTTCTGAGTTGTTACTGTACCGTAGTTCAGCATCTTCCTTTCGGCTGGGTGCGGTAGATGTACAGGGTGAAGCCTCTTCTGCAGTTTCCGTCCTGGAAGGTTCTTCAGAGGTTTTCCCCTCTTAATTTCGTAGAGCTTTAGTTGCTCTTCTGCCCTTAAATCTAGCGGAATTATCCTTGCTAGTATTGCGGCCGAGGTCAGGGAGGTAGTTGAGTGTGCTTTGGCAATTTGAATCCCGAATATTCTAGTGAGTCTGTCGAGGCGTTTCCTGGAGCTCTTTCTGTGGGCGATGGGGGCCCAGATACTAGCCGCATAGAGGACTGTGGGCTCCAGGACAGCGATGTAAAGTGTCCTAAGAATTTCGGGATTGAGGCCCCATTGGGCTCGCGCTGCTCTACTTATGGCCTTGTAGAGGTTAATGGCCTTGGCTGTGACTTCGTCTAGATGGGTGACGAAGTTTAGGTGGCGGTCGATGGTTACACCAAGAAGTCGTACAGTGTCCGTGAGCTGCAGCTGGGTGTGCAGAAGCTCAAAACGGGGCAGTTCGTACTTCAACTTCTTGGTGATCAACATTGCCTGGGTCTTAGCGGGGGCGAATCGCATTTTGTTTCGGCGGCCCCAAACTGCCACCAACTCCAGGGCTTTGTTGATTTTCCTCTCTAGGCTTCTGGTGTCCGGAGCTACGGCAATGATGACTATGTCGTCAGCGAACGCTTGGACGTGCGCTTCCAGACCCTCTGCCTCCCTTAGGAGGGGATCCAGCTGGACGTTCCATAGTAAGGGTCCGCCGATCGACCCTTGCACGCAGCCCTTTGTGGTGATCTTGGGGACCTTCTGTCCCAGGTATCGAACCTCAACCGATCTGTCTTGTAAGTAGCTTGAGAGTATGCGCATGGTCTGGGCATCAACCCCCATGTTCAGCAACTCTCGAAGGACAGCCGGCCACCACGCGTTATCGAACGCTCCTTCGATATCTAGGGACACCAGAGCTACCATCTTCTTTGCAGAGATTCCACTCCTCACCAGTTCCATGACGTCGTAAAGCGCATCCTCGGTGCTTCGTTGCGGAACGAAACCATACTGACGTGGGCTGAGGCAGTTACGCCTCAGCAGGTCCCACGACAGCCTGGTGACTATGAGCTTCTCGTACGCTTTCCCGAGGATCGGAAGCAGGCCGATCGGCCGGTAGGCCTTTGGGACCGAATAGTCGGTCTTACCAGGCTTCGGGATGATCTTGATGACGGCCCGCTTCCATAGCTCGGGAAAGTAGCCCAACTGTCGGCACCGGTTGTACAACGTCAGGAGTACCGAGTTGGCTTTGGACGCCGCCGCACAGATGTCTGCCGTTAGGCCATCTTCGCCCGGCGCCTTTTTCGGGCTCATGCTCGAAAATACAGAAGCCAACTCGTTCTCGGTAAAGGGTGGAGGGTCATTCTCCCCCGTGTCACCGAGGGCTGACAGTCTGCTCGCCACCTCCTCCCTGACTGATTTGTGGTACTCTTCGTCTGTAGCTGGGTCGTCGGGCGGGTAAAATGTGTCCGCCAGCAGTTGCGCTGAAGCAGCCGGAGTAAGCGTGTCGCTGCTTTCGGGGTTCTTAAGCAGGCGCTCGTCGCCGACCCTCGGTTTGGAGGTTTTCTTAATTACGCGGTAGGCACATCGCCACACGTCCTCTCCCTCTTGGCGACTGCAGAAGTCCTTCCAACTGGCTGTGATGGCGTTCTGGATTGCTTCTTTGTATGTAGTTTTTGCCTCGAGGTATTCTATGAGAACGTCCGGTCTGCGCCGCTCGTTCGCCCTTCGGACACGGCGGCATAGGGTGATTGCCTTCTTCTTGAGTGCTGTGAGCTCCTCCGTCCACCATGGACATGGTCTGTTCACGCGATTGAGGTTCACTTCCGGAATGGTTTCAAGAGAAGCCTCCACGACCGCCGCGGTGAAGTCAGCTGCCAGTGCCTCGAGATCAGATGGTTTTGACGCTGAGGCGATTTAAGCAGGGCATACTCCCCCTCTCTCCAGGCTTCCCTCGAGTGCATGGGGGAAAGCTGACCATCTCGCCTTATGAGTGTTGAATCGCCACGTGGTTTTTTGCGGCTCTTCGGGTAACCGCTCCCGGGACGGGGCGATGCTGAAGATGATTGGTCGGTGGTCGGACAATCCCGCGCAGTTGGCATCTACCCTCCACTCGACGACTCTAGAGAGGAGCGAAGAAGAGCACGCTGTGATGTCTGGAATGCTGGTCGCCTCTCTACCGTTCCTGAAGGTGCTGAATGTGGGTGTAGAGCCTTCATTGATAATGTGGAGGTCATGCTGAGCAAGGAAATCAGCCACAGCCGCTCCCCGCTCATCCTCTGCCTCGCATCCCCACCAGGGACTAGCGGCATTGAAGTCCCCTCCTACGATGATGTGCTCTGTGGTGATGTTATCCAGGACTGCGGCGAGCTCCGTCAAACAACTGTCAACTCTGTCGGTGCCTACAAAGTATACACTGATTACGCATATCTTTTCATTATTCAGTGCAAGATCTACAGATACAATGGTATTTGATTGCCTAGACTGATCTACTACACATCTTAAGTTAGGATCGGTGACGACTACAACCGATTTCGCGGGGTAAGAGCTGCATGCGTTTGCAGCTTGAACAGTAGTATGACCACAGGCTAAGCGCCCAGCTGCCCCTATGTAGGGCTCCTGTACTAAAGCTGCAGTCACTCCCCCCCTTGCCGCCCCCTCAAGGCACTCTTTGGTTGCTGCGAAACCTCTGCCCAAGTTAGCTTGTATAAACTTTAGGGTGCCCTTAGCAATAACGAACCGCCCTGCGTGCCACTATGTCCCAGCGTTGCCACTGAGGACATTCATGGCTGTAGGCGGGGTGGCTCGTAGGAGGGCCGGTAGAATCTAGAGCGCAGTTCCGACAGCGTGGTTCCCTCTCCCGGTTTGGGCACTTCCTGGTATCGTGTCCCTCTGAGCAGTACCCGCACCTCTCCGGTTCCTTGCAGTCCCTGGCCAAATGTCCATAGGCCAGACACCTGTAGCACTGAACTACTGGTGACTGGTCTACAGCCATTACCGTTTGATAACCTACCTTGACTCTTTTGTTGCAGATCGCTGTCCAGATGGGGGGGCTTACCTCCAGGATGACATTAGTCATCTGCGGAGTCCGACCCCTTGTCCTCCGCTGCACCTTGATGGGTTCCTCTGCCAACGCCGGACCCAGAAGACCGCCATTCTGCCTCCTGACCGCGTCAACCAATTTGATATCGTCAAGGTCATTTGCGACGCCGATGAGACGCACTAGAGGGTTTCTAGGGGGTTTAGAAGTGGCACTAAGGTCAGACTCCGAATGTTTGACTGCCTCGCGGAACTTCCTCTGGCTCTCCTCGGTGTCGCAAGTGACCGCAACCCTTTGGTTTTTTAGCGGGTGGACACTGCTGACCCCAACACCTAAACTTACCACATCGATCTTCTTTTTCAGAGTGGTGATCACGTCCTGGCTCGTTGCCTTCGGGTCACGGGACTCCACAAACACGGGATACCTCGGAGTCCTGGCCGCCTCAGCGTACGTTCTGCCCCTCGCTCCTCCGCCGACAGGTGAATTGGTATCATATAGTCCCCGGCCGCCGTCATCGTTCCGCGCAGCTGTGCGGGCCATTTGAGTCTTGCCCTGACGCAACGAGGCCTCCACTCGTCGAACTGTGCTAGCAATGGGCTCCAGGAGTTCTCCGATCCGCTCCTTAGTTTCGCCAAGGGCGATCTCAACCCCGAGCCCCTGCGTCGCATCGTGGTGGATTGGTCCAGGAGTGATACCATCGGCGAGGTCGCCGAGTTCCGTCCGGATGGTCCGGAGCTCATTTAGAATTGGTCCGGTCGCGGACCGCAGCTCTTCGGCAACCTCAGCTTTGGTGCAGGCAGGTTTCGCACCGGCTCTGTAGTCAGCCAGAAGCTCTTGCGTTCCCCTTAGGATTTTATTCAGATCCTCGTCACCAAGATACGCAGGTCGCGAAGAGGTAGACCCCTCCATGGTCACAGGTGGTGTAGGTGAGCGTCGGGGGCTTCAGTGCGGACGTTCCTGGGCCTCCGCTCTCCACCGCTCAACGTCCAGGCTTATGTCCCGTAGTTGCGCGGTCATACCGGCAATAGCTCCCGCAATCTCGTCAACACGCGCCGATACACCCCCAGCAGCGGATCGCCAGCAGGCTCGGAGCTCGCACCACTCGCAGGAGTTTTAGCCAACGCCGAGATCCCCGCTTTTAGTTCCTTGAGCACTTTTTGTATTGGCTCTATGCACGCCATAGGGTCAGCCATCTCAAATTTGAGCCATCCTCGCACTTCCTCAATGGCTTTGCCGTGCACCTTTGCCTTGTCGTCAGCCTCTCTTGCACTGCGCTCGTATCTATTGATAAGGTCGGCCAGCTGTTTAGAATGTGCTCTTTGGATTCTAACGATTTCCCTGGCATGGGCGGTTCTTTCGTCTGAGAGAGACTTCATATGGCGCGCGCGCGAGTCCGATAGAGCCAGGCAGATTATGTAGAGCTCCTGGAGGCACTCCCGGGCTTCCTCTTTACGTTCGCGCTTCATATTTCCAGCGTTCTCAAGAGCTGTCAATCCCATCTGTAGGAGGTCGTTTGCGTTCTGTGTGACGAGATTCATGCGCACGGCCGTTCTCCTGCCCCGCGCCGGGAACATGCTCTCCCGTCTCTCTCTCTGGTACGACTCCTCCATGTCCACCCATGTCGCCGTCTCGAGAATCCCTGGTCGCTCCTTGCCTATTTCGGCCAATTCTCTATCGGCGTCCAGGGGTACGATGTCGCTGTCGGGAACAGAAACGGTGGACGGCGGCGGGGAGGAGTGTCCAGCAAAGTATTCAGAGACCATGCTCGCCGGAGGGGACGAGCACTGCTCGAGACGTTCGTCGAACCCAGGGCGGGCTGCCGCCTCCTCTAGGAAGGCTGTGATTGTCGACTGGGACATGGCCTTCGTGATCCCCGGCACGGACGTGACAGGTCCCTCAGTTGCAGCCTTCTCTGTTGTGGTCTCCGGTTCCGTGCTTTCTTTAAGGATGGGTTCCGGGGCGCATGGTTCCACTTCCCGTTCCGGCTCTCTGGTGGCTCCAACTTCTGCGGTTGGGATGGCCGTCTGGGAGTTCTTCTGCTCCGGCGTCGGTGAGTCCAAGGGCTCCGACACGTGTCCAGCGGTCCCAATCCCAGGTGTGCTCCTGGTAGCAACCGCGTCTACACCCGCTAATGAGCGGAGCTCCGATCTCGGGGATGCACAGACGGATCGCGCAGCCTGTATGGTGGCTTTCTTCCGTAGGCTCGTCTTCTCGTACGGCTTCTTTGCGACCCCCGATGGGGCACTCTTTACAGATGTGGACTTCGGCATATTGTATTTAAATTCAAAGAACAATGAATAATAAAAATTTAGTGAAATTGATTAATTGTATGAAATAAAAATTAAAATTAAAATAAGCTTGCAGAATTTAAATTTATAACAATAATGACCCAAAAGGGAATAATAAAATTGGTGTTAGAAAAATAAATAAGCAAAAATCTTTTCCCAAATCCGACCGAGGCCTGGTAGCAAGAGGGTGGGCGGGCAAATTTTTGCCTTTTCCGTTGCCGTAGGTGTACAAACGAGGTGTCTACGGATAGGTCTCGTGGAGCCGCACAAGATAAGCGCACCAAGTCGAAGGGTGTTCCTAGTAAAAATTTTCAGCACGACTGAAAAACCGTTATTTTTGAGCTTTAAGTGTATATAAAAAACGAACGCAACGTCGGATCACGCTAAAACCAACGTCGATATGCTCTAATTACTTAATACAGCCGATCTAGGCGAAAAATTTTTGAAAATCGACCGACTGAAAAACACTTAGGAAAATTTCGATACTAATTTGTATGGGGAAAGTTAAAATTTGGAAAAATCGTTAAAAATCCAAAATTAATGTATTTGTTGCGGTGATTCCACTGAAAGCAGTTGTAAAATACTAAACAAAATTTTTTAGCACCGCAACAATAGCCAATATCTTGGTTTCAGGTGCTGAAAATCGTGGTTAGGTTAGGTATACTTACAAGTTTGGGCTTTCTATAGAATATTAAATAAGTAAACACCAAATTAGTCACTAACAAGGTTATTTTCTTCCAAAACCTATTTACACCACGTCCGTTAACGAAAATTCCCTTTAGACTTTGACAGACGTCAGTTTGCAGGTGACCGATGACAATTTGACGTTTTAGTTTTTTCCTTCCCTGGCCCGGACACCAATTGATCAGCCAACCTAAAACTTAGCAGGGGTGCGAGCGGGGTGTCCACCGATAGATCTCGTCGAGCCGCACGAAACAAGCGGACCGGGTCACAGGGCGTTCCTACTAAAAACTAAAAATTAGTCACTAACAAGGTTATTTTCTTCCAAAACCTGGGTTAGGTTAGGTTAGGTTAGGTTAGGTTAGGTTAGGTTCCCCCCTCCCCCCCCCCCTTCCCTCCCCCTCCCTCCCCCCCCCCCCCCTGTCGGATCTCCACCTTGTCGTGGTGGGGGGGCTCAGTAACCGTGGCTTTGCCACCCACGGTGAAGCTAAGAGGGATCCCGGGAGGGGACGCTCCACGCGGGCTAGCTGCAGGCCTGCGCAGGATGCGTCCATGAGTGCGGGTGTGGGGGACGGTTTTGGCTGTCCCTCGCAGTCGGGTGCGGTCGCGGGAGGAGAGACGTCTCGGTGTGTCGTTGCCGGGCGGCCTATCTCCCGCGACCAAACGGGGGCGCACCGTTGGATGGCGCTGCGGTGGGGCCGCAGAGGAAGAGGAGATGCGGTGTGTCGTTGCCGTCCTCCCTATCCTCTGCGGCCGGTTGGTGGCGGAGACCAACACCTTGCTCCGCCGCCAAGGAGTTTGTGGCCCTCGGGCTATCCGCCGGGGTGCCGTGGTGAATGCTCACGCGACCCCATGGCACCCCCCACAATGGCGGAGTGGTGGAATGCGCTGTGGTTTTAGTGGGTATTACGGCCTTGCACACCAGCCGTTGAGTCCCACATACCCCCCTGCAGATGTGTGGGGGGCATGCGTAAAAGCATTTCCACAGCGAGAAAAAAAAAAAAAAAAAAAAAGGTTCCCCCCCCCCCCCCCCTGTGGGATCTCCACCTTGTCGTGGTGGGGGGGCTCAGTAGCCGTGGCTTTGCCACCCACGGTGAAGCTAAGAGGGATCCAGGGAGGGGACGCTCCACGCGGGCTAGCTGCAGGCCTGCGCAGGATGCGTCCATGGGTGCGGGTGTGGGGGACGGTTTTGGCTGTCCCTCGCAGTCGGGTGCGGTCGCGGGAGGAGAGACGTCTCGGTGTGTCGTTGCGGTGCGGCCTATCTCCCGCGACCAAACGGGGGCGCACCGTTGGATGGCGCTGCGGTGGGGCCGCAGAGGAAGAGGAGATGCGGTGTGTCGTTGCCGTCCTCCCTATCCTCTGCGGCCGGTTGGTGGCGGAGCCCAACACCTTGCTCCGCCGCCAAGGAGTTTGTGGCCCTCGGGCTATCCGCCGGGGTGCCGTGGTGAATGCTCACGCGACCCCATGGCACCCCCCACAATGGCGGAGTGGTGGAATGCGCTGTGGTTTTAGTGGGTATTACGGCCTTGCACACCAGCCGTTGAGTCCCACATACCCCCCTGCAGATGTGTGGGGGGCATGCGTAAAAGCATTTCCACAGCGAGAAAAAAAAAAAAAAAAAAAAAAAAAAAGGTTCCCCCCCCCCCCCTTGCTCTCGGACCACGGCTGCTTCGGGTGGTACCTCTGCATGATCGGTCGCGAGCCGACGGCAAAGTGTCACCATTGCCCTAGTTGCGACAATGACACTGCGCAGCACACCCTCACGTCATGCCCGGCCTGGGCGAGGGAGCGCAGTGCCATGGTCGCCGTTGTGGGCGGTGACCTGTCGTTGGCAGCAATCGTGCGGAGGATGGCGACCTGCGAGGAAGCGTGGCAGGCGGTGCTCACCTTCTGTGAGACTGTCATCTCGCAGAAGGAAGCAGCGGAGAGGGAGCGAGAGGCTTCGGCTGACGCCCCAATGATCCGCCGCCGGCGTCATGGGCACCGGAGAAGGAATTTCCTTCTCCACCTGCCCCTTCCTGGGCCCCGGGCTTCAGACACGGGGGTGTCTGTCGTCCGCTAAAGGGGGCCCGAGACGGCGTTGCGCGTGTTCCCGCGCGCCGTCTGTTGTTCCTGCGACGGGGTCGAGTTTCTCCCTCGTCGCAACCGGTAGGGGCTCGCTGCAAAGTGAGTCGGCCGAGTCTGGGGAACTGCGGTGAATGCCTATGGCCTCTCGGCCTACGGTGAACCCGCCTCGTCCCCGTCTCACATGGCACCGGAGGGCACCGTCAGGTTTTTAGTGGGTAGGCGGGCTCTCACTCTGAGGTCTGGAGTCCCACATAACCCCCAGCTGCCCCCGCGGCTGGTGGGTATGCGTAACAGCATTTCCCTGACGTAAAAAAAAAAAAAAAAAAAAAGGTTCCCCCCCCCCCCTGTCCCCGTGTGGAGTTTGACAGTCTCCCATCGGGCGCGTCCCCAGGTGGCGGATAGGGGAATGCCTCCCAGATATGGGGGGTACCGGCTTTGCCCGGCGCGGACCAAAACTGTCGAAGAGGTGTACTCTCTCTCCTCTTCTTTTAGAAGAGGGGCCGAGATCCTAGTAGGGGCTCATGGGGCCCAGTGGCCATCTTTTTGATGGCGTAGTATGGCAGGTCTGCAAGGCTTGTGGTCACTTTTAAGTGACATCAGTGGTGTGGCGTCGTTCGGATGCTGCCAGGAGGAAGGGAGCGTTATTGCTTGTGGCGTTCTGTCGCCGTTGTAGAATGGTGTGTTTCGGCACGTGGGATGGCGGGATGTACCCGCGGCGCGATGGGTCTGGTGTCCGCCTCGCGACGGCTCCAGATAGGCCATGCTGGCCACCATCGGGCAAACCTGTTACCTTACTGCCCCGTCCGTTGTCATGTCTAGCGGGGGGTAAAGTAGGACCAGGGGGTCTTGCCTTAACCGGCCGGACCTGAGAGGTAGCGCACCTCAATAAAAATGCGCCTCAAAGTCCTTGCGCTGGGGCGCCCTTCGGGGCCTTCGCGCGGCGTAGGGACGCCTCTTAGGAGGTGGTTGGGGAGTGCATCAACCAGCTAGCGGCCAACCCGTGGAGACCACCCGACCTCTACGGTGTAATAGGGTTACCCGGGTACAGGGGGCACTGCCCGGGTGGACTGTTTATTTCCCCCACACTCGTGGGAACTACATGGATTTGTCTAATATTTCTCTTTCGACGAAAGTGCCGTGCGACGCGGCGGAGTCTGTAGTAGTGCCGAGTGATTCGGCGGTGGAGATGTCGGTGCCGAGAGATTCGGCGATGAAAATGAAGGAGGTGAGGGTGGTGCTGGAACGCAGTCCTTGCGTCACACCGGCGCCCCCTTTAGGAGATGGATACGCATCGGATTCTTCCATAGTATCAATGGAGTCGTGCTCCTCGGGAGTGATTCAGTCACCGGGTCGCTTCAACCGCGGGAGTTCCGCGAAGGCGTCTTCGGGCGCAGGAAATAATGAGGAGGAGTCTATGGAGGATTTCGGCTGCCGCGACTGTCACGTTGTGGTGGACCGAATCTCCATTGACAGCGACTCGGCGTCGTCCGTGGACGGCAGATCCAGATCGAGGGCAAAGAGGACTCGAGACGAGTCGGCGGACTCACTTCTCGATTCTGAGGTGGCAACGGCACCAAAAAAGCCGGCCACGGTCGCTAGTGGCGAGAGCCATGGGCGAGGCAGACCCGTGACCACGGGTGCGAGGGCCAAGAAGGCCGAAGCCCGCGAACTTCTCAGAGAGGACAAGAGAAGGGCTCGAGCGGTCGAGGCAGAAGAGGAGGCTGAAGGCTACTCGGTGAAATTGAGGAAAGCCCTCAATATGGCCACCTACACGGCGAGAGAGCAGACAGCTCAAGAACTGCTGAAGGCAGTGCGCACTGGCACCGAAACCATTGCGCACTGCACGAAGAAGAGCGGGCACATCAGCGGGGTCTTCCAAAGGAACCTGAACGATGCCACTGCCCTCATCCTAGCTGCGGTGGAGACGCTTGCGGAGAGGACAGCGGACGAGGAGATCCGCCGCCTCAACGCGGCCAACGAAAAGCTCTCAAAGGAGCTCGGCGAACTCCGTAAGGAGCTCGCTTTACTCAAAGAACAGCGCCCGAGCGAGGGGGTCGTGCCATCGACCCAAGTATCGGCTATGGAGGTAACGCCAGTCCAGGAGCCCAGCGAGCTGGAGCGCAGCCTCATGGCCCGCTGCAGTGCGATGCTGAACGCACGCATTGCAGGCCTGGAGGATAGGCTCCTCCCTGAGCAGCGGCGCATCCCATTAGCTGCTGATAAAAGGAACGAGGCAATGATATCTACCCAACGCCCCTCCTTCACTGAGGAAGCTGGATCAAGCAAGGCCCAGCCGGCTAACGCTAAGGCTCCGGCGATCAAAGCCCCGCTGGACAAAACTCCGGCAGCTAAGGCCACGACAACTAAGGCCCCTAAAGCCAAGGCCGCGGCAGCCAAGGCCCCGGCAGCCAAGGCCCCTGCAGCCAAAGTCTCGGCAGGCCAGCCGAGTCAAACCTCGTCAGTCAAGGCGGTAACCACCAAAGCCTCGGCGGCAAAGGTCCCAGCTGCCAAGGCCCCGGTGGCCGATGCCTCGCCAGCCGAGACACAGACGGTCAACGCGCCTACCACCAGGCGTCAGGGCAGAAGCCGCAAAAGGCGCCCAGCCGCGCAAAGAGCTGCTGCGCCCGCTCCGGAGGCCCGCCCACTACCACCTCCACCAGCCTCTATGGAGGAAGGCTGGAATGTTGTGGCCAAAAAGGGCAAGAAGCCAAAAAGCGGCCAACAAGCACGGCCAAGCGCCCAGCCACCTAAGCCGGTCGCTAAAAAGCCCGCCACCCGTAAACTTCGTCCGCCCCGTTCGTCGGCCATAGTGCTGACGCTCCTACCAGGGGCGCAGGAGAAAGGTGTGACGTATGTGACGGCCATCAAGGACGCCAAATCCCAGATTAAGATAGGCGAGCTTGGCATCAGTGGCATGCGATGTGTCAAGGCCAAAACCGGGGGTAGGCTCCTAGAGATTCCTGGGGACGCCAACGGCGACAAAGCCGACTCCTTTGCCGCCAAACTAAAGGAGGTTCTTCCCGCAGATCTCGTTCAGGTATCCAGGCCCATGAAAACTGTCTGTTGTTCCTGCGACGGGGTCGAGTTTCTCCCTCGTCGCAACCGGTAGGGGCTCGCTGCAAAGTGAGTCGGCCGAGTCTGGGGAACTGCGGTGAATGCCTATGGCCTCTCGGCCTACGGTGAACCCGCCTCGTCCCCGTCTCACATGGCACCGGAGGGCACCGTCAGGTTTTTAGTGGGTAGGCGGGCTCTCACTCTGAGGTCTGGAGTCCCACATAACCCCCAGCTGCCCCCGCGGCTGGTGGGTATGCGTAACAGCATTTCCCTGACGTAAAAAAAAAAAAAAAAAAAAAGGTTCCCCCCCCCCCCTGTCCCCGTGTGGAGTTTGACAGTCTCCCATCGGGCGCGTCCCCAGGTGGCGGATAGGGGAATGCCTCCCAGATATGGGGGGTACCGGCTTTGCCCGGCGCGGACCAAAACTGTCGAAGAGGTGTACTCTCTCTCCTCTTCTTTTAGAAGAGGGGCCGAGATCCTAGTAGGGGCTCATGGGGCCCAGTGGCCATCTTTTTGATGGCGTAGTATGGCAGGTCTGCAAGGCTTGTGGTCACTTTTAAGTGACATCAGTGGTGTGGCGTCGTTCGGATGCTGCCAGGAGGAAGGGAGCGTTATTGCTCGTGGCGTTCTGTCGCCGTTGTAGAATGGTGTGTTTCGGCACGTGGGATGGCGGGATGTACCCGCGGCGCGATGGGTCTGGTGTCCGCCTCGCGACGGCTCCAGATAGGCCATGCTGGCCACCATCGGGCAAACCTGTTACCTTACTGCCCCGTCCGTTGTCATGTCTAGCGGGGGGTAAAGTAGGACCAGGGGGTCTTGCCTTAACCGGCCGGACCTGAGAGGTAGCGCACCTCAATAAAAATGCGCCTCAAAGTCCTTGCGCTGGGGCGCCCTTCGGGGCCTTCGCGCGGCGTAGGGACGCCTCTTAGGAGGTGGTTGGGGAGTGCATCAACCAGCTAGCGGCCAACCCGTGGAGACCACCCGACCTCTACGGTGTAATAGGGTTACCCGGGTACAGGGGGCACTGCCCGGGTGGACTGTTTATTTCCCCCACACTCGTGGGAACTACATGGATTTGTCTAATATTTCTCTTTCGACGAAAGTGCCGTGCGACGCGGCGGAGTCTGTAGTAGTGCCGAGTGATTCGGCGGTGGAGATGTCGGTGCCGAGAGATTCGGCGATGAAAATGAAGGAGGTGAGGGTGGTGCTGGAACGCAGTCCTTGCGTCACACCGGCGCCCCCTTTAGGAGATGGATACGCATCGGATTCTTCCATAGTATCAATGGAGTCGTGCTCCTCGGGAGTGATTCAGTCACCGGGTCGCTTCAACCGCGGGAGTTCCGCGAAGGCGTCTTCGGGCGCAGGAAATAATGAGGAGGAGTCTATGGAGGATTTCGGCTGCCGCGACTGTCACGTTGTGGTGGACCGAATCTCCATTGACAGCGACTCGGCGTCGTCCGTGGACGGCAGATCCAGATCGAGGGCAAAGAGGACTCGAGACGAGTCGGCGGACTCACTTCTCGATTCTGAGGTGGCAACGGCACCAAAAAAGCCGGCCACGGTCGCTAGTGGCGAGAGCCATGGGCGAGGCAGACCCGTGACCACGGGTGCGAGGGCCAAGAAGGCCGAAGCCCGCGAACTTCTCAGAGAGGACAAGAGAAGGGCTCGAGCGGTCGAGGCAGAAGAGGAGGCTGAAGGCTACTCGGTGAAATTGAGGAAAGCCCTCAATATGGCCACCTACACGGCGAGAGAGCAGACAGCTCAAGAACTGCTGAAGGCAGTGCGCACTGGCACCGAAACCATTGCGCACTGCACGAAGAAGAGCGGGCACATCAGCGGGGTCTTCCAAAGGAACCTGAACGATGCCACTGCCCTCATCCTAGCTGCGGTGGAGACGCTTGCGGAGAGGACAGCGGACGAGGAGATCCGCCGCCTCAACGCGGCCAACGAAAAGCTCTCAAAGGAGCTCGGCGAACTCCGTAAGGAGCTCGCTTTACTCAAAGAACAGCGCCCGAGCGAGGGGGTCGTGCCATCGACCCAAGTATCGGCTATGGAGGTAACGCCAGTCCAGGAGCCCAGCGAGCTGGAGCGCAGCCTCATGGCCCGCTGCAGTGCGATGCTGAACGCACGCATTGCAGGCCTGGAGGATAGGCTCCTCCCTGAGCAGCGGCGCATCCCATTAGCTGCTGATAAAAGGAACGAGGCAATGATATCTACCCAACGCCCCTCCTTCACTGAGGAAGCTGGATCAAGCAAGGCCCAGCCGGCTAACGCTAAGGCTCCGGCGATCAAAGCCCCGCTGGACAAAACTCCGGCAGCTAAGGCCACGACAACTAAGGCCCCTAAAGCCAAGGCCGCGGCAGCCAAGGCCCCGGCAGCCAAGGCCCCTGCAGCCAAAGTCTCGGCAGGCCAGCCGAGTCAAACCTCGTCAGTCAAGGCGGTAACCACCAAAGCCTCGGCGGCAAAGGTCCCAGCTGCCAAGGCCCCGGTGGCCGATGCCTCGCCAGCCGAGACACAGACGGTCAACGCGCCTACCACCAGGCGTCAGGGCAGAAGCCGCAAAAGGCGCCCAGCCGCGCAAAGAGCTGCTGCGCCCGCTCCGGAGGCCCGCCCACTACCACCTCCACCAGCCTCTATGGAGGAAGGCTGGAATGTTGTGGCCAAAAAGGGCAAGAAGCCAAAAAGCGGCCAACAAGCACGGCCAAGCGCCCAGCCACCTAAGCCGGTCGCTAAAAAGCCCGCCACCCGTAAACTTCGTCCGCCCCGTTCGTCGGCCATAGTGCTGACGCTCCTACCAGGGGCGCAGGAGAAAGGTGTGACGTATGTGACGGCCATCAAGGACGCCAAATCCCAGATTAAGATAGGCGAGCTTGGCATCAGTGGCATGCGATGTGTCAAGGCCAAAACCGGGGGTAGGCTCCTAGAGATTCCTGGGGACGCCAACGGCGACAAAGCCGACTCCTTTGCCGCCAAACTAAAGGAGGTTCTTCCCGCAGATCTCGTTCAGGTATCCAGGCCCATGAAAACAGTTGACATAAGGCTATCGGGCCTGGACGACTCAGTCACCAAAGACGAGGTCGCAGCGGCAGTTTCCGGAGTCGGACGCTGTGCAGTCGATAATGTAAAAGTGGGCGAAATCCGCGAGTCGTGGGCCGGCTACGGCACGGTCGTGGTAAAGGTGCCGGTGGCAGCAGCCAAGAAGGTCGCTCAAGGCCGTCTCTTGGTAGGCTGGGTCTCTTGCCGAGTCCAAGTGCTCGAGGTCAAGCCCATGCGCTGCTACCGGTGCATGGAGAGTGGCCATGTCCGGCAGCAGTGCCCGAACGAGACCGACCGCAGCGAAATGTGCTATCGCTGCGGTGGTCTCGGACACAAGGCGCGTGACTGCACAGCCGCTGCCCCCCACTGCCCGATCTGTGCGGACTTGGGGAGGCCAGCGAGTCACAAGGTGGGGAGCAAGAACTGCGCCCCACCCAAGAAAAGGAAGGCCTCAGTGCCTGTTCCCCCACGTAGCACAGGGGAAGCGGCGGCAGCGATGGACACTGCATAATGGCCCTCCTCCGTGCCTTGCAGGTCAACGTCAATCACGCCACAGCTGCGCAGGACATTCTACTGCAGCACATGGCAGAGTGGTCGATTGACGTGGCCATCGTCCCCGAACCCTATTGGGTTCCGCCTGATAGGGACAACTGGGTGGCCGATTCAGAGGGCCTTGTGGGGATAATTGTGTCCGGCGCGCAGCTGGAGGTCGTGACCAGATGGTCCGGTTTCGTAGTCGCTAAATGCCGAGGCATGCTTGTGGTTGGGCTATACCTCCCACCCACCAGAAGCATTGCTGCAGTGGAGGTCGGATTAGACCGGCTGACCTCCATTCTGCGGCAGTCACCGCTGCCTGCCCTAGTCGCCGGCGACTTCAACGCCAAGGCGACGGCGTGGGGAGAGACGGAGACGGACTCCCGAGGCGAGCTCGTGCTCGAGTGGGCCGCGGCATCCGGGCTGGTGCTGCTTAATCGGGGCAATGTGGCGACGTGCGTGCGGCCTCAGGGCGAATCGATAGTCGATTTGACTTTCGCCAGCCCCGCGGTCGCCAATCGTATAAGTGGCTGGCGGGTGCTAACAGAGGCGGAGTCATTGTCGGACCACCGCAACATTCGGTTTGAAATCTCCGCCTCACCCAACATCCCAGCACCCGCACCACCGAACGCCAGCAGGACGCCGCAATACCCCCGGTGGAGGGTCAAGGCGATGGACCGTGAAATGATCAAAGAGGCCGCCTTGGTCAAAGCCTGGCTGCCAAGACCTAGCGAACCGATCCGGGTTGATGAGGAGGCAGAGTGGTTCCGGGGTGCAATGACACAGGTTTGTGATGCGTCAATGCCCCGGGTCAAAGCGCTGCCTCCTAAACAACAGGTGTATTGGTGGTCGGAGGAGATTAGGGCACTGCGCGAAGAATGTATCGCTGCGCGCAGGGCCTCCTCTCGCCACCTCCGGCGTCGCAATCGCAACCCGGATATGGACGGCCCGCTCCTCGAGGCATACAAAGCGGCCAAGAAGACCCTCCGAGTGGCCATTGCAGAGGCGAAGTCCAAAGCCCGGGAGGAGCTGCTGGCAACGCTCACCGAGGATCCGTGGGGGCGCCCATATAAGACGGTCAGAGGCAAGCTTCGGCCGTGGGCGCCTCCGATCACGGAGACCCTGGAGCCAGCGCTGCTGGATAACGTAGTGACAACCCTCTTCCCGGCCCAAGAGGACCACAGCCCGCCGGCAATGAGGCCCCACCCCGTGGCTTCAAATGACCCTCCCGATCCGGTCTCGGAAGGGGAGCTGGGAGCGGCCATGCTCCGCCTAAAAGCCAAAAATGTGGCCCCTGGCCCGGACGGCATCCCGGGCAAGGCATGGGTGGTGGCGGAGGAGGCCCTCGGCGAGAGGTTGAGGGCCCTCTACACCGCGTGTTTAGAGCAGGGTCGGTTCCCCGCTACATGGAAGCGGGGCCGCCTGGTCCTGCTGAAGAAAGATGGACGCCCGGCGGATTCACCGTCAGCGTACCGCCCAATTGTTTTGCTGGACGAGGTAGGTAAGCTCCTGGAGCGTATCATATCTGTCCGCCTCGTCCAGCATCTGGAGCGTGTGGGGCCCAATTTGTCGCCGACCCAATTCGGGTTTAGGGCGGAAAGGTCCACCGTCGACGCGATCCTGCGTGTCCGGGAGCTCGCGGAGAAGGCGGTGGACAGTGGCGGGGTGTTGTTGGCGGTGTCTCTTGACATCGCCAACGCCTTCAACACCCTGCCCTGGGCGTGCATCAGGCAGGCACTCGTCCATCACGGAGTGCCTGCCTACCTGCAGAAGATTGTCGCCGATTATCTGGCGGCGAGATCGGTGGAGTGCGCCACGCCCAGTGGCCTCCTACGGCGAGAGGTGTCGTGCGGCGTTCCACAGGGGTCGGTGCTAGGCCCTCTCCTGTGGAACATCGGATACGATTGGGTCCTCCGTGGGCACCTTATCGGGGGTGTCAGCGTCACGTGCTACGCTGACGACACCCTTGTCACGGCCCGCGGAGTGGACCTCGGGGAGGCGGCGCGGCGTGCGACAGCGGGAGTCGCCATGGTCGTACGCCGCATCCGTGAGCTGGGGCTCAAGGTGGCGCTCGAAAAGTCGGAGGCTCTATGTTTCCATGGGCCCCGACGAGCACCACCCCCAGGGTCCCACCTTATAGTGGGTGGCACCCGTATTGTGGTCGGGGATACGCTTAAGTACCTCGGCCTCACACTAGACGGGCGATGGAGCTTCGGTGCACATTTCCAGAAGCTGGCTCCGAAGCTCCTTAAGACGGCCGGAGCCCTTAGTCGGCTCATGCCAAATCTCGGCGGCCCGTCGTCGTCGAGCCGCAAATTGTATATGGGCGTCGTACGTTCCATGGCCCTGTATGGGGCCCCGGTCTGGTACGACGCCCTGTTGGGGGATAGCGCCCTCGTTTTGAGGAGGGCACAGCGACTCCTCGCCATCCGGGTCATCCGAGGATACCGGACAGTATCGGCTGAAGCTGCCCTCGCGATGGCTGGGAGCATGCCCTGGGACCTCGACGCCCTGGTCCTCGCCGCTCTTTACAAGTGGCGGGGAGACCAAAGGTCCCAGGGGCAAAGGCCCGCGCAGCGCGAAATCGAGGCGGAGCGACTGCGCTTAGAGGAGGACGCAGTCGCACGCTGGAGGGAGCGCCTGGTCGACGGCACAGCTGGCCGTCGCACCACCGGGGCAATCGCCCCGACACTCACCGGGTGGGTGCAACGGCAGCACGGTCGCCTGACGTTCAGGGTGACCCAAGTGCTGTCGGGCCATGGCTGCTTCGGGGCCTACCTCGCCAAGATTGGGCGCGAGCCAACAGCGGAGTGCCGCCACTGCCACTGCTGCGACGAGGATACTGCGCAACATACCCTCGCCTCATGCTCTGCATGGGCGGGGGAGCGCGGTGTCCTGGTCTCAGTGGTGGGTGGTGACCTCTCGCTGCAAGCGATCGTGGCGAGGATGGCCTCGAGCGAGGAAGCGTGGCAGGCGGTGCTCACCTTCTGTGAGGCCGTAATCTCGCAGAAGGAAGCGGCGGAGAGGGAGCGTGAGGCCGACGCCTCCGCCCCGATGATCCGCCGCAAGCGCACTGGGCGCCGGAGGAGGGACTACCTCCTCCACCTGCCCCTTCCGGATGGGTCCCGGGCTACAGACACGGGGGTGTCTCCGGGACCCGCGACGGCGCAGCGTGTGACCCCGCGCGCCGTTCGCTGTAGAGTGGGGGGGATTGCTCCCTCTCCCCCCCAAAGACCGGGTGGCCTGCCACAATAGGCGGGCCGCAGCCTGAAGCGGAACCAAGGTGCAAGCCACTGGTGTAACCCTTGGTCCGCTTCACTCAAAGGCACCGGAGGGCACCGTGAGGTTTTAGTGGGTAGTCGGGCTCATTCGGAGCCTGGAGTCCCACACACCCCTCCAGTCGTCCCCCCGCGGCTGGAGGATAGTGCGTTAAAGCATTTCCTCACGAAAAAAAAAAAAAAAAAAAAGGTTCCCCCCTGTCGGATCTCCACCTTGTCGTGGTGGGGGGGCTCAGTAACCGTGGCTTCGCCACCCACGGTGAAGCTAAGAGGGATCCCGGGAGGGGACGCTCCGCGTGGGCTTGGGGAGGCCTGCGCAGGATGCGTCCAAGGGTGCGGGTGTGGGGGACAGTTTTGGCTGTCCCTCGCAGTCGGGTGCGGTCGCGGGAGGAGAGTCGTCTCGGTGTGTCGTTGCCGTGCGGCCTATCTCCCGCGACCAAACGGGGGCGCACCGTTGGATGGCGCTGCGGTGGGGCCGCAGAGGAAGAGGAGATGCGGTGTGTCGTTGCCGTCCTCCCTGTCCTCTGCGGCCGTGTGGGAGTTAGTTTTGGTGGCGGAGCCCAACACCTTGCTCCGCCGCCAAGGAGTTTGTGGCCCTCGGGCTATCCGCCGGGGTGCCGTGGTGAATGCTCACGCGACCCCATGGCACCCCCCACAATGGCGGAGTGGTGGAAAGCGCTGTGGTTTTAGTGGGTATTACGGCCTTGCACACCAGCCGTTGAGTCCCACATACCCCCCTGCAGTTGTGTGGGGGGCATGCGTAAAAGCATTTCCACAGCGAAAAAAAAAAAAAAAAAAAAAAAAAAAAAAAAAAAAAAAAAAAAAAAAAGGTTAAAAAAAGGATAGGTTAGGTTAGGTTAGGTTGTTCCCTGCCGCACCGTTTGATGGCGCTGCGGTGGGGCCGCAGAGGAAGAGGAGATGCGGTGTGTCGTTGCCGTCCTCCCTATCCTCTGCGGCCGTGTGGGAGTTAGTTTTGGTGGCGGAGCCCAACACCTTGCTCCGCCGCCAAGGAGTTTGTAGCCCTCGGGCTATCCGCCGGGGTGCCGTGGTGAATGCTCACGCGGCCCCATGGCGCCCCACAATGGCGGAGTGGCGGAATGCGCTGTGGTTTTAGTGGGTATTGCGGCCTTGCACACCAGCCGTTGAGTCCCACATACCCCCCTGCAGTTGTGTGGGGGGCATGCGTAAAAGCATTTCCACAGCGAAAAAAAAAAAAAAAAAAAAAAAAAAAAAAAGGTTGTTCCCTGCGGTTAGGGGAGTAGAATACTGCCGAGGTATCCCTGCCTGTCGTAAGAGGCGACTAAAAGGGCCCTTGGGGTCGCGAGGCGCACGCGGGGGGGCCTGCTTGTGCTTCGGTTTGCGATCCCGAGGAAGACGGTAACGCGTGTCTTCGGACACAGTGGTCTGTGTTATCGTGCACTGGAGTTGAGCTTTGCTCCTCCCGAGGCTGGCTGCGAGGCGGCCTTGCGCACGGAAGGGTCCCGTGAAGAGTCCCTTGTCGGGGATCCCGGTTTCCTTCCATACTGCGCCGAAGATGACCTCCGTCAGGTTTTAGTGGGTAGGGGTCTCCGTTTTCCCAGGAGTTCCGAGTCCCACATATCCCAGGTGTCCCGAACCCAGGGGCCTTGGGAATGCGTAACAGCATTTCCTGACGCAAAAAAAAAAAAAAAAAAAGGTTAGGTTAGGTTAGGTTAGGTTCCCGTGTGGAGTTTCTGATCTCCCATCGGGCGCGTCCCCAGGTGGCGGATAGGGGAATGCCCCCCAGTGGGGGGTACCGGCTTTTGCCGGCGCGGACCAAAATCAGACGCGCGGCAGGTCCGTCAACTCGGCGGGCCTGTTCGGGCAACCCGTAACTCCCCAATTAAGGGGAGCCGGGGGTCCCAGCTATTGAAGTTGGGACCGAGACAAGGAAAAGTCTATAACACCACAGGTGGAGGTGTATTCTCCCCCTCTTCATAATGAAGAGGGTTTGAGAGTCCCTTCTGAGGTGTGGCGCTCTGTCGCCGTGCAGTTTTATACTGCGTGTGGAGTCCTATGGACTAGCGGAGCTTCAGCTCGTGGGATGGCGGGTCTGCAAGACCTGCGGCTGAACGGGCCCACCACTCGCGTTTACGCGACTAGGTGGGTGACTTCGGTCAACCGTCTGGCAACCTGCTCCCGAAGGGTGTTGTGGACATGTCTCGCAGCCCTCGGGAAGTAGGGGCCTTGGCTTGGTCGCCCGGGCCGAGAGGAGACAACCTCAATAAAAAAACCCCAAAAGGTTGGCCGTTTGTCGCGTGACGGTCGGCCGCCTCGGTCTCGAGGTGGTAGGATGGGTCAATGCCTACCCGCTAGCGCGACACCTGCACGAGACCGCCCGCCCTCGTGCAGTATTAGGGTTACTCAGGTGCAGGGGGCTCCGCCTGGGTGGACTTTTTATTTCCCCCATACTCGTGGGTTTAATTATGGATTCAATATTAAATAAAAAGGGAAATCCAGGGGGGGAAAGCGAGGTCGATCTCGCCGTCCGCGGGAAGTCCGCGAAGCGCGGAGAAGGCACTACAAGCGATTCGTTCGCTCTGCCTGAAGCCGCGAAAACCATACAGGTAACATCACCTGTCCCATCGCCGTCCGTTCCGGACGAGGGCGTGTGCGCCGATACAGGTGCCATCGCAGGAAGTAGGGTGTTGCGGTCCCGTACCGTGGCTCCTGTTGCGGGTTTGAGCCCAGCCGTGGTGCTCACCCGCTTGGATTTGACGGGCCGATCCGGCCAAACCGGACTGACTGGCGGTGCGGGTTCTTCCCGCGCTGCAACACCTACGTTTGGGGCTTCCACCCCCGAACTGAGGTCCAGGAGTGGAAGCTTGAGCTGTTCAGCTGCGCTGGGGAGGATGGACGTAGCGGAGCTGTCGGACGCATCGTCTGCCAATACCGGCAGAAGTCAGTCCCGAAAGCGAAGTCGCAACCAACGCGACCCAGACGCTTCGGACAGTTCCACGAGCTCCGTTCGTACCATACCAGCTGGACCGAGGGCGCAGAAGGCCGCTGCGAAACAGGCCCGTCAAGAGGAGCGGCGGGCTCAGCGGTCCGCGGAGGCAGAAGCGGAGGCCGAAGTATGGTCGGGCAAACTTCGCCGAGAGCTCGGACGGGCGCAGTATCGCGCTGCAGAACTAAGCGCCGATGAGTTGGTTCACCAGGTGACGGTGGCCACGGACTCCATTGTGTCCGGAGTAAGGAAGTGCGGCAACATTAAGGGCACCGTTCAGAAAAACCTGAACGATGCCGCCGCCCTTATCCGTGCGACCGTGGAAGCCCTTACCAGGCGGACCGCAGACGAGGAGGTGCAGCGCCTCAGCGCTGAAAACAGGAGGCTCGGCGCGGAGCTGGCGCAGTTGCGCCGGGACTTCGAGGCCATGAGCCAGCGCCGGATTGAACCTGCTGCCGCTGCGGCGCCCTCCGTTGAGGAGTTGAGGCGCGACATCATGGAGTCTTGTGGCTCCATGATGAATGCAAGGTTGGAGGGTCTCCAGGAACGGCTTCTGCCGGAGAGATCCTCCAGGCCTCCACTAGCCGCGGACAGGAGACGTCGGGAGGATTTTCCGGCTCTTCCCTCCGTCGCCCCTCCCGGACCGACCGCCGGGCCGCGCTTCAGCGCGCCAGGCAATAAAGCACCTGTGGCTGCCGCTGCCCGACCGCCGATTCGGAAGCCGGCCCGGGCGCCTGCCCCACCACCACCGACAGGAATGTCGGCCAGGGCACCTGCCCCGCCGCCAACTCAAATGCCGGCCAGGGCGCCTGCCCCCGTGGCAGCCGCGAGAATGCGTGGTCCAGGCGCAGCCGCACGAGCTCCTGCCCCAGCTGTGCCCACTCCCGAAGCTCCTGTGAGCCAAAGCGCTCGTCGCCGGGCCCGAAACAGGGAGCGCCGCAGGCGTAGAACACCTGCCCCGACAAGACAACCTCGCCCCCTCCCACCGCCACCTACGTCCATGGACGAGGGATGGACCACGGTTGTGAGGCGGGGTGGAACTAACGGGCGCGGTGCAGCCCAGCAGCCACAGTCACCCACTGGGCCAGCCCGACCTGCCCGTAAACGGAGGCTCCGTCCACCGCGGTCGTCAGCTGTGGTCCTGACCCTCCAGCCAGGGGCGGAGGACAAGGGAGCCACATACGACACTCTCATCCGGGATGTCAAGTCCCGGATCGACATAGAGAGTCTCGGGATAGGTGAGATGCGCTTCCGCACAGCGCGCACGGGTGGCAGGCTCCTGGAAATTCCGGGAGCCAGCAGCGACACCAAGGCTGACGCTTTGGCCGCCAAAATCAGAGAGTGCCTCTCCGAGGACGTGATGAGGGTCTCCAGGCCCACTAAGACGGTGGACGTTCGTCTGTCGGACCTGGATGACTCTGTCACTCAGGCGGAAGTGGCGGCCGCAGTGGCTAAAAAGGCTGGCTGTGCGGAGGCCACAGTCAGGGTGGGAGCTATCTCGCAGGGACATGGAGGCGCCGGTACCGTCGTGGTCAAGGTACCAGTGGCCGCTGCCAAGACCATATCCCAAGGCCGTCTTCGCGTGGGCTGGATTTCAGCCCACGTGCAAATCTTAGAGGCCAGGCCCTTGCGCTGTTACAAGTGCCTCGTCAGTTGCCTTTGCCCGGCTTCAGTCGACCGCAGTGATCTCTGCTATCGCTGCGGCAAGCCCGGGCATAAAGCGAGGGGTTGCGCTGCCGCGCCGCACTGTCCTATCTGTGCGAGCGCGGGCTTGGCTGCAAACCATAGGGTCGGGGGCAAAAGCTGCTCCCCACCGAAAAGGAGGGGCAGGGCAGTAGCCCGAACGCCAGCGCCCACTAGCAGAGGGGCCCACGAGCAGGCACGTATGGACACTGCCTGAAGATGGCCCTAACAGTCATCCAGGCGAACGTCAACCACTCCTCCAGAGCGCAGGACATTCTTGCGCAGCACCTGGTGGAGTGGTCGGCGAACGTTTCGGTGGTGGCCGAGCCCTATTTTGTGCCTGACGAAGACAGAGAGGACTGGGTGGCGGACCTTTCCCGGAGCGCCGTCTACATAAAGACGGAAGGCCTACGGTTGTCCGTCATCGACAAAGCCGACGGCATTGTAGTTGCCAAGTGTGGGGGTTTGCTGCTGGTCGGGGTTTATCTCCCGCCTAGCAGCAGTATCGCTGCAGTCGAGGCCGGCCTTGATTGGCTGTGTGCCGTCCTGCGGCGAACCGCACTCCCTGCACTCGTGTGCGGCGACTTCAACGCCAAGCACTCGGCTTGGAGTTCCCCGATGACGGACCCCAGGGGCCGCTTGGTCCTCGAGTGGGCAACGGCGGCGGGCATGGTTCTCCTGAATCAGAGCAACGTGGCGACATGTGTGCGACCGCAGGGCGAGTCTATAGTGGACTTATCGTTCGCTAGCGCCGCGGTCGCAGCGAGAGTGCCTCGCTGGATGGTGCTGGACGGTGAGGAGTCACTTTCCGACCATAGGTATATATGGTTGGAGGTGTCCTCCTCCCCCTTTCTACCAGCGCCTAGACTAGCTGCGCGCTCTCCCTATCCACGCTGGAGCCTTGGTGCCCTGGATCTGGAGAACCTTAAGGCGGCGGCTCTGGTCAAGGCTTGGCTACCCGGGCCTAGACAGCCGGTCGACATCGACGGGGAGGCGGAGTGGTTCCGAAAGGCAATGTCGCAAGTCTGCGACGCATCCATGCCTCGGTCCGGACCCCCGCTGCCCCGGAGATCGGTCTATTGGTGGACCTCGGAGGTGGCACAGCTGCGACGAGAGTGCCTCGCGGCACGTCGCGCTTCGTCCCGTCATCTTCGCAGGCGCCGCAGAGACCCGGAACAGGACGCTCCTCTGCACGAGGCCTACCGAGTGGCCAAGAAGGCCCTCCAGGTCGCCATCGCTAAGGCGAAGGCGAAGGCGCGAGAGGAGTTGCTGGCGACCCTTAACAGGGATCCGTGGGGACGCCCCTATCGCACGGTCAGAGGTAAACTCCGACCATGGGCACCCCCGGTCACGGAGACCATGGAACCAGCACTCCTACAGAGTGTAGTGTCCGGCCTGTTCCCCGACCGGCCTGAGCATAGGCCGCCTCCCATGAGGCCACACCCCCCGGCCTCATCGGATGCTCCTGAACCCGTCTCAGAGGCAGAGCTCGGAGTAGCGATGATGCGCCTCAGAGCCAAGAAGGTGGCTCCCGGTCCCGACGGCATACCAGGCCGAGTGTGGGTCCTCGCCGAGGACGCTCTTGGAGACCGGTTGCGCCGCTTATTCAGCGAGTGCTTGGTCCAAGGGCGATTTCCGGAACTCTGGAAACGAGGACGCCTGGTACTGCTGAGGAAGGACGGCCGACCTGCTGACGCTCCGTCGGGGTACCGTCCCATAGTGCTGCTGGACGAGGTGGGCAAGCTCTTTGAGCGTATTATTGCCCGGCGCCTTGTCCGGCACCTAGATACTGTGGGGCCGAACCTGTCGGATTTCCAGTTCGGGTTCAGGGCTGAGCGGTCCACGGTGGACGCTGTTCTTCGGGTCCGCGACCTGGCCGAGAGGGCGGTAGATAGCGGCGGGGTGCTGTTGGCGGTGTCTCTCGATATCGCCAACGCTTTCAACACCCTGCCGTGGTCCTGCATACGGCAGGCCCTCGTACACCACGGGGTGCCTGTCTCCCTCCAGGCGGTAGTCGCCGACTATCTGGCGCGGAGAACAGTGGAGTGGGCTACGGCAAGTGGTGCGATTGAGTCGCAAGCGGTGACGTGCGGTGTGCCACAGGGGTCGGTCCTCGGGCCGCTCTTGTGGAACATCGGTTACGACTGGGCTCTCCGCGGGCTGCGAATCGCTGGGGTGGGTGTAACCTGTTACGCCGATGACACCCTGCTGACAGCCCGTGGTAGCGACTTGCACGAGGCGCTCCAGCGCGCGACGGCCGGCGTGGCGAGCGTGGTGAGCCGGATTCGGCAGCTGGGACTCGAGGTGGCGCTCGAAAAGTCGGAGGCCCTGTGTTTTCATGGGCCCCGGCGAGCGCCGCCGGCCGGGTCTCACCTGCTCGTTGGCGGAACCCGCATCAACGTCGCGTCGTCGATGCGCTATCTGGGATTGTGGTTGGATGGGCGGTGGTCCTTCCGCACCCACTTCGAGCGCCTAACGCCGAAGCTCATGGGAGCCGCAGGGGCTTTAAGCAGGCTCATGCCCAATTTGGGGGGTCCCTCTGCGTCGTGCCGGCGCTTGTACATGGGCGTTGTCCGGTCCATGGCCCTTTACGGGGCCCCGGTTTGGGACGACGCCGTGTCCGGAGACAACGCCAGGCTGTTGCAGAGGGCACAGCGCCACTTGGCCATACGGGTAGTCCGCGGATACCGCACAATCAGTGCGGACGCGGCACTCGCGCTTGCCGGGAGCATGCCATGGGACCTCGACGCCCAGGTCCTCGCTGCCGTTTTTCGGTGGCGGGGAGACCTAAGGTCTCAGGGGCAAAGGCCCGCGCCGCGCGAAGTGGAGGCCGAGAGGGCGCAACTGACGCAGGTCGCCCTGCACCAGTGGAGACAGCGCTTGTCTGAGAGCCGCTTCGGTCGCAGCACCCCGGGGGCAATCGCCCCGGTCCTCGCGGAGTGGGTGCAGCGCCAGCACGGTCGCCTGACCTTCAGGCTGACCCAGATGCTCTCGGACCACGGCTGCTTCGGGTGGTACCTCTGCATGATCGGTCGCGAGCCGACGGCAAAGTGTCACCATTGCCCTAGTTGCGACAATGACACTGCGCAGCACACCCTCACGTCATGCCCGGCCTGGGCGAGGGAGCGCAGTGCCATGGTCGCCGTTGTGGGCGGTGACCTGTCGTTGGCAGCAATCGTGCGGAGGATGGCGACCTGCGAGGAAGCGTGGCAGGCGGTGCTCACCTTCTGTGAGACTGTCATCTCGCAGAAGGAAGCAGCGGAGAGGGAGCGAGAGGCTTCGGCTGACGCCCCAATGATCCGCCGCCGGCGTCATGGGCACCGGAGAAGGAATTTCCTTCTCCACCTGCCCCTTCCTGGGCCCCGGGCTTCAGACACGGGGGTGTCTGTCGTCCGCTAAAGGGGGCCCGAGACGGCGTTGCGCGTGTTCCCGCGCGCCGTCTGTTGTTTCTGCGACGGGGTCGAGTTTCTCCCTCGTCGCAACCGGTAGGGGCTCGCTGCGAAGCGAGTCGGCCGAGTCTGGGGAACTGCGGTGAATGCCTATGGCCTCTCGGCCTACGGCGAACCCGCCACGTCCCCGTCTCACATGGCACCGTCAGGTTTTTAGTGGGTAGGCGGGTTCTCACTCTGAGGCCTGGAGTCCCACATAACCCCCAGCCGCCCCCGCGGCCGGTGGGTATGCGTAACAGCATTTCCCTGACGTAAAAAAAAAAAAAAAAAAAAAAAAAAAAAAAAAAAAAAAAAAAGGTTAGGTTAGGTTAGGTTAGGTTAGGTTAGGTTAGGTTCCCGTGTCGGGTTTCTGGTCCCGCATCGGGCGCGTCCCCAGGTGGTGGATAGGGGAACGCCCCCCAGATATGGGGGGTACCGGCTTCGTCCGGCGCGAACCAAAACCAGAGCGCGGCAGGATCTGTCAAGTCGGCAGGCCTGTCGGGCCCAATGGGGAAGGCCTTATGGCTCAAGACCTCGGGTATTCGTCGCTCTGCCTACTCCTCCTCGAAGGAATGGACCGGAGTGACTTGAGTGCCTGAGGCGTAGATAGGGGAGCCTAGATCGGCGGGGCCGTGTGTCCGGGTCGAATGGCATTGGGGTCGTCGGGGCATATTGCCCGGATCCGTGGGGTTTTTCCCGGGTTGTACCCTGTCATCTTTACAATCCGGGCAGCGTGTTCTTGCCGTGCGCTGGGTCCCGTAATCCTGGGAGGAGAGGATCCTGGACGTTGAGCCTGTGGCAGACCACCCAGGCAACACGCGTCTTTGGCCTCGAATTCCGGGCACTCGGGTGGCCCGCGGAGTAACCGGTTCGCGGGTCAATCGGCTTCGGGTGAGCGGCTTAACCCTCGCCCAACGGTGACGTGGGGGGCATGGGGGGCAGGGCAGGCGGCGGGCTCGGTGTTGGTGCGCGTTTTGGTCGACGCGTGCTCACCTTGCCTTAACCGTCTCGTCAAAGATCCCATGCTAGTCTGCCCGAAAGGGAAGTGGCGTCCCCGCTATGGTCGGTGGGAAACCCTGGGGTGTCAAGTGGCACCTCCCCAAATGGGGCTCCAAGGTGGGTGGGGTCACCACCGACTGAAGAAGACTCTTGGCTTATGGCTTGTTCAAATCCTAATAATAAGCAAGTTTCGACCAACCCCCGAGCGCGAGGCGCTCAAAACGAGGAAGCAGAAGAAGGTGAAAAGGGTGACGGTACCGTCTTTTTCAAGACGCCCGTCGTCCGTTTAGTGAGGTGTAGCACACCTATACAGGCGTCGTCAGGGAGCCGCTTTTTCAGGCCCGGGGATCTCCCCGAGTCTGGGGACGAGTGCTCCCTTACCCAGACTGACAACGAGGGGATGTCACGAGTTGTTTCCCCCTCTCCCGGATACGACCAACGCGCATTGAGCGCAGATGTAAGCCTGGAGATAGCGGACTCTTACGAGTCTGCGTCTTCGGGCATGAGATCCAGATCGTCGTCTGGAACTCGCATAACCAGATCGACGAGAGCAGGAAAGCGGCGAGCGGATGAGCCTTCTCCAGCTCCATCCCCTGCCAAAGTCCTGGCAGACCTGAGCACCGCTGCCCGCAGAGGCCGAGGCCGCGGTGAGTATGTGAGTAGAGGCGGGGCACGCGAGCGACTCTCCGATGAGACGCGCCGTGCGGCCATCTTGGAAGCCGAGGAGGAGGCTTCTCGCCTGGCGGACCGGCTCGCGCATGGGCGCAACAGGAGCGAGTTCTCCGTACGGGAAGCCACCGCTGAGGAGTTGAGCGGCCAGATCCGGGCAGCCACAGATACAGTATTGTTCTGTGTGGCAAGGTCCGGCAACCTGAAGGGCAGCTTTCAGCGTGCCCTGAAGGAGGCTGCTACCTCCATTACGCGGGCGGGCGAGCTCCTTAGCTCGCGGACCAGGGACGAGGAGACGCGGCTCTTACAAGCTGCGAATAAGCGCTTGGAGCAGGAGGTCGCGGACCTGAAGCGCGCCGTCCAACAGCTCCGAGCTGAAAGGCTAGCGGATGTCCTTCCCGTAGCCTCAACCGGACTAAACAAAAAACCCTCCACCTCAGAGGAGGAGTTTGAGCAGCGCCTCATGCGCCAAATCGGAAACATGATGGACGCTAAACTAGCGTCCATCTCAGAGCGGTTGCTCCCTGAGCCTCGCCTGCGCCCGCCACTTGCTGCGGACGCTCGCAAGGCTCAGGTTGAGCGCCCCTCTGCCGCCGCAGACAAGGCGGCGAGGAAGCAGCTGCCCTCGCCCACGAGTGCCGTCTCTCCCCAGACGGGCAAAGCGCCGTCCGAGGTGTCCGCCCCTGTGGCCACGACCTCGACTGCCGGTGCGGTCCCCGTCGGAGAGAAGAGAAAAAGGAAGCGGAGCAAGAGGAAGAAGGCCCGTAATCAGGGCCAGGAGCCAGCGCCCGCTTCCCCCACCTCCCAGACTATGTCTTCCCGCCCACTTACCCAGTCTGCAGTCGGCCCAGGAGCTGAGCTGTGGACCACGGTGGTCAGGCGTGGCAAAAAGCCGGCCTCAGCTGCCGCCCCCAAGCAGCAGCCTCCAGTCCAGCCCAAGAGGCCAATTCCATCCACTCAGCAGACTCCGAGACTCCGCCCGCCGAGGACCGCCGCCATATTGGTGGCGATGCAACCGGGAGTGCAGGAGTCAAAGGAGCACTCATACGAGTCGGTGCTTGCCCGTGCCAAACAGGCAATAGATATCGGTGCGTTAGGGATCTCCGGGATCCGCTTCAGGGTCGCCAAGACTGGCGGGAAGGTCCTGGAGATCACCGGCACCGATAACGAGATGAAGGCCGACGCGCTGGCGGCCAAGATGCGGGAGGTCATCCCTGAGGCAATTGCAAAGGTGACCAGGCCGGTCAGGACCGTCGATGTCCGGATATCTGGACTGGACGACTCCGTGACCAAGGTCGAAGTCGCTGAAGCCGTTGCCAAAACGGGGGGCTGTGACCCCAAAGCCATCCAGGTGGGCTCCATTGGCCGCTCTTTCCAGGGCACGGGGGCCTGCATTGTTAAGGTGCCAATTGCTGCAGCCCAAAAGGTTGTCAGTGGGAGGGTTCTGGTGGGTTGGGTCTCCGCCCAGACCAGGCTCATGGACCGGAAGCCACTTAAGTGCTTCCGGTGCCTGGAGGTGGGACACGCCCGCGAGAATTGCTCCTCGACAGCTGATCGCAGTGCCCTGTGCTACCGTTGCGGTAAGCCGGGGCATGCAGCTAGGGGATGCGCTGCCTCGCCGCACTGCCCTCTGTGCGCTGACGCGGGATTGCCAGCGAACCACCGGGTGGGCAGCAAGAGCTGCAAACCGCCCAAGCGTGGCAATCGAGCGGGAAGGACAGTGGCCAGGACTCCGGCTGCTCCGTCCACGGCCGCAGGGCCCACAAACATGGAGGCGGACACTCTGGCGACGTGAGATGGCCTTCAGAGTATTACAGGCGAATGTGAACCACTGTGCCGCTGCGCAGGATATCCTCTTGCAGCACGCGGCGGAGTGGTCCATAGACGCGGTTCTTGTCTCCGAACCCTACTTCATACCGGTCGACCGGGAGAACTGGGTCGGGGACGTGAGCGGCCTGTCGGCCATCATGGTGTCGGGGGCGCACCCTATCGACGTCGTTGCCAGGCAGAGCGGTATTGTTGCCGCCAAGTGCAGGGAGTTTCTGCTGGTGGGGGTCTATTGCCCTCCCAGTCGAACCAGGAGCGAGTTCGAGGCCGATCTGGACCATCTCGGGTCGGTTCTCCGTCTGTCCACCCTGCCGGTGATCGTTGGCGGCGACTTTAACGCCAAAAACATAGCCTGGGGGTCACGTTTCACTGACCCCCGAGGGGAGAGTCTGCTGGACTGGGCGGTGTCCAACGGACTTGTCATAGTCAACGTGGGGACCGAAGCCACATGCGTGCGGCCGCAGGGGGAGTCCGTCGTGGACATTACGTTCGCGACCCCCGCAGTCGCAGCCCGGATCAGTGGCTGGAGAGTGGTCACAGAGGCGGAAGAATTGTCGGATCACCGGTACATCCGGTTCGACGTCTCCGTCTCCGGTTCCGTGACCCCTCCAATCGGCACACCCCACCCGACATACCCCCGATGGAGGCTAAACTGCCTGGACAAAGAGACAGCGCGGGAAGCTGCGATCGTGAAGGCCTGGCTGCCTGAGGGTCCTGAGCCCGTCCAAGTGGATGCGGAGGCGGAATGGTTCCGGGAGGCCGTCACGGACGTGTGTGACGCGTCCATGCCTCGGTCCGGACCATCCCTTCCCCGGCGGAACGTCTATTGGTGGACGGAGGAGGTTGCGGAGTTGCGCCGCGCGTGTGTCGCGGCGCGTCGCGCCTCTGCCAGACATCGTAGACGCAGACGTCGTGATCCGACGCTGGACGAGCCGCTTTACCAGGCCTACAGGCAAGCCAAACAGGCGCTCAAGATCGCCATCATGGAGGCTAAACTCAAGGCGAGGGAGGAACTCCTGTCCACGCTCGATGCCGATCCGTGGGGACGCCCGTACCGCACGGTGCGGGGGAAACTCCGCCCATGGGCACCCCCGGTCACGGAGAGGCTAGAGCCCGAGTTCCTTCGAAGAGTCGTGTCCACCTTGTTCCCAGCTCAAGTGGAACACACCCCGCCTTCGATGCTGCCACACCCTGTGGCCTCCAGAGAGCCCCCTGAGCCCGTCTCTGAGGGCGAGTTCGGCGCGGCAATTATGCGGTTGAAGGCCAAGAACGTGGCCCCGGGTCCTGACGGGATTCCAGGTAAAATCTGGGTCCTCGTATCGGATATACTGGGTGACCGCCTTCGCAGGCTCCTTACCGCATGCCTACAACAGGGGCGCTTCCCGGCGCTATGGAAGGAAGGGAGGCTCGTGCTTCTGAAGAAAGACGGACGTCCGACCGACTCCCCTTCGGCATACCGTCCGATCGTGCTGCTGGATGAGGTGGGCAAGCTCTTTGAAAGAGTCCTTGCAAACCGCCTTGTTCGGCACCTGGATACGGATGGGCCGAATTTGTCGGATGTACAGTATGGCTTCAGGAGAGAGCGCTCTACGGTCGATGCTATCCTGCGGGTAAAATCGCTCGCCAGCGAAGCGGTGGAGAGCGGCGGTGTGCTGTTGGCCGTGTCTATTGACATTGCCAACGCGTTCAACACGCTGCCGTGGACCACGATAAAGCAGGCGCTCCGGTTCCATGGAGTACCTGTTTGCCTGCAGGACACCATCGCATCGTACCTTGAGGGACGAGAGGTTGCGTGTGATTCGGTGGATGGTCGTTTGCAGCATTTGGCCGGATGCGGCGTTCCGCAGGGGTCGGTTCTAGGGCCACTCCTGTGGAACATCGGGTTCGATTGGGCCCTGCGTGGCCAGTTCGTCGCGGGGGTTGGCGTAACTTGTTACGCCGACGATACCCTGCTGACAGCTCGCGGGGATTCCTTTGCCGAGGCTGCACGTCGTGCGACTGCTGGGGTCGCGATGATGGTTCACCGAATCGGCCTTTTGGGGCTACGGGTGGCGCTTGAGAAGTCCGAGGCCCTGTGTTTTCACGGGCACCGGCGTGCGCCGCCTGCGGGTTCTGGGTTGATGGTGGATGGGGTTCTGATCCCCGTTTCGTCCACCATCCGGTACCTTGGGCTTGTGCTTGACGGAAGGTGGCGGTTTCAGGCCCATTTCCGTCAGCTCGCTACCAAGCTCAATGCCACCGCGGGTGCTTTGAGTCGGTTACTGCCAAACCTGGGTGGTCCGTCGACGGCTCCTCGACGACTTTACCTAGGGGTGGTCCGCTCAATGGCACTTTACGGTGCCCCGGTCTGGCATGACGCCCTCTCGTCCGTGAATGTGACAGTCTTGCGGAAGGCTCAAAGGGTATTGGCCTTGCGTTTAGCGCGAGCCTACCGCACCACCTCCACCGATGCTGCGCTGGTCCTGGCCGGCAGCCTCCCCTGGGATCTCGACTCCCTGGTCCTCGCCGCGTTATTCCAGTGGCGGGGAGACCAAAGATCTCAGGGCAATAGGCCTGCACCGACGGAGGTGGAAACGGAAAGGAGACAGCTCTTGGAGCTAGCCCACGAGCAGTGGCGCCGTAGACTGGCCAGTAGCCACTTTGGCGTCCGGGTCACTGAAGCCGTGCTCCCCGTTCTCACAGAATGGGTTGAGCGTCCACACGGCCAAGTGACATACCGGATGTCGCAGGTGTTTACAGGCCACGGGTGTTTTGGGTCATACCTCTGCCGCATTGGCAGGGAACCCTCCGTCCGATGCTGGCACTGCGATGCTCCGGAGGATACGGCACAGCACACCCTTGAGGTGTGCCCGGCGTGGGTCGCCGACCGCCGTGCCCTCCGAGCACACGTGGGGACTGACCTCAGCCTGGGCTCCATAGTCCGGCGTATGGTCGGAGACAGGGAGGCTTGGCGAGCCATGGCCGCATTTTGTGAGCGGGTGCTCGCCGAGAAGGAGAGCGCGGAGCGAGAGCGAGAGGCTGCGGCTGACGCACTCCTCATGCGCCGTAGGCGCACTGGGCGCAGGAGGAACCGCCACCTCCTGCACATGCCCCTCCCTGTGCCTCGGGTCGCGGACGCGGGGGCGTCCGCTTCCCACTAAGAGGCGCGATGGTGTGTAATGCGTTCTACGCATCATCGGGACAACAAGCCGGAGGATACCCTCCTTCGGCGCTGGAGGCAGGGGTATTGTGCCCTCTCCAGATCGGGTAAGACCGTGTGTCGGTCTAGTCAGTGAAGGGCCGCGGATGTGTGCTGATGGCGCTGACCCGTGGCCCCGAACTCATGGCTCCCGAGAACGCCGCTGGTTTTTAGTGGGTATGCCCCAATCGGGGAGAGTCCCACATAACCTACTGCGCTCCCCCGAGGGCGGTAGGTATGCGTAAAGCATTTTCCAGCGAAAAAAAAAAAAAAAAAAAAAAAAAAAAAAAAAAAAAAAAAAAGGTTAGGTTAGGTTAGGTTAGGTTCCCGTGTGGAGTTTGACAGTCTCCCATCGGGCGCGTCCCCAGGTGGCGGATAGGGGAATGCCTCCCAGATATGGGGGGTACCGGCTTTGCCCGGCGCGGACCAAAACTGTCGAAGAGGTGTACTCTCTCTCCTCTTCTTTTAGAAGAGGGGCCGAGATCCTTGAGTAGGGGCTCATGGGGCCCAGTGGCCATCTTTTTGATGGCGTAGTATGGCAGGCCTGCAAGGCTTGTGGTCACTTTTAAGTGACATCAGTGGAGTGGCGTCGTTCGGATGCTGCCAGGAGGAAGGGAGCGTTATTGTTCGTGGCGTTCTGTCGCCGTTGTAGAATGGTGTGTTTCGGCACGTGGGATGGCGGGATGTACCCGCGGCGCGATGGGTCTGGTGTCCGCCTTGCGACGGCTCCAGATAGGCCATGCTGGCCACCATCGGGCAAACCTGTTATCTTACTGCCCTGTCCGTTGTCATGTCTAGCGGGGGGCAAAGTAGGACCAGGGGGTCTTGCCTTAACCGGCCGGACCTGAGAGGTAGCGCACCTCAATAAAAAATGCGCCTCAAAGTCCTTGCGCTGGGGCGCCCTTCGGGGCCTTCGCGCGGCGTAGGGACGCCTCTTAGAAGGTGGTTGGGGAGTGCATCAACCAGCTAGCGGCCAACCCGTGGAGACCACCCGACCTCTACGGTGTAATAGGGTTACCCGGGTACAGGGGGCACTACCCGGATGGACTGTTTATTTCCCCCACACTCGTGGGATTCATTATGGAATTGAATAAAAATATTAGGGTTAATACAGGGGGGGAATGTGAGAGTGATCTCGCCATCCGCGGGAGTTCCGCGAAGGCGCCTTCGGGCGCAGGGAATAATGAGGAGGAATCGGGAGTGAGCTCCCATACAAATCAGGGCAATGAGGTCGTAGATTTCTGCGCATCTGTGGAGACAGACGGGCGAAATAGCGCTGCGGAGATAATCGCAGACGTAGGTCGACGTCAAGCCACGGTGCAAATTGAAAGACTGGAGTTAGAAAGGATGTCAGACTCGTCGACAGCCACCATGAAATCGGCGGAAGGTCGGTTTTGGCAACCACGCAAACGAGGAGGACGAAGTGTGGAAAGTGAGGTTGGCAGGGTATCGGACTCGGATGGGTCGAGCCGATCTCGCTCTCCTGCACGAAAAATGAGTACGGCGCGTCGTGGCAGAGGTAGGCCACCTACAACTGGCGAGTATGTTGGGCTCGCCAGCAGAAAAGCGGAGTTCCTCAAACTCCAAAGAGAGGAGATGGAGTTGGAGGCGGAGAAGGAGATGTTGGATCTCGCCAAAAAGGCTGATGCCGTGCGGGCGAGAACAAGACAGCTTGCATACTCAAAGGGGCAACTACGCAACGTGGATGATGAAAAAACCACATCGGCCCTCTTTGAGCAGATAGCGGAGGGTCTCAATATTATAGAGGTTGTCAAAGATAAGAGCGGCAATATGAAGGGGACAATGAAGGCTCTCCTGAAGAAAGCCAAAGCCACCATTTGGGAGGCTTCTAATATCCTGGCTTCCCGCACCACAGAGGAGGAAATCCGCATCCTCAAGGAGGAAAATGATCGCCTCAAGGCAGAAATGGATAATCTTCGAAAGGAAATGGCCGACATCAAGGTCGGCCTTCAGCAGAAGACAAAGGAATCGGCTCCTGGCGAGACGGCGCCATCAAATATGAAGGAGTGGGCGGATCATGTGATCACTGTGATGTCAGCGCGCATGAATGCCAGGGTAGAGGGCATCGAGCCCCGTCTCAATCCAGAGCCAAGGCTTCGCCCAACACTGGCTCACGAAACGCGCAGAGAGGCTGCAGCGGAGAGCATGCCACCGCCAGCGCCACCAATGCCGACCAGACCAGCGCCTAAAGTAACGCGTCCAAGTCAGGAACGGCCGAAGAAGCAGGCTGAGCAGCCTAGGGTCACCCGAATGCCTGCCGAGCCAGTGCCTACATCTAATAAAAGGCCCAGAAAGAAGAAACGGGGCAAACAAGCCCCTCAAAATGTGGCAGCTCCACAGCCGACACCACGTCCTTTACCACCAGCCCCTGCTTCAATGGCAGAGGGTTGGACGTCGGTAGTAAAGAGAGGGAAAACGAACGGGCTTAAATCTCAGCCCAAGATTCAGAACCAGAGTGAAAAACATCCCAGGGCTCGTCCGCCGCGTTCGACAGCGATTGTTTTGACTCTGCAGGCCGGGGCGGCCGAGAGAGGGGTCACGTACTCGTCGGTTGTTGCAGAGACAAAGAGAAAGATTCAGCTTTCAGAGGTGGGTCTTGACGGCGTGCGGATGCGCATGGCAATGACGGGTGCCACCATTATAGAGGTGCCCGGGTCAGACAGCGCACAGAAGGCGGATGCCCTGGCTGATAAAATCAGGCAAGTGGTGAAAGAGGAGGACGTTCGAGTCTCCAGGCCAACAAAGTGCTCTGAAATAAGAGTGTCCGGCCTGGATGACTCCGTCACCACCGCGGAGGTCGTTGCGGCAGTGTCAAGTCTAGGGGGTTGCTCGGCCGACCAGGTGAAGGTCGGTTCCCCTCGTCAGGACCGCACGGGGCTCTACGGGGTGTGGGTGCGCTGCCCAGTTGCAGCAGCCAAAAAAGTGGTCGAAGGTCGTCTTCTGGTCGGTTGGGTCGTCGCCAGGACGCGACTTTTGCCCACCCGCAAGATGAGGTGCTTCCGGTGTCTAGAAGTTGGCCATGTTCAGGCGGCTTGCCAAGCCGATGTGGACCGAAGCCGGCAGTGCTACAGGTGTGGGCAGCTGGGACACACTGCTGCCGCCTGTAGCAATGCAGCCCACTGCACCTTATGTGCTGCGGCAGGCAAACCGGCAGACCACCTGATCAGCAGCGGGGCCTGTAAAGCCCCTGAAAAAAGAGTAGGGAGAAGGGCAGTAGCAAGTGCCATACGCCAGCAAGTGCCCTCTTCTCCTCTAGCATCGTTGGAGGTTGAGGAGGAAATGTCAACAGCCGTCGTTTAAAGATGGCCACAAAATTTCTAATGGCGAACGTCAACCACTGTGCCAGGGCTCAGGATCTCTTGGTCCAGAGCATGGCACAGTGGCAAATTCAGGTGTGCGTTGTCTCCGAACCGTATGTCGTCTATTCACGTGAAGACTGGATCGGGGACAAAGACGATAAGGTTGCCATAGTCGTCAGCGTCGCAAATGGTTCGTTGCCCATTCGGTCTGTGAGAAAGGGCCATGGATGTGTTGCGGCTCTGGTAGGAGATGTGCTCGTTCTGGGGGTATACTTGTCTCCGAATAAGTCCATAAATGAAGCGGAACGCTACTTGGCGGAACTGAGCAGTTTGCTTGCGGGATGGAGTCGTCCCCATAGCGTTGTCGTGACCGGTGATCTTAACGCTAAATCCACCAGCTGGGGGTCGAGACTTACAGACTCGCGCGGAGAACTCGTGGAAGACTGGCTTCTCGCCAATGGGTTGGTGGTCGTCAACCGAGGAACGGTAGACACGTGTGTGCGGATGCAGGGTGGATCAGTCGTGGACGTTACGTTCGCATGCCCTGCCCTGGCGCAACGTGTCCTGAGCTGGGAAGTGTTGGAGGGAGTTGAGACCCTATCGGACCACAGATATGTGCGTTTCGACGTCTCCTCTGTCCAGCTTGCCCCGAGCAGCTCGAACCGTCCTCCGGAAGAAGCAGGACCCAGATGGGCCCTCAAAAGAATGGACCGAGACGTTGGAGAGTTGGCGGCCATGATCGAGGGATGGGCTACAGTCCCCGACCAGGTGAACCCCGAAGAAGAAGCTGGATGGCTTCGTGAGGCCATGTCGCGTGTGTGTGATTTGGCGATGCCACGTGTCAAGGCCCTGCCGCCCCGCACTGCAACGTACTGGTGGTCTCCGGAGTTGTCCCGGCTAAGGACTGCATGTGTCGCTGCCCGACGCCGTTACTCCCGGCACCGAAGACGCCGGAACAGAGATGAGGCCCAGGACACGCCCCTATACAGCGTTTACCAGCAGGCCAAAAAGGAGCTCCGAGGAGCGATTGGCGCCGCGAAAGCTGCTGCCTGGGAGGAACTCCTCGAAACGCTAAGACAGGATCCATGGGGGAGACCCTACCGGCTGGTCATGAATCGGCTGAGGCCATACTCCCCTCCGATCACGTCACAGATCGATCCTGATTTGCTGCAGAGTGTGGTGACGGCGTTGTTCCCTGCGCGGCCAGACATCTCTCCTCCAGTCTGTCACATCACTAGTCTAAGTTACGTTACATCCCTAATCCGCTATATTGTCGGTGTCTTTGACAGATGTCATTCGTCCTTACACATGGTTGTTAACCTCACGTTTTTGGTCTATAATATTAAATATACTGTGCCTGCAATCAAGCCTTTCATTTATTAGAACATGGTGTCAGAAGTGCGGACTGCGGAATCTCCAAAATAATAAGAAGGCAAGAATTTAACAATAAATTTTCTACAAAATGTCGAAAGAGGAAAACGTGACGTCGCCGGCTGAAAATGTGCTTCCCACTCCAAATTTCAGTTCCGCGTTGCCGAGGCTAAATATTTCGTCAGATTTAATAAACAACAACGCCGAAGAATGGAAAAAGTGGTGGCAGCAATTTGATTTATATCTGCTAGCCACATGTCTTGACAAAGTGGAAGAAAAACGCAAAATCGCCATTCTACTTCATTCCATGGGTCCAAAAGGTTTGGAAATCTTTAATTCATTTGATTTATTGATGGAAAGCGCTACACTCAAACAAGTAAAGCAAAAATTTGATAATTATTTCGAGCCGAGAAAAAACTTGACCATCATCAGGCATTCATTCTTCACTAGGAAACAAAAAATGTCAGAAAGCATTGATGAATTCATGACTGATCTTGAAAATATAAGCCTTAAGTGTGAATTTTCCACTTTAAGACAGTCATTGGTCAGAGACATTTTCATAGTGAACATGTGCTCAAGTTTGTCACACATTAGACAGCGGCTATTACAAGAACCTGATCTAACTTTGGAAAAAACAGTTGAAATATCCAAAACTATCATGATGGCACAACAGAATGCTGAAACAATGATGAAGGATGTGTCAAAAATCACTGAAGATGTTCTTCATGTCAGAAGTCGAAGAAGTCAAAAGTCAATGTCAAGTCAAAGTCAGTCGAGAAGATCATCCAGTGATGAGTCAAGAAGTCAGTCATTGAGTAGTCAATCGTCTAGTCGTCAGCAAGCGTCATGGTCAGCCCAGCATGGTACCTGTGGAAGGTGTGGACAGATACATCGTTCCAAGTGTCCAGCGGCAAACGTCAAATGCAGGTCATGTAATACTTTTGGTCATTATGCTAAAATGTGTTTTAAAAACAAAAATGTCAGAAATTTAGAGTCACAGTATGTGCATGATGAAAGCGCTCACTGCTCTGAAACATACTTTGTAGGTACAGTCAGTCAAAATTTAAATAAGAATATTGGTACAGTCAGTCAAATCAGTCCAAATTCAAATCAATTACAGAATGTTCATGATGAAAATGCTCACTGCTCTGAAACATTCTTAAGTCAAAATCATAATAAAAATATTAGTCCAATTAGTCAACAATATTGTCAAAGTCAAAATGTGGAAAATTTGTCAGAACATTTTTTTATAGGCTCAGTCAACCAAAATAATAATAGTCAAAAATATTATTCAAATCGGTCATGGCATTTGGATATTATTGTCAATGGTCAGAATGTAGATTGTATTCTAGATTCTGGAGCTGATGTAAACATTATGTCTTTATCAACATTTAAAAAATTAAATTTGTCATTAGAAGGTCTGAAAAATAAAGTCAAAGTATCCGGTTTTGGGGGAACAAATATCCCTATCATTGGTCAATGTAATATACAATGTCAAATCAATAATTTGAAAGAGAGCATCATATTTATTGTTACAGATTTGAATTGTCCAACTGTTTTAGGTCTACCCACATGTGAAAAAATTGGAATTATAAAAAGAGTTTTTTCTTTAAATAAAAACAGTGATAGTTCAAAAATGCTAATGCAGTACAATGATGTTTTCCAGGGTCTTGGATGTCTGCCTCCTGTCTGTCATCTTAAACTTCTTCCGGATGCTGTTCCATGTGTCGACCCTCCAAGGAAAGTTCCGTTCGCTTTGCTCAAGGATCTTCGTGAGGAGTTAGATCGCATGGAGAAGATGAAGGTCATAGAAAAGGTCACTAAACCTACGTCATGGGTAAATTCTGTGGTCGTCACTGTCAAATCGTCAGGTCAGTTAAGAGTTTGTCTTGATCCAAGAAATCTTAATAAAAGTATAATGAGAGAATATTATCCATTAAAAAATATAGATGAAGTCAGGTCTAAATTGAAAGGCGCTGCATACTTTTCTCATTTAGATGCATTTTCTGGTTTTTGGTCATTGAAACTAGATGAAGAAAGCTCCCAGCTCTGTACTTTTCAAACTCCATTTGGCAGATATAAATATTTAAGATTGCCTTTTGGTATTAATGCAGCAACAGAAATTTTCTATAGAGTCATAACAGATTTATTTGGTGACATAGAAGGTCTCTTAATTTTTGTCGATGATTTTCTAATATATGGAGAAACAGAAGAAATCCATAATGAAAGACTAAAAAAGGTATTAGACCGAGCCAGACAAGTGAATTTGAAATTAAATAAGTCAAAATGTAAATTTCTAGTCCCTGAAGTCTGCTTCTTAGGCTATGTATTTAGCAAAGAGGGTGTCAAAGTTGATATGGAAAAAGTAAAGGCAATTCAAAGCATGCCATCACCACAAAATGTCAAGGATTTACAGAGATTCTTAGGAATGGTCAATTATCTTAGTCCTTTTATTGAAAATTTGTCTGAAAAAACTCACATATTAAGAAACTTATTAAAAAATGATGTCATGTGGTCATGGGATGAAAATTGTGAAAAATGTTACAGTCATTTAAAAGAAGTCATTTCAAACACACCTGTATTAGCTCACTATGATACAAATTTACCACTTGTATTGTCTGTCGATTCGTCAAAGTCAGCTATAGGTGCAGTCATTATGCAAAACAATCATCCAATTGCTTACAGTTCAAAAACATTAACACAGTCACAGGAAAATTATGCACAAATTGAGAAGGAATTATTTGCCATTCAGTTTGGATGTAACAAGTTTCATCAATATGTCTATGGTCAAAAAGTGACAGTTAACACTGATCACAAGCCTTTAGTCTATTTATTTCAAAAACCATTGCATGATGTGCCTGCCAGATTACAGCGTATGATGTTAGCATTGCAAGTGTATGACTTAAATGTTGTGTACGTACCAGGTAAAGAAATGTATATTTCAGATACTTTGTCAAGAGCCGCTATGAGAGAACATTATATACCTGATTATGAGTCAGATATGCAATGTCATGTTAATTTGGTAAGGTCTAATCTAGCCATGAGTGATGAATATCGCACTAAACTCTGTCAAGCAACTAATTCTGATGAAACTTTAAAATTGTTAAAACAATATTATTATGAAGGTTGGCCAAATAGCAAAGAAAAAGTCCATTCTATGTTAAAGCCTTTTTGGAATTTTCAGAATGAAATACATGTCATTAATGATTTGCTATTTAAAGGAAATAAACTAATAGTCCCACAGTCAATGCAAAAAGAAATGTTAAATAAATTACATGAAGGTCATCAGGGAATTAACAAAAGTTTAAATTTGGCTAGGGAAATGTTATATTGGCCAAACATGAGTGCTGATTTAAAGAATTTAATAGAACAATGTTTAATATGTGCAAAGTACAGACCAGCCAATCCAAAAGAACCCTTACAAAACTATGAGATAACTAAGTTTCCATGGCAAAGAGTAGGCATTGATTTAATGTATTTTGATAATTTAACATATCTCGTTGTCACTGACTATTACTCAAAATATATAGAAATTGCCCTGTTAAACAATAATAGCACAGCCAAAAATGTAGTTATCCACTTGAAGTCAATTTTTGCCCGACATGGGATACCAATGTCTTTAGTCTCAGATGGGGGACCGCCATTTCAATCAGCTGAATTCAAATCTTTTATGTGTGATTGGGATATTGAGCATATTGTAACCAGTCCTTATCATTCACAGTCAAATGGGCAAGCTGAAAGTTCAGTCAAAATTATTAAGAATATGTTGAAAAAGTGTAAAGAAGATAACACTGATCCATATATTGCACTTTTGCATTACAGAAATACGCCAAAAAATAATTTGCCATCACCAGCTCAGTTGCTGATGTCTAGAAATTTAAGAATAAATATTCCTGTGATGCAAAACAAATTAAGACCAAAAGTGGTCACCTTTTCAGATTATAAGAAGGGTATGGAAAAATGTAATGAACAAAATGCTAAACATTATAATACTAATAAGAAAGAATTACCTTTACTAAAACCTGGTGATCATGTGTACTATAAGAAAACGCCTAGTTCTAGTTGGTTACCCGCCATTGTCAAAAGAAGGTTGAAATGTCAAAAATCTTATATAATTGAGGATGCAAATGGGGTAACTTATAGAAGAAATAGAGTGCACCTAAGGTTTAGATGTAATGATAGTTGTCATAAGTATGATATGACCATGCCCATGCGATCTGACCACCCACAGGTCCTTGAAGAGCGGCCGGAGGTTTGCGAGGACAGACAGGTGGAAGAGCCATCATGTAACAAATATTATGTAACCAGATCTGGGAGGACTGTCAAACCCAATTCATATTATGTAAACTATATTTAATACTTGTTTAATTACAAATAAGATACATTAGCTTGAAAAGGGGGATGTCACATCACTAGTCTAAGTTACGTTACATCCCTAATCCGCTATATTGTCGGTGTCTTTGACAGATGTCATTCGTCCTTACACATGGTTGTTAACCTCACGTTTTTGGTCTATAATATTAAATATACTGTGCCTGCAATCAAGCCTTTCATTTATTAGAACACAGTCGAGTTCTCCAATGAGGCCGCTAACAGAGAACAGGCGCCAGAAGTGACAGAGGGTGAGCTCGGAGCTGCCTTGTTGCGCCTCCAGGCCAAAAATACTGCCCCAGGGTTGGACGGTCTGCCCGGTAAAGCGGTGGTCATGGCTCTGAAGAAGGATGGTCTGGAACCCCGTTTCCGAAACCTCCTCACTACGTGCTTAAGGACGGGATGCTTTCCGGCGGAATGGAAGAGAGGGAAACTGGTCCTCTTAAAGAAGGGTGACCGACCGGTTGACTCGCCCTCAGCTTACCGGCCCATCGTCCTCCTAAGCGAGCTAGCGAAGTTGCTGGAGAGGGTTATTGCGAGTCGGCTGACCCGTCATCTCGACGAGACGGGACCTAACCTGGCAGACAGGCAGTTCGGTTTTCGGCGGGGCAGGTCCACCATTGACGCAATTGCGCTGGTGAAGGCCCTTGCCGAAGACGAGGTGGAGAAGGGAGGATGTGTGTTGGCGGTGTCCCTGGACATTGCCAATGCTTTCAACTCGCTGCCCCATATCTGCATCGAAGAGGCCCTGAAATATCATGGGGTCCCCCTCTATCTCCAGGCGATAATCTCCGCCTATTTGAGAGAGCGAGAGATTGTGTTCCCAACTGAAGAGGGCTGGGGAAGGCACACGGTAGAATGTGGAGTTCCGCAGGGGTCGGTGCTGGGGCCACTCCTGTGGAACGTTGGTTATGATTGGGCGCTTCGGGGCGCAAACATGCGTGGCATTGATGTCGTCTGTTATGCGGACGACACCCTGGTAACCGCCAGAGGCGCCAATTTCGCTGAAGCCGCCAGACTGGCTACCGTTGGAGTGGGACACATGGTGGACCGAATAAGCCGACTGGGTCTGCGAGTTGCTCTGGAGAAATGCGAGGCGATATGCTTCCACGGGCCTAGGAGGGCACCTCCAGAGGGTGCGGCTGTCGTCGTGGGTGGCGTCTCCATCGCTGTCGGGTCGACCATGAAGTACCTGGGACTGGTCCTCGACAGTCGGTGGAACTTTAAGGCACACTTCAAAAAGCTGGCGCCCAAGCTCGTGAAGACGACCAGCGCACTGAGCCGGCTGATGCCGAACCTTGGAGGCCCACACATGGGGTGCCGCCGTCTATTTATGGGAGTCGTGAGATCGATGGCTCTATACGGTGCCCCCATATGGGTAGACTCCTTGACAAGGGAGAATGCTGCCGCCTTGAGGAGGTACCAGCGTGTCCTCGCGATTCGCACGACGCGTGCCTACAGCACCGTATCGGGAGAGGCAGCCTGCGCTCTCGCTGGCTCACTTCCGTGGGAGCTCGACGCCGAAGTTCTGGCTGACGTGTACCGCCGAACCGCTGCTGTAAAGCACCGTGGAGACACACCAGCTAAGGAGGACGTGGAGCACTGGCGGAAAGAGGCCGGGGAGGCAGCGCTGAATGTGTGGTCGGCCCGTCTCAGGGAGCCCAGTGCGGGCCATAGGACGGTGGCTGCTCTGCAGCCGGTATTGAAGGACTGGGTGGAACGGCGCGGGGGTCCTCTCACTTACCAGATGGTGCAGATATTGACCGGGCACGGATGCTTCGGTAGATACCTGCACAAAATCGGTAGAGAGAGGACTGCCGAATGCCACCACTGCGGTTCTGCAGAGGATACGGCGGAACATACCCTGCAGTCGTGCTCGGCATGGGATGCAGAGAGAGGGGTCCTTACTTCAGCGATTGGGCCAGACCTCACGCTTTCAGCCATTGTGAAAGCTATGGTAGATAGTGAGGCAGCCCAAAATGCCTTCAAGACCTTCTGCGAAGAAGTGATGGGGAAAAAGGAGTCAGCTGAACGGGATCGTGAAGACGATCCCCGCGCAGACCCTCAGCGTCGGAGACGAACGGGGCGGAGACGGCGAGCTTTTGCAAGCCGTCTATAAATGTAGTTTTTGAAATTGTAATTTATTGAGTCGGTTTTGGCCACCGACGCGCGGGCTTTTTACACCTGCCGTCGGTGCTCAGTATGAGTTTTAAGTTATTTTTATTTATTAATCTAGAGTAATTGTACATAATTTTAAATTTAAATGAAATATTTTGTACATATGGTGTAAATACATTTTTACTATTTTAAACGTGCCTTTTTGCATGATTTTAATGGTTTTTTTTTTTTTTTTTTTTATGTATTGTTTAGTGTAGGTCGGATATGGTTGGTAGTTTTTTTTTTTTTTTTTTTTTTTTTTTTTTTTTTTTTTTTTATCCATCCACATCCGAAACGAGAAGGACTGTGGTCAACAAGGTGGGCCTGCGCAAAACGCAGGCATTCCATGCTACTGAGACTTATGCTGGGTAGGGCGTTGCTGATACCAGCGGTCCCAGAGCATGGCGAGTAGGTAGGTCGTCAGTCGTTTTTTTTTAGTGGGTAGGCCTCGCCCTTCTGGCGGGGGAGAGCCCCACATAACCCGCCGCCGACCCACGGCGGGTATGCAATTTCATGCATTTTTTCTGACGTTAAAAAAAAAAAAAAAAAAAAAAAAAAAAAGGTTAGGTTAGGTTAGGTTAGGTTAGGTTGTTCCCTGCGGTTAGGGGAGTAGAATACTGCCGAGGTATCCCTGCCTGTCGTAAGAGGCGACTAAAAGGGCCCTTGGGGTCGCGAGGCGCACGCGGGGGGGCCTGCTTGTGCTTCGGTTTGCGATCCCGAGGAAGACGGTAACGCGTGTCTTCGGACACAGTGGTCTGTGTTATCGTGCACTGGAGTTGAGCTTTGCTCCTCCCGAGGCTGGCTGCGAGGCGGCCTTGCGCACGGAAGGGTCCCGTGAAGAGTCCCTTGTCGGGGATCCCGGTTCCCTTCCATACTGCGCCGAAGATGACCACCGTCAGGTTTTAGTGGGTAGGGGTCTCCGTTTTCCCAGGAGTTCCGAGTCCCACATATCCCAGGTGTCCCGAACCCAGGGACCTTGGGAATGCGTAACAGCATTTCCTGACGCCAAAAAAAAAAAAAAAAAAGTTTCTGATCTCCCATCGGGCGCGTCCCCAGGTGGCGGATAGGGGAATGCCCCTCAGTGGGGGGTACCGGCTTTTGCCGGCGCGGACCAAAATCAGACGCGCGGCAGGTCCGTCAACTCGGCGGGCCTGTTCGGCAACCCGTAACTCCCCAATTAAGGGGAGCCGGGGGTCCCAGCTATTGAAGTTGGGACCGAGACAAGGAAAAGTCTATAACACCACAGGTGGAGGTGTATTCTCCCCCTCTTCATAATGAAGAGGGTTCGAGAGTCCCTTCTGAGGTGTGGCGCTCTGTCGCCGTGCAGTTTTATACTGCGTGTGGAGTCCTATGGACTAGCGGAGCTTCGGCTCGTGGGATGGCGGGTCTGCAAGACCTGCGGCTGGACGGGCCCACCACTCGCGTTTACGCGACTAGGTGGGTGACTTCGGTCAACCGTCTGGCAACCTGCTCCCGAAGGGTGTTGTGGACATGTCTCGCAGCCCTCGGGAAGTAGGGGCCTTGGCTTGGTCGCCCGGGCCGAGAGGAGACAACCTCAATAAAAAACCCCAAAAGGTTGGCCGTTTGTCGCGTGACGGTCGGCCGCCTCGGTCTCGAGGTGGTAGGATGGGTCAATGCCTACCCGCTAGCGCGACACCTGCACGAGACCGCCCGCCCTCGTGCAGTATTAGGGTTACTCAGGTGCAGGGGGCTCCGCCTGGGTGGACTTTTTATTTCCCCCATTCTCGTGGGACTAAAATGAGCAATAATTCTTTTTCAATTTTAGTCGATGGGGACGCTGGTCCCCTGGAGGTGGAGCAGCGTGAAGCTGTCTCGGAAGTGGTGCGGGAGCCTGTAGTCAGGCTGACCCGGTTAAGCTCGTCAGAGCTAAAAGCAGTGACGCCGGAGCCAACAACTTCGGCGGCGGCCGAGTGCGGTTTGCGCAGCGGCCGCACAAGAGCAGCAGCGGAGCGGTCGCGCTCTCCGTCTGCTCGGGGGTCGGATTCGGGCACTAGCCTGATGACCGTAGATCCTTCCTCCGGGGAGGAACTCGGCCGACTCTGGAGCAGAAGGAAGCGGCCGTTCTCCAAGATCGGGGGGTCGGGTTCCGACGGAAGTGCCAGAAGTGGACGAAATTCCGCTTCTGCAAGGCCTTCCGCCCGACGAGGAAGAGGCGGCACTCCCGCACCCGGCGCTAACGCCTGCATGGCAGAAGCCCGGGAGAAATTCATACGCCTAGGGCGCGATGACGAGAAGATGGAGGCGAAGCTGCGGTCCGAGCAAGAGGTTGCAGAAATGGATCGCGCTTTGCTCCAAGTTCAGACACGAGCGAGGACATCGCGCTTGTCGGACTCATCCCAGGGCGAGGCCGACGAGTTGACCGCCTCTGCGCTAAAGGAGCGCTTGGAGTTATCAGCGGCCATAGTCCGGAAAGTCATTGCGACCTCCGGACATCTGAAAGGCACCTTTCAGAAGGCGCTGAAGACGGCAGTCGGAGACTGGGAGCTTTTAGCTCCAGCGCTGTACGCGCGCACAGTCTCCGAAGAGACCGAGAAGCTGCGGGTGGTGAACCACCGCCTGCTCTCCGCGGTCTCTCGGCAGGGGGAGGAGCTGACCCAACTCCGCAAGGAGATGGACAGCCTCCGAGAGAGCCTCACCGGGCAAACGAACCAGGCGACTGGCAAGGCTGATGACAGTAATGTCATTGCCTACGTCAACGCTCGGCTCGCGTCCATCGAGGCTCGGCTGCCTCCAGAGAGGCTTCGGCCTCCTCTGGCTGCCGACAAGCGCTCCAAAGCGCCGCCGCCGGCCACCGAGCCGGCCGCGCCGACGGACAAGGCGTCCGCGAGCACGAGGGCGACTCCGCCGCCCCCTGCTCGCAGCACACCGGCTGCAGCTGCGCAGAAGCCCAAGGCTCCAGTGCCGACCAACCCCGAATCGCGAGGGAACCCTCCCAAGCGGAAGAAGGGAAGGAAGGCCAAGAAGGGCAAGGCGGCTAAGGCTGCCCCGCCCCCAAAAGAGCCCAGACCTTTGCCGCCGGCACCGGCGACCATGGAGCTACCGTGGAACCTCGTGGCCGGCCGCAAAGGCAAGAGCAATGGCGGGAACACTGTAGCAGCAGTGCAGCCCCCTCCAAAACCCCAGACGAAGCAGGCTAAAGTGCCGAATCTCCGTCCTGCACGCTCGGCGGCGGTAGTGATTACACTACTGCCAGAAGCCGAGAAGCGGGGCGTGACGTATGCTAGCGTCATCTCTGAGGCTAAAGCCAACATCAGCTTGGCAAGCCTCAAGATTGAGTCCGTGCGCTTTAGGCGAGCAGCCACCGGAGGCGCCATTTTGGAGCTACCGGGCGCTGCGGAGACAGACGGCAGGGCAGACTCTCTAGCTAAGAAGCTACGAGAGGTCCTCAAGGTGGAAGACGTTCGAGTTTCCCGACCTGTGAAGTGTGCAGAATTGCGCATTTCTGAGTTGGATGACTCCGTCACCGCAGAGGAAGTCGCAGCCGCTGTCGCTAAGACTGGGGCGTGCTCGGTGGAGTCCGTGAAGACGGGCGAGATCCGCCGAGACAGGAGGGGGCAAGGCGCCTGCTGGGCACGTTGCCCCGTGGCGGTGGCCAAGAAGCTGGTGGACGGTGCTCGTCTGCTGGTCGGTTGGACATCGGCGCGGGTCAAACTGCTGGAGGCCAGAGAGTTGCGCTGCTTCCGGTGTCTCGAGAAGGGACACGTTAGGAGCATGTGCGACTCGGAAGTTGACCGTAGCAGTCAGTGCTACCGTTGCGGTCAGCTAGGCCATCTGGCGCGTGCCTGTACGGCGGCGCCACACTGCACGGTGTGCGCAGTGGCTGGCAGAAATGCCGGTCACAGGGTTGGGGGCCCAGCCTGCAAGGCCCCCAAACCCAAAAAACGCGGTCGGCGGACTGCCACCGAGGCCACGGCCCGGTCGCAGCCGGCCCACTCCACGCCACTCGGTGACGAGGAGATGCCAACTGCATCTAGTTAAGTATGGCTATAAGATTCCTGCAGGGGAATCTCAACCACTGCGCCAGAGCTCAGGACCTGTGGGTCCAAAGTATGGCGGAGAGGTTGATAGCCATAGCGGTAGTGGCTGAGCCGTACTACATCCCGCCTGATTGGGTGTCGGATGTGGACGGCACAGCGGCCATTGCCACCCGAGTGGCTAACGGCGCCCCCCCTTTTCAGAGGATTGAAAAGGGGCACGGATGGGTTGCGGCTGAGTTGGGAGACACCCTGGTCATCGGGGTGTATTTCTCTCCTAACCGGCCTCTCGCTCAATTTGAGAGTTTTCTCTCCGAGTTGGAGGCTGTGATCGGCCGCAATCGTTCGCTCCAAGTGCTGCTGGTGCAGTGGCTGAATCGGCGTCACGGCGCCGTAACGTACCGTCTGACGCAGATACTCACGGGGCACGGCTGCTTCGGGAGTTATCTGTGCCGGATCGGACGGGAGGCGAGCGATGCCTGTCACCACTGTGATTCCAGTGAGGACACGGCTCAGCACACGCTGGAGGTCTGCCCAGCTTGGGCAAACGAGCGCGAGACGCTCATCGCCGTGATCGGGCGCGACCTCTCGCTGCCTTCCGTGGTTTCTTCCATGGTGGCGAGCGCGAGCTCGTGGGATGCGGTGCTCTCCTTCTGCGACGCCGTCGTGTCGCAGAAGGAGAGCGCCGAGCGCCAGCGCGAGCTGGACAATCCCGCCCGACGTAGGAGGCGACGCCGCCGGGGTGACGGTGCCTAACCCCGGAGGTTCCCTGCGGTTAGGGGAGTAGAATACTGCCGAGGTATCCCTGCCTGTCGTAAGAGGCGACTAAAAGGGCCCTTGGGGTCGCGAGGCGCACGCGGGGGGGCCTGCTTGTGCTTCGGTTTGCGATCCCGAGGAAGACGGTAACGCGTGTCTTCGGACACAGTGGTCTGTGTTATCGTGCAGTTGAGCGTAAGCGTGGAGTTGAGCTTTGCTCCTCCCGAGGCTGGCTGCGAGGCGGCCTTGCGCACGGAAGGGTCCCGTGAAGAGTCCCTTGCCGGGGATCCCGGTTCCCTTCCATACTGCGCCGAAGATGACCACCGTCAGGTTTTAGTGGGTAGGGGTCTCCGTTTTCCCAGGAGTTCCGAGTCCCACATATCCCAGGTGTCCCGAACCCAGGGGCCTTGGGAATGCGTAACAGCATTTCCTGACGCAAAAAAAAAAAAAAAAAAAAAAAAAAAAAAAAAAAAAAAAAAAAAAAAGGTTAGGTTAACCCTGGCGTGGGTGGGGCCACAGTAGTGGCCTCGGCACGAGCGCCCTTTTTAGGGCGAGCGGCTGGGTCTTTCCAGACTTGGCGTGGTTGGGACCACAGTAGTGGTCTCGGGTTTTCCTGGGCCGTACCTAACGACCTAGGCTGCGTGTTTTTGCCGTGCGCAGGGACCCGTAATCCTGGGAAGAGGGGATCCTGGGAGTTGAGCCTGTGGCAGTCCACCCAGGCAACACGCTCCTTTGGCCCCAAATTCCGGGCACTCGGGCGGTCCGTGGTGTAGCCAGATCACGGATCAATCGGCTCTGGGCGAGCGGCTTCACCCTCGTCTATGGCGACGTGGAGGACTCGGGGGGCGTAGCAGGTGGCGGGCTCGGTGTGGTGTGCGTTTTGGTCGACGCGTGCTCACCTTGCCCCAACCATCTCGCTAAGGAACCCGGGTTAGTCTGCCCCGAAAGGGGAACTGGCGTCTCCGCTATGGCCGGTGGGAAACCCTGGGGTGCCAGTGGCACCTCCCCAGATGGGACTCCAAGGAGGGTGGGGTAACCACCGGCTGAAGTCTTTGGTTCAAAGTATGGCTTGCAATTCATATAACATTGTAAATTCGACCAGCCCCCGAGCGCAAGGCGCTCAACTTGAGGAAGAGGTGGAGAAGGAGAACGAAAGGGACTGTTTCAAGGTCCCGATCGTAGTACTGGAGAGGTGTGAGACACCGACGGCGACCCCCACGGGAAGCCAATTCTTTAGGCCTGGAGAGCTGTCCGACGCCGAAGACAGCACTTTAACTGACACGTCTTCGGTCATGTCGGTTGAGCTGTCTGGTCAAACCCGAGAGCGCAAGCGATTGCGGAAAAACGCAGGGGACTCAGGTTCTGATGCCCCTTCGCTTAAAGTGGTGCGGCGTAGGAAGCCGAAAAATAAGGCCCAAAGCCAAGGCACGTCACCGACGAGCCACGATTTTGGCTTATCTGACGCACAACACAACCTGAGTGCGTTAAAAAAGCTGGAACTCCAACAGGAGTTCGAAGAGAAAGTGGCCGCCAAGGAGCGGCAACTGAGAGAGGCCCGAACTAAGCGTGGTTATGGCTGCCCCCTCTTTGACTTGGAGGGAAAAACTGTGACCGAGCTCGAGAAACTCGTAGATGACGACGTGGAGTCGATAATGGAAATCGCCTCCAAGTCCTCAAACATAAAGGGAACCCTTCAAAAGGCCTTGAAGAGTTGTGCTGCCAGCGTGCGCAGTGTCTTTGGAGAGGTTCTTAAAAGAACCGTCTCCGAGGAGACGCAGCGCATGCAGGCGACAATCGACCGCCTATCTGCGGAGGTCGCCCAGCTCCGGGCTAAAAGAGCCGAGAGATGCAGCTGCACCTCGTACTCAACGGTGGCTGGACCTGACCCTGGCTTGGCCCCGGCGGCGATGGAGGTAGTCGCGCAAGGCTCGCGACCCTCTCCACCAAACCTGGAGGACATATTCCGACAGGTAATCATGGAGGAGAGGCGCTTTATTCGGGCCCTGTTCGACGATATCGAAGACCGTCTCCTGCCGGCCAAAAATCTGCGTCCGCCTCTAGCAGCGGACCGAAACAAAACGACTGACTTGCCTGTCGTTCAGGCCGAGCAGTCCGCTGCCCCTCCTAAGCCTAAAAAAGGCAAAGGGGTGGGTAAAAAGACCAAGGCGGCACCTTCCGCCGCCCCCGTCGTTGAAGCTAGACCCTCAGGGCTAACATCTGGCCTTTCCAAGCCCACGCCAGGGCAGAAGGGTCAGGGTAAGAACCCAGCACCGCTTGTCACTGACGCGATCGCTGGACCATCGGGTCTTTGCAATTCCGGCCCAGCTGCGTTGGAGGAGGACCTTCTTCTCCCTTCTTCCACTCCTACCAATGAGTGGAAGAAGGTCGAGAAGAAGAAGAAAAAGAAGGGTAAGGCAGCGCAATCAGCGTCCGCGTCCGACCCTAAGGCGAAGACACCCAACCCTTCCGGAAGAGGGAAAAAGAAGACGGCCAAGAAGCCAAGAAAGCTCACTCCCCCTAAGACTGCGGCCGTGGTGGTAACCATCACACCGGAGGCCGAGAAACAGGGGGAGACATATGAGTCTGTTTTGATAAAGGCGCGCCAATCCATAAACCCGGCAGTGGCAGAGTTCGCCGCCACCGCCAAGTGTCGGCGAACGCAAACCGGGGCTCGACTCTTTGAGTTTCCGGGGGTGGACAGGGACGGGCACGCTGACAAGTTTGCCGCCGGGCTGCGAGAGGCTATCGCTGATGTAGCCAAGGTGGCGCGCCCGCAGAAACTGGCGCCTCTAATGGTCGTGGAGATGGACGACTCCGTCTCCAGGGCCGAGGTCATAAGCGCGGCAGCAAAAGTTGGCGGCTGTGACGAGACTACCATCAAAGGTGGCCAAATCCGTGTTGGCCGAGGGGGTCAACGGGCCATCTATGTCGAAGTACCGGTTGCCGCCGCCATGGTCCTCTTGGGTAAGAAGAGGATCCCTCTAGGCCTCACCTCTGCCCTGGTCAAGGCTCTGGACCGGGTGCCGATGCGGTGCTTCAGGTGCTTCGGGACAGGCCACACAAGGGCTTTCTGCCCATCTGAGGACAGAACGATGCTGTGCCATCGCTGTGGTCTAGCTGACCATAAAATGGCGGACTGCAGGTCTCAGCCCAAATGTGCGGTGTGCGCAGCCAGCGGCATTCCTGCTGGTCACGTCATGGGGGGTGCCAAATGCAAACCCCCCCCAAAGAAGGGCAAGCCACAGGCGTCTAAACCACCGGCGGCTGCACCGGCTGAGGTCCTGCCTGAGTCGAGAGAGGGGTCTAATGCGATGTCTGAATAATGGAAGGAAGACATCGCACTATCTTACAGGGCAACCTCAATCATTGCCGGGCGGCTCAGGACCTCATGTCCCAGACCATGGCCGATTGGATGGCGGGGCTGGCGGTTGTCGCGGAACCGTATTCCGTGCCCCCGAATTGGGTGGCCGACCGGGACGGTTTGGTGGCAATCGCTACGCGGCCTTCCACGGATTCCCCTCCACTCTCGCTTATAGAGAGGGGGTCTGGATACGTGGCCGCCGCGTGGGGGAAAATCACCATTATAGGTGTTTATTTCTCCCCCAACCGCCCCCTAGCCGAGCTGGACCAGCTACTGACCAATCTGGCAGCAGTGGTCAACCGGATAGCGCCGAGACAGGTCGCTGTTCTCGGCGACCTGAATGCCAAGTCAGTGACCTGGGGAAACCCAGCCACTAATCCGCGAGGGCGACTAGTGGAATTGTGGGCTACATCGGTCGGCCTGTCCCTCCTGAATAGAGGGACGACCCACACATGCGTGCGGCAGCAGGGAGGGTCGGTGGTGGACATATCGTTCGCCACCCCTTCACTAGCCGCACGTGTGAACAAGTGGGAAGTCGACCTGATGGAGACTCTGTCCGATCATCGCCACATTCGGATAGAGTTTTCCACACACAGCTCCGGTGGCGAGACGAGACGCGGCCAGGTGAAATTCCCAAGGTGGGCGCTCACCAAACTGGACCGCGCAATGGCGAAGGAGGCGGCCTTCGTTCAGGACTGGTTCGGGGCACCGTCAGATCCAAACGTCGACGTGGCCGCCGAGCGCCTAAAAAGCGCGTTGACCGAGGTGTGCGATGCAAGTATGCCTCGGTCTTGCCGTCCACCTCCAAAACGGGCGGTGTATTGGTGGTCGATGGAGCTCGCTGACCTGCGGGCTACCTGTGTGGCCGCCCGAAGGGCGTACACCCGCAGCCGCCGCCGACGGCGGCGTGATGAGCGAGTCGAGGACCTCTTATATGCCTCCTACAAGGAGGCAAAACACGCCCTAAAGGTGGCAATAGGGGCCGCCAAAGATCGGGCACGGGAGGAAATGCTGGAGAGTCTCAATGATGATCCGTGGGGGAGACCGTATTTGGTAGTGCGCAATAAACTGCGCCCCATTGGTCCTCCATTGACCGAGACTCTCCAACCTGATCTCTTGGAGGGGGTCGTCCGGGTTCTGTTCCCGGACAGGACCGAGTTCACCCCTCCAAATATGGATCCACCTGCAGGCGGCGGCCCGACGGCAGCGGGATTTAACCCCGTCACTGTGGAGGAATTTGACACAGCGTGTCTCTACCTCCACAGTAAAAAGACTGCTCCAGGTCCGGACGGGGTCCCAGCCAGGGTGGTGGCGATTGCGGCGGTAGAGATGGCCGGCCGCTTTCGGGACCTCTTCACTAGGTGTTTTGAAGTGGGGAGGTTCCCAAAAACGTGGAAGGACGGAGCCCTGTGCCTTCTGAGGAAGGATGGGCGGCCGGCGGATTCGCCGTCGGGCTACCGCCCCATTGTACTGTTGGATGAGGCGGGCAAGCTTTTTGAAAAAGTGATCGCTGCTCGCCTCAACGAACACCTGGCGCAGACCGGCCCAGACCTTTCCGACGCCCAGTATGGGTTTCGGGCGGGCCGGTCTACCATCGACGCCCTGACACGGCTCCGGGCCATAGCAGGGGAGGCAGCGGAGGAGGGGGAGGGGGTGCTGGCTATATCTTTTGTTATAGCTAATGCATTTAACTCCATCCCCCATGCCTCGATTTTGGAGGCGCTTCGGTTTCACCGAGTGCCTCCTTATTTACGGGCCCTGTTGACGGATTACCTCTCGGACAGAGAGGTACTATATGTCAACAGGGACGGCTGCCTCCAGCGGCGTCGTGTGGAGACCGGGGTTCCCCAGGGGTCAGTTCTCGGCCCCTTACTATGGAACCTCGGATACAATTGGCTGCTCCGAGGTGTCCTGCTCCGTGGCATGAGTGTCATTTGCTACGCAGATGACACTCTCGTCACGGCGCGGGGGCGCACTTACGGGGCAGCCGCGTGTTTGGCCTCGGCTGGGGGGACTCTAGTCGCCGAGAGGATCCGTCGGCTCGGGCTTCAGGTGGCGCTGCATAAGACCGAGGCCCTATTCTTCCCGGGGCCTCGGCAGCGAACACCTCACGACGCCCACGTAACGGTGGGCGGTGTGAGAGTCCAGGTAAAGGCCCAGATGAAATATCTGGGCTTGATTTTAGACGGGCGCTGGCATTTCGGCGCCCATTTCAGGGTCCTCTCAGAGCGCCTGGTGAGGGCGGCCGATGCGTTCGGCTGGCTCTTGCCCAACCTGGGGGGGCCTAGAACAGGATGTCGGCGATTGTATGCCGGCGTCCTACGCAGTATGGCGCTTTACGGCGCCCCCGTGTGGGTAGACTCCCTCCGCAGGGGGGAGAACGCCACCCTCCTCCGCAGGCCCCAACGGGCCATAGCACTGCGAGTAGCGAGGGCGTACCGCACAGTAGGGGGCGCCGCAGCTTGTGCCCTCGCGGGCACACCGCCGTGGGAGCTGGACGCTCAGGTCCTCGCTGCCGTCTACCATTGGACGGCAGAGAAGAGGGCCCGAGACGAGCGACCGGCTCCGGAAGAGCGCGGTGCGGTGCGGCGCGAAGCGCATGAAGTCTTGGTCCGTCTGTGGAGAGAGGACTTGGCGAGTGCGCAATTCGGGCGCCGCACCCTGGACGCCATCGGTCCGCATCTGGACCGGTGGCTAGAGAGGCCCCACGGGTTCCTCACTTACCGTCTGGTGCAGGTGCTAACCGAGCATGGTTGTTTCGGTAAGTACCTGCACCGGATCGGAAGGGAGGAATCCCCGTCGTGTCACGAGTGTGGTGCGGCGGAGGACACGGCGCAGCACACCCTCGCGGACTGTTCGCGATGGGATGAGCAGCGCCGTGACCTGGTGGCGGCGGTCGGCCAGGACCTCTCATTGCCTAGTATTGTTAACGCAATGCTAGATAATGAGAGGAACTGGAAGGCGATGGCCTCCTTCTGCGAGACAGTGATGTCCCAGAAGGAGGCGGCGGAGCGGGAGAGGGAGGACGATCCCTCGGCGCCCCCGCTCCGCAGACGGAGGAGGGGCAGGACGCGGCGGTTGTATGACCGCTCTCTTGCCCTTCAAGGTGGCGTGCAGGTTGGTGGCACGGGGGTGCCCCGGCCTGCATTGCACACGTCACCGCCGTCGGGAGGGAATAGTGCCGTATCCCCGGCTATTCCCCCTGTCCCCCCGCAAGGGGGGCGCGCTGGGCCCACCGTGTAGGTGGGCACGCTGTCGGAGGTGGTCATGGACGTAAAGGATTAGCCAGCACCCATGTCACCTCCTAGACAGGGAAGGGATACCGCAGGTTTTTGGTGGGTAGTCCCCGCTCCGGATTTTCCCCGGAGCGGAGCCGTGTCCTTTTCAGGACGCTGGGAGTCCCACACACGGCTGAGGCCCCCCGGCCTCGGCTATGGCTCTTAAAAGGGTTTTCCTGCGACTAAAAAAAAAAAAAAAAAAAAAAAAAAAAGGTTAACCCGTAACCCCCCAACGGAGGGGGGCCGGGGGTCCCAGCTACTGAAGCTGGGGCCACGACAAGGAAAAGTCTATAACACCACAAGGGGGGGAAAGGTCCTCGGACCTTGTCGTGGTAAACGGCCACGTTGTCGTGCACAACAAGTGCGCAATAGAGGTGTGCGCACCGCCCGCTCTGCTTACAGAGTGGCCCGGTGTGCGCAAGGCGCCGGGAAACTGGCGCCTCGGGGGGAAAGACCCGGCGGCGAGTGTCGTGGATCACGTCTCGCGGCTTGCTGCTGGGCCGGTCTTGCCTTAATTGGCCGGGCCGAGAGGGAGGAAACCTCTATAAAAAGTTACCCCAATCCCAAGTTTGGTGCCGTGGCGAGGGGATGCATGGCTGACGGGTGGTCAGTCATGAACGGCACACCTCTAGGGAACCGGCGGACTCCCTGGAGTATGTACGCTTACCCGGGTACAGGGGGCACTGCCCGGGTGGACCTGTTATATCCCCCATACTCGTGGGAATTTTATGGAAAAATCAATTTCAATCGTTTCTGGGGAAAATGGGGGGGAAGAAAGAGAGATGAGGAGTGGTGCGCAGTGCGACGAAATTGCGCCGCCGCGCGAAAGAATGGTGGATAGCGCTAGAGCGCCTTCCGCTAGGAAGCGTCCGCGCGAACCTGCTCTGGTGGGAGGTGGGTCGGTGGATCCGTCCTCTGATGAGGAAGGCCTACCAGCCTCGAAGTTTCCGACGGCGAGGAGAGGTCGGCAGGCCTCGAGAGGAGTGAGTGCATCACTGCCGCGGAGGGACGCACAGGGTAGGTTTGTGCGCTCCAACGCTCAGGCGGCCAGCGAAGCGGAGAGTGACATGGGGGTCACAACCGAGGACCCTGGTGCCGAGAGTTGTGCCTCGCTAGGGAGCTCACAGGCGAGGCTCAACACCGCCAGAAGGGAGCAGCGCAAAGCCTTTGCGGCCGACGAAGTTTCGGAAATGGCCCGACGCGCACGCGAGCGACGCGCTGCTATAGCAGCGGAAGGGGGAGAACCATCTGCGGTGGCCCTCAGTCAGCTTGCCTTGGACGGGGTGGACTTAGTCCTGAAGGTTGCCACCAAATCCGGCAGCCTGAAGGGCACGTTCACCCGCGGTCTGAAGGAGGCTGCCGCGGATATCAAGGAGGCGGTTGGCATTCTCCTCAACAGGACGGCCTCAGACGAGGTCGCGAAGTTGCAGGAGGAGAACAGCCGTCTCCGAAATGACTTGGAAGACCTCAGGCGAGAAGTCGATGCGCTGAGAGAGCAGCAGACGTCCACGTCCACTGATGCCGCATCGGTGACGGCCTCGGCTCCTACACCGAGACCGGCGAGCACCCATACCGACGACGAGGTTGAGCGCATTGTCCGGCTGTGCATGCTCCAGTGCGGGAGCATGGTTAATGCACGCATCGAAGGGATCTCTCGGCGCCTCCCTGCGGAAACCCTCCGTCCACCCCTAGCGGCCGATACACGGCGAAGGGCTGAAGAGGCTAAGAAAACGTTATCCGCAGGGCCTTCGTCCTCCCAAGGTAGCGCTGCTCCGGCGGTAAGTGCTGCGGCCCCAGAGGCCGCCAAGAATAAGAAGAATAAAAAGAAGAAGAAGAAGGGGAAGACGGCGCCTACATCTATGCCGCCTCCACCACGCCCGCTCCCGCCGGCGCCCCAGTCCACGGAGGAGGGGTGGTCGACAGTTACAAGACGCGGAAAGAAGAAGGGAGTGGCTGCGGCGTCAGCCGTGCCTGCGGCGGCCAGACCGCAACCGCAGAAAACCCAGTCCCCGAAGCTGCGTGCCCCCCGCTCAACAGCGGTGGTGCTCACATTGCAGCCGGGCGCTGCAGAGAAGGGAGCTTCATATGCGTCAGTGGTGGCGCATATGAAACAGAAGATCGGCGGGTTGAGTGCCTTCGGCATCCCCGCCGTTCGTATAAAAAAGACGGCAACTGGAGCTTGCATGCTGGAGGTCCCGGGAGCAACCAGCGGTGAGAAGGCAGACGCCCTCGCCGCTAAGATCAGAGAGGTGCTCCCGGAGGACGTGGCAAAGGTGACCAGGCCCACAAAGTGCGCCGAGCTACGCATCTCGGGCCTGGACGCGTCGGTCACCAAGGAGGAGGTGGTCGCTGCCGTGGCGGCGAAAGGCAAGTGCTTGCCCGACCAAGTCAGGGCAAGCGAGGTCAAGCCGCTGCCATCGTCAGGCCTGGGCACAACGTGGGTCAGCTGCCCAGTAACGGCTGCCCAGGCAGTGATGCAAGGGGGACGGTTGCTAGTCGGGTGGGTGTCCGCCCAGGTCAAACTCCTGGAGCCCAGGCCCACGAGGTGCTACAGGTGCCTGGAGGCCGGGCACATGCGTGGCCAATGCACCTCCGAGGTAGACCGCAGCGACTTCTGTTATCGCTGCGGCCGCCCTGGCCACAAGGCCAGAGGCTGTGACGCCCCTCCGCACTGCGTGTTGTGTGCGGAGGCCAATAAGAAGGCGGACCACGTGGCGGGCGGTAAAGCCTGCACTGCCATGACGGCTAGACGGCGACGTCGCCCTAGGGAGAAGGCGGGGGCTAGTGATGCCCCCAGCCAGCCAACTCGGCTGCCGGATAATGCCGGCGAGCCAATGGAGGCGGAAACGGCACCTTCAAGCCAGGCCTACGCTGGCTGCACAAGTTAGGGTACTACAGGGCAATCTGAACCACTGCGCCGCGGCGCAGGACCTCCTGGTCCAGTCCATGGCGCAGTGGTCCATCGACGTGGCAGTGGTCGCCGAGCCCTATCGCGTCCCCCCCAGGGATAACTGGGTGGGAGACGCCGGAGGTACGGTGGCCGTTGTCACCCGCGGTGGCGCCCGCTCCCGGTCCCTGGTCTCATTAGCCAGTCGACCGGGTTGTGTGTTAGCGTTGGTTGGTGACACTGCCGTAGTTGGGGCATATTGCCCTCCCAGTAGGTCCCGCGCCGAGTTCGAGGAGTTTCTCGATGACGTCGGGGCCCTGGTGAGACAAGGCCACCCCCACCCGATCCTGGTGTTGGGGGACTTCAACGCCCACAGCGTGGCTTGGGGGTGCCCGTCGACGGACGTCCGTGGCGAGGAACTCCAGGAGTGGGCCCTGCGGATGGGGCTCGTACTCCTAAATCGCGGTTCTGTGCCGACTTGCGTGCGCCAGCAGGGCGAGACGATCATAGACGTCTCGTTCGCTGGCCCGGCGCTGTCGCACCGAGTCCGCGGTTGGAGGGTAGAGGAGGGGGTGGAGACAATGTCGGATCACCGATACATCCGATTCGATGTGTCCCCCCCCTCCGCGACGAGGCCCCGGGATCTGCCTCGAGGCCCCCGATGGTCCTTAAAGCTGCTGGACAGGGATTTTCTCCAGGCGGCGGCTCTGGCCGAGGAATGGGCTTCTGTGCCCGACGACGGCCCAGCAGCGGACGTGGACGTGGATAGTGAGGCGGAGCGGCTACGAACTGCAATGACGTCCATCTGCGACGCGGCGATGCCCCGGGTTGGCCCACGGAAACCGGCGAACCAGGTGTACTGGTGGTCACAAGAGCTCTCCCAACTCCGGGAGGAGTGCGTGACCAGACGACGCCAGTACACCAGACACCGCAGACGGCGGCGCAGACGGGTGGAGGATGATGCGCCGCTGTATGAGGAGTACCGCCGGGCCAAAAAGGCGCTGCAGGCTGCCATTGCCCAGGCCAAAGACCGGGCGAGGGAGGAGCAGCTGACGGCCTTGGACCGGGATCCGTGGGGGCGCCCCTATTTAGCGGTGCGCAAGAAATTGCGCCCCTGGGAACCCCCGATCACGGAGAGTCTTGAGCCCCAGCTGCTCCAGAATACGGTGGCAAGGTTGTTCCCTCGCCGAGAGGCCTTTTCCCCACCACCTATGAGGCGACCTGAGGGCGTGGCTGAGAGCCCGGCCTCTGCAGGCTCTGTCCCTGCAGCGGAGGTGACGGAGGGCGAGTTGGGAGCGGCCATGCTCCGGCTCCGGGCCAAAAAGTGTGCCCCTGGGCCCGACGGAGTTCCAGGACGCGCTTGGGTTCTCACCCAGGACATCCTCGGGCCCAGGTTGCGGCGTCTATTCACGGCGTGCCTGGAGAAGGGGCAGTACCCCGCTCCGTGGAAGGAAGGCCGGCTGGTGCTGTTACGCAAGGCTGGTCGCAGCGCTGGATCGCCGTCGGCTTACCGGCCGATTGTCTTGCTTGATGAGGTGGGCAAGCTCTTCGAGCGTATTCTCGCCGCCCGCCTCATCAATCACCTCGGGCAAGAGGGTCCGGACCTGGCCGAGACCCAGTACGGCTTCCGATCAGGGAGGTCGACTGTAGACGCCATCCTGCGGCTGAAGCGACTGGCGGAGGACGCGGTCTCCCGGGGCGGGGTGGTTCTGGCGGTGTCTCTCGACATCGCCAACGCATTCAACACCCTGCCCTGGTCGTGCATCATGGAGGCACTCCGGTATCACGGGGTGCCCCCATACCTCCGTCGGATGATCGGGGCGTACTTGGAGGGCCGGCGCGTCTGCTATCCGGGGCGCGAGGAGTGGCATTCCCATGCCATGTCGTGCGGCGTTCCACAGGGGTCGGTCCTAGGGCCGCTCTTGTGGAACATCGGGTACGACTGGGTGCTGCGGGGGTCCTTCATCAGAGGTGTCGAGGCGATCTGTTACGCCGACGGCACCCTAGTGGCGGCCCGCGGTAGGGACTACAGAGAGGCCGCTCTTCGCGCGACGGCCGGTGTGGCGCAGGTGGTAGGCCGCATCAGGCGACTGGGCCTGGAGGTTGCTCCGGAGAAGTCCGAAGCCATCGCCTTCCACGGGCCTCGGCGGGCGCCACCGGCGGGTAGTGGGATCGTTCTAGGTGGGGTGCGCATTGCCGTCGGGAGTACACTCAAATATCTTGGGCTCACCCTCGACGGCAGGTGGCAATTCACGGCCCACTTTAAACGGCTGGTCCCGAAGCTGGTGGGGACAGCGGGTGCGCTAGGGGCCCTCATGCCCAACGTGGGCGGTCCGGGGAGTGCTTGCCGGAGGCTCTATATGGGAGTCGTGCGGTCCATGGCCCTTTACGGGGCCCCGGTCTGGGCCGACGCCTTGACCAGCCAGAGCGTCAGACTGCTGCACGGCGCACAGCGAACGCTGGCAGTCAGGGCCATACGGGGATACCGCACGATCTCATATGGAGCGGCGTGCGTGTTGGCTGGCTTCCCACCCTGGGAGCTGGAGGCCGAGGCTCTCGCGTCTCTATACTTCTGGCACGAGAGGGAGACGGCGAGGTTAGGACGGCGGCCAGCGCTGCAAGAGACGGAGCGACAGCGGTCCGGACTCCGCCGGGCCGTTGTTGAAGAATGGGTAGAGGTGCTCGCGGACCCAAGTGCGGGCCTCCGCACCATCGGGGCAGTCCGCCCTGTTTTGCAGGAGTGGTTGGATAGGCGACACGGCTCCCTGACATTCCGTCTGGTGCAGGTTCTCTCGGGACACGGCTGTTTCGGGAGATATCTGCACCGAGTCGCAGGAAGGGAGCCGACTGCCAGGTGTCACCACTGCTCGGGTTGCCCCGAGGACACGGCGGACCACACACTGGCGGAGTGCCCCGCCTGGGTCTCCCAGCGTACGGCCCTAACGGGCGTCATTGGTGCCGACCTCTCGCTACCGACCGTGGTGCGAGCTATGGTCGAGAGCGACAGGTCGTGGAGCGCTGTGCAGGACTTCTGCGAGGAGGTCCTGCTTCAGAAGGAGGCGGCGGAGCGGGAACGGGAGATTTCCACTTCCGACCCGATCCGCCGCAGACGGGCGAGACGCCGGCCGAGGGCCGATCCAGCAGCGAGACGTCCACCATAAGGCCTGCGGATGGCGGACTTAGGGGAGTCCGCCATCCGCCACCCGCCACTTAGCGGCCTGAGCAGTGTGTGTGTGTTCCCACACACTGCTCTCAGCGAGTGAGGAGGGGCTCGACAAGGAGCCATCGCCGCCGGGGTTACGTAGAGAATGCGCGGAGCGATCCCGTGGCCCCAGCACAGAGGCGAGCTGAGGGAACACCGTGGTGGTTTTAGTGGGTAGGACGCCCTTATCAGGGCGGGAGTCCCACACAGGCCCTCCCCTCCCCGGGGGGGGGTATCGTGCGTAAAGGCATTTCCACCACGCCAAACAAAAAAAAAAAAAAAAAAAAAGGTTAGGTTAGGTTAGGTTAGGTTCCCGTGTGGACCCCCCTGTCGGATCTCCACCTTGTCGTGGTGGGGGGGCTCAGTAACCGTGGCTTCGCCACCCACGGTGAAGCTAAGAGGGATCCCGGGAGGGGACGCTCCACGTGGGCTTGGGTGGGCCTGCGCAGGATGCGTCCAAGGCTGCGGGTGTGGGGGACAGTTTTGGCTGTCCCTCGCGGTCGGGTGCGGTCGCGGGAGGAGAGTCGTCTCGGTGTGTCGTTGCCGTGCGGCCTATCTCCCGCGACCAAACGGGGGCGCACCGTTGGATGGCGCTGCGGTGGGGCCGCAGAGGAAGAGGAGATGCGGTGTGTCGTTGCCGTCCTCCCTGTCCTCTGCGGCCGTGTGGGAGTTAGTTTTGGTGGCGGAGCCCAACACCTTGCTCCGCCGCCAAGGAGTTTGTGGCCCTCGGGCTATCCGCCGGGGTGCCGTGGTGGATGCTCACGCGACCCCATGGCACCCCCCACAATGGCGGAGTGGTGGAAAGCGCTGTGGTTTTAGTGGGTATTACGGCCTTGCACACCAGCCGTTGAGTCCCACATACCCCCCTGCAGTTGTGTGGGGGGCATGCGTAAAAGCATTTCCACAGCGAAAAAAAAAAAAAAAAAAAAAAAAAAAAAAAAAAAAAAAAAAAAAAGGTTCCCGTGTGGACCCGTGTGGAGTTTCTGATCTCCCATCGGGCGCGTCCCCAGGTGGCGGATAGGGGAATGCCGACGGTCCGTCAACTCGGCGGGCCTGTTCGGGCAACCCGTAACTCCCCAATTAAGGGGAGCCGGGGGTCCCAGCTATTGAAGTTGGGACCGAGACAAGGAAAAGTCTATAACACCACAGGTGGAGGTGTATTCTCCCCCTCTTCATAATGAAGAGGGTTTGAGAGTCCCTTCTGAGGTGTGGCGCTCTGTCGCCGTGCAGTTTTATACTGCGTGTGGAGTCCTATGGACTAGCGGAGCTTCAGCTCGTGGGATGGCGGGTCTGCAAGACCTGCGGCTGAACGGGCCCACCACTCGCGTTTACGCGACTAGGTGGGTGACTTCGGTCAACCGTCTGGCAACCTGCTCCCGAAGGGTGTTGTGGACATGTCTCGCAGCCCTCGGGAAGTAGGGGCCTTGGCTTGGTCGCCCGGGCCGAGAGGAGACAACCACAATAAAAAAACCCCAAAAGGTTGGCCGTTTGTCGCGTGACGGTCGGCCGCCTCGGTCTCGAGGTGGTAGGATGGGTCAATGCCTACCCGCTAGCGCGACACCTGCACGAGACCGCCCGCCCTCGTGCAGTATTAGGGTTACTCAGGTGCAGGGGGCTCCGCCTGGGTGGACTTTTTATTTCCCCCATACTCGTGGGTTTAATTATGGATTCAATATTAAATAAAAAGGGAAATCCAGGGGGGGAAAGCGAGGTCGATCTCGCCGTCCGCGGGAAGTCCGCGAAGCGCGAAGAAGGCACTACAAGCGATTCGTTCGCTCTGCCTGAAGCCGCGAAAACCATACAGGTAACATCACCTGTCCCATCGCCGTCCGTTCCGGACGAGGGCGTGTGCGCCGATACAGGTGCCATCGCAGGAGGTAGGGTGTTGCGGTCCCGTACCGTGGCTCCTGTTGCGGGTTTGAGCCCAGCCGTGGTGCTCACCCGCTTGGATTTGACGGGCCGATCCGGCCAAACCGGACTGACTGGCGGTGCGGGTTCTTCCCGCGCTGCAACACCTACGTTTGGGGCTTCCACCCCCGAACTGAGGTCCAGGAGTGGAAGCTTGAGCTGTTCAGCTGCGCTGGGGAGGATGGACGTAGCGGAGCTGTCGGACGCATCGTCTGCCAATACCGGCAGAAGTCAGTCCCGAAAGCGAAGTCGCAACCAACGCGACCCAGACGCTTCGGACAGTTCCACGAGCTCCGTTCGTACCATACCAGCTGGACCGAGGGCGCAGAAGGCCGCTGCGAAACAGGCCCGTCAAGAGGAGCGGCGGGCTCAGCGGTCCGCGGAGGCAGAAGCGGAGGCCGAAGTATGGTCGGGCAAACTTCGCCGAGAGCTCGGGCGGGCGCAGTATCGCGCTGCAGAACTAAGCGCCGATGAGTTGGTTCGCCAGGTGACGGTGGCCACGGACTCCATTGTGTCCGGAGTAAGGAAGTGCGGCAACATTAAGGGCACCGTTCAGAAAAACCTGAACGATGCCGCCGCCCTTATCCGTGCGACCGTGGAAGCCCTTACCAGGCGGACCGCAGACGAGGAGGTGCAGCGCCTCAGCGCTGAAAACAGGAGGCTCGGCGCGGAGCTGGCGCAGTTGCGCCGGGACTTCGAGGCCATGAGCCAGCGCCGGATTGAACCTGCTGCCGCTGCGGCGCCCTCCGTTGAGGAGTTGAGGCGCGACATCATGGAGTCTTGTGGCTCCATGATGAATGCAAGGTTGGAGGGTCTCCAGGAACGGCTTCTGCCGGAGAGATCCTCCAGGCCTCCACTAGCCGCGGACAGGAGACGTCGGGAGGATTTTCCGGCTCTTCCCTCCGTCGCCCCTCCCGGACCGACCGCCGGGCCGCGCTTCAGCGCGCCAGGCAATAAAGCACCTGTGGCTGCCGCTGCCCGACCGCCGATTCGGAAGCCGGCCCGGGCGCCTGCCCCACCACCACCGACAGGAATGTCGGCCAGGGCACCTGCCCCGCCGCCAACTCAAATGCCGGCCAGGGCGCCTGCCCCCGTGGCAGCCGCGAGAATGCGTGGTCCTGGCGCAGCCGCACGAGCTCCTGCCCCAGCTGTGCCCACTCCCGAAGCTCCTGTGAGCCAAAGCGCTCGTCGCCGGGCCCGAAACAGGGAGCGCCGCAGGCGTAGAACACCTGCCCCGACAAGACAACCCCGCCCCCTCCCACCGCCACCTACGTCCATGGACGAGGGATGGACCACGGTTGTGAGGCGGGGTGGAACTAACGGGCGCGGTGCAGCCCAGCAGCCACAGTCACCCACTGGGCCAGCCCGACCTGCCCGTAAACGGAGGCTCCGTCCACCGCGGTCGTCAGCTGTGGTCCTGACCCTCCAGCCAGGGGCGGAGGACAAGGGAGCCACATACGACACTCTCATCCGGGATGTCAAGTCCCGGATCGACATAGAGAGTCTCGGGATAGGTGATATGCGCTTCCGCACAGCGCGCACGGGTGGCAGGCTCCTGGAAATTCCGGGAGCCAGCAGCGACACCAAGGCTGACGCTTTGGCCGCCAAAATCAGAGAGTGCCTCTCCGAGGACGTGATGAGGGTCTCCAGGCCCACTAAGACGGTGGACGTTCGTCTGTCGGACCTGGATGACTCTGTCACTCAGGCGGAAGTGGCGGCCGCAGTGGCTAAAAAGGCTGGCTGTGCGGAGGCCACAGTCAGGGTGGGAGCTATCTCGCAGGGACGTGGAGGCGCCGGTACCGTCGTGGTCAAGGTACCAGTGGCCGCTGCCAAGACCATATCCCAAGGCCGTCTTCGCGTGGGCTGGATTTCAGCCCACGTGCAAATCTTAGAGGCCAGGCCCTTGCGCTGTTACAAGTGCCTGGAGCCTGGCCACGTCAGTTGCCTTTGCCCGGCTTCAGTCGACCGCAGTGATCTCTGCTATCGCTGCGGCAAGCCCGGGCATAAAGCGAGGGGTTGCGCTGCTGCACCGCACTGTCCTATCTGTGCGAGCGCGGGCCTGGCTGCAAACCATAGGGTCGGGGGCAAAAGCTGCTCCCCACCGAAAAGGAGGGGCAGGGCAGTAGCCCGAACGCCGGCGCCCACTAGCAGAGGGGCCCACGAGCAGGCACGTATGGACACTGCCTGAAGATGGCCCTAACAGTCATCCAGGCGAACGTCAACCACTCCTCCAGAGCGCAGGACATCCTTGCGCAGCACCTGGTGGAGTGGTCGGCGAACGTTTCGGTGGTGGCCGAGCCCTATTTCGTGCCTGACGCAGATCGAGAGGACTGGGTGGCGGACCTTTCCCGGAGCGCCGTCTACATAAAGACGGAAGGCCTACGGTTGTCTGTCATCGACAAAGCCGACGGCATTGTAGTTGCCAAGTGTGGGGGATTGCTGCTGGTCGGGGTTTATCTCCCGCCTAGCAGCAGTATCGCTGCAGTCGAGGCCGGCCTTGATTGGCTGTGTGCCGTCCTGCGGCGAACCGCTCTCCCTGCACTCGTGTGCGGCGACTTCAACGCCAAGCACTCGGCTTGGAGTTCCCCGGTGACGGACCCCAGGGGCCGCTTGGTCCTCGAGTGGGCAACGGCGGCGGGCATGGTTCTCCTGAATCAGGGCAACGTGGCGACATGTGTGCGACCGCAGGGCGAGTCTATAGTGGACTTATCGTTCGCTAGCGCCGCGGTCGCAGCGAGAGTGCCGCGCTGGATGGTGCTGGACGGTGAGGAGTCACTTTCCGACCATAGGTATATATGGTTGGAGGTGTCCTCCTCCCCCTTTCTACCGGCGCCTAGACTAGCTGCGCGCTCTCCCTATCCACGTTGGAGCCTTGGTGCCCTGGATCTGGAGAACCTTAAGGCGGCGGCTCTGGTCAAGGCTTGGCTACCCGGGCCTAGACAGCCGGTCGACATCGACGGGGAGGCGGAGTGGTTCCGAAAGGCGATGTCGCAAGTCTGCGACGCATCCATGCCTCGGTCCGGACCCCCGCTGCCCCGGAGATCGGTCTATTGGTGGACCTCGGAGGTGGCACAGCTGCGACGAGAGTGCCTCGCGGCACGTCGCGCTTCGTCCCGTCATCTTCGCAGGCGCCGCAGAGACCCGGAACAGGACGCTCCTCTGCACGAGGCCTACCGAGTGGCCAAGAAGGCCCTCCAGGTCGCCATCGCTAAGGCGAAAGCGAAGGCGCGAGAGGAGTTGCTGGCGACCCTTAACAGGGATCCGTGGGGACGCCCCTATCGCACGGTCAGAGGTAAACTCCGACCATGGGCACCCCCAGTCACGGAGACCATGGAACCAGCACTCCTGCAGAGTGTAGTGTCCGGCCTGTTCCCCGACCGGCCTGAGCATAGGCCGCCTCCCATGAGGCCACACCCCCCGGCCTCATCGGATGCTCCTGAACCCGTCTCAGAGGCAGAGCTCGGAGTAGCGATGATGCGCCTCAGAGCCAAGAAGGTGGCTCCAGGTCCCGACGGCATACCAGGCCGAGTGTGGGTCCTCGCCGAGGACGCCCTTGGAGACCGGTTGCGCCGCTTATTCAGCGAGTGCTTGGTCCAAGGGCGATTTCCGGAACTCTGGAAACGAGGACGCCTGGTACTGCTGAGGAAGGACGGCCGACCTGCCGACGCTCCGTCGGGGTACCGTCCCATAGTGCTGCTGGACGAGGTGGGCAAGCTCTTTGAGCGAATAATTGCCCGGCGCCTTGTCCGGCACCTAGATACTGTGGGGCCGAACCTGTCGGAGTTCCAGTTCGGGTTCAGGGCTGAGCGGTCCACGGTGGACGCTGTTCTTCGGGTCCGCGACCTGGCCGAGAGGGCGGTGGATAGCGGCGGGGTGCTGCTGGCGGTGTCTCTCGATATCGCCAACGCTTTCAACACCCTGCCGTGGTCCTGTATACGGCAGGCCCTCGTACACCACGGGGTGCCTGTCTCCCTCCAGGCGGTAGTCGCCGACTATCTGGCGCGGAGAACAGTGGAGTGGGCTACGGCAAGTGGTGCGATTGAGTCGCAAGCGGTGACGTGCGGTGTGCCACAGGGGTCGGTCCTCGGGCCGCTCTTGTGGAACATCGGCTACGACTGGGCTCTACGCGGGCTGCGAATCGCTGGGGTGGGCGTAACTTGTTACGCCGATGACACCCTGCTGACAGCCCGCGGTAGCGACTTGCACGAGGCGCTCCAGCGCGCGACGGCCGGCGTGGCGAGCGTGGTGAGCCGGATTCGGCAGCTGGGACTCGAGGTGGCGCTCGAAAAGTCGGAGGCCCTGTGTTTTCATGGGCCCCGGCGAACGCCGCCGGCCGGGTCTCACCTGCTCGTTGGCGGAACCCGCATCAACGTCGCGTCGTCGATGCGCTATCTGGGTTTGTGGTTGGATGGGCGGTGGTCCTTCCGCACCCACTTCGAGCGCCTAACGCCGAAGCTCATGGGAGCCGCAGGGGCTTTAAGCAGGCTCATGCCCAATTTGGGGGGTCCCTCTGCGTCGTGCCGGCGCTTGTACATGGGCGTTGTCCGGTCCATGGCCCTTTACGGGGCCCCGGTTTGGGACGACGCCGTGTCCGGAGACAACGCCAGGCTGTTGCAGAGGGCACAGCGCCACTTGGCCATACGGGTAGTCCGCGGATACCGCACAATCAGTGCGGACGCGGCACTCGCGCTTGCCGGGAGCATGCCATGGGACCTCGACGCCCAGGTCCTCGCTGCCGTTTTTCGGTGGCGGGGAGACCTAAGGTCTCAGGGGCAAAGGCCCGCGCCGCGCGAAGTGGAGGCCGAGAGGGCGCAACTGACGCAGGTCGCCCTGCACCAGTGGAGACAGCGCTTGTCTGAGAGCCGCTTCGGTCGCAGCACCCCGGGGGCAATCGCCCCGGTCCTCGCGGAGTGGGTGCAGCGCCAGCACGGTCGCCTGACCTTCAGGCTGACCCAGATGCTCTCGGACCACGGCTGCTTCGGGTGGTACCTCTGCATGATCGGTCGCGAGCCGACGGCAAAGTGTCACCATTGCCCTAGTTGCGATAATGACACTGCGCAGCACACCCTCACGTCATGCCCGGCCTGGGCGAGGGAGCGCAGTGCCATGGTCGCCGTTGTGGGCGGTGACCTGTCGTTGGCAGCAATCGTGCGGAGGATGGCGACCTGCGAGGAAGTGTGGCAGGCGGTGGCCACCTTCTGTGAGACTGTCATCTCGCAGAAGGAAGCAGCGGAGAGGGAGCGAGAGGCTTCGGCTGACGCCCCAATGATCCGCCGCCGGCGTCATGGGCACCGGAGAAGGAATTTCCTTCTCCACCTGCCCCTTCCTGGGCCCCGGGCTTCAGACACGGGGGTGTCTGTCGTCCGCTAAAGGGGGCCCGAGACGGCGTTGCGCGTGTTCCCGCGCGCCGTCTGTTGTTCCTGCGACGGGGTCGAGTTTCTCCCTCGTCGCAACCGGTAGGGGCTCGCTGCAAAGTGAGTCGGCCGAGTCTGGGGAACTGCGGTGAATGCCTATGGCCTCTCGGCCTACGGTGAACCCGCCACGTCCCCGTCTCACATGGCACCGGAGGGCACCGTCAGGTTTTTAGTGGGTAGGCGGGTTCTCACTCTGAGGCCTGGAGTCCCACATAACCCCCAGCTGCCCCCGCGGCTGGTGGGTATGCGTAACAGCATTTCCCTGACGTTAAAAATAAAAAAAAAAAAATAAAAAAAAAAAAAATAAAAAAAAAAAAAAAAAGGTTCCCGTGTGGAGTTTCTGATCTCCCATCGGGCGCGTCCCCAGGTGGCGGATAGGGGAATGCCCCCCAGTGGGGGGTACCGGCTTTTGCCGGCGCGGACCAAAATCAGACGCGCGGCAGGTCCGTCAACTCGGCAGGCCTGTTCGGGCAACCCGTAACTCCCCAATTAAGGGGAGCCGGGGGTCCCAGCTATTGAAGTTGGGACCGAGACAAGGAAAAGTCTATAACACCACAGGTGGAGGTGTATTCTCCCCCTCTTCATAATGAAGAGGGTTCGAGAGTCCCTTCTGAGGTGTGGCGTTCTGTCGCCGTGCAGTTTTATACTGCGTGTGGAGTCCTATGGACTAGCGGAGCTTCGGCTCGTGGGATGGCGGGTCTGCAAGACCTGCGGCTGGACGGGCCCACCACTCGCGTTTACGCGACTAGGTGGGTGACTTCGGTCAACCGTCTGGCAACCTGCTCCCGAAGGGTGTTGTGGACATGTCTCGCAGCCCTCGGGAAGTAGGGGCCTTGGCTTGGTCGCCCGGGCCGAGAGGAGACAACCTCAATAAAAAAACCCCAAAAGGTTGGCCGTTTGTCGCGTGACGGTCGGCCGCCTCGGTCTCGAGGTGGTAGGATGGGTCAATGCCTACCCGCTAGCGCGACACCTGCACGAGACCGCCCGCCCTCGTGCAGTATTAGGGTTACTCAGGTGCAGGGGGCTCCGCCTGGGTGGACTTTTTATTTCCCCCATACTCGTGGGACTAAAATGAGCAATAATTATTTTTCAATTTTGGTCGATGGGGACGCTGGTCCCTTGGAGGTGGAGCAGCGTGAAGCTGTCTCGGAGGTGGTGCGGGAGCCTGTAGTCAGGCTGTCCCGGTTAAGCTCGTCAGAGCTAAAAGCAGTGACGCCGGAGCCAACAACTTCGGCGGCGGCCGAGTGCGTTTTGCGCAGCGGCCGCACAAGAGCAGCAGCGGAGCGGTCGCGCTCTCCGTCTGCTCGGGGGTCGGATTCGGGCACTAGCCTGATGACCGTAGATCCTTCCTCCGGGGAGGAACTCGGCCGACTCTGGAGCAGAAGGAAGCGGCCGTTCTCCAAGATCGGGGGGTCGGGTTCCGACGGAAGTGCCAGAAGTGGACGAAGTTCCGCTTCTGCAAGGCCTTCCGCCCGACGAGGAAGAGGCGGCACTCCCGCACCCGGCGCTAACGCCTGCATGGCAGAAGCCCGGGAGAAATTCAAACGCCTAGGGCGCGATGACGAGAAGATGGAGGCGAAGCTGCGGTCCGAGCAAGAGGTTGCAGAAATGGATCGCGCTTTGCTCCAAGCTCAGACACGAGCGAGGACATCGCGCTTGTCGGACTCATCCCAGGGCGAGGCCGACGAGTTGACCGCCTCTGCGCCAAAGGAGCGCTTGGAGCTATCAGCGGCCATAGTCCGGAAAGTCATTGCGACCTCCGGACATCTGAAAGGCACCTTTCAGAAGGCGCTGAAGACGGCAGTCGGAGACTGGGAGCTTTTAGCTCCAGCGCTGTACGCGCGCACAGTCTCCGAAGAGACCGAGAAGCTGCGGGTGGTGAACCACCGCCTGCTCTCCGCGGTCTCTCGGCAGGGGGAGGAGCTGACCCAACTCCGCAAGGAGATGGACAGCCTCCGAGAGAGCCTCACCGGGCAAACGAACCAGGCGACTGGCAAGGCTGATGACAGTAATGTCATTGCCTACGTTAACGCTCGGCTCGCGTCCATCGAGGCTCGGCTGCCTCCAGAGAGGCTTCGGCCTCCTCTGGCTGCCGACAAGCGCTCCAAAGCGCCGCCGCCGGCCACCGAGCCGGCCGCGCCGACGGACAAGGCGTCCGCGAGCACGAGGGCGACTCCGCCGCCCCCTGCTCGCAGCACACCGGCTGCAGCTGCGCAGAAGCCCAAGGCTCCAGTGCCGACCAACCCCGAATCGCAAGGGAACCCTCCCAAGCGGAAGAAGGGAAGGAAGGCCAAGAAGGGCAAGGCGGCTAAGGCTGCCCCGCCCCCAAAAGAGCCCAGACCTTTGCCGCCGGCACCGGCGACCATGGAGCTACCGTGGAACCTCGTGGCCGGCCGCAAAGGCAAGAGCAATGGCGGGAACACTGTAGCAGCAGTGCAGCCCCCTCCAAAACCCCAGACGAAGCAGGCTAAAGTGCCGAATCTCCGTCCTGCACGCTCGGCGGCGGTAGTGATTACACTACTGCCAGAAGCCGAGAAGCGGGGCGTGACGTATGCTAGCGTCATCTCTGAGGCTAAAGCCAACATCAGCTTGGCAAGCCTCAAGATTGAGTCCGTGCGCTTTAGGCGAGCAGCCACCGGAGGCGCCATTTTGGAGCTACCGGGCGCTGCGGAGACAGACGGCAGGGCAGACTCTCTAGCTAAGAAGCTACGAGAGGTCCTCAAGGTGGAAGACGTTCGAGTTTCCCGACCTGTGAAGTGTGCAGAATTGCGCATTTCTGAGTTGGATGACTCCGTCACCGCAGAGGAAGTCGCAGCCGCTGTCGCTAAGACTGGGGCGTGCTCGGTGGAGTCCGTGAAGACGGGCGAGATCCGCCGAGACAGGAGGGGGCAAGGCGCCTGCTGGGCACGTTGCCCCGTGGCGGTGGCCAAGAAGCTGGTGGACGGTGCTCGTCTGCTGGTCGGTTGGACATCGGCGCGGGTCAAACTGCTGGAGGCCAGAGAGTTGCGCTGCTTCCGGTGTCTCGAGAAGGGACACGTTAGGAGCATGTGCGACTCGGAAGTTGACCGTAGCAGTCAGTGCTACCGCTGCGGTCAGCTAGGCCATCTGGCGCGTGCCTGTACGGCGGCGCCACACTGCACGGTGTGCGCAGTGGCTGGCAGAAATGCCGGTCACAGGGTTGGGGGCCCAGCCTGCAAGGCCCCCAAACCCAAAAAACGCGGTCGGCGGACTGCCACCGAGGCCACGGCCCGGTCGCAGCCGGCCCACTCCACGCCACTCGGCGACGAGGAGATGCCAACTGCATCTAGTTAAGTATGGCTATAAGATTCCTGCAGGGGAATCTCAACCACTGCGCCAGAGCTCAGGACCTGTGGGTCCAGAGTATGGCGGAGAGGTTGATAGCCATAGCGGTAGTGGCTGAGCCGTACTACATCCCGCCTGATTGGGTGTCGGATGTGGACGGCACAGCGGCCATTGCCACCCGAGTGGCTAACGGCGCCCCCCCTTTTCAGAGGATTGAAAAGGGGCACGGATGGGTTGCGGCTGAGTTGGGAGACACCCTGGTCATCGGGGTGTATTTCTCTCCTAACCGGCCTCTCGCTCAATTTGAGAGTTTTCTCTCCGAGTTGGAGGCTGTGATCGGCCGCAATCGTTCGCTCCAAGTGCTGGTCGCTGGGGATTTCAATGCCAAGTCCTTGGTATGGGGATCGCCAGCGACAGATGTGCGTGGAGAGGCGCTGGAGGAGTGGGCAGTCGCTTCTGGCATGACTGTCTTGAATCGGGGTTCGGTAGACACCTGTGTGCGCATGCGAGGAGGGTCCATCGTGGACTTGACGTTCGCGACTCCTTCGTTAGCGCGACGTGTCCAGGGCTGGGAAGTGCTGGAGGGTGTGGAGACGTTGTCGGACCACCGGTATATCCGGTTCGACGTTTCTACGCTTCCGGCAATTCATACCGGTCCAAGCCGTTCTACCCGGCATAGAGACAGTCCGAGATGGGCTCTGAAGCGACTCGACCGCGAGAAGTTGGAGTGTGCGGCTATCGTCCAGGCATGGGTGCCTGTTGCGGATGGGCCTGTTGAGATGGAGGATGAGGCCGAATGGTTCCGGGAGGCGCTGTCGCAAATTTGCGACGCGGCCATGCCCCGGGCCGGGCCTATCCCTCCTAAACGGCAGGTATATTGGTGGTCCGCAGACCTCGCGAGCTTACGCTATGCGTGCGTGAGGGCGAGACGCCAGTATTCCCGGTACCGTCGCAGAAGCACCCGGATTGAGGACGAAGAGGCCCGCCTTTACGACGCCTATAGAGAGGCGAAAAAGGCGCTCAAGGTCGCGATCAACAGAGCCAAGTCTGAAGCGAGGAAGGAGTTTCTTGAGACTCTTAATGCGGATCCGTGGGGAAGGCCGTACAGGTTGGCGTTGAGTAAACTCCGCCCCTGGGCACCCCCGGTGACGCAAAGTCTTCCTCCTCACTTGCTCCACGACGTCGTTCAGGCTCTGTTTCCGACCCGAGGAGAGCACACTCCACCAGTGATGGCGCCACCCACAGGCGTAGCAGTAGGTGTAGACGAGGTCCCTGCCGTGTCTAACGCTGAGTTTGATGCGGCAGTCTCGCGGCTACGGGCCAAGAGAACGGCTCCTGGTCTAGACGGCATACCCGGCCGCGCTTGGGTTCTGTCTCTCGAGTGGCTGGGGCCGAGACTGCAGAGTCTGTTTTCGGCCTGTCTGTCGCGGGGACGTTTCCCGCGCCAGTGGAAAACGGGGAAGCTCGTCCTACTGAGGAAGGAGGGTCGACCACCTGACTCCCCTTCGGCCTACCGCCCGATTGTGCTGCTCGACGAGGTCGGGAAACTTCTCGAGCGCATAATCGCTGGCCGCCTGGTTGGGCACCTCGAGGAGGTGGGGCCGGACTTGGCAGATTGCCAGTACGGCTTTAGGCGTCGTCGGTCCACGGTTCACGCGATCCTCCGCGTGAAGGGCATCGCCGAGGAGGCAATGTCACAGGGTCAAGTGGTGTTAGCGGTATCTCTTGATATAGCTAACGCCTTCAACACCCTGCCGTGGAGTTGCATAAGGGAGGCACTAAGGCACCACGGTGTTCCCCTTTATTTACGGCTCATCTTGGAAGACTACCTGGCGGAGAGGTATGTCGAGTTCCCGGGGCGCGATGACTGGCAGCGTCATCCCATGTCGTGCGGTGTCCCGCAGGGTTCGGTTCTTGGGCCGATCCTGTGGAACATTGGTTATGACTGGGTGCTGCGCGCAGTCAACCTCCAGGGCGTCGAAGTAACTTGTTACGCCGACGATACCCTGGTAACGGCGAGAGGGAACAACTTCCGGGATGCAGCCGTCCTTGCCACAGCAGGCGTGGCGGATGTCGTCGGCAGAATCCGACGCCTAGGGCTACAAGTAGCCCTAGAAAAGTCCGAGGCGACTTGTTTTCACGGGCCTCGGAGAGGACCTCCAGCCGGTTCGTGCATCCAGGTGGGTGGAGTCCAGATCCGTGTCGAGTCGACCATGAAGTACCTGGGATTGGTCCTTGACAGTCGCTGGAATTTCCACGCCCACTTTAAGCGCCTAGCGCCTAAACTGGTGCGAACGGCGGCCGCGTTGGGTAGACTGCTGCCCAACATCGCGGGGCCGAAGGCTTCATGCCGGAGGCTTTACGCGGGAGTTGTGCGGTCCATGGCCCTGTACGGCTCACCTATGTGGGCCGACACCCTGACAAGCCAGTGTATCGCCGAACTGCGGAGACCGCAGCGGGCGATGGCAGTCAGGATTATACGGGGCTACCGCACAATTTCTTACGAGGCGGCCTGTGTGCTGGCCGGCACACTCCCCTGGGACCTTGATGCGAGGACCCTCTCGGCGGTGTTTCACTACCGGGAGGAGGCGCGTCGGTCCACAGTCCACGGGGTTACCCCAAGCCAGGTTCCGTCCTGGCTGGAAGAGTTCCGCACGCTTGCTGTGGAGCTCTGGGATGTGCGGCTCGCGGATCCCGGATCGGGCCATCGCACGATCCAGGCGATCCGCCCAGTCCTCACGCAGTGGCTGAATCGGCGTCACGGCGCCGTAACGTACCGTCTGACGCAGATACTCACGGGGCACGGCTGCTTCGGGAGTTATCTGTGCCGGATCGGACGGGAGGCGAGCGATGCCTGTCACCACTGTGATTCCAGTGAGGACACGGCACAGCACACGCTGGAGGTCTGCCCAGCTTGGGCAAACGAGCGCGAGACGCTCATCGCCGTGATCGGGCGCGACCTCTCGCTGCCTTCCGTGGTTTCTTCCATGGTGGCGAGCGCGAGCTCGTGGGATGCGGTGCTCTCCTTCTGCGACGCCGTCGTGTCGCAGAAGGAGAGCGCCGAGCGCCAGCGCGAGCTGGACAATCCCGCCCGACGTAGGAGGCGACGCCGCCGGGGTGACGGTGCCTAACCCCGGAGGTTCCCTGCGGTTAGGGGAGTAGAATACTGCCGAGGTATCCCTGCCTGTCGTAAGAGGCGACTAAAAGGGCCCTTGGGGTCGCGAGGCGCACGCGGGGGGGCCTGCTTGTGCTTCGGTTTGCGATCCCGAGGAAGACGGTAACGCGTGTCTTCGGACACAGTGGTCTGTGTTATCGTGCATTGGAGTTGAGCTTTGCTCCTCCCGAGGCTGGCTGCGAGGCGGCCTTGCGCACGGAAGGGTCCCGTGAAGAGTCTCTTGTCGGGGATCCCGGTTCCCTTCCATACTGCGCCGAAGATGACCACCGTCAGGTTTTAGTGGGTAGGGGTCTCCGTTTTCCCAAGAGTTCCGAGTCCCACATATCCCAGGTGTCCCGAACCCAGGGCCTTGGGAATGCGTAACTGCATTTCCTGACGCAAAAAAAAAAAAAAAAAAAAAAAAGGTTAGGTTAGGTTAGGTTAGGTTAGGTGAGGAGGCTGGCCGAGGTCGCGGCGAGCCTGGTCGTCGACCGCATCGAGGCACTCGGCCTTCGTGTGGCCTTGAGTAAGACCGAGGCTTTACTCTTTCATGGGCCTCGGCAAGGACCACCGCCGGGGGCGATAGTCCGCATAAACGGACATAACGTGCGGGTAGGGGCCCAGATGAAGTATCTGGGCCTAATTCTGGATGGGCGCTGGGCGTTTAAGGCACATTTTTCCCGCCTTGCCCCGCGCCTTATCCGCTCTGCGGGTTCCTTGGGCCGGCTCCTCCCGAACGAGCGCGGCCCGAACCAGACTGCCCGGCGTTTATACGCCGGGATCATTAAGTCAATGGCGCTCTACGGAGCGCCAATCTGGGCGGACGCCCTCACCGCCCACAATGTTGCTCTCCTACGGGCACCCCAGAGGATTATGGCGGTGAGGGCAATAAGAGGGTACAGGACTGTATCGGGGGGGGGCTGCATGCGTTTTAGCAGGCATGCCCCCCTGGGAATTGGAGGCAGGAGTACTCGCTGCCGTATACAATTTCAGGACGGCAGCGAGAGCAGAAGGAGGGCGCCCATATTTTGATGCGGTGGAGGGCGCCCGGAGGAATGCGCAGAATGCGCTTATGCTGAGGTGGGCGGAGGACCTGGCCGAACCGCGCTATGGGCGATCAACCATAGACGCGATACGGCCGGTCCTCGACCAGTGGGTACGTCGAGTAAAGAGGCCGCTCACGTACCGGCTGGTGCAGGTGCTTTCCGGGCATGGATGCTTCGGGAAGTACCTGCATAACATCGCCCAGAGGGAGCCCACCTCGCGGTGCCACCACTGCGACGCTGCAGAAGACACCGCCCAGCACACCTTAGAGGTGTGCACAGCCTGGGCGGAGCAGCGTCGCGCGCTGGTGGATGTGGTCGGCGCCGACCTCTCGCTCCCGGCCCTAATCCGGGCCATGCTGGGGAACGAGAGAGCATGGGAGGCGATGGTCTCCTTCTGCGAGGACGTGATGTCGCAGAAGGAGGCTGCGGAGAGGGCCCGTGAGGACGATCCTCAAGCAGGCCCTCTTCGACGCAGACGGCGGGGGGCGAGGATACGGCGGTTTGAGTTACGCCCTATCGTCGCTCCCTAAAAGCAGCACCGGGGTGAGAGTCGGGGGACTCTTGCCCCATTGCACGGTGCTCCTGTCTGGGGGTGTCCCCGTATACCGGGATGCCCCTGTCGCGTGAGGAGGCCCGGCGCTAAGGCTGGGCCATCCGCCGGGGTCGGGATGGAAATCTTAAGTTGCACCATGTCGGCCCGTAGAACGGCGTTGAGGTATACCGGGGGTTGTTTTAGTGGGTAGTCTGTCTCCATCAGAGGCGGATAGTCCCACACACCCCCACTTCTCTCCCCCAGAGAAGTGGGATAGTGCGTAATGCATTTTTTCCCTCGAACAAAAAAAAAAAAAAAAGGTTAGGTTAGGTTAGGTTAGGTTGGGGTACCATCCCCCCTGTCGGATCTCCACCTTGTCGTGGTGGGGGGGCTCAGTAACCGTGGCTTTGCCACCCACGGTGAAGCTAAGCGGGATCCCGGGAGGGGACGCTCCACGTTGGCTTGGGGAGGCCTGCGCAGGATGCGTCCAAGGGTGCGGATGTGGGGGACGGTTTTGGCTGTCCCTCGCAGTCGGGTGCGGTCGCGGGAGGAGAGACGTGTCGGTGTGTCGTTGCCGTGCGGCCTATCTCCCGCGACCAAACGGGGGCGCACCGTTTGATGGCGCTGCGGTGGGGCCGCAGAGGAAGAGGAGATGCGGTGTGTCGTTGCCGTCCTCCCTATCCTCTGCGGCCGTGTGGGAGTTAGTTTTGGTGGCGGAGCCCAACACCTTGCTCCGCCGCCAAGGAGTTCGTGGCCCTCGGGCTATCCGCCGGGGTGCCGTGGTGAATGCTCGCGCGACCCCATGGCACCCCCCACAATGGCGGAGTGGTGGAATGCGCTGTGGTTTTAGTGGGTATTACGGCCTTGCACACCAGCCGTTGAGTCCCACATACCCCCCTGCAGATGTGTGGGGGGCATGCGTAAAAGCATTTCCACAGCGAAAAAAAAAAAAAAAAAAAAAAAAAAAAAAAAAAAAAAAGGTTGGGGTACCATCTGTCAGACCTCCTCGTGGTGTACCCTGGGCAACGGTTGGTGATCCATCCACCAGCCGGCTAACGTGACAGGCGCGCGGGATGTGGTCGCCTATACTCGGCAACCGAGTGGCGGCCCTCCTGGGCGCACCCGTAACCCCCAACGGAGGGGGCCGGGGGCCCCGGCTATGGAAGTCGGGGCCACGACAGACAAGTCTCTAAAATCCCCAAAGTGCAAGGTTTGGCGGGGGCTGAGGCACTGTATGGCCGACGGGGATACGTCGGTCCCTACCCCGTCATGAGGTGGAAGGGGGGGCGGCTGTGCCCGGAAGCAGCGGAGTAAATATGACAGACAGACTGGAAAACGAAAATATTCCCCGGGAGGGTCCCAGCTCAGCTGGGGAATCCCTTACCGCCCTTTTCAGGGCGGGTTGTCCCACGTATACGGGGGGGGCACCATCTGTCTCTCTGCCTGAGCAGAGTAAACAAAACGTTGTAGTAGGAGAAGGTGAAGTGGAAGGTGAAGAAGGTGATGGAAGAGAGAGGAGTGTGCGGCGCGGTGGATTTCCGTCGCCCCGCCCAAACAGGAAAGTGGACAGAGCCAAAGCGCTACCCGGGTCGGGATCTCGCGAACTGCGGGTGTCCCTCGCCCGAATCGACACGGATGTGGACTGCAGGTCGGACTCTTCGGCGGGCACCATGGTGTCTGCCGGATCGAGCGAAAAGTTTTGGAGGGGTCACAAGCGGCCGTTCTCCCAGCAGAGCAGCGGATCGGATTCAGAAACGGACCTCTTCCGATCCCCTAAACAACCGGCAACTATCACGACGACATCGCGGAGAGGACGTGGCCGACCCCCCACTACAGGGGAGTATGTCGGCCTCGCGGAAAAGAAACGCGAGCGACGTCACCGTCGACGCCCGCACAATGCGGGAAAAGACAAGGAGGATGCTGTCCAACATCGGACACTTGGACGAGGAAGCGACATCAATGTCGCTGAAATCGCAAATAGCGAAGGGCCTGACTATGATCCAGGAGGTCAAAACCAAGTCGGGCAAACTGAAGGGGACCATGCAGGCGGCCTTAAATACGGCGACTGAGATGATTCGGGAGGCGTCCGAAGCGCTCGCCGCCAGAACCGTCTCCGAGGAGGTGCGAACCCTGAGGGCCCAGAACGGCCGCTTGGCTGCAGAACTGGGTGAGCTGAAAAGGGAACTGGCCGAGCTCAAGGCCAGTCTCCAAACCAAAGAGGCGACGACTTCTACTGGCGGGAAGCCGTCCTCCGTCAACATGGACGAATGGGCGGCTAAAATTATGAGCCTAACAACGGCCCGCATCAATGCCACGGTGGAGGGCCTAGAATCGCGGCTGAATCCGGAGCCGCGGCTCCGTCCGCCGTTGGCATTTGAAAGACGGAGCAGCGTACCACCCGTGGAGGTCACGGCGCCTGCAGTGGCGAAGCCCTCGCCAGTAAACGCCAAAAAGCAGGCGCCTCCTTGTGCCCCCAGGGTGATCAAGGCGACTAGCGCTCAAGGGCCTTTGGTGGAGCCAACAAGTGCATCCACCAAGAGAAGAAGGAAGCGGTCGCGAAAAGGCAAAGGCACTCCTGCACCTGCACCTGCGGCATCACAGCCCCAGCGACCACTTCCCCCTGCACCGGTCTCCACCGACGAAGGGTGGACGACAGTGGTCAAGAGGGGGAAGACTAATGACAAGAAGATGGCCACCAAGCCGCAGGCAAAAGCGGCACAGGCAGCCAAGATCAGGGCGCGCCCTCCTAAGTCCGCGGCGGTGGTCATCACCGTTCAAGAGGGCGCAGCAGAACGCGGCGTCACATATGCCACAGCAGTAGCAGAGGCCAAGCAGCGCATTGATATAGCGGAGCTCGGTATTGACGGTGTGCGTTTCCGCAGAGCGATGACGGGGGCGACCATTATAGAGGTGCCCGGCGCCACTAGTGGGGACAAGGCGGACTCCCTGGCAGAAAAGCTCAGGGAGATATACAATGAGCAGGATATACGGGTGTCCAGACCAACTAGAACCGTGGAGATCAGGGTCTCCGGGCTGGACGACTCTGTCACAATGGAGGAAATCCAGCAGGGAGTCTCCAAACTCGGAGGTTGCCCTGCAGATCAAATCAAGGTGGGCTCTCCCTTGCGCGACCACACGGGATTGTATGCCGTCTGGGTGCGGTGCCCCATTGTGGCAGCGAAAAAGGTGGTAGAGGGCCGCTTGCTCATTGGCTGGGTTGTCGCCAAGGTAAAGATTCTACCCCGCAGAAGCCTTCGGTGCTTCCGGTGCTTGGAGCCTGGCCACGTGCGTGCCCAGTGCAATGCGGAGGTGGATAGGAGTCGCCAATGCTACAGGTGCGGCCGGCTGGGGCACATATCCAGCCTGTGTAGTAACGACCCGCACTGCCCACTGTGCTCGCAGGCGGGTAAGGAAGCAGGGCACCGATTGGGAAGCGGTGCCTGCAAACCTCCTACTAGGAAGAAGGCCAAGAAGGGAACGGCAAGTGCTCGTAGCCAGCCAGAACCTTCCCGCCCGACGCAAGGGCCAGAGGAGGACGAAATGGCAGGAGACTAAAAAGAATGGCACTAAAATTTCTCATGGCGAATGTCAACCACTGTGCCAGGGCTCAGGACCTTCTACATCAGAGCATGGCACAGTGGTCGACACACATATGTGTCGTCACGGAGCCGTATTATGTCACAGACCGTGACAATTGGGTGGCAGATACAAACGAGACGGTGGCGATAACCACTAACATAGGGGCAAACTCGCCTCCCTTTTCACGGACACGCAAGGGAAATGGGTGTGTGGTGGCACAGCTAGGCGACATGTTGGTGGTTGGGGTGTATTTCTCCCCCAACCGCTCGATTGCAGAGTTCGAGCGGTTTCTGGCCGAACTCGATGTACTTTTGTTGGGATGGGGTCGATCGGATCATGTAGTTGTGGCCGGGGACCTAAACGCCAAGTCGGTGAGCTGGGGCTCTCGTCACACAGACGACAGGGGTGAGCTTGTCGAAGACTGGCTCACGAACCACGGTCTCGTCGTGGTCAACCAAGGGACGGTAGACACGTGCGTGCGGATGCAGGGCGGATCTGTCGTGGACATCACGTTCGCGAGCCCTGCCCTGGCGCGCCGTGTCCAGAACTGGGAGGTGCTGGTGGAGGTCGAGACGCTGTCAGACCACAGGTATGTGCGTTGGGACATCTCCCCCCTCCAGCTTTCCCCGAGCAGTTCAAGCCCTCCCACGGCGGACCTCGGCCCTAGATGGGCCCTAAAGCGCCTGGACCGGGACACCTTTGAGGTGGCAGCTCTGGTTGAGAGTTGGTCGTCCTGGCCGGAGCGCGTAGATCCGAGCAGGGAAGTAGAGTGGTTCCGCGAGACCATGTCGCACGTGTGCGACGCGGCGATGCCCCGTGTGAGAGCGTTGCCGCCACGCACGGCCGTGTACTGGTGGTCTCCGGAACTCGCTCGACTGAGGGAACTGTGCGTAGAGGCCAGAAGGCGCTACTCCCGGCACCGACGTAGGCGAGTCAGAGACGAGGCTCTGGACTCCTCGCTGTATGCCGAGTACCAGCAGGCCAAAAAGGCACTTCGGGGTGCGATTGGTGCGGCCAAAAACGCCGCTTGGGAGGAGCTCCTCTCCACCCTGAACGAGGATCCGTGGGGGAGACCATATCGTCTCGTAATGAGCAAACTGCGTCCGTGGGCCCCCCCACTTACCACCACACTGGATACTGGACTGCTGCGAAATGTAGTGGAGTCCCTTTTCCCCGAGGCCTCCGAATTCACGCCGCCGATTAGATTCCAGTCAGAGGACGAGGACAACGATGACGAGGCCCCCGAAATAACGGAGGGGGAGCTGGGAGCCGCAGTCCAACGCCTTCAGGCCAAAAACACCGCCCCCGGTCTGGACGGCGTTCCCGGAAAGGCATGGGTCCTGGCCATGAAGGATGGCCTTGAGCCTAGGTTTCGCGCCCTCCTCTCGACCTGTTTGCGGGAGGGTCATTTTCCGCTCGCGTGGAAGAGGGGAAAACTAGTGCTCCTCAAGAAAGACGGCCGGCCTGCTGACTCACCATCAGCTTACAGGCCCATTGTCCTATTGGACGAAGCGGCGAAGCTCTTCGAGAGAGTGTTGGCCAACCGACTGGTGCGCCACCTGGAGGTGACAGGGCCTGACCTAGCCGACAACCAGTTCGGATTTCGGCGGGGAAGGTCCACGATAGACGCTATCGCCCGGGTAAAGAAGATAGCCAAGGACGAGGTCGAAAAAGGCGGAGTCGTCGTGGCGGTGTCTTTAGACATCGCCAATGCATTCAACTCCCTCCCCCACGGCTGCATCACGGAAGCGCTGAAGCACCACAATGTGCCGAGGTACCTGCAGCGGATAGTGGCCAACTATCTCGCTGACAGGGAAATAATGTTCCCGACCAGTGAGGGGTGGGCCAGCAGAAGGGTGTCGTGCGGTGTTCCACAGGGGTCAGTTTTAGGGCCGCTCCTGTGGAACATCGGTTACGACTGGGCAATACGAGGTGCCACATTGAGGGGAGCCAGCGTGATTTGTTACGCGGATGATACGCTGGTCACCGCGAAGGGCGCGACGTATCGAGAAGCCGCCATCCTGGCGACGGCCAGTGTAGCGCAAGTGGTCGACAGGATAAGGCGACTAGGGCTGACTGTAGCGTTGCACAAATCGGAAGCCCTGTGCTTTCACGGGCCTCGGAATGTACCACCAGCGGGAGCCGAGATCATAGTGGGTGGCGTCTCCATCGGTGTCGGGAGTACCATGAAGTACCTTGGATTGGTCCTCGACAGCCGTTGGAACTTTAAGGCTCACTTCGGTTACTTGGCCCCGAAGCTCGTTAGGACGGCTGCGGCTCTCAGTCGCCTTATGCCGAACTTAGGCGGCCCGCACACGGGATGTCGGCGTTTATTCGCCACCGTGATAAAATCCGTGGCACTATACGGCGCCCCAATATGGGTCGATGCCCTCAAGAGGGAGAACCTCGCCGTGCTTCGGCGACCCCAGCGCGCAGTCACCAACCGCATCGTGCGGGCCTTCTGCACGGTGTCAGGGGAAGCGGCTTGCGCGATCGCTGGAACCCTACCGTGGGATTTGGAAGCACAGGTGCTCGCGAAGGTATACTCAAAGTCCGCGGCAGCAAAACTGGAAGGCACACCGCCTTCGAAAGAGGAGGTCGAGCGCTGGCGGGAGGAATCTCGCAATGCGGCCATCGACTTGTGGTCAAACCGCTTGGAGGAGCCGGGAGCGGGCCACCGTACGATAGCGGCTATCCAGCCAGTGCTCAGAGACTGGGTAGAGAGGCGCATGGGTTCTCTCTCCTACAGGATGGTGCAGATGCTGACCGGGCATGGCTGCTTCGGGAAGTATCTGCACAGGATCGGTAGGGAGAGAACCCCTGTTTGCCATCAGTGCGGGCATGCCGTGGACACGGCTGAGCATACTCTGCAAGAGTGCCCGGAATGGGCGAGGGAAAGAGCAGCGTTAGTGGTTGAAATTGGTCAAGATCTCTCGTTGCCTGTTGTCGTAAAGGCTGTTTTGGCAAAAGACACGCATTGGGAGGCATTCAGCACTTTCTGCGAAGAGGTGCTGAACAAAAAGGAAGAGGCGGAAAGGGAGCGTGAAGACGATCCTCTCGCTGATCCTCAACGCCGAAGAAGAGCCGGGCGGAGGCGACGGGTTTTTGCTCGTCAAATTCGTAGCTAGTGTTTTCTAGTCTTAGGTTAGGTTAATGCGCCAGGTGTTGGGCTCCTTACACCCTCATCTGGCGTGCTGTGTATATATAGTTTTAATTATTATTTATACACTGAGATTATTTCGTTTACACCTGTGCACCTATTGTGCACAGGCTTTGTATATTTATATTTTATACTTTTATGATTTATACGTATACTTGTAAATGAATTTCCCATGTAAGGAGGCTCGCTCTTTTGGCAGTCTCTTTACCGAGCCGGAGTGGTCGCAAGGTGGGTCTGCGCAAGCGGACAAAACGCGAACCGGGAAAGACGGGTAAGGCCTGGCTATACCGTCAACTTTCCCTGGAACGTGTCGGAGGTGGCTCATGGTGGATTTTTTAGTGGGTAGGCTTCGCCCTTCTGGCGGGGAGAGCCCCACATAACCCGTCGTTCGACCACGGCGGCGGGTATGCAGTTCAATGCATTTTTTACCACCGGGAAAAAAAAAAAAAAAAGGTTAGGTTAGGTTAGGTTAGGTTCCCGTGTGGAGTTTCTGATCTCCCATCGGGCGCGTCCCCAGGTGGCGGATAGGGGAATGCCCCCCAGTGGGGGGTACCGGCTTCGGCCGGCGCGGACCAAAATCAGACGCGCGGCAGGTCCGTCAACTCGGCGGGCTTGTCGGGCAACCCGTAACCCCCCAACGGAGGGGGGCCGGGGGTCCCAGCTACTGAAGCTGGGGCCACGACAAGGAAAAGTCTATAACACCACAAGGGGGGGAAAGGTCCTCGGACCTTGTCGTGGTAAACGGCCACGTTGTCGTGCACAACAAGTGCGCAATAGAGGTGTGCGCACCGCCCGCTCTGCTTACAGAGTGGCCCGGTGTGCGCAAGGCGCCGGGAAACTGGCGCCTCGGGGGGAAAGACCCGGCGTCGAGTGTCGTGGATCACGTCTCGCGGCTTGCTGCTGGGCCGGTCTTGCCTTAATTGGCCGGGCCGAGAGGGAGGAAACCTCTATAAAAAGTTACCCCAATCCCAAGTTTGGTGCCGTGGCGAGGGGATGCATGGCTGACGGGTGGTCAGTCATGAACGGCACACCTCTAGGGAACCGGCGGACTCCCTGGAGTATGTACGCTTACCCGGGTACAGGGGGCACTGCCCGGGTGGACCTGTTATATCCCCCATACTCGTGGGAATTTTATGGATAAATCAATTTCAATCGTTTCTGGGAAAAATGGGGGGGAAGAAAGAGAGATGAGGAGTGGTGCGCAGTGCGACGAAATTGCGCCGCCGCGCGAAAGAATGGTGGATAGCGCTAGAGCGCCTTCCGCTAGGAAGCGTCCGCGCGAACCTGCTCTGGTGGGAGGTGGGTCGGTGGATCCGTCCTCTGATGAGGAAGGCCTACCAGCCTCGAAGTTTCCGACGGCGAGGAGAGGTCGGCAGGCCTCGAGAGGAGTGAGTGCATCACTGCCGCGGAGGGACGCACAGGGTAGGTTTGTGCGCTCCAACGCTCAGGCGGCCAGCGAAGCGGAGAGTGACATGGGGGTCACAACCGAGGACCCTGGTGCCGAGAGTTGTGCCTCGCTAGGGAGCTCACAGGCGAGGCTCAACACCGCCAGAAGGGAGCAGCGCAAAGCCTTTGCGGCCGACGAAGTGTCGGAAATGGCCCGACGCGCACGCGAGCGACGCGCTGCTATAGCAGCGGAAGGGGGAGAACCATCTGCGGTGGCCCTCAGTCAGCTTGCCTTGGACGGGGTGGACTTAGTCCTGAAGGTTGCCACCAAATCCGGCAGCCTGAAGGGCACGTTCACCCGCGGTCTGAAGGAGGCTGCCGCGGATATCAAGGAGGCGGTTGGCATTCTCCTCAACAGGACGGCCTCAGACGAGGTCGCGAAGTTGCAGGAGGAGAACAGCCGTCTCCGAAATGACTTGGAAGACCTCAGGCGAGAAGTCGATGCGCTGAGAGAGCAGCAGACGTCCACGTCCACTGATGCCGCATCGGTGACGGCCCCGGCTCCTACACCGAGACCGGCGAGCACCCATACCGACGACGAGGTTGAGCGCATTGTCCGGCTGTGCATGCTCCAGTGCGGGAGCATGGTTAATGCACGCATCGAAGGGATCTCTCGGCGCCTCCCTGCGGAAACCCTCCGTCCACCCCTAGCGGCCGATACACGGCGAAGGGCTGAAGAGGCTAAGAAAACGTTATCCGCAGGGCCTTCGTCCTCCCAAGGTAGCGCTGCTCCGGCGGTAAGTGCTGCGGCCCCAGAGGCCGCCAAGAATAAGAAGAATAAAAAGAAGAAGAAGAAGGGGAAGACGGCGCCTACATCTATGCCGCCTCCACCACGCCCGCTCCCGACGGCGCCCCAGTCCACGGAGGAGGGGTGGTCGACAGTTACAAGACGCGGAAAGAAGAAGGGAGTGGCTGCGGCGTCAGCCGTGCCTGCGGCGGCCAGACCGCAACCGCAGAAAACCCAGTCCCCGAAGCTGCGTGCCCCCCGCTCAACAGCGGTGGTGCTCACATTGCAGCCGGGCGCTGCAGAGAAGGGAGCTTCATATGCGTCAGTGGTGGCGCATATGAAACAGAAGATCGGCGGGTTGAGTGCCTTCGGCATCCCCGCCGTTCGTATAAAAAAGACGGCCACTGGAGCTTGCATGCTGGAGGTCCCGGGAGCAACCAGCGGTGAGAAGGCAGACGCCCTCGCCGCTAAGATCAGAGAGGTGCTCCCGGAGGACGTGGCAAAGGTGACCAGGCCCACAAAGTGCGCCGAGCTACGCATCTCGGGCCTGGACGCGTCGGTCACCAAGGAGGAGGTGGTCGCTGCCGTGGCGGCGAAAGGCAAGTGCTTGCCCGACCAAGTCAGGGCAAGCGAGGTCAAGCCGCTGCCATCGTCAGGCCTGGGCACAACGTGGGTCAGCTGCCCAGTAACGGCTGCCCAGGCAGTGATGCAAGGGGGACGGTTGCTAGTCGGGTGGGTGTCCGCCCAGGTCAAACTCCTGGAGCCCAGGCCCACGAGGTGCTACAGGTGCCTGGAGGCCGGGCACATGCGTGGCCAATGCACCTCCGAGGTAGACCGCAGCGACTTCTGTTATCGCTGCGGCCGCCCTGGCCACAAGGCCAGAGGCTGTGACGCCCCTCCGCACTGCGTGTTGTGTGCGGAGGCCAATAAGAAGGCGGACCACGTGGCGGGCGGTAAAGCCTGCACTGCCATGACGGCTAGACGGCGACGTCGCCCTAGGGAGAAGGCGGGGGCTAGTGATGCCCCCAGCCAGCCAACTCGGCTGCCGGATAATGCCGGCGAGCCAATGGAGGCGGAGACGGCACCCTCAAGCCAGGCCTACGCTGGCTGCACAAGTTAGGGTACTACAGGGCAATCTGAACCACTGCGCCGCGGCGCAGGACCTCCTGGTCCAGTCCATGGCGCAGTGGTCCATCGACGTGGCAGTGGTCGCCGAGCCCTATCGCGTCCCCCCCAGGGATAACTGGGTGGGAGACGCCGGAGGTACGGTGGCCGTTGTCACCCGCGGTGGCGCCCGCTCCCGGTCCCTGGTCTCATTAGCCAGTCGACCGGGTTGTGTGTTAGCGTTGGTTGGTGACACTGCCGTAGTTGGGGCATATTGCCCTCCCAGTAGGTCCCGCGCCGAGTTCGAGGAGTTTCTCGATGACGTCGGGGCCCTGGTGAGACAAGGCCACCCCCACCCGATCCTGGTGTTGGGGGACTTCAACGCCCACAGCGTGGCTTGGGGATGCCCGTCGACGGACGTCCGTGGCGAGGAACTCCAGGAGTGGGCCCTGCGGATGGGGCTCGTACTCCTAAATCGCGGTTCTGTGCCGACTTGCGTGCGCCAGCAGGGCGAGACGATCATAGACGTCTCGTTCGCTGGCCCGGCGTTGTCGCACCGAGTCCGCGGTTGGAGGGTAGAGGAGGGGGTGGAGACAATGTCGGATCACCGATACATCCGATTCGATGTGTCCCCCCCCTCCGCGACGAGGCCCCGGGATCTGCCTCGAGGCCCCCGATGGTCCTTAAAGCTGCTGGACAGGGATTTTCTCCAGGCGGCGGCTCTGGCCGAGGAATGGGCTTCTGTGCCCGACGACGGCCCAGCAGCGGACGTGGACGTGGATAGTGAGGCGGAGCGGCTACGAACTGCAATGACGTCCATCTGCGACGCGGCGATGCCCCGGGTTGGCCCACGGAAACCGGCGAACCAGGTGTACTGGTGGTCACAAGAGCTCTCCCAACTCCGGGAGGAGTGCGTGACCAGACGACGCCAGTACACCAGACACCGCAGACGGCGGCGCAGACGGGTGGAGGATGATGCGCCGCTGTATGAGGAGTACCGCCGGGCCAAAAAGGCGCTGCAGGCTGCCATTGCCCAGGCCAAAGACCGGGCGAGGGAGGAGCAGCTGACGGCCTTGGACCGGGATCCGTGGGGGCGCCCCTATTTAGCGGTGCGCAAGAAATTGCGCCCCTGGGAACCCCCGATAACGGAGAGTCTTGAGCCCCAGCTGCTCCAGAATACGGTGGCAAGGTTGTTCCCTCGCCGAGAGGCCTTTTCCCCACCACCTATGAGGCGACCTGAGGGCGTGGCTGAGAGCCCGGCCTCTGCAGGCTCTGTCCCTGCAGCGGAGGTGACGGAGGGCGAGTTGGGAGCGGCCATGCTCCGGCTCCGGGCCAAAAAGTGTGCCCCTGGGCCCGACGGAGTTCCAGGACGCGCTTGGGTTCTCACCCAGGACATCCTCGGGCCCAGGTTGCGGCGTCTATTCACGGCGTGCCTGGAGAAGGGGCAGTACCCCGCTCCGTGGAAGGAAGGCCGGCTGGTGCTGTTACGCAAGGCTGGTCGCAGCGCTGGATCGCCGTCGGCTTACCGGCCGATTGTCTTGCTTGATGAGGTGGGCAAGCTCTTCGAGCGTATTCTCGCCGCCCGCCTCATCAATCACCTCGGGCAAGAGGGTCCGGACCTGGCCGAGACCCAGTACGGCTTCCGATCAGGGAGGTCGACTGTAGACGCCATCCTGCGGCTGAAGCGACTGGCGGAGGACGCGGTCTCCCGGGGCGGGGTGGTTCTGGCGGTGTCTCTCGACATCGCCAACGCATTCAACACCCTGCCCTGGTCGTGCATCATGGAGGCACTCCGGTATCACGGGGTGCCCCCATACCTCCGTCGGATGATCGGGGCGTACTTGGAGGGCCGGCGCGTCTGCTATCCGGGGCGCGAGGAGTGGCATTCCCATGCCATGTCGTGCGGCGTTCCACAGGGGTCGGTCCTAGGGCCGCTCTTGTGGAACATCGGGTACGACTGGGTGCTGCGGGGGTCCTTCATCAGAGGTGTCGAGGCGATCTGTTACGCCGACGACACCCTAGTGGCGGCCCGCGGTAGGGACTACAGAGAGGCCGCTCTTCGCGCGACGGCCGGTGTGGCGCAGGTGGTAGGCCGCATCAGGCGACTGGGCCTGGAGGTTGCTCCGGAGAAGTCCGAAGCCATCGCCTTCCACGGGCCTCGGCGGGCGCCACCGGCGGGTAGTGGGATCGTTCTAAGTGGGGTGCGCATTGCCGTCGGGAGTACACTCAAATATCTTGGGCTCACCCTCGACGGCAGGTGGCAATTCACGGCCCACTTTAACCGGCTGGTCCCGAAGCTGGTGGGGACAGCGGGTGCGCTAGGGGCCCTCATGCCCAACGTGGGCGGTCCGGGGAGTGCTTGCCGGAGGCTCTATATGGGAGTCGTGCGGTCCATGGCCCTTTACGGGGCCCCGGTCTGGGCCGACGCCTTGACCAGCCAGAGCGTCAGACTGCTGCACGGCGCACAGCGAACGCTGGCAGTCAGGGCCATACGGGGATACCGCACGATCTCATATGGAGCGGCGTGCGTGTTGGCTGGCTTCCCACCCTGGGAGCTGGAGGCCGAGGCTCTCGCGTCTCTATACTTCTGGCGCGAGAGGGAGACGGCGAGGTTAGGACGGCGGCCAGCGCTGCAAGAGACGGAGCGACAGCGGTCCGGACTCCGCCGGGCCGTTGTTGAAGAATGGGTAGAGGTGCTCGCGGACCCAAGTGCGGGCCTCCGCACCATCGGGGCAGTCCGCCCTGTTTTGCAGGAGTGGTTGGATAGGCGACACGGCTCCCTGACATTCCGTCTGGTGCAGGTTCTCTCGGGACACGGCTGTTTCGGGAGATATCTGCACCGAGTCGCAGGAAGGGAGCCGACTGCCAGGTGTCACCACTGCTCGGGTTGCCCCGAGGACACGGCGGACCACACACTGGCGGAGTGCCCCGCCTGGGTCTCCCAGCGTACGGCCCTAACGGGCGTCATTGGTGCCGACCTCTCGCTACCGACCGTGGTGCGAGCTATGGTCGAGAGCGACAGGTCGTGGAGCGCTGTGCAGGACTTCTGCGAGGAGGTCCTGCTTCAGAAGGAGGCGGCGGAGCGGGAACGGGAGATTTCCACTTCCGACCCGATCCGCCGCAGACGGGCGAGACGCCGGCCGAGGGCCGATCCAGCAGCGAGACGTCCACCATAAGGCCTGCGGATGGCGGACTTAGGGGAGTCCGCCATCCGCCACCCGCCACTTAGCGGCCTGAGCAGTGTGTGTGTGTTCCCACACACTGCTCTCAGCGAGTGAGGAGGGGCTCGACAAGGAGCCATCGCCGCCGGGGTTACGTAGAGAATGCGCGGAGCGATCCCGTGGCCCCAGCACAGAGGCGAGCTGAGGGAACACCGTGGTGGTTTTAGTGGGTAGGACGCCCTTATCAGGGCGGGAGTCCCACACAGGCCCTCCCCTCCCCGGGGGGGGGGTATCGTGCGTAAAGGCATTTCCACCACGCCAAAAAAAAAAAAAAAAAAAAAAAAAAAAAAAAAAAAAAAAAAAAAAAAAAAAGGTTAGGTTAGGTTAGGTTAGGTTAGGTTAGGTTATTAACCCCCTGTCTCTCGATATCGCCAACGCTTTCAACACCCTGCCGTGGTCCTGTATACGGCAGGCCCTCGTACACCACGGGGTGCCTGTCTCCCTCCAGGCGGTAGTCGCCGACTATCTGGCGCGGAGAACAGTGGAGTGGGCTACGGCAAGTGGTGCGATTGAGTCGCAAGCGGTGACGTGCGGTGTGCCACAGGGGTCGGTCCTCGGGCCGCTCTTGTGGAACATCGGCTACGACTGGGCTCTACGCGGGCTGCGAATCGCTGGGGTGGGCGTAACTTGTTACGCCGATGACACCCTGCTGACAGCCCGCGGTAGCGACTTGCACGAGGCGCTCCAGCGCGCGACGGCCGGCGTGGCGAGCGTGGTGAGCCGGATTCGGCAGCTGGGACTCGAGGTGGCGCTCGAAAAGTCGGAGGCCCTGTGTTTTCATGGGCCCCGGCGAGCGCCGCCGGCCGGGTCTCACCTGCTCGTTGGCGGAACCCGCATCAACGTCGCGTCGTCGATGCGCTATCTGGGTCTGTGGTTGGATGGGCGGTGGTCCTTCCGCACCCACTTCGAGCGCCTAACGCCGAAGCTCTTGGGAGCCGCAGGAGCTCTAAGCAGGCTCATACCTAATTTGGGGGGTCCCTCTGCGTCGTGCCGGCGCTTGTACATGGGCGTTGTCCGGTCCATGGCCCTTTACGGGGCCCCGGTTTGGGACGACGCCGTGTCCGGAGACAACGCCAGGCTGTTGCAGAGGGCACAGCGCCACTTGGCCATACGGGTAGTCCGCGGATACCGCACAATCAGTGCGGACGCGGCACTCGCGCTTGCCGGGAGCATGCCATGGGACCTCGACGCCCAGGTCCTCGCTGCCGTTTTTCGGTGGCGGGGAGACCTAAGGTCTCAGGGGCAAAGGCCCGCGCCGCGCGAAGTGGAGGCCGAGAGGGCGCAACTGACGCAGGTCGCCCTGCACCAGTGGAGACAGCGCTTGTCTGAGAGCCGCTTCGGTCGCAGCACCCCGGGGGCAATCGCCCCGGTCCTCGCGGAGTGGGTGCAGCGCCAGCACGGTCGCCTGACCTTCAGGCTGACCCAGATGCTCTCGGACCACGGCTGCTTCGGGTGGTACCTCTGCATGATCGGTCGCGAGCCGACGGCAAAGTGTCACCATTGCCCTAGTTGCGACAGTGACACTGCGCAGCACACCCTCACGTCATGCCCGGCCTGGGCGAGGGAGCGCAGTGCCATGGTCGCCGTTGTGGGCGGTGACCTGTCGTTGGCAGCAATCGTGCGGAGGATGGCGACCTGCGAGGAAGCGTGGCAGGCGGTGCTCACCTTCTGTGAGACTGTCATCTCACAGAAGGAAGCAGCGGAGAGGGAGCGAGAGGCTTCGGCTGACGCCCCAATGATCCGCCGCCGGCGTCATGGGCACCGGAGAAGGAATTTCCTTCTCCACTTGCCCCTTCCTGGGCCCCGGGCTTCAGACACGGGGGTGTCTGTCGTCCGCTAAAGGGGGCCCGAGACGGCGTTGCGCGTGTTCCCGCGCGCCGTCTGTTGTTCCTGCGACGGGGTCGAGTTTCTCCCTCGTCACAACCGGTAGGGGCTCACTGCAAAGTGAGTCGGCCGAGTCTGGGGAACTGCGGTGAATGCCTATGGCCTCTCGGCCTACGGTGAACCCGCCACGTCCCCGTCTCACATGGCACCGGAGGGCACCGTCAGGTTTTTAGTGGGTAGGCGGGTTCTCACTCTGAGGCCTGGAGTCCCACATAACCCCCAGCTGCCCCCGCGGCCGGTGGGTATGCGTAACAGCATTTCCCTGACGTAAAAAAAAAAAAAAAAAAAAAAAGGTTATTAACCCCCTCGAATAGAGCACGCCTTGCCGTGGCGAGGGGGCTCAGTAGCCTGTCGCAATCCAGCGACAGGTGAAGCCAAGATGCTCTGTGGAGAGTGCCTCTGCGTCTGTTCCCGTATCGGGCGGCAGAGGCAGTAGTGAGTCGCGTCTGTCTCGCATCGAGCGGCGGCTCACCGAAGTGGTTGTGGCTCCCAGCACCCCTCTGGCCTATCAGAGGAGGCAGGGGATGTCCTAGGGACTCTGGTCCTCATGGCGAAACGAGGGTCTTGGCTTAACCGCCCGGACCCTCCTGAGAGACGGCGCCAGTGTGCCGTCTGGAGTGGGATGAGATCTCCTCACCCCACTCCTTGGAGATCCGCCCTCCTGCTTAGAGGGCGGACGTTGCTGCTGGCAAGGGTCGCGGGACTGTTGAGACACCGCGGCCCCTGCTGTCACAGCCACACGCAGCGGGCTTCGTCAGGTTTTAGTGGGTATACCCGAAGACGGGGGAGTCCCACACACGCCCCTCCGGTCCCCGACGGAGGGGTACGGTGCGTAATTGACATTTCCTGACGTTAAAAAAAAAAAAAAAAAAAAAAAAAAAAAAGGTTAGGTTATTAAAGAGATCCCCCCTGTCGGATCTCCACCTTGTCGTGGTGGGGGGGCTCAGTAACCGTGGCTTTGCCACCCACGGTGAAGCTAAGCGGGATCCCGGGAGGGGACGCTCCACGTGGGCTTGGGGAGGCCTGCGCAGGATGCGTCTAAGAGTGCGGGTGTGGGGGACGGTTTAGGCTGTCCCTCGCAGTCGGGTGCGGTCGCGGGAGGAGAGTCGTCTCGGTGTGTCGTTGCCGTGCGGCCTATCTCCCGCGACCAAACGGGGGCGCACCGTTTGATGGCGCTGCGGTGGGGCCGCAGAGGAAGAGGAGATGCGGTGTGTCGTTGCCGTCCTCCCTATCCTCTGCGGCCGTGTGGGAGTTAGTTTTGGTGGCGGAGCCCAACACCTTGCTCCGCCGCCAAGGAGTTTGTGGCCCTCGGGCTATCCGCCGGGGCGCCGTGGTGAATGCTCACGCGACCCCATGGCGCCCCACAATGGCGGAAAGGCGGAATGCGCTGTGGTCTTAGTGGGTATTACGGCCTTGCACACCAGCCGTTGAGTCCCACATACCCCCCTGCAGTTGTGTGGGGGGCATGCGTAAAAGCATTTCCACAGCGAAAAAAAAAAAAAAAAAAAAAAAAAAGGTTATTAAAGAGATCCCCCCTGTGGGATCTCCACCTTGTCGTGGTAGGGGGGCTCAGTAACCGTGGCTTTGCCACCCACGGTGAAGCTAAGCGGGATCCAGGGAGGGGACGCTCCACGTGGGCTTGGGGAGGCCTGCGCAGGATGCGTCCAAGGGTGCGGGTGTGGGAGACAGTTTTATCTGTCTCTCGCAGTCGGGTGCGGTCGCGGGAGGAGAGACGTATCGGTGTGTCGTTGCCGTGCGGCCTATCTCCCGCGACCAAACGGGGGCGCACCGTTGGATGGCGCTGCGGTGGGGCCGCAGAGGAAGAGGAGATGCGGTGTGTCGTTGCCGTCCTCCCTATCCTCTGCGGCCGGGTGGTGGCGGAGCCCAACACCTTGCTCCGCCGCCAAGGAGTTTGTAGCCCTCGGGCTATCCGCCGGGGTGCCGTGGTGAATGCTCACGCGACCCCATGGCACCCCCCACAATGGCGGAGTGGTGGAATGCGCTGTGGTTTTAGTGGGTATTACGGCCTTGCACACCAGCCGTTGAGTCCCACATACCCCCCTGCAGATGTGTGGGGGGCATGCGTAAAAGCATTTCCACAGCGAGAAAAAAAAAAAAAAAAAAAAAAAAGGTTATTAAAGAGATGGAAGCACGCTTTCGGGACGTACTTAACCGCTGTTTCGAGGTAGGTAGGTTCCCGAAGGCATGGAAGGAAGGGCAGCTGTGCCTCCTGAGGAAAGAGGGGCGGCCGGCGGACTCTCCGTCCGGATACCGCCCTATCGTTCTCCTGGACGAAGCTGGAAAACTCTTTGAGCGTGTGATTGCTGCTCGACTCAAAGAGCATTTGACGCAGACCGGCCCGGATCTTTCCGACGCCCAGTTCGGGTTTCGGTCGGGCCGGTCAACAATAGACGCCTTAATGAGGCTTAAAAACCTCACACAGGAGGCCGCCGAGAAGGGGGAGGGAGTCCTGGCTATATCTTTCGATATAGCCAATGCTTTCAACTCGATCCCCCATTCTGCAATTTTGGAGGCGCTACGATATCATGGAGTGCCTCCTTACCTTAGGAACCTGTTGGCGGACTACCTCTCAGGTCGAGATGTACTGTACGTCAACAGGGACGGCCTCCTAAAGAGGCGATGTGTGGCCACCGGGGTTCCCCAGGGGTCGGTACTGGGCCCCATACTGTGGAACCTCGGGTTCAACTGGTTGCTCCGAGGTGCCCTCTTGCACGGAATGAGTGTCATCTGCTATGCGGATGACACTCTAGTCACGGCACGGGGTCACTCATATGGAGCAGCCGCGAGTTTGGCCTCGGTCGGCGGAACTCTTGTGGCTGAGAGAGTCCGTCGGCTGGGGCTCAAAGTGGCGCTTGAAAAGACCGAGGCCCTCTTCTTCCCCGGGCCTCGGCAGCGCGCGCCCGCAGATGCCCACATTATTGTGGGCGGAACACGAGTCGGACTTAAGACCCAGATGAAATATCTGGGTCTGACAATCGACGGCCGCTGGCACTTTGGGGCCCATTTTCAGGGACTATCGGAGCGCCTTTTGCGTGCCGCCGACACATTTGGTTGGCTTCTCCCGAATCTGGGAGGGCCACGAGCAAGATGCCGGCGCCTGTATGCCGGTGTTTTGCGCATTATGGCTCTGTACGGCGCCCCTGTGTGGATCGATTCCATCCATAAGAGGGACAACGCAGCCCTCCTCCGCAGGCCGCAACGGGCCATCGCTTTGCGTCTTGCGAGGGCTTACCGCACAGTAGGGGGCGCCGCGGCCTGTGCCATTGCAGGCACACCACCGTGGGAGCTGGATGCACGGGTCCTCGCTACCGTCTATCGTTGGACGGCGGCACAGAGGGCCCTTGAAATTACTCCGGCTCCCGAGGAGCGCGGTGCGGTGCGGCGCGAAGCGCACGAAGCCTTGGTCCGGCTGTGGAAGGAGGACCTGGCCAGTGCGCAATTTGGGCGCCGCACCCTGGACGCCATCGGTCCGGATCTGGACCGGTGGCTAGAGAGACCCCACGGGTTCCTCACTTACCGTCTGGTGCAGGTGCTAACCGAGCATGGTTGTTTCGGTAAGTACCTTCACCGGATCGGGAGGGAGGAATCCCCGTCGTGCCACGAGTGTGGCGCGGCGGAGGACACGGCGCAGCACACCCTTGCGGACTGTCCGCGATGGGATGAGCAGCGCCGTGACCTGGTGGCGGCGGTCGGCCAGGACCTCTCATTGCCTAGTATTGTTAACGCAATGCTAGACAATGAGAGGAACTGGAAGGCGATGGCCTCCTTTTGCGAGATAGTGATGTCCCAGAAGGAGGCGGCGGAGCGGGAGAGGGAGGACGATCCCTCAGCGCCCCCGCACCGCAGACGGAGGAGAGGCAGGACGCGGCGGTTGTATGACCGCTCTCTTGCCCCTCAAGGTGGCGCGCAGGTTGGTGGCACGGGGGTGCCCCGGCCTGCATTGCACACGCCACCGCCGTCGGGAGGAAATAGTGCCGTATCCCCGGCTATTTCCCCCGTCCCCCTGCAAGGGGGGCGCGCTGGGCCCGCCGTGTAGGCGGGCACGCTGTCGGAGGTCGTCATGGACGTGAAGGATTAACCAGCACCCATGTCACCTCCTAGACAGGGAAGGGATACCGCAGGTTTTTGGTGGGTAGTCCCCGCTCCGGATTTTCCCCGGAGCGGAGCCGTGTCCTTTTCAGGACGCTGGGAGTCCCACACACGGCTGAGGCCCCCCGGCCTCGGCTATGGCTCTTAAAAGGGTTTTCCTGCGACAAAAAAAAAAAAAAAAAAAAAAAGGTTAGGTTAGGTTGGGGTGCCAGGTCAGACAGCCTCCTCGTGGCGCACCCCGGGCAACTGGCGTCGAACGGTTTTCGGCGTCAGGCTGATGGTCTGACAGCGGCGGTTGAGTCCACATCTAGCTGGGCTCCCGCGGGGTTCTGCTCCCCTTCTCTCGCCTCAGTGAGGATTGCGTGGAGTGACCCGCAGTGGGTGGTGCGCTTGTTGGCGCTCTGCAGGTACGGTTCAGCCTGCGAGGCACCTAGGGCCGTCGGGGCTTCTGCCCGGGTCTGAAGTGCGGTGGCGCGGCAGGTTTCGTCAACTCGGCGGGCCTGTCGGGCAACCCGTAACCCTCCCTCGCGGGGGGGCCGGGGGTCTCGGCTATTGAAGTCGGGGCCACGACAAGGAAAAGTCTTTAAAACCAAACTCGGGTCGGCGGGGCATCTGCTCGGGCCTGAGTCGTGCGGGCGTCCCTTCGGGGACGAGTGGCCGGGTCCAAGCGGACCTGGCGTGGGTGGGGCCACAGTAGTGGCCTCGGCACGAGCGCCCTTTTCAGGGCGAGCGGCTGGGTCTTTCCAGACCCGGCGTGGTTGGGACGACAGTAGTGTCGTCCTGTTTCGTAATCCGCATCAACGGAGTGTCGTGGATCACGTCTCGCGGCTCTGTGCGGAACGAGGGTCTTGGCTTAACCGCCCGGACCGCGAGGAAGAAAACCTCTATAAAAAATTACCCCAATCACAAGCGTGGTAGCTCCGCGAGGTGATGCGTGGCTGATGGGTGATCAGTCGCTAGAGCTTACTCCAGCGGGATACCTGCCGACCTCCCGTTGGGTTATCAACCCTAAGGCTTTGCCGGGTGCAGGGGGCACCGCCCGGCAAGGACCCTTACTTCCCCCATACTCGTGGGATCAATTATGCATAATTTGAACCAAAACCCTAAACCCGAACGTGAGCTCGGTCGTGAAAATAGCTCTAAACCGGAGAAGGAAGAAGAACAGCAAGGCGTTCAAAACGTAGAGGAAATGGAGAGGAGAGAGAAGCAGAGGGACGATGGCGTCTTATTTAAGTCGCCAGTCGTGGTACTCGAGCGGTGCACCACACCAGCGTCAAGTGGGAGTATGTTCTTCCGCCCCGGAGATTTCTCTGGGACGGAGGACGAAAGCACATTGACTGATGCCTCTGTGGCAACGGTCGACCGTGCTGTTGATATGGAGCGAAGCGAGCGCAAACGTTTTCGCAAAACGAGGGAGCAAGGGGCGTCTAGCTCGGACACCTCAGTCGCAAAGAAGGCAAAGCCCTCTAAAACAGCTAAGGGTAAGCGGGTGCAAAATACAGCAACCGAGCAGCATTTTGTCGGCTTAGCAGACGCTCGGCGGGAGTTAGGCGCACTGAAGCGGCAAGAGCTCCAGTCGGAGCTTGAGGAGCGAGTTGCCGCTAAAGAGCGGAAAATGAGGGAGGCCCGTGCTAAGCTCGGATACGGGTCAATCTTTGACGTCGAAGAGAAAACTGTCCCCGAACTGGAACAGATGGTCCAGGATGACGTGGACGAAATAATAGAAATCGCTTCCAAGTCGTCGAATTTAAAGGGCACATTACAAAAGGCCCTCAAAAGTCACGCTTCCAGTGTGCGCAGTGTTATGAGCGAGCTCCTAAAAAGGACTCTCTCCGAAGAGACTCTTCGAATGCAGGCCACGATAAATCGGCTCTCCGCGGAGGTTGCACAACTGCGTGCCAAAAGTGGGTGCAAATGTGCCGCATCAGCGGTCACCTGTGCGGGACCAGCCCGTGGAGCTACGCCAGCACCCATGGAGGTGGCCCAAGACCAGCCGGCATCGATCGACCTTGAGACTACCATCCGCAGGGTTATGATGGAGGAGAGGTCATTTGTTAGGGCCTGCCTAGCCGGCATTGAAGACCGGCTGCTGCCAGCAAAGCGGACACGTCCACCATTGTCAGCTGACACAAGGAGAGCGGCGCTTACCTCAGCCAGTCCCGTGGTTGAGTCATCTGTGCCCCAGGCCCAGGCCCCTAAGCCCATCAAGGGGAAGGGCAAGGGCAAAAAGACCAAGGTTTCTGCTGAACCCACAGCGGTGGTCTCTTATGCTGCTGTTGTGGCTAAACCAGGGCCTTCTGGACATGCAGTGCCCCCCAAACCCTCCAAAGGGAAAGGTCAGGGCAAAAAGACTGCAGCGCCTGCCTCGGACGCCATTGCTGGACCATCAGGTCTCCGCGATTCTCGCCCAGCTGCATTAGAGGAGGACCTTCTGCTCCCTTCTTCCACCCCTGCCAATGAGTGGAAAAAGGTTGAGAACAAGAAGAAAAAAAAGAAAGGCAAGGCAGTGCATTCGGCGTCTGCGTCAAACCCAAAGCCGGGAACATCTAAGCCCTCCGGCAAGGGGAAAAACAGGGCGGCTAAGAAGCCTAAAAAGCTCGCTCCCCCTAAAACCGCCGCGGTGGTGGTTACCATTTCACCGGAGGCCGTAAAACGGGGAGAGACATATGGCACCATCTTGGAGAGAGCTCGCACGTCAGGTGTCAACAGCAGTGAGCTCGGAATTGATGCCAACATTAAGTGCCGGCACACGGCTACGGGTGCTCGACTGTTCGAGTTCCCTGGCGATAAGCGCAACAGTCACGCGGACCTCTTCGCCGCAAAAATGCGCGAAGCAATTGCCGACGTCGCTCAGGTTGCACGTCCTGAAAAGTTAGCGCCCCTAATGATCGTCGACATGGACGATTCAGTCAGCAGGGGCGAGGTGATAGCTGCGGCTGCCCGGATTGGTGGCTGCTCTGAAGCCGCCATAAAAAGTGGAGAAATAAGATGTGGCCGGGGGGGACGGCGCGCTGTGTACGTGCAAGTACCAGTTGCGGCGGCTCTTGTCCTAAAAGACAAGAAGCGAATCCCCCTGGGACTGAGCTCAGCTGTGGTCCGGACCTTGGAGCAGTTGCCCATGCGCTGCTTCAGGTGTTATGGCACCGGCCACACGGCAGCGCGCTGCCCATCTATAGACCGCACCCAGCTGTGCCTACGATGCGGGCAGACCGGTCACAAGATCGGCGCCTGCAAGACGCAGCCTAAATGTGCGGTTTGCACGGCCAGCAAAGTGCCTGCTGGCCATGTTATGGGAGGGCCCAAGTGCAACCCTCCCCCCAAAAAGGGCAAACACCAGGTGAATACCTCACCTGCTGTAGCAACGGCCGAGGCTAGTCCTGAGCCGGTAGAAGAAAATTGTGCAATGTCCGAATAATGCAAGCAACGGGACATTGCACCATTCTTCAGGGGAACCTGAATAAATGTAGGGCGGCTCAGGACTTGATGACACAGGTGTCGGCCGACTGGATGGCTGGGTTGGCGGTCGTAGCTGAACCATATTCGGTGCCCTCGAGTTGGCTCGGCGACGCCGACGATTTGGTGGCAGTTGCCCCGCGGCTCTCCACGGACTCCCCTCCCCTCTCACTTATCGAGAGGGGGCACGGATATGTGGCCGTCGCTTGGGGTGAACTTGCCATTGTAGGTGTCTACTTCTCCCCTAACCGCCCTTTGGCGGAGTTTGACACCTTCCTCAGTGTCCTGGCGGCGGTTGTCGCCCGAATGACACCAAGGCCGGTCGCCGTGTTAGGGGACTTCAACGCCAAGTCCGTGGCGTGGGGAAACCCAGCCACCGATCCCCGAGGAAGACTTTTGGAGATGTGGGCAACATCGGTCGGCCTGTCTCTCTTGAACAGAGGGACCACCCAAACATGCGTGCGACAACAGGGGGGGTCAGTGGTGGACTTATCGTTCGCCACCCCTGCATTAGCCGCACGAGTGACAAAGTGGGAGGTCGACCTTATGGAATCTCTATCCGACCATAGACACATTCGGATAGAGATCTCCAACAATAGCTCCAGAGCAGAACTGAGGCGCGGACAGTCGCCGTTCCCTAGGTGGGCACTCTCTCGCCTCGACGTCGACGCGGCGAAGGAAGCTGCTTTTGTCCAGGACTGGCTTGGGCCACCGACCAGTCTAGACATCGACGTAGCCGCCCTGCAATTGCGGAGCGCCCTGACCGAGGTGTGTGACTCTAGCATGCCCCGGTCTCGCCGTCCCCCTCCAAAGCGGGCAGTATATTGGTGGTCGCAGGAGATCGCTGACCTCCGATCCACCTGCGTCGCCGCGCGCAGAGCCTACACGAGGAGTCGTCGTCGCCGCAATAGGGACGAAGTGCACGAGGCCCGCTTGTACGCCACCTATCAGGAAGCAAAGCATGCCCTCAAAAAGGCAATTGGGGCTGCCAAAGATGCGGCTAGGGAAGAGCTGCTTGAGGGTCTGAACAATGATCCGTGGGGCCGACCATATAAAATGGTGCGCAAGAAACTGCGCCCCATAGGTCCCCCACTGACAGAGACCCTCGAGCCGGATCTATTGGAGGAGGTTGTCCGGGTTCTGTTCCCGGACCGAACTGATTTCACTCCTCCTCGCATGGATCCTCCGACGATGGGCAACCCTCCTGATATGGAGATCGCCCCAGTATCTGCGGAGGAGCTTGCAAAGGCTGCAGAATGCCTCCGCAGCAAGAAAACGGCACCCGGCCCTGATGGCGTACCCGCCAAGATCGTCGCGATCTCTATTAAAGAGATGGAAGCACGCTTTCGGGACGTACTTAACCGCTGTTTCGAGGTAGGTACGTTCCCGATGGCATGGAAGGAAGGGCAGCTGTGCCTACTGAGGAAAGAGGGGCGGCCGGCGGACTCTCCGTCCGGATACCGCCCTATCGTTCTCCTGGACGAAGCCGGAAAACTCTTTGAGCGTGTGATTGCTGCTCGACTCAAAGAGCATTTGACGCAGACCGGCCCGGATCTTTCCGACGCCCAGTTCGGGTTTCGGTCGGGCCGGTCAACAATAGACGCCTTAATGAGACTTAAAAACCTCACACAGGAGGCCGTCGAGAAGGGGGAGGGAGTCCTGGCTATATCTTTCGATATAGCCAATGCTTTCAACTCGATCCCCCATTCTGCAATTTTGGAGGCGCTCCGATATCATGGAGTGCCTCCTTACCTCAGGAACCTGTTGGCGGACTACCTCTCAGGTCGAGATGTACTGTACGTCAACAGGGACGGCCTCCTAAAGAGGCGATGTGTGGCCACCGGGGTTCCCCAGGGGTCGGTACTCGGCCCCTTACTGTGGAACCTCGGTTTCAATTGGTTGCTCCGAGGTGCCCTCTTGCACGGAATGAGTGTCATCTGCTATGCGGATGACACTCTAGTCACGGCACGGGGTCACTCATATGGAGCAGCCGCGCGTTTGGCCTCGGTCGGCGGAACTCTTGTGGCTGAGAGAATTTGTCGGCTGGGGCTCAAAGTGGCGCTTGAAAAGACCGAGGCCCTGTTCCTCCCGGGGCCTCGGCAGCGCGCGCCCGCAGATGCCCACATTATTGTGGGCGGAACACGAGTCGGACTTAAGACCCAGATGAAATATCTGGGCCTGACAATCGACGGCCGCTGGCACTTCGGGGCCCATTTCCAGGGACTGTCGGAGCGCCTTTTGCGTGCCGCCGACACATTTGGTTGGCTCCTCCCGAATCTGGGAGGGCCACGAACAAGATGCCGGCGACTATATGCCGGTGTTTTGCGCAGTATGGCTCTGTACGGCGCCCCTGTGTGGATCGATTCCCTCCATAAGAGGGACAACGCAGCCCTCCTCCGCAGGCCCCAACGGGCCATCGCTTTGCGCCTTGCGAGGGCTTACCGCACAGTAGGGGGCGCCGCAGCCTGTGCCATTGCAGGCACACCACCGTGGGAGCTGGATGCACGGGTCCTCGCTACCGTCTATCGTTGGACGGCGGCACAGAGGGCCCTTGAAATTACTCCGGCTCCCGAGGAGCGCAGTGCGGTGCGGCGCGAAGCGCACGAAGCCTTGGTCCGGCTGTGGAAGGAGGACCTGGCCAGTGCGCAATCTGGGCGCCGCACCCTGGACGCCATCGGTCCGCATCTGGACCGGTGGCTAGAGAGGCCCCACGGGTTCCTCACTTACCGTCTGGTGCAGGTGCTAACCGAGCATGGTTGTTTCGGTAAGTACCTGCACCGGATCGGAAGGGAGGAATCCCCGTCGTGCCACGAGTGTGGCGCGGCGGAGGACACGGCGCAGCACACCCTCGCGGACTGTTCGCGATGGGATGAGCAGCGCCGTGACCTGGTGGCGGCGGTCGGCCAGGACCTCTCATTGCCTAGTATTGTTAACGCAATGCTAGATAATGAGAGGAACTGGAAGGCGATGGCCTCCTTCTGCGAGACAGTGATGTCCCAGAAGGAGGCGGCGGAGCGGGAGAGGGAGGACGATCCCTCGGCGCCCCCGCTCCGCAGACGGAGGAGGGGCAGGACGCGGCGGTTGTATGACCGCTCTCTTGCCCCTCAAGGTGGCGTGCAGGTTGGTGGCACGGGGGTGCCCCGGCCTGCATTGCACACGTCACCGCCGTCGGGAGGGAATAGTGCCGTATCCCCGGCTATTCCCCCTGTCCCCCCGCAAGGGGGGCGCGCTGGGCCCACCGTGTAGGTGGGCACGCTGTCGGAGGTGGTCATGGACGTAAAGGATTAGCCAGCACCCATGTCACCTCCTAGACAGGGAAGGGATACCGCAGGTTTTTGGTGGGTAGTCCCGGCTCCGGATTTTCCCCGGAGCGGAGCCGTGTCCTTTTCAGGACGCTGGGAGTCCCACACACGGCTGAGGCCCCCCGGCCTCGGCTATGGCTCTTAAAAGGGTTTTCCTGCGACAAAAAAAAAAAAAAAAAAAAGAAGGTTAGGTTAGGTTAGGTTAGGTTAGGTTAGGTTCTCCAGGCGGTAGTCGCCGACTATCTGGCGCGGAGAACAGTAGAGTGGGCTACGGCAAGTGGTGCGATTGAGTCGCAAGCGGTGACGTGCGGTGTGCCACAGGGGTCGGTCCTCGGGCCGCTCTTGTGGAACATCGGTTACGACTGGGCTCTACGCGGGCTGCGAATCGCTGGGGTGGGCGTAACTTGTTACGCCGATGACACCCTGCTGACAGCCCGCGGTAGCGACTTGCACGAGACGCTCCAGCGCGCGACGGCCGGCGTGGCGAGCGTGGTGAGCCGGATTCGGCAGCTGGGACTCGAGGTGGCGCTCGAAAAGTCGGAGGCCCTGTGTTTTCATGGGCCCCGGCGAGCGCCGCCGGCCGGGTCTCACCTGCTTGTTGGCGGAACCCGCATCAACGTCGCGTCGTCGATGCGCTATCTGGGTTTGTGGTTGGATGGGCGGTGGTCCTTCCGCACCCACTTCGAGCGCCTATCGCCGAAGCTCATGGGAGCCGCAGGGGCCTTGAGCAGGCTCATGCCTAATTTGGGGGGTCCCTCTGCGTCGTGCCGGCGCTTGTACATGGGCGTTGTCCGGTCCATGGCCCTTTACGGGGCCCCGGTTTGGGACGACGCCGTGTCCGGAGACAACGCCAGGCTGTTGCAGAGGGCACAGCGCCACTTGGCCATACGGGTAGTCCGCGGATACCGCACAATCAGTGCGGACGCGGCACTCGCGCTTGCCGGGAGCATGCCATGGGACCTCGACGCCCAGGTCCTCGCTGCCGTTTTTCGGTGGCGGGGAGACCTAAGGTCTCAGGGGCAAAGGCCCGCGCCGCGTGAAGTGGAGGCCGAGAGGGCGCAACTAATGCAGGTCGCCCTGCACCAGTGGAGACAGCGCTTGTCCGAGAGCCGCTTCGGTCGCAGCACCCCGGGGGCAATCGCCCCGGTCCTCGCGGAGTGGGTGCAGCGCCAGCACGGTCGCCTGACCTTCAGGCTGACCCAGATGCTCTCGGACCACGGCTGCTTCGGGTGGTACCTCTGCATGATCGGTCGCGAGCCGACGGCAAAGTGTCACCACTGCCCTAGTTGCGACAATGACACTGCGCAGCACACCCTCACGTCATGCCCGGCCTGGGCGAGGGAGCGCAGTGCCATGGTCGCCGTTGTGGGCGGTGACCTGTCGTTGGCAGCAATCGTGCGGAGGATGGCGACCTGCGAGGAAGCGTGGCAGGCGGTGCTCACCTTCTGTGAGACTGTCATCTCGCAGAAGGAAGCAGCGGAGAGGGAGCGAGAGGCTTCGGCTGACGCCCCAATGATCCGCCGCCGGCGTCGTGGGCACCGGAGAAGGAATTTCCTTCTCCACCTGCCCCTTCCTGGGCCCCGGGCTTCAGACACGGGGGTGTCTGTCGCCCGCTAAAGGGGGCCCGAGACGGCGTTGCGCGTGTTCCCGCGCGCCGTCTGTTGTTCCTGCGACGGGGTCGAGTTTCTCCCTCGTCGCAACCGGTAGGGGCTCGCTGCAAAGTGAGTCGGCCGAGTCTGGGGAACTGCGGTGAATGCCTATGGCCTCTCGGCCTACGGTGAACCCGCCACGTCCCCGTCTCACATGGCACCGGAGGGCACCGTCAGGTTTTTAGTGGGTAGGCGGGCTCTCACTCTGAGGTCTGGAGTCCCACATAACCCCCAGCTGCCCCCGCGGCTGGTGGGTATGCGTAACAGCATTTCCCTGACGTAAAAAAAAAAAAAAAAAAAAAAAAAAAAAAAAAAAAAAAAAAAAAAGGTTAGGTTAGGTTAGGTTAGGTTCCCCCTCGAATCCCCCCTGTCGGATCTCCACCTTGTCGTGGTGGGGGGGCTCAGTAACCGTGGCTTTGCCACCCACGGTGAAGCTAAGCGGGATCCCGGGAGGGGACGCTCCACGTGGGCTTGGGGAGGCCTGCGCAGGATGCGTCCAAGAGTGCGGGTGTGGGGGACGGTTTAGACTGTCCCTCGCAGTCGGGTGCGGTCGCGGGAGGAGAGTCGTCTCGGTGTGTCGTTGCCGTGCGGCCTATCTCCCGCAACCAAACGGGGGCGCACCGTTTGATGGCGCTGCGGTGGGGCCGCAGAGGAAGAGGAGATGCGGTGTGTCGTTGCCGTCCTCCCTATCCTCTGCGGCCGTGTGGGAGTTAGTTTTGGTGGCGGAGCCCAACACCTTGCTCCGCCGCCAAGGAGTTTGTGGCCCTCGGGCTATCCGCCGGGGTGCCGTGGTGAATGCTCACGCGACCCCATGGCGCCCCACAATGGCGGAAAGGCGGAATGCGCTGTGGTTTTAGTGGGTATTACGGCCTTGCACACCAGCCGTTGAGTCCCACATACCCCCCTGCAGTTGTGTGGGGGGCATGCGTAAAAGCATTTCCACAGCGAGAAAAAAAAAAAAAAAAAAAAAAAAAAAAAAAAAAAAAAAAAAAAGGTTCCCCCTCGAATAGAGCACGCCTTGCCGTGGCGAGGGGGCTCAGTAGTCTGTCGCAATCCAGCGACAGGTGAAGCCAAGATGCTCTGTGGAGAGTGCCTCTGCGTCTGTTCCCGTATCGGGCGGCAGAGACACTAGTGAGTCGCGTCTGTCTCGCATCGAGCGGCGGCTCACCAAAGTGCTTGTGGCTCCCAGCACCCCTCTGGCTTATCAGAGGAGGCAGGGGATGTCCTTGGGACTCTGGTCCTCGTGGCGAAACGAGGGTCTTGGCCTAACCGCCCGGACCCTCCTGAGAGACGGCGCCAGTGTGCCGTCTGGAGTGGGATGAGATCTCCTCACCCCACTCGGTGGAGATCCGCCCTCCTGCTTAGAGGGCGGACGTTGCTGCTGGCAAGGGTCGCGGGACTGTTGAGACACCGCGGCCCCTGCTGTCACAGCCACACGCAGCGGGCTTCGTCAGGTTTTAGTGGGTATACCCGAAGACGGGGGAGTCCCACACACGCCCCTCCGGTCCCCGACGGAGGGGTACGGTGCGTAATTGACATTTCCTGACGTTAAAAAAAAAAAAAAAAAAAAAAAAAAAAAAAAAAAAAGGTTAGGTTAGGTTAGGTTAGGTTCCCGTGTGGACCCCCCTGTGGGATCTCCACCTTGTCGTGGTAGGGGGGCTCAGTAACCGTGGCTTTGCCACCCACGGTGAAGCTAAGCGGGATCCAGGGAGGGGACGCTCCACGTGGGCTTGGGGAGGCCTGCGCAGGATGCGTCCAAGGGTGCGGGTGTGGGAGACAGTTTTGTCTGTCTCTCGCAGTCGGGTGTGGTCGCGGGAGGAGAGACGTATCGGTGTGTCGTTGCCGTGCGGCCTGTCTCCCGCGACCAAACGGGGGCGCACCGTTGGATGGCGCTGCGGTGGGGCCGCAGAGGAAGAGGAGATGCGGTGTGTCGTTGCCGTCCTCCCTATCCTCTGCGGCCGGGTGGTGGCGGAGCCCAACACCTTGCTCCGCCGCCAAGGAGTTTGTGGCCCTCGGGCTATCCGCCGGGGTGCCGTGGTGAATGCTCACGCGACCCCATGGCACCCCCCACAATGGCGGAGTGGTGGAATGCGCTGTGGTTTTAGTGGGTATTACGGCCTTGCACACCAGCCGTTGAGTCCCACATACCCCCCTGCAGATGTGTGGGGGGCATGCGTAAAAGCATTTCCACAGCGAGAAAAAAAAAAAAAAAAAAAAAGGTTCCCGTGTGGAGTTTGACAGTCTCCCATCGGGCGCGTCCCCAGGTGGCGGATAGGGGAATGCCTCCCAGATATGGGGGGTACCGGCTTTGCCCGGCGCGGACCAAAACTGTCGAAGAGGTGTACTCTCTCTCCTCTTCTTTTAGAAGAGGGGCCGAGATCCTTGAGTAGGGGCTCATGGGGCCCAGTGGCCATCTTTTTGATGGCGTAGTATGGCAGGCCTGCAAGGCTTGTGGTCACTTTTAAGTGACATCAGTGGTGTGGCGTCGTTCGGATGCTGCCAGGAGGAAGGGAGCGTTATTGCTCGTGGCGTTCTGTCGCCGTTGTAGAATGGTGTGTTTCGGCACGTGGGATGGCGGGATGTACCCGCGGCGCGATGGGTCTGGTGTCCGCCTCGCGACGGCTCCAGATAGGCCATGTTGGCCACCATCGGGCAAACCTGTTACCTTACTGCCCCGTCTGTTGTCATGTCTAGCGGGGGGCAAAGTAGGACCAGGGGGTCTTGCCTTAACCGGCCGGACCTGAGAGGTAGCGCACCTCAATAAAAAATGCGCCTCAAAGTCCTTGCGCTGGGGCGCCCTTCGGGGCCTTCGCGCGGCGTAGGGACGCCTCTTAGGAGGTGGTTGGGGAGTGCATCAACCAGCTAGCGACCAACCCGTGGAGACCACCCGACCTCTACGGTGTAATAGGGTTACCCGGGTACAGGGGGCACTGCCCGGGTGGACTGTTTATTTCCCCCACACTCGTGGGAACTACATGGATTTGTCTAATATTTCTCTTTCGACGAAAGTGCCGTGCGACGCGGCGGAGTCTGTAGTAGTGCCGAGTGATTCGGCGGTGAAAAAGAACGAAAACCTGTTCGACATCGTCGAAAAGATTGGACAAAAAAGTAATTTCTCATACAGGAAAGAAGCAATTAACTACATAGCGCGCATACCAACTCGGTTGTCAAACTCTGAAAAACCAATATTAGTGGCTTTTAATAGTCGCTACCAGAAGGAAGAGTTTGTGGCTATGGCTAGAAACTGTAAAGAACTAACCCTTCCGAGTTTGGGATTTACTGCTCCAGGGAAAATTTACGTCAATGACCATCTCACACCTTTTAACAAAACCTTACTTAGTAAAGCTAAAGCCTTGGCCAAGGAAAAAAACTTCAGGTACATATGGGTGAAGCACTGCAAAATAATGGCCAGAAAATCGGACACATCACCAATCTTTCAAATAAAAACCGAAAAAGATTTGTTAAAAATGTAACATTTAATTATTTAACATTATTTTTAATTTGTATAATATTATATAAAACCATAATTGTAAATAGTTTGGGAACCGTGTCAAAACCCAGTGCGTATCTTGAACCGGTTTCGGTGATAAGCGGTGGAGTCATCGGCCAGTATCGACACGTAAGTTTGCACCTATTCATAGCGTACCGGACTGCATTCGCATACATTAGCGGCGCTTTACGGGTCAATATTGGTTGCGCTTTTGCGTGCTTGAAGCGACAATTGCTTAAGGAACGTTTTGACTTAAATATTGCAGCTCTTTTTGTTTTGCTCGTCTTGCTTTGTATTCACACCTTACATTCAAATACTTACCTTCAAATTGCCACACGTTTTGCATTACTAAACGAACTTTTTAATTTCATCGCTATCTATACTTTATTTACTGTGAGTAATTATCTATATTTTACACCTATTATTATTGAACACTATTATTGTGAACGTACGCTTGGTACCTGTGGGCGCATTGTGGATAATTTTTGTGTGTTGTATAGCTTTTGCTTTTTATGGTTTAAATATGGCGAATCTTAATATTTACTATCAGAATGCTCGAGGACTGCGCACAAAAACGCTTATATTCAAACGTAACTTGTACATGCATCAATACGATGTTATCTCAATTACAGAATCTTGGCTCATCGATGGGATTAGTAATAGCGAGCTTTTTGACGATAGATATCTTATATGGCGTAGAGACAGAGACTATGCGCGCACTGGGGAGATGTACGGTGGGGGGGTACTCTTAGCTGTTAGACGCGATCTTACGGCAACGGAGCGCCCAGAGTGGTCTTCTTCCGCTGAAGATATATGGATAACCGTAAGTTATAGACATAATAATATTATGCCGACTAAAGTACATTTTTGCACTCTTTATCTATGTGATGAGAACAATGGGCCTTCTTTTAACACGCAGTTATATAACTTTGCTGAAGGTTTATCAACTATAGTTAACTCTTGCCCAAACGATAAGTTTGTTGTATTGGGGGATTTTAATCTGCCAAAAATTAATTGGATCAGTGACGGAGAAAATCTCCAGCCGCATGGCGTCGCGGGCGAGACACAAATATATTTTTTCAATGTTTTAACGGAATGCAATTTAAATCAATTTAATTTATGCAAGAATATCAACGATCGACTTCTTGATTTAGTACTAAGCAACTCAAGTATATCTGTAATGGCGTGTGACGATCCATTAGTGCCCGAAGACGTGAATCATAAAGCTCTGAGTGTCTACCTTAACTCCTGTAGTGTTGATTATCTTGCTCCAAAATCTAGACAGCTATTTCTCTATCGATTGGGGGATTACGATAAAATTAACTCGTCTATTGATGATATTGAGTGGGAAAGCACACTGAATAACAATTCTTTAGAGAGCGCGGTAAAATTATTTTACGAAATTTTATATGATCTTAGAGACATGTATATACCTAAGAAAAAGATATCATCCCAATTTTTCCCTCCCTGGTACAACTCAGCCTTGAAAAAAGTTCTAAAAGAAAAACGAAAGTTTTATAATAAATATCGCATTTATGGAAACGTCTCGGATTACACTACGTTCTCTCTTCTGCGCAAAAGAGCTAAGGCATTGGAACAGCAATGTTACAGCGCATACCTCGATAAAGCAGAACATTCAATTATTGAAAACCCCAAAATGTTTTGGACCTTTATTAAATCTAATAAAAAAGGGACTAATTCTCTGCCAGCCAACTTAACATACGAAGGGCAATCCGCTAGTAATGGAGACAAGATCTGTGAGCTTTTTGCCTCCTACTTTCAATCCACATTTCTCCCCGGTGGCATCCCTAGCGCTTCCTCAACTCAACAATCTTTCCGTTCACATGAACCCTCCTCTCATATGATTGGAGACATAGAAATTAAAGATGATTGTATATTCAACTTGTTGAAATCACTGGATCTTACTAAAAGTGCAGGCCCTGATCTTGTATCGCCAGTTTTTATAGTCAACTGTGCAAAAAGTCTTATAAGACCACTGGCAATACTATTCAGGCGCTCGGTGTCAGAAGGTACCGTACCCAACTTATGGAAGGCCGCTTTCATAACCCCAATTCACAAAAGCGGTAATAAAAGCGAGGTCAAGAATTACAGACCCATCTCTAAATTATGCTTGTTTGCCAAAGTTTTCGAACGCATCGTGTATAACCAAGTCTATAATACACTATCGAGTCTGTTTATACCTGAACAACACGGATTTCTAAAAAACCGCTCTACCACTTCGAACTTAATAACGTTTACCGATTTTTTGACCTCTGGTATGGATGGAGGAGGGGAAGTTCACGCCGTTTTTACCGACTACTGCAAAGCTTTTGATCGGATAGACCATTCGATACTCCTAAATAAGCTACTGTCAGCCAGAATACACGGTAATCTTTTCAGGTGGTTCACCTCTTACATAGAGAACCGAAGTCAAGCAGTAGCTACAAATGGTTACTGCTCCAAGTGGAATTCCGTACCTTCTGGTGTCCCCCAAGGTTCGCTTTTAGGACCCTTGCTGTTTAATATTTTCATTAATGACGTATCTACCTGTTTTCTCAATTCAAAATTTTTATTATACGCGGATGACATGAAAATATATAAACAAATACACAGTTTAAATGACTGTATTTTGCTTCAGCTTGATCTTGATAGATTTGATACATATTGTGTTAATAATAAATTAGATTTAAATATTTCAAAGTGTTATAGTATATGTTTCAGTCGTAAACTCAACGTAACAGAGTATACATACTCGCTCAAAGGGACGGGATTAAGAAATGTTGAGGAAATTCGTGACTTAGGCGTGACCCATGACTCCAAATTAACCTACGAGACTCACGTCGAGCAAATAGTGAAAAAGGCTACTAGGACATTAGGTTTTATAATGCGTTCTTGTTCTCAATTTCACAGTTTGAAAGTTGCCAAGCTCTTATATTGTACATATGTGCGCAGCATCCTCGAGTACAGCTCACAGGTTTGGAACCCACAGTATGATATTTACATTGATAGGATTGAATGCATACAGCGTAAGTTCATGAGATTTTTGCAGTACAAGAGCAGAACCTACATGGAGAGCTATGAACTCAGGTGCAACAAACATCACACTCTACCACTTCACGAAAGAAGAAATATTGCAGATTTAGTGCTTCTTTTTAAGATAGCTCAATCAAAATTAGATTCGCCACACCTCCTTTCATTAATAAATATCAGAGTACCGCACAGAACCCTGAGGAGGCCTGCGACTCTTTTCATCCCACAAAGCATCACGAAATACAGACAGAACTCCTATTTCATTAGAGCTCCTAGTGTGTTCAATGCTGTGGCCGATGACCTCGAACTAGACTTATTTAACACTAGTGTTACTAGTCTCAAAAAGCGTTTGTCAAAAAGATGGTTTGAAGCGGTGCACTGACTGGATAGAGCTCACTACTACAGCTTTTGACAAAGCATATTAATGTTCAACTCTACTGATTGTTTTTTTATTTTTTTCATTATTATTTCAAAAGTTAAGGTTAAAGTCAATATGTTTAGAAGTCATTTAGATTTTATATGTGGAAACACGTAAATGGTGTTTAGTGACAAGTCTAGCTAGTAATTTAGTTTTTAAGATACTGTAGTGTTTTCCTAATAAAAAAAAAAAAAAATAAAATAAAAATACTAAAGCGGACCAGCTGGCTCAGAAGCTGGTGGAGGTGTGCGGCGCTGGAGGCGACGTAAAGGTCTCGCGGCCTGTAAAAAAGGCAGAGCTCATTGTGGCTGACCTCGATGACTCTGTAACGAGTGAAGAAGTAGCCCAGGCGGTGGCAACGAAGGGAGGATGCCCGATCGACCAAATTAAGGTAGGTGTGCCTCGACGTGACCGATCGGGCCTTTTTGCTTTTTGGGTTAGCTGCCCGGTCGCAACGGCTAAGAAGGTCACAGAGGGCCGCCTGCTGGTCGGATGGGTATCAGCTCGAGTGAAATTGCTGGCGAAGCGGGAAATGCGCTGCTTCCGCTGCTTGCTCGCGGGCCATGTCAAAGCCCAATGTAAATCGGAAGTAGATCGCGGTCAGCAGTGCTACCGATGTGGACAGCTGGGTCATCAGTCTGCTGAATGCAGTGCCACTCCCCATTGCGCGGTATGCGCAGACGCGGGGAAGGACGCTAACCACCGCCTGGGAAGTGCAAAATGCTCGGCTCCCAAGCGAAAGGTGAATCGGAGGGCACTTGCGAGTGTGAACCCACCGGGCGGGTCGCAAGATGTAGAAATGACCACGACAGATTAGTGGATGGCTTCGTCCTGTCTCCAAGCGAATATCAACCACTGCGCCAGAGCTCAAGACCTTCTTGTTCAGAGTCTAACGCAGTGGTCGATCAAGTTCTGTGTGGTCACAGAACCATATGCGATCCCTTCCAGGAATAACTGGGTGGGGGACCTCAACGGAGAAGCGGCCGTCGTCGTTAATACACGCGACGGGTCGCCGCAAATCCGCAACTCCTTTCAAGGACATGGATGCGTGGCGATCGTCTGCGACGACATGGCAGTGGCTGGAGCGTACTTCTCGCCAAACCGGTCACTGTCCGACTTCGAGACGTTCCTCCTGGAGTTGGACTCTGTGGTCGAGCGTTGTCGTCCTAAGCCGACAATAGTTGCGGGAGACCTCAACGCCAAGTCTACCCTGTGGGGCTGCCCAACAACTGACGCCAGAGGTATGGTTCTGGAGGAGTGGCTGATCGAGAAGGGACTCGTTGTTCTTAATCGTGGAGCCACAAACACGTGCGTGCGGATGCAGGGTGGCTCAATCGTGGATGTCACATTCGCAAGCCCCGCCCTGGCGTGCCGTGTCCAAAACTGGTCAGTCATGGAGGGGGAGGAGACTCTGTCTGATCACCGATATATTCGGTTTGATGTCTCTCCCCCTCTGTCAAGGTCGAGGGATCGTTCTGCGGCAACGACTCCCATCATGGGTCCTAGATGGGCTCTGAAGAAGCTAGATCGTGAGGCTCTCGTCGTAGCCTCGCTCATCGAGAGTTGGTCTCCTGCGCCGGAGTCGCCGGAGGTAGAGTCGGAGGCGGAGTGGTTCCGAGATGCGTTGGCACACATCTGCAACATGTCAATGCCGCGCGTCACGAAGCTCCCAGACCGGGTTCAGGTATACTGGTGGTCCGCTGAGCTGTCTCAGCTTCGCGCAGCTTGCGTATCTGCCCGCCGTCGGTATACTCATTATCGACGGCGACTAGTCCGGAACCACCAGGCCGTCGGTCAGAGTGAAGAAGAGCAGGCTCTGTATAGAGCGTATCAGCAAGCAAAGACGGTTTTGAAGGTGGCAATTGGCGAAGCGAAAGAGAAGGCGTGGGAGGACTTATTGGCCACCCTGAATCAGGACCCATGGGGGAGGCCATATAAACTCGTCCTGAGTAAGCTACGTCCCTGGGCTCCTCCGCTTACTTCGCAAATGGATGCGGAACTCTTAGCGAGAGTTGTTGCAACCCTCTTCCCCAGACGTACAGACCAATTTCAGCCGCCGGTCATGGGAGATAACATAATGGGCGATGACCATGGTGAGGTCCCCGAAGTGTCGGAGAATGAGCTGAAAGAGGCCGTGAAGAGGCTCCAGAGTAAAAACACGGCCCCTGGCCCTGATGGCGTTCCCGGACGGGTGTGGGTGACCGTTTTAAAGAGTGGTGATCTTGCACCGCGATTTATGTCGCTCCTCACTGCCTGCTTGAGGGAAAGGAGGTTCCCAGCTCCCTGGAAGGAGGGCAAGTTAGTCTTGCTACAGAAACATGGTCGACCGGCGGATTCTCCGTCTGCTTACCGCCCGATCGTACTGCTCGATGAGGCGGGTAAGCTCTTTGAGCGCGTTATCGCAGCCCGCCTTATCGACCACCTCGACCGGGTCGGTCCGAATCTATCGGACAACCAATTTGGGTTCCGCCGGGGCCGGTCTACTATCGACGCAATTGCGCGGGTCAGGACCCTGGCTGAAGAGACGGTGGCTGCTGGCGGAGTAGTATTGGCGGTGTCTTTAGACATCGCCAATGCCTTTAACACTCTGCCGCACTCCTGTATAAATGAAGCCCTCAGGTACTTCCAGGTGCCGCCATATCTGCGGCAAGTCATAATGGATTACCTGTCGGAACGAATTGTCAGGTTCCCGACGAGGGACGGCGAGGCGCAATGGGGCGTGTCTTGTGGTGTTCCGCAGGGGTCGGTCTTAGGGCCACTTCTGTGGAATATCGGATACGATTGGGCCATTCGAGGCGCAACCCTTCGCGGGGTGACGGTCACGTGCTACGCAGATGATACGTTAGTAACAGCACGTGGCCAAACTTATAGAGAGGCCAGCATTCTGGCCACTGCCGGCACAGCAGCGGTTGTCAGCCGCATACGACAGCTGGGCCTGAAAGTAGCCTTGGAAAAGTCAGAGGCCCTTTGTTTTCACGGGCTGAGGAGGGCGCCTCCCCAAGAGGCCGACATAGTAGTGGGTGGAGTCTCCATCGGCGTCGGAAAGACAATGAAGTATCTCGGTCTTGTTCTCGACGGCCGATGGAACTTCAAAGAACATTTCGTCCGGTTGGCCCCCAAGCTAATGGGGACGGCTTCCGCCCTGACACGGCTCATGCCCAATCTTGGTGGCCCGAAATCCGGGTGTAGACGCTTGTACGCGGGGGTGGTGCGGTCGATGGCTCTATACGGAGCCCCGATATGGGCAGACCGACTGTACGCCCAAAACAGGGCGTGTCTGCGGAGGCCCCAGCGCATTGTTGCAGTTAGAGTGGCCAGGGCATACCGCACCATCTCTTTTGATGCTGCGTGCACACTGTCCAACACTCCCCCCTGGGAGTTAGAGGCCACAATGCTGGCCGACATATATGATAAGATCGCGGAGGCCAAAAGAGAAGCAGTGGAGCTCCCAATCGAGCAAATCGGGCGATGGCGTAGCGATGCTAGAGACGAGGTCTGGCACAAGTGGAAGGACCACTTGTCAGAAGCCCAAGCCGGACGCCGCACCATTGCGGCTATTCGTCCAGTCTTGGAGCAGTGGCGAGATCGCAAGTGGGGCTCGCTCTCTTTCCGCCTCGTACAGGTCCTTTCGGGACACGGTTGTTTCGGAAGATACCTGTGCAACGTGGCGAGAAGAGAGGCGACCCCCGCTTGCCATCACTGTGGGGCGGCGGAGGATACGGCCGACCACACACTCGCAGAGTGTGGGGCATGGACGTCTCAACGAGCCAACCTTGTAAGGGTGGTCGGAGGTGATCTGTCGCTGCCGGCCGTTGTTCACGCGATGGTCGACAGCGAAGAGGCGTGGGCTGCAGTCAAGACATTCTGCGAAGAAGTCATGACCCAAAAGGAGGAAGACGAACGGGTTCGCGAGTCTGAATCGACAGACCCGCTTCGGAGGAGAAGGACAGGGCGGCGGCGCCGGGCTTTTGCCCAGGCGGCGTCGCACCGGTGATAACGATATCTGTGATATTTATTTCATTTATATGAGTTTGACTTTACACAAACTCGGAGTAGGTCGAACGCAGTGTTCTGTGTTTGAGCAGATCTGTGATGTCTGGGGTGGTGCTCTTTACACACTACCCCATGTAACGCAAAGCGTTTGAAGGTGTGTCCGCAACGCCCGTGGACAGACGGCCAGCAGAGGTTGGGGATAAGGTCCCAACTGTTACTCCTCCTCTGCTATACGAGATGGTGGCCAAAAGGTGGGGTCGTTTAGTGGGTAGGCCCGCCCCTTCAGGGCGGGAGAGCCCCACATAACCCGGCTAGCGGGTATGCAGTTTCATGCATTTTTCCCCACCCTAAAAATAAAAAAAAAAGGTTAGGTTAGGTTAGGTTAGGTTAGGTTAGGTTCCCCCCTGTCGGATCTCCACCTTGTCGTGGTAGGGGGGCTCAGTAACCGTGGCTTTGCCACCCACGGTGAAGCTAAACGGGATCCCGGGAGGGGACGCTCCGCGTGGGCTTGGGGAGGCCTGCGCAGGATGCGTCCAGGAGTGCGGGTGTGGGGGACGGTTTGGGCTGTCCCTCGCAGTCGGGTGGGTGCGGTCGCGGGAGGAGAGTCGTCTCGGTGTGTCGTTGCCGTGCGGCCTATCTCCCGCGACCAAACGGGGGCGCACCGTTGGATGGCGCTGCGGTGGGGCCGCAGAGGAAGAGGAGATGCGGTGTGTCGTTGCCGTCCTCCCTATCCTCTGCGGCCGTGGGGGAGTTAGTTTTGGTGGCGGAGCCCAACACCTTGCTCCGCCGCCAAGGAGTTTGTGGCCCTCGGGCTATCCGCCGGGGTGCCGTGGTGAATGCTCACGCGACCCCATGGCGCCCCACAATGGCGGAAAGGCGGAATGCGCTGTGGTTTTAGTGGGTATTACGGCCTTGCACACCAGCCGTTGAGTCCCACATACCCCCCTGCAGTTGTGTGGGGGGCATGCGTAAAAGCATTTCCACAGCGAAAAAAAAAAAAAAAAAAAAAAAAAAAAAAAAAAAAGGTTAGGTTAGGTTAGGTTAGGTTAGGTTGGGGGAGGCCCCCGTGTGGAGTTTCTGATCTCCCATCGGGCGCGTCCCCAGGTGGCGGATAGGGGAATGCCCCCCAGTGGGGGGTACCGGCTTTTGCCGGCGCGGACCAAAATCAGACGCGCGGCAGGTCCGTCAACTCGGCGGGCCTGTTCGGGCAACCCGTAACTCCCCAATTAAGGGGAGCCGGGGGTCCCAGCTATTGAAGTTGGGACCGAGACAAGGGAAAGTCTATAACACCACAGGTGGAGGTGTATTCTCCCCCTCTTCATAATGAAGAGGTTTCGAGAGTCCCTTCTGAGGTGTGGCGCTCTGTCGCCGTGCAGTTTTATACTGCGTGTGGAGTCCTATGGACTAGCGGAGCTTCGGCTCGTGGGATGGCGGGTCTGCAAGACCTGCGGCTGGACGGGCCCACCACTCGCGTTTACGCGACGAGGTGGGTGACTTCGGTCAACCGTCTGGCAACCTGCTCCCGAAGGGTGTTGTGGACATGTCTCGCAGCCCTCGGAAAGTAGGGGCCTTGGCTTGGTCGCCCGGGCCGAGAGGAGACAACCTCAATAAAAAACCCCAAAAGGTTGGCCGTTTGTCGCGTGACGGTCGGCCGCCTCGGTCTCGAGGTGGTAGGATGGGTCAATGCCTACCCGCTAGCGCGACACCTGCACGAGACCGCCCGCCCTTGTGCAGTATTAGGGTTACTCAGGTGCAGGGGGCTCCGCCTGGGTGGACTTTTTATTTCCCCCATACTCGTGGGATCATTATGGATTTAGTTTTTAATAATAAGGGAAATCCAGGGGGGGGAAGCGAGAGCGATCTCGCCGTCCGCGGGAAGTCCGCGAAGCGCGAAGAAGGCACAAGTAGTGACTCATTCGCTATGCCTGAAGCCGCGAAAACAATTACAGGACAGGTGTCACTTGTCCCATCGCTGTCCGTTCAGGACAAGGGTGTATGCGCTGACACAAGCGCCATCGCAGGAGGCAGGGTGCTGCGGTCTCGTACCGTAGCTCCTGTTGCGGGTTTGAGCCCAACCGTGGTGCTCACCCGCTTGGATATGACGGGCCAAACCAGCCAAACCGGACTGACTAGCGGTGCGGGTTCTTCCCGCGCTGCAACACCTGCGGCTGGGGCTGCCACCCCTGAACTAAGGTCCAGGAGTGGAAGCTTGAGCTGTTCAGCTGTCCTGGGGAGTATGGACGTATCGGAGCTGTCAGACGCATCGTCCGCCAATGCCGGCAGAAGCCAGTCCCGAAAGCGGAGTCGCAACCAACGCGACCCAGACGCTTCGGACAGTTCGACGAGCTCTGTTCGTGCCATACCGGCTGGACCGAGAGCGCAGAGGGCCGCTGCGAAACAGGCCCGCCAAGAGGAGCGGCGGGCTCAGCGGTCCGCGGAGGCAGAAGCGGAGGCCGAAGTGTGGTCGGCCAAGCTCCGCCGAGAGCTCGGACGGGCGCAGTATCGCGCTGCAGAACTCAGCGCCGATGAGTTGGTTCGCCAGGTGACGGTGGCCACGGACTCTATTGTGTCCGGGGTTAGGAAGTGCGGCAACATTAAGGGTACCGTTCAGAAAAACCTGAACGATGCCGCCACCCTTATCCGTGCGACCGTGGAAGCCCTTACCAGGCGGACCGCTGACGAGGAGGTGCAGCGCCTTAGCGCTGAAAACAAGAGGCTCAGCGCGGAGCTGGCGCAGTTGCGCCGGGACTTCGAGGCCATGAGCCAGCGCCGCATTGAGCCTGCTGCCGCAACGGCACCCTCCGTTGAAGAGCTGAGGCGCGACATCATGGAGTCTTGTGGCTCCATGATGAATGCAAGGCTGGAGGGCCTCCAGGACCGGCTTTTGCCGGAGAGGACCCCCAGGCCTCCACTAGCCGCGGACAGGAGACGTCGGGAGGATTTTCCGGCTCTCCCCTCCGTCGCCCCACCCGGAACGACTGCCAGGCCGCGCTTCAGCGCGCCAGGCAATAAAGCGCCTGTGGCTGCTGCCCATCCGCCCAGTCGAATGCCTGCCAGGGCGCCTGCCCCACCACCGACTGGAAATTCGGCCAGGGCACCTGCCCCACCGCCAACTCAAATGCCGGCCAGGGTGTCTGCCCCCACCACAGCCACGACACTGCCTGGCGCAGCCGCACGAGCTCCTGCCCCAGCTGTGCCCACTTCCGGAGCTCCTGTGAACCAAAGCGCTCGTCGCCGGGCCCGAAATAGGGTGCGCCGCAGGCGTAAAACACCTGCCCCAACGAGACAACCCCGCCCCCTCCCACCGCCACCTTCGTCCATGGACGAGGGATGGACCACGGTTGTGAGGCGGGGTGGGACTAACGGGCGCGGTGCAGCCCAGCAGTCTCAGTCAGCCACTAGGCCAGCCCGACCTGCCCGTAAACTGAGGCTCCGCCCACCGCGGTCGTCTGCTGTGGTGCTGACCCTCCAGCCAGGGGCGGAAGAAAAGGGCGAAACCTACGAGACCCTCATCGGGAATATTAAGTCCCGCATCGACATGGAGGGTCTGGGCATAGAGGACATGCGCTTCCGCACAGCGCGCACGGGTGGCAGGCTCCTGGAAATTCCGGGAGCCAGCAGCGACACCAAGGCTGACGCTTTGGCCGCCAAAATCCGCGAGTGCCTCTCCGAGGACGTGATGAGGGTCTCCAGGCCCACTAAGACGGTGGACGTTCGTCTGTCGGACCTGGACGACTCTGTCACTCAGGCGGAAGTGGCGGCCGCTGTGGCCAAAAAGGCTGGCTGTGCGGAGGCCGCAGTCAGGGTGGGTGGTATTTCGCAGGGTCGTGGGGGCGCCGGTACCGTCGTGGTCAAGGTACCAGTGGCCGCTGCCAAGACCATTTCCGAAGGACGTCTTCGCGTGGGCTGGATTTCAGCCCACGTGCAAATCTTGGAGGCCAGGCCCTTGCGCTGTTACAAGTGCCTGGAGCCTGGCCACGTCAGTAGCCTTTGCCCGGCTTCAGTCGACCGCAGTGATCTCTGCTATCGCTGCGGCAAGCCCGGGCATAAAGCGAAGGGTTGCGCTGCCGCGCCGCACTGTCCTATCTGTGCGAGCGCGGGCTTGGCTGCTAACCATAGGGTCGGGGGCAAAAGTTGCTCCCCACCGAAAAGGAGGGGCAGGGCAGTAGCCCGAACGCCGGCGCCCACTAGCAGAGGGGCCCACGAGCAGGCACGTATGGACACTGCCTGAAGATGGCCCTAACAGTCATCCAGGCGAACGTCAACCACTCCTCCAGAGCGCAGGACATCCTTGCGCAGCACCTGGTGGAGTGGTCGGCGAACGTTTCGGTGGTGGCCGAGCCCTATTTCGTGCCTGACGCAGATCGAGAGGACTGGGTGGCGGACCTTTCCCGGAGCGCCGTCTACATAAAGACGGAAGGCCTACGGTTGTCTGTCATCGACAAAGCCGACGGCATTGTAGTTGCCAAGTGTGGGGGATTGCTGCTGGTCGGGGTTTATCTCCCGCCTAGCAGCAGTATCGCTGCAGTCGAGGCCGGCCTTGATTGGCTGTGTGCCGTCCTGCGGCGAACCGCTCTCCCTGCACTCGTGTGCGGCGACTTCAACGCCAAGCACTCGGCTTGGAGTTCCCCGGTGACGGACCCCAGGGGCCGCTTGGTCCTCGAGTGGGCAACGGCGGCGGGCATGGTTCTCCTGAATCAGGGCAACGTGGCGACATGTGTGCGACCGCAGGGCGAGTCTATAGTGGACTTATCGTTCGCTAGCGCCGCGGTCGCAGCGAGAGTGCCTCGCTGGATGGTGCTGGACGGTGAGGAGTCACTTTCCGACCATAGGTATATATGGTTGGAGGTGTCCTCCTCCCCCTTTCTACCAGCGCCTAGACTAGCTGCGCGCTCTCCCTATCCACGTTGGAGCCTTGGTGCCCTGGATCTGGAGAACCTTAAGGCGGCGGCTCTGGTCAAGGCTTGGCTACCCGGGCCTAGACAGCCGGTCGACATCGACGGGGAGGCGGAGTGGTTCCGAAAGGCAATGTCGCAAGTCTGCGACGCATCCATGCCTCGGTCCGGACCCCCGCTGCCCCGGAGATCGGTCTATTGGTGGACCTCGGAGGTGGCACAGCTGCGACGAGAGTGCCTCGCGGCACGTCGCGCTTCGTCCCGTCATCTTCGCAGGCGCCGCAGAGACCCGGAACAGGACGCTCCTCTGCACGAGGCCTACCGAGTGGCCAAGAAGGCCCTCCAGGTCGCCATCGCTAAGGCGAAGGCGAAGGCGCGAGAGGAGTTGCTGGCGACCCTTAACAGGGATCCGTGGGGACGCCCCTATCACACGGTCAGAGGTAAACTCCGACCATGGGCACCCCCGGTCACGGAGACCATGGAACCAGCACTCCTGCAGAGTGTAGTGTCCGGCCTGTTCCCCGACCGGCCTGAGCATAGGCCGCCTCCCATGAGGCCACACCCCCCGGCCTCATCGGATGCTCCTGAACCCGTCTCAGAGGCAGAGCTCGGAGTAGCAATGATGCGCCTCAGAGCCAAGAAGGTGGCTCCAGGTCCCGACGGCATACCAGGCCGAGTGTGGGTCCTCGCCGAGGACGCCCTTGGAGACCGGTTGCGCCGCTTATTTAGCGAGTGCTTGGTCCAAGGGCGATTTCCGGAACTCTGGAAACGAGGACGCCTGGTACTGCTGAGGAAGGACGGCCGACCTGCCGACGCTCCGTCGGGGTACCGTCCCATAGTGCTGCTGGACGAGGTGGGCAAGCTCTTTGAGCGTATCATTGCCCGGCGCCTTGTCCGGCACCTAGATACTGTGGGGCCGAACCTGTCGGAGTTCCAGTTCGGGTTCAGGGCTGAGCGGTCCACGGTGGACGCTGTTCTTCGGGTCCGCGACCTGGCCGAGAGGGCGGTGGATAGCGGCGGGGTGCTGTTGGCGGTGTCTCTCGATATCGCCAACGCTTTCAACACCCTGCCGTGGTCCTGTATACGGCAGGCCCTCGTACACCACGGGGTGCCTGTCTCCCTTCAGGCGGTAGTCGCCGACTATCTGGCGCGGAGAACAGTGGAGTGGGCTACGGCAAGTGGTGCGATTGAGTCGCAAGCGGTGACGTGCGGTGTGCCACAGGGGTCGGTCCTCGGGCCGCTCTTGTGGAACATCGGTTACGACTGGGCTCTCCGCGGGCTGCGAATCGCTGGGGTGGGTGTAACCTGTTACGCCGATGACACCCTGCTGACAGCCCGTGGTAGCGACTTGCACGAGGCGCTCCAGCGCGCGACGGCCGGCGTGGCGAGCGTGGTGAGCCGGATTCGGCAGCTGGGACTCGAGGTGGCGCTCGAAAAGTCGGAGGCCCTGTGTTTTCATGGGCCCCGGCGAGCGCCGCCGGCCGGGTCTCACCTGCTCGTTGGCGGAACCCGCATCAACGTCGCGTCGTCGATGCGCTATCTGGGTCTGTGGTTGGATGGGCGGTGGTCCTTCCGCACCCACTTCGAGCGCCTAACGCCGAAGCTCATGGGAGCCGCAGGGGCCTTGAGCAGGCTCATGCCTAATTTGGGGGGTCCCTCTGCGTCGTGCCGGCGCTTGTACATGGGCGTTGTCCGGTCCATGGCCCTTTACGGGGCCCCGGTTTGGGACGACGCCGTGTCCGGAGACAACGCCAGGCTGTTGCAGAGGGCACAGCGCCACTTGGCCATACGGGTAGTCCGCGGATACCGCACAATCAGTGCGGACGCGGCACTCGCGCTTGCCGGGAGCATGCCATGGGACCTCGACGCCCAGGTCCTCGCTGCCGTTTTTCGGTGGCGGGGAGACCTAAGGTCTCAGGGGCAAAGGCCCGCGCCGCGTGAAGTGGAGGCCGAGAGGGCGCAACTGACGCAGGTCGCCCTGCACCAGTGGAGACAGCGCTTGTCTGAGAGCCGCTTCGGTCGCAGCACCCCGGGGGCAATCGCCCCGGTCCTCGCGGAGTGGGTGCAGCGCCAGCACGGTCGCCTGACCTTCAGGCTGACCCAGATGCTCTCGGACCACGGCTGCTTCGGGTGGTACCTCTGCATGATCGGTCGCGAGCCGACGGCAAAGTGTCACCATTGCCCTAGTTGCGACAATGACACTGCGCAGCACACCCTCACGTCATGCCCGGCCTGGGCGAGGGAGCGCAGTGCCATGGTCGCCGTTGTGGGCGGTGACCTGTCGTTGGCAGCAATCGTGCGGAGGATGGCGACCTGCGAGGAAGCGTGGCAGGCGGTGCTCACCTTCTGTGAGACTGTCATCTCGCAGAAGGAAGCAGCGGAGAGGGAGCGAGAGGCTTCGGCTGACGCCCCAATGATCCGCCGCCGGCGTCATGGGCACCGGAGAAGGAATTTCCTTCTCCACCTGCCCCTTCCTGGGCCCCGGGCTTCAGACACGGGGGTGTCTGTCGTCCGCTAAAGGGGGCCCGAGACGGCGTTGCGCGTGTTCCCGCGCGCCGTCTGTTGTTCCTGCGACGGGGTCGAGTTTCTCCCTCGTCGCAACCGGTAGGGGCTCGCTGCAAAGTGAGTCGGCCGAGTCTGGGGAACTGCGGTGAATGCCTATGGCCTCTCGGCCTACGGTGAACCCGCCTCGTCCCCGTGTCACATGGCACCGGAGGGCACCGTCAGGTTTTTAGTGGGTAGGCGGGCTCTCACTCTGAGGTCTGGAGTCCCACATAACCCCCAGCTGCCCCCGCGGCTGGTGGGTATGCGTAACAGCATTTCCCTGACGTAAAAAAAAAAAAAAAAAAAAAAAAAAAAAAAAAAAAAAAAAAAAAAAGGTTGGGGGAGGCCCCCCGTGTGGAGTTTGACAGTCTCCCATCGGGCGCGTCCCCAGGTGGCGGATAGGGGAATGCCTCCCAGATATGGGGGGTACCGGCTTTGCCCGGCGCGGACCAAAACTGTCGAAGAGGTGTACTCTCTCTACTACTAAGTGACATCAGTGGTGTGGCGTCGTTCGGATGCTGCCAGGAGGAAGGGAGCGTTATTGCTCGTGGCGTTCTGTCGCCGTTGTAGAATGGTGTGTTTCGGCACGTGGGATGGCGGGATGTACCCGCGGCGCGATGGGTCTGGTGTCCGCCTCGCGACGGCTCCAGATAGGCCATGCTGGCCACCATCGGGCAAACCTGTTACCTTACTGCCCCGTCCGTTGTCATGTCTAGCGGGGGGCAAAGTAGGACCAGGGGGTCTTGCCTTAACCGGCCGGACCTGAGAGGTAGCGCACCTCAATAAAAATGCGCCTCAAAGTCCTTGCGCTGGGGCGCCCTTCGGGGCCTTCGCGCGGCGTAGGGACGCCTCTTAGGAGGTGGTTGGGGAGTGCATCAACCAGCTAGCGGCCAACCCGTGGAGACCACCCGACCTCTACGGTGTAATAGGGTTACCCGGGTACAGGGGGCACTGCCCGGGTGGACTGTTTATTTCCCCCACACTCGTGGGAACTACATGGATTTGTCTAATATTTCTCTTTCGACGAAAGTGCCGTGCGACGCGGCGGAGTCTGTAGTAGTGCCGAGTGATTCGGCGGTGGAGATGTCGGTGCCGAGAGATTCGGCGATGAAAATGAAGGAGGTGAGGGTGGTGCTGGAACGCAGTCCTTGCGTCACACCGGCGCCCCCTTTAGGAGATGGATACGCATCGGATTCTTCCGTAGTATCAATGGAGTCGTGCTCCTCGGGAGTGATTCAGTCACCGGGTCGCTTCAACCGCGGGAGTTCCGCGAAGGCGTCTTCGGGCGCAGGAAATAATGAGGAGGAGTCTATGGAGGATTTCGGCTGCCGCGACTGTCACGTTGTGGTGGACCGAATCTCCATTGACAGCGACTCGGCGTTGTCCGTGGACGGCAGATCCAGATCGAGGGCAAAGAGGACTCGAGACGAGTCGGCGGACTCACTTCTCGATTCTGAGGTGGCAACGGCACCAAAAAAGCCGGCCACGGTCGCTAGTGGCGAGAGCCATGGGCGAGGCAGACCCGTGACCACGGGTGCGAGGGCCAAGAAGGCCGAAGCCCGCGAACTTCTCAGAGAGGACAAGAGAAGGGCTCGAGCGGTCGAGGCAGAAGAGGAGGCTGAAGGCTACTCGGTGAAATTGAGGAAAGCCCTCAATATGGCCACCTACACGGCGAGAGAGCAGACAGCTCAAGAACTGCTGAAGGCAGTGCGCACTGGCACCGAAACCATTGCGCACTGCACGAAGAAGAGCGGGCACATCAGCGGGGTCTTCCAAAGGAACCTGAACGATGCCACTGCCCTCATCCTAGCTGCGGTGGAGACGCTTGCGGAGAGGACAGCGGACGAGGAGATCCGCCGCCTCAACGCGGCCAACGAAAAGCTCTCAAAGGAGCTCGGCGAACTCCGTAAGGAGCTCGCTTTACTCAAAGAACAGCGCCCGAGCGAGGGGGTCGTGCCATCGACCCAAGTATCGGCTATGGAGGTAACGCCAGTCCAGGAGCCCAGCGAGCTGGAGCGCAGCCTCATGGCCCGCTGCAGTGCGATGCTCAACGCACGCATTGCAGGCCTGGAGGATAGGCTCCTCCCTGAGCAGCGGCGCATCCCATTAGCTGCTGATAAAAGGAACGAGGCAATGATATCTACCCAACGCCCCTCCTTCACTGAGGAAGCTGGCCCAAGCAAGGCCCAGCCGGCTAACGCTAAGGCTCCGGCGATCAAAGCCCCGCTGGACAAAACTCCGGCAGCTAAGGCCACGACAACTAAGGCCCCTAAAGCCAAGGCCGCGGCAGCCAAGGCCCCGGCAGCCAAGGCCCCTGCAGCCAAAGTCTCGGCAGGCCAGCCGAGTCAAACCTCGTCAGTCAAGGCGGTAACCACCAAAGCCTCGGCGGCAAAGGTCCCAGCTGCCAAGGCCCCGGTGGCCGATGCCTCGCCAGCCGAGACACAGACGGTCAACGCGCCTACCACCAGGCGTCAGGGCAGAAGCCGCAAAAGGCGCCCAGCCGCGCAAAGAGCTGCTGCGCCCGCTCCGGAGGCCCGCCCACTACCACCTCCACCAGTCTCTATGGAGGAACGCTGGAATGTTGTGGCCAAAAAGGGCAAGAAGCCAAAAAGCGGCCAACAAGCACGGCCAAGCGCCCAGCCACCTAAGCCGGTCGCTAAAAAGCCCGCCACCCGTAAACTTCGTCCGCCCCGTTCGTCGGCCATAGTGCTGACGCTCCTACCAGGGGCGCAGGAGAAAGGTGTGACGTATGTGACGGCCATCAAGGACGCCAAATCCCAGATTAAGATAGGCGAGCTTGGCATCAGTGGCATGCGATGTGTCAAGGCCAAAACCGGGGGTAGGCTCCTAGAGATTCCTGGGGACGCCAACGGCGACAAAGCCGACTCCTTTGCCGCCAAACTAAAGGAGGTTCTTCCTGCAGATCTCGTTCAGGTGTCCAGGCCCATGAAAACAGTTGACATAAGGCTATCGGGCCTGGACGACTCAGTCACCAAAGACGAGGTCGCAGCGGCAGTTTCCGGAGTCGGAGGCTGTGCAGTCGATAACGTAAAAGTGGGCGAAATCCGCGAGTCGTGGGCCGGCTACGGCACGGTCGTGGTAAAGGTGCCGGTGGCAGCAGCCAAGAAGGTCGCTCAAGGCCGTCTCTTGGTAGGCTGGGTCTCTTGCCGAGTCCAAGTGCTCGAGGTCAAGCCCATGCGCTGCTACCGGTGCATGGAGAGTGGCCATGTCCGGCAGCAGTGCCCGAACGAGACCGACCGCAGCGAAATGTGCTATCGCTGCGGTGGTCTCGGACACAAGGCGCGTGACTGCACAGCCGCTGCCCCCCACTGCCCGATCTGTGCGGACTTGGGGAGGCCAGCGAGTCACAAGGTGGGGAGCAAGAACTGCGCCCCACCCAAGAAAAGGAAGGCCTCAGTGCCTGTTCCCCCACGTAGCACAGGGGAAGCGGCGGCAGCGATGGACACTGCATAATGGCCCTCCTCCGTGCCTTGCAGGTTAACGTCAATCACGCCACAGCTGCGCAGGACATTCTACTGCAGCACATGGCAGAGTGGTCGATTGACGTGGCCATCGTCCCCGAACCCTATTGGGTTCCGCCTGATAGGGACAACTGGGTGGCCGATTCAGAGGGCCTTGTGGGGATAATTGTGTCCGGCGCGCAGCTGGAGGTCGTGACCAGATGGTCCGGTTTCGTAGTCGCTAAATGCCGAGGCATGCTTGTGGTTGGGCTATACCTCCCACCCACCAGAAGCATTGCTGCAGTGGAGGTCGGATTAGACCGGCTGACCTCCATTCTGCGGCAATCACCGCTGCCTGCCCTAGTCGCCGGCGACTTCAACGCCAAGGCGACGGCGTGGGGAGAGACGGAGACGGACTCCCGAGGCGAGCTCGTGCTCGAGTGGGCCACGGCATCCGGGCTGCTGCTGCTTAATCGGGGCAATGTGGCGACGTGCGTGCGGCCTCAGGGCGAATCGATAGTCGATTTGACTTTCGCCAGCCCCGCGGTCGCCAATCGCATAAGTGGCTGGCGGGTGCTAACAGAGGCGGAGTCATTGTCGGACCACCGCAACATTCGGTTTGAAATCTCCGCCTCACCCAACATCCCGGCACCCGCACCACCGAACGCCAGCAGGACGCCGCAATACCCCCGGTGGAAAGTCAAGGCGATGGACCGTGAAATGGTCAAAGAGGCCGCCTTGGTCAAAGCCTGGCTGCCAAGACCTAGCGAACCGATCCGGGTTGATGAGGAGGCAGAGTGGTTCCGGGGTGCAATGACACAGGTTTGTGATGCGTCAATGCCCCGGGTCAAAGCGCTGCCTCCTAAACAACAGGTGTATTGGTGGTCGGAGGAGATTAGGGCACTGCGCGAAGAATGTATCGCTGCGCGCAGGGCCTCCTCTCGCCACCTCCGGCGTCGCAATCGCAACCCGGATATGGACGGCCCGCTCCTCGAGGCATACAAAGCGGCCAAGAAGACCCTCCGAGTGGCCATTGCAGAGGCGAAGTCCAAGGCCCGGGAGGAGCTGCTGGCAAAGCTCACCGAGGATCCGTGGGGGCGCCCATACAAGACGGTCAGAGGCAAGCTTCGGCCGTGGGCGCCTCCGATCACGGAGACCCTGGAGCCAGCGCTGCTGGATAACGTAGTGACAACCCTCTTCCCGGCCCAAGAGGACCACAGTCCGCCGGCAATGAGGCCCCACCCCGTGGCCTCAAATGACCCTCCCGATCCGGTCTCGGAAGGGGAGCTGGGAGCGGCCATGCTCCGCCTAAAAGCCAAAAATGTGGCCCCTGGCCCGGACGGCATCCCGGGCAAGGCATGGGTGGTGGCGGAGGAGGCCCTCGGCGAGAGGTTGAGGGCCCTCTACACCGCGTGTTTAGAGCAGGGTCGGTTCCCCGCTACATGGAAGCGGGGCCGCCTGGTCCTGCTGAAGAAAGATGGACGCCCGGCGGATTCACCGTCAGCGTACCGCCCAATTGTTTTGCTGGACGAGGTAGGTAAGCTCCTGGAGCGTATCATATCTGTCCGCCTCGTCCAGCATCTGGAGCGTGTGGGGCCCAATTTGTCGCCGACCCAATTCGGGTTTAGAGCGGAAAGGTCCACCGTCGACGCGATCCTGCGTGTCCGGGAGCTCGCGGAGAAGGCGGTGGACAGTGGCGGGGTGTTGTTGGCGGTGTCTCTTGACATCGCCAACGCCTTCAACACCCTGCCCTGGGCGTGCATCAGGCAGGCACTCGTCCATCACGGAGTGCCTGCCTACCTGCAGAAGATTGTCGCCGATTATCTGGCGGCGAGATCGGTGGAGTGCGCCACGCCCAGTGGCCTCCTACGGCGAGAGGTTTCGTGCGGCGTTCCACAGGGGTCGGTGCTAGGCCCTCTCCTGTGGAACATCGGATACGATTGGGTCCTCCGTGGGCACCTTATCGGGGGTGTCAGCGTCACGTGCTACGCTGACGACACCCTTGTCACGGCCCGCGGAGTGGACCTCGGGGAGGCGGCGCGGCGTGCGACAGCGGGAGTCGCCATGGTCGTACGCCGCATCCGTGAGCTGGGGCTCAAGGTGGCGCTCGAAAAGTCGGAGGCTCTATGTTTCCATGGGCCCCGACGAGCACCACCCCCAGGGTCCCACCTTATAGTGGGTGGCACCCGTATTGAGGTCGGGGATACGCTTAAGTACCTTGGCCTCACACTAGACGGGCGATGGAGCTTCGGTGCACATTTCAAGAAGCTGGCTCCGAAGCTCCTTAAGACGGCCGGAGCCCTTAGTCGGCTCATGCCAAATCTCGGCGGCCCGTCGTCGTCGAGCCGCAAATTGTATATGGGCGTCGTACGTTCCATGGCCCTGTATGGGGCCCCGGTCTGGTACGACGCCCTGTTGGGGGATAGCGCCCTCGTTTTGAGGAGGGCACAGCGACTCCTCGCCGTCCGGGTCATCCGAGGATACCGGACGGTATCGGCTGAAGCTGCCCTCGCGATGGCTGGGAGCATGCCCTGGGACCTCGACGCCCTGGTCCTCGCCGCTCTTTACAAGTGGCGGGGAGACCAAAGGTCCCAGGGGCAAAGGCCCGCGCAGCGCGAAATCGAGGCGGAGCGACTGCGCTTAGAGGAGGACGCAGTCGCACGCTGGAGGGAGCGCCTGGTCGACGGCACAGCTGGCCGTCGCACCACCGGGGCAATCGCCCCGACACTCACCTTCTGGTAGGGTGGAGCTCGGTGCAGGTCCGGGCCCTCGACGCGCTCCCCATGCGCTGTTTCAAATGCATGGGGACGGGCCACACTCGACAGCTCTGCCCGTCGGATAAGGAGCGTGCGGACTTGTGCTTCCGCTGTGGGCGGCCGGGGCACAGGTCCGCTGGATGTATGGCAGCGGCGCGTTGCGTCGTATGCGCTGAGGCGGGCCGGCCCTCGGGCCACACCATGGGGGGGAGATTCTGTAATCCCCCTCCAACCAAACAGAGGAGAGCCCCAAGGACCCAGGGCGAAGAAAGTGGGAGGCGCGCAGCGCCTGAAGAAGTTACTATGGAGCATGAGTAGAAGTCTCCATAGTAACTTCCTACAAGCGAATCTAAACCATTGCGCCGGGGCCCAGGACTTGCTCATGCAGTCCATGGCGCAATGGGGAATAGATCTGGCGGTGGCCGCAGAGCCCTATTTTGTATCCCCCCAGCCGCAGTGGGCTGGGGATATTTCCGGCTCTGTGGCCATAGTGGCCGCAACGGGGCCCCGTTCGCGGCCGCTACAAGTTAAAGAGAGGGGAGTCGGCTTTGTAGCCGCAACATGGGGGGACATAGCCATAGTCGGCGTTTATGTCTCCCCAAACAGAGGGTTGGCCAACCTCGAGGCTTTTCTCCAAGATCTTGGTCCAGTCGTGGCGCGGTTAGCACCTCTCCCGGTGTTGGTGTTGGGCGATCTTAACGCCTGGTCCACACTATGGGGGAGCGTGCGAACGGATGCGTGGGGCCTGGCCGTGGAGGACTGGGCGGCCAGTTCCGGAATGTCCCTGCTAAATGAAGGGACCGCATTCACATGCGTGCGGCGGGCGGGGGGGTCCGTGGTGGATCTTTCTTTCGCCACCCCCGCCCTCGCGCAGCGTGTCCGGAACTGGCGTGTTCTGTCGGAGGTGGAGACGATCTCGGATCATAAATACATAAGATTTGAGATCTCCACCTCCAACGGCCCAGGACGGCCGACAAGACGACAGGGCCACTCCACCTTTCCCCGTTGGGCCCTAACACGACTGGACCAGGAGTTGGCGGAGGAGGCCGCAATCGTTGCGGCGTGGTGCGCGACTCCCACAACAGCGGGGGTTGATCAGGCGGCGAGCAACTTCAGGAACGCCCTAACCGAAGTCTGCAACGCCGCCATGCCACGCGTGAGAGGGCCCCCACCTAGACGGAGGCAAGTTTATTGGTGGACAGAAGAAATCGCCCTCCTTCGAGAGCAGGCCTCCCTCACGCGGAGGGCATATACGAGGGCTCTGCGGCGGGCAAACCGAGACGCCGAGCGGGAAGGCCAGCTGTATGTCGCCTATAATACCGACAAAAAGAATTTACAGCTGGCCATAAGCCAGGCGAAGCAGAGGGCGCGTGAGGAGATGCTGGAGGGGTTAGACCGGGACCCGTGGGGGAGGCCGTATAAGGCAGCGCGGGAAAAGCTCCGTTTCCGCGGCCCCCCGGCAATAGAAACCCTCCAGCAGGAGGATCTCCAGAGGGTTGTGCGGGAGTTATTTCCGGAGCCCCCCCCGCACACCCCCCCTGTCATGGCGCCCCCCAGAAGGGCCGTTGAGGGTGAGTCGGTCCCACTCGTCTCCGAAGAGGAGATGGAGACGGTGGTTAACCGACTCAAGGGGAAGAAAAAGGCCCCGGGACCAGACGGAGTGCCGGGGAAAGTCCTGGCCATTGCATTAAAGCACCTGGGGGCACAGCTTAGGGAAGTATTCGACACAGCGCTCGTGTCGGGGCGATTCCCTAAGCTTTGGAAGGAGGGGAGGCTATGCCTCCTTCAGAAAGAGGGCAGACCCCCAGGGGAGCCAGGAGCGTACCGGCCCATTGTCCTGCTGGATGAGGCCGGGAAAGTTTTCGAGCGCGTCATCGCGTCCCGCCTCATCCAGCATATTTCTGAGGAACCGAACCCGAACCTTTCCGAGGACCAGTTTGGGTTCAGGGCCGGGCGCTCAACAATGGACGCCCTGGCACTCCTGAAAAAGGAGACCGTAGCGGCCTCAACAAGAGGAGAAAGGGCGTTGGCGATAAGTCTCGATATTGCCAACGCCTTCAACAGCCTGCCATTCACGGTAATAAGGGAAGCACTCCAGTATTTCGGAGTGCCCTATTACCTGGGCAGGCTGATAGAGGATTACCTCCGGGGAAGGGAGGTCTTGTACGAGGGGGGCGATGGAGTTCTTATCCGTCGCCCAATGAGGTGCGGTGTTCCACAGGGGTCCGTTTTAGGGCCCCTTCTATGGAACATCAGCTACGACTGGGTGCTCCGCGGCGCGCTCCTACCCAGGACGCGCGTCATATGTTATGCGGATGACACCCTAGTCGTAGCAAGGGGGGGGGATTTCCCGGAGGTGAGGAGGCTGGCCGAGGTCGCAGCGAGCCTGGTCGTCGACCGCATCGAGGCACTCGGCCTTCGTGTGGCCTTGAGTAAGACCGAGGCCCTACTCTTTCATGGGCCTCGGCAAGGATCACCGCCGGGGGCGATAGTCCGCATAAACGGACATAACGTGCGGGTAGGGGCCCAGATGAAATATCTGGGCCTAATTCTGGATGGGCGCTGGGCGTTTAAGGCACATTTTTCCCGCCTTGCCCCGCGCCTTATCCGCTCTGCGGGTTCCTTGGGCCGGCTCCTCCCGAATGAGCGCGGCCCGAACCAGACTGCCCGGCGTTTATACGCCGGGATCATTAAGTCAATGGCGCTCTACGGAGCGCCAATCTGGGCGGACGCCCTCACCGCCCACAATGTTGCCCTCCTACGGGCACCCCAGAGGATTATGGCAGTGAGGGCAATAAGAGGGTACAGGACTGTATCGGGGGGGGCTGCATGCGTTTTAGCAGGCATGCCCCCCTGGGAATTGGAGGCGGGAGTACTCGCTGCCGTATACAATTTCAGGACGGCAGCGAGAGCAGATGGAGGGCGCCCATATTTTGATGCGGTGGAGGGCGCCCGAAGGAATGCGCACAATGCGCTAATGCTGAGGTGGGCGGAGGACCTGGCCGAACCGCGCTATGGGCGATCAATCATAGACGCGATACGGCCGGTCCTCGACCAGTGGGTACGTCGAGTAAAGAGGCCGCTCACGTACCGGCTGGTGCAGGTGCTTTCCGGGCATGGATGCTTCGGGAAGTACCTGCATAACATCGCCCAGAGGGAGCCCACCTCGCGGTGCCACCACTGCGACGCTGCAGAAGACACCGCCCAGCACACCCTAGAGGTGTGCACAGCCTGGGCGGAGCAGCGCCGCGCGCTGGTGGATGTGGTCGGCGCCGACCTCTCGCTCCCGGCCCTAATCCGGGCCATGCTAGGGAGCGAGAGAGCATGGGAGGCGATGGTCTCCTTCTGCGAGGACGTGATGTCGCAGAAGGAGGCTGCGGAGAGGGCCCGTGAGGACGACCCTCAAGCAGGCCCTCTTCGACGCAGACGGCGGGGGGCGAGGATACGGCGGTTTGAGTTACGCCCTATCGTCGCTCCCTAAAAGCAGCACCGGGGTGAGAGTCGGGGGACTCTTGCCCCATTGCACGGTGCTCCTGTCTGGGGGTGTCCCCGTATATCGGGATGCCCCTATCGCGTGAGGAGGCCCGGCGCTAAGGCTGGGCCGTCCGCCGGGGTCGACATGGTAATCTTAAGTTGCACCATGTCGGCCCGTGGAACGGCGATGAGGTATACCGGGGGTTATTTTAGTGGGTAGTCTGTCTCCATCAGAGGCGGATAGTCCCACACACCCCCACTTCTCTCTCCCCCAGAGGAGTGGGATAGTGCGTAATGCATTTTTTCCCTCGAAAAAAAAAAAAAAAAAAAAAAAAAAAAGGTTAGGTTAGGTTAGGGCTTAGTTAGCCCACGGTGAAGCTAAGCGGGATCCCGGGAGGGGACGCTCCACGTGGGCTTGGGGAGGCCTGCGCAGGATGCGTCCAAAAGTGCGGGTGAGGGGGACGGTTTAGGCTGTCCCTCGCAGTCGGGTGCGGTCGCGGGAGGAGAGTCGTCTCGGTGTATCGTTGCCGTGCGGCCTATCTCCCGCGACCAAACGGGGGCGCACCGTTTGATGGCGCTGCGGTGGGGCCGCAGAGGAAGAGGAGATGCGGTGTGTCGTTGCCGTCCTCCCTATCCTCTGCGGCCGTGTGGGAGTTAGTTTTGGTGGCGGAGCCCAACACCTTGCTCCGCCGCCAAGGAGTTTGTGGCCCTCGGGCTATCCGCCGGGGCGCCGTGGTGAATGCTCACGCGACCCCATGGCGCCCCACAATGGCGGAGTGGCGGAATGCGCTGTGGTTTTAGTGGGTATTACGGCCTTGCACACCTAGCCGTTGAGTCCCACATACCCCCCTGCAGATGTGTGGGGGGCATGCGTAAAAGCATTTCCACAGCGAAAAAAAAAAAAAAAAAAAAAAAAAAAAAGGTTAGGTTAGGTTTTTTTTTTTTTTTTTTTTTTTTTTGAAATGAAACTACAACCACAGACTCTTGGTCCGTGCCTTTTTTATGTTGTTTTTTATTTTAAGTGTTTACAATATGAGAAAAAGTGAGCTCCGCATTAATGTGCTCAAACGTTTTTATATTTGTTATTAAAAGCTTAATCTATACATTTAGTGTTTGTATACTTTCGATACCAGTATGCCGTCTTTTTTTTTTTTTTTTTTTTTTTCCAATTATTTTTATTATTATATATTTTTTTTTATTTTAGTTTATTATATATATATACTTTTTTTTTTTTTTTTTTTTTTTTTAAGTTTACATTTTATTACATTTATTACATTGGTTTTTATGTGACATTGCTACATTAAATAGTGTTAATATTATAAATCTTATTATACATGTAGTTCTTAATTAATTATGGTCACTTTCACTTACACACCTCATGCACTCCTTTTTGGCACTCATTGTGTTCGCGAAAGCGATCCTTGAGTGGGTCAAATTTGTTGTTTTGGCTCAGTGCTTCGCCGCAATGAGCTTCTCCCGGACGGCCTCGTCTCCCCTTCTTATTGCCATCCGGAGGTTATAGTCCTTGATCTTGTTTTCGGTAGCTTTCTCCGCCATTAGAACTAGACGAGCTGTTGCGTCGTCCGTCGGGTTGTCTGTGTGGTAGACGCAGGTCTTTGTGTGTCTGGAGATAGCTACCACGGCATGAGGGACACTTTCCAGAAGTGATGAGTGCTTTGGTGTTGTGCGCATTATAACCACATACTCGAACGTTTGCCCCTGTGCTTCGTGAATGGTTAGGGTGCGAGATCCTTCATCCTTTCCGTAGCCTTGGCTGATAAGCAAAGCTTTCTCAGCCTGGGTGTGAACGAGATATAAAGTTCGTTCGGACCTAGGAATCTCTACTCCTGAGAACCGCTTCAGCGTGAGGGATCGCGTTCGAGTGTTCGCCGAGTATATGCCGCTGTAAATTTCTCTGAGGGCATACGCGACGTCCTGTGGGTTCCTGTATGTGCACAACAGTTGTTTGGTTATAGGGGTTATGAGGTTGGGTCTTACATACCTCATCGCGAAGAGATTGCAGCGGTCGATGTAGGGGAGTTGGTTGTTGTCCCCAAGCAGTGTGACCTCGCTGGCTTTCGCGATTTGGATAGCCAATACTATGGATCCGAAATGGTTCATGAGGGCTTCGTCCACCAACAGGCGTGTACACGATTCGCCCTCACTCATGCCATTAACTAGTAGGGATGCCATAGTCCTCACTCTCTTTTTGGCTCTGTTTCCAATTCGCGGTTCCAGTTTTTCACGGAGGTCTTTCGCTGCCTCAGTGGTTGTCGTCACTATAATGTCCCTTTCGGTGTCTATTTGGGACATTACCCACGTTGTTTTCCCACACCCTGGGACGCCATTTACCCACGAGATGGTTGGTTTGGTCCAGTGCTCCGGTTTTTTGCCTTCTGACAGATTCCCTGATACGGCGTTTGCCATTTCAAGGATCCTGTCGTCTAGCATTACCTTGGTGCACTTCGCAACCACCACTATGGGGTCTTGGTGTGGTGTTTTGAAGACCGGTTTCTCACCTTCCTCAGACCGATCCTCGTCCAGACTAACGAAGCCGCTTGTGTTGCTGAAAGCCGCCATGTACGACCCCGACATGTTCCCGTGGATAACCGTGGATGTGTCGTTGTCATACACCGCAGCCTCCGCTTCGCTCAATCGTGCTTGCAGCAGCCCCGTGTCGCCTTGGAGGTATGATTGCATGATCTTCTTGCAAACATCCTCGTTCACCTTACGTGTGGCTACCGTTACTGCTACGAACTCGATGAACGCGTTCAGCATATGGTCCTGAGGTGTCTCAGCTGGTCTGAGTTCTGGTGGGATCACCTGTCCCATGTCCGCCCTAGTGCGTTCCTTTTTGGGCGCGTCGTCCCTTTTTAGTGGAGTGGGTTTAGTGAAGATTCCCACTGCTCGCTCGAGTGCTGCGCTCCCTGCGATTCCCGCCAGTTTTTTCCTCGCAACTTCGGGAATCGCCTGGAAAGCGTTGGAAAGAGTGGAAGTGAAGGAGCTTGCAATATGCTCTTTCTCTTTCACTTCGTTGGTGTTAGTTTTGCTTAGCTTCGCCTGGGTTTTTTCAGCGCGCACCCTGTTTTGTAGACGCTCAGATCCACTGATGTCAGTTCCGACAATCGGGTGGTTCCAGCAGTCTGTGGGTGGTAGTGTGGCGTCCTGGTCTGGAGTCCTGGGTATGAGGTGGCTGAGGTTTTGTCCTCTGTCCTCATACAACACAACCTCATGATGTTTAGAGGCTGCTAGAGCACCGAGGTAGTCCTCAGTTTCTCCGTTGGTGTAGCCGACGACCATGGCATCCACGCTGATTTTAACTGGTTGTGCATTTCCCTCCGTTCCCCCAGCGCCAATCCTCGACAGCACCTCGCAAGCTTGGGTGAATTCAGTAACGTCTGGTTTCCTGGAGAACAGTGCGATAGTTTTGTTGTTCTTCCGCACTATTCTACAGGAGTGGCTTCCAGTTGTCACAACTTGCAATTCGTTGTACGCTTTACGTCGCATTGACGTTTTGAAAGTGCTGCCGTTGAGTAACGCCCCAAGGCCCGGAGAGATGTACACCGTGCTTCTTCCCAGTGCGTTGCAAAAGGCGATTCCCACTCTTTCCGAGCTGTTGTCCATGAATAAAGCCACGCCTCGTAGCCGTATCCCCGGACTTCCAGGCTCTCCTAGTGCAAGGAGGTTTATTTGTGTTGGTGTATGTGATATGGGTGTTGTGATAGTTGGTGGTGTGATATGTGTCAAGTCCGGTGGCTGGATGAGGGTACTGTTTCGGCTTGTGACAGTGGATGCCACTTTTTCTGCGTATTTAAGTAGAGCTGGTCTTGTTGCTACCCCATCCAGAATTATGTGCAGGTTTGTTTTGTGGAGTGACATCTGAATTTCGCATTCCAGGTTATGTTTGGCATGTTGAAACCTTGGGCAATCGAGCAGTATGTGCCAGACCGACTCGCTGATGTTCGGGTCACACTCACATCCCGGATTTCCGCGTAGCTGAAATCGGTGTAAGTATTCCCCAAATCCGCCGTGTCCCGTGAGGATTTGGATCTGTAGCGGTTAGGTTAGGTTAAAAAAAAAAAAAAAAAAAAAAAAAAAAAAAAAAGGTTAGGTTAGGTTAGGTTAGGTTAGGTTAGGTTCCCCCCTGACGGATCTCCACCTTGTCGTGGTGGGGGGGCTCAGTAACCGTGGCTTCGCCACCCACGGTGAAGCTAAGAGGGATCCCGGGAGGGGACGCTCCGCGTGGGCTTGGGGACGCCTGCGCAGGATGCGTCCAAGGGTGCGGGTGTGGGGGACAGTTTTGGCTGTCCCTCGCAGTCGGGTGCGGTCGCGGGAGGAGAGTCGTCTCGGTGTGTCGTTGCCGTGCGGCCTATCTCCCGCGACCAAACGGGGGCGCACCGTTGGATGGCGCTGCGGTGGGGCCGCAGAGGAAGAGGAGATGCGGTGTGTCGTTGCCGTCCTCCCTGTCCTCTGCGGCCGTGTGGGAGTTAGTTTTGGTGGCGGAGCCCAACACCTTGCTCCGCCGCCAAGGAGTTTGTGGCCCTCGGGCTATCCGCCGGGGTGCCGTGGTGAATGCTCACGCGACCCCATGGCACCCCCCACAATGGCGGAGTGGTGGAAAGCGCTGTGGTTTTAGTGGGTATTACGGCCTTGCACACCAGCCGTTGAGTCCCACATACCCCCCTGCAGTTGTGTGGGGGGCATGCGTAAAAGCATTTCCACAGCGAAAAAAAAAAAAAAAAAAAAGGTTAGGTTAGGTTAGGTTAGGTTAGGTTGGGGTTTCACCCCCCCTGTCGGATCTCCACCTTGTCGCGGTGGGGGGGCTCAGTAACCGTGGCTTTGCCACCCACGGTGAAGCTAAGCGGGATCCCGGGAGGGGACGCTCCACGTGGGCTTGGGCAGGCCTGCGCAGGATGCGTCCAAGAGTGCGGGTGAGGGGGACGGTTTTGGCTGTCCCTCGCAGTCGGGTGCGGTCGCGGGAGGAGAGACGTCTCGGTGTGTCGTTGCCGTGCGGCCTATCTCCCGCGACCAAACGGGGGCGCACCGTTTGATGGCGCTGCGGTGGGGCCGCAGAGGAAGAGGAGATGCGGTGTGTCGTTGCCGTCCTCCCTATCCTCTGCGGCCGTGTGGGAGTTAGTTTTGGTGGCGGAGCCCAACACCTTGCTCCGCCGCCAAGGAGTTTGTAGCCCTCGGGCTATCCGCCGGGGTGCCGTGGTGAATGCTCACGCGACCCCATGGCGCCCCACAATGGCGGAGTGGCGGAATGCGCTGTGGTTTTAGTGGGTATTACGGCCTTGCACACCAGCCGTTGAGTCCCACATACCCCCCTGCAGTTGTGTGGGGGGCATGCGTAAAAGCATTTCCACAGCGAAAAAAAAAAAAAAAAAAAAAAAAAAAAAAAAAAGGTTGGGGTTTCACGCCGAACTACTTCCCCGTAGTTAACCCTGGGCAACGGGGGCCGGCAACTGCTCCTCTTTTGGGACAGTTGCTGGCTGCCGGCAAAGGTTCGGTCAGGTCGGGGCCACTCAGCCCCGCTCCTCTTCGGAGGAGTGGACCTGAGTGACCCAAACCATTTTAGAGTAGAGGTCTCTCAGGGGATATGGTTTTTGGTTTAAAGTGTCATACGTGCTGGTTTAACCCTGAAACCATAAGACTCAAAAACTCCCCAAATACTGGGCCGTTATAGCCCACGGCGGCTTGGGCCTTTCCTTTTGGAAAGGAGGGCGACGGGTAGTCGTCCGAGCAGCTAGTGGCTCGAGGGATAAAGGTGGAGTGAAAACAAATGGAAAAGAAAACGCGTAATATATTACCCCAGGGTGGTAAAGCTGTTCCACAGCCAATCCCCCACGCCGCTTCGGCCGCGTGCAACGCTCCTCCAACATCGTATTCTGGGGGGAGGGCGACATTTGTTAGAGCTCCTAGCTCATCGGGGAATTTAAATCAAGGGGGGGAAATCGACGAGGAGATTGAGAGCGAGGAAAGCTTGACCGGAATGACTTGGTCGTCAAGCGATTCAGCGTTCCTCGCACACTACAACGAGCGCGTCGCTGCAAAAGAACGCGCGGCCGCTAAGAAGGCTTATGACGAGTCTTTGGCAGAGCAACTGGCCCTTGAGGCTACACGCCAAAGTACACCTGACGACCAACCCAACAAAGAAGTCCCCTCATCCGTTTCGCCGACCGTGAGTCTGGTGCCGGAACGACCTCGTTCCGAGTTGGCTCTCGATTCGGATGATGATACGGCTCGCCACACCGAGATGTCGTCTGAGGCCAGCTCGCTGCCGAGGGGCGGCCAGAAGCGCCCCCGCACCGAGACGGCACACTCAGGAAGCTCAGCATCACCACCTGAGCAAAGGAAGAGAAGTTTTGAGGCCCGCGTACGGGCAGGCATGGCCCTTGATCTCGCTGAGACGCCCACAATGGAGGCAGAATCTCGCGAGCCAAGCCAGAACACTCCGCCTTCAATTGAAGTGGAGCTACTGAAAGGGACCACCCTTACACGTTCTGCAAAGAACGCCCTGAAAAACGCGCGGGAGAGTATTGATGTTCGGATGACCGCAGACTCAGTTAGGCGCGCTGCGAAGGAAAGTCTTGCAACTGTCTTTCGCGTCACGCAAAACGCCAAAAATCTGAAGGGCCCCGACATTAAAAAGCTGAACGAGGCAGCCGCGATCATCATGCAGGCGGCTGACCATATGTTCCACACGAACGCGACGGCGGAAAATCAGAAGCTTCGGGCGGAGTACGCCAAGCTGCTGACAGAGACAGCTGGGCTCCGACAAGCCAACGTCCGCCTAAGTGCAGAGGTGGCCGAGCTCAAACAAGAGATGGAAGCTCTTAAGGAGCAAATGCTTGCACCTTCGAGCCAAAATTCAGTCGATGTGCGTCAGGCCGCTGTTGAGGAAAGGTTGCCTCCTCCAAGGCAACGACGACAAACTGCGCGGCAGGTCCAGCAGCCAGCCCAAATCCAGCCCCCGAATATGGGTGAGGCAGGAAGGCAGCAGCGAAACCGCGCGCCACAAGCCAAGAAGCCACCGCCAGCTGAGAGAAACGCGCTGCCGAACCACATTCCGGCACAACGCGCCCCTTGCCCACTTCCCCCGGCACCCGCGTCCATGGACATGGAATGGGCGGATGTGGTAAGAGGCAAGAAAAGGCGACGCGGTCGCAAGAGAAGGAAAGGCTCACGGCAACAGCCTGCTCAGCCCCCAGCAAGACAGGACAGAACCCAAGGTCAACGGGTTCCCAGAAATGCGGCCCCCAAGAAGAAAACGCCCTTTGAAAAGCGCGTAAAGCTCCCTAACTCGTCAGCTGTGGTCGTGACACTGACGCCCAAGGCTACAGACCACTCCCTCTCTTACCGATCCTTTCTCAAGGAGTCGAGAACGAGAGTAGACCTCGTGGCTCTAGGTTTCCAACATGGAACGCACGCCCTCAGGGTTCGTGAGGCAGCCACTGGGGCCAGACTGCTTGAAATCGAGGGAGACAAAGATGGGACGATAGCAGACGCTTTGGTCACCGAGTTTAGGCGACTGTACCCAGAGGAGCTAGTCCGATTCTCTAGGCCGGTGAAATTGGCGGAAATCCGCGTAACCGGCCTGGATGACTCGGTTGATAAAGAGGACGTAGCAGCCGAGCTTGCAAAACAAGGAGGCTGTAGAGTTGGACAAGTGACGGTGGGGGACATTCGCCGAACCCCTTCCGGCACTCTTCAGTGCTGGGCCAAGTTGCCCGCGACGAGTGCCAAGAAGCTGGCAATTGGCCGCTTCCTAATCGGCTGGGTCTCAGCGCGCGTCATCATGCTGGATCCACGCCCAAGACGATGTTTCCGCTGTTTGGAGCTAGGCCATGCTCAGCAGCGATGTGGGGCCCCGGTTGATCGCAGCAGTCTTTGTTACCGCTGTGGGAAACCCGGACACAAGTCTGTTACGTGCAGCGACCCACCGCATTGCGCACTATGCGCAGCTCGCGGTCGCCCGGCAGACCATAGGGTTGGTGCCAAAACATGCGCGCCAGCCCCCCCCAAAAGAAGTCGCCCGCTAGCCTCGAGAACGAGTGGAGCGGAAATCCAGTGCCCCTCAAGTGATGAGGAGGACGGGGGTCGGATTGACAGTCCGACCTTCCCGGTTTTAATCCCTAGGTGCGTGGACACGGGTGCGGTGTCCTCCACTGTACAAAAGGGATAAGATGGCGCGCGCGGAGGACCCGCGCGCATCTTGAAGATGAAGGGAGATGAACCCCCCAAGGTGTGGCCACATACAGGCTTAACGCATCGGTGATCAATGGATGTGTGTATCCTCGTTCCCATTGGCCCGGCAAAATGCGTGAAGAGGTCCCGGTGGAAAGGTTTAGTGGGTAGGGTCCGCCTATAGGACGAGTCCCACACACCTCCGGCAGCCCCACCCGGCAGCTGGAGACGGTGCGTAAATGCATTCCGACCACCTTAAAAAAAAAAAAAAAAAAAAAAAAAAAAGGTTAGGTTAGGTTAGGTTAGGTTAGGTTAGGTTAGGTTAGGTTAGGTTCCCCCCTGTGGGATCTCCACCTTGTCGTGGTGGGGGGGCTCAGTAACCGTGGCTTTGCCACCCACCGTTTGTAACCGGCCTGGATGACTCGGTTGATAAAGAGGACGTAGCAGCCGAGCTTGCAAAACAAGGAGGCTGTAGAGTTGGACAAGTGACGGTGGGGGACATTCGCCGAACCCCTTCCGGCACTCTTCAGTGCTGGGCCAAGTTGCCCGCGACGAGTGCCAAGAAGCTGGCAATTGGCCGCTTCCTAATCGGCTGGGTCTCAGCGCGCGTCATCATGCTGGATCCACGCCCAAGACGATGTTTCCGCTGTTTGGAGCTAGGCCATGCTCAGCAGCGATGTGGGGCCCCGGTTGATCGCAGCAGTCTTTGTTACCGCTGTGGGAAACCCGGACACAAGTCTGTTACGTGCAGCGACCCACCGCATTGCGCACTATGCGCAGCTCGCGGTCGCCCGGCAGACCATAGGGTTGGTGCCAAAACATGCGCGCCAGCCCCCCCCAAAAGAAGTCGCCCGCTAGCCGCGAGAACGAGTGGAGCGGAAATCCAGTGCCCCTCAAGTGATGAGGAGGACGGGGGTCGGATTGACAGTCCGACCTTCCCGGTTTTAATCCCTAGGTGCGTGGACACGGGTGCGGTGTCCTCCACTGTACAAAAGGGATAAGATGGCGCGCGCGGAGGACCCGCGCGCATCTTGAAGATGAAGGGAGATGAACCCCCCAAGGTGTGGCCACATACAGGCTTAACGCATCGGTGATCAATGGATGTGTGTATCCTCGTTCCCATTGGCCCGGCAAAATGCGTGAAGAGGTCCCGGTGGAAAGGTTTAGTGGGTAGGGTCCGCCTATAGGACGAGTCCCACACACCTCCGGCAGCCCCACCCGGCAGCTGGAGACGGTGCGTAAATGCATTCCGACCACCTTAAAAAAAAAAAAAAAAAAAAAAAAAAAAGGTTAGGTTAGGTTAGGTTCCCCCCTGTGGGATCTCCACCTTGTCGTGGTGGGGGGGCTCAGTAACCGTGGCTTTGCCACCCACGGTGAAGCTAAGCGGGATCCCGGGAGGGGACGCTCCTCGTGGGCTAGCTGCAGGCCTGCGCAGGATGCGTCCAAGGGTGCGGGTGTGGGGGACGGTTTTAGCTGTCCCTCGCAGTCAGGTGCGGTCGCGGGAGGAGAGACGTATCGGTGTGTCGTTGCCGTGCGGCCTATCTCCCGCGACCAAACGGGGGCGCACCGTTGGATGGCGCTGCGGTGGGGCCGCAGAGGAAGAGGAGATGCGGTGTGTCGTTGCCGTCCTCCCTATCCTCTGCGGCCGGGTGGTGGCGGAGCCCAACACCTTGCTCCGCCGCCAAGGAGTTTGTGGCCCTCGGGCTATCCGCCGGGGTGCCGTGGTGAATGCTCACGCGACCCCATGGCACCCCCCACAATGGCGGAGTGGTGGAATGCGCTGTGGTTTTAGTGGGTATTACGGCCTTGCACACCAGCCGTTGAGTCCCACATACCCCCCTGCAGATGTGTGGGGGGCATGCGTAAAAGCATTTCCACAGCGAAAAAAAAAAAAAAAAAAAAAAAAAAAGGTTAGGTTAGGTTAGGTTAGGTTAGTCTCCACCTTGTCGTGGTAGGGGGGCTCAGTAACCGTGGCTTTGCCACCCACGGTGAAGCTAAGCGGGATCCAGGGAGGGGACGCTCCACGTGGGCTTGGTGAGGCCTGCGCAGGATGCGTCCAAGGGTGCGGGTGTGGGAGACAGTTTTGTCTGTCTCTCGCAGTCGGGTGCGGTCGCGGGAGGAGAGACGTATCGGTGTGTCGTTGCCGTGCGGCCTATCTCCCGCGACCAAACGGGGGCGCACCGTTGGATGGCGCTGCGGTGGGGCCGCAGAGGAAGAGGAGATGCGGTGTGTCGTTGCCGTCCTCCCTATCCTCTGCGGCCGGGTGGTGGCGGAGCCCAACACCTTGCTCCGCCGCCAAGGAGTTTGTGGCCCTCGGGCTATCCGCCGGGGTGCCGTGGTGAATGCTCACGCGACCCCATGGCGCCCCACAATGGCGGAGTGGCGGAATGCGCTGTGGTTTTAGTGGGTATTACGGCCTTGCACACCAGCCGTTGAGTCCCACATACCCCCCTGCAGATGTGTGGGGGGCATGCGTAAAAGCATTTCCACAGCGAAAAAAAAAAAAAAAAAAAAAAAAAGGTTCCCCCTCGAATAGAGCACGCCTTGCCGTGGCGAGGGGGCTCAGTAGCCTGTCGCAATCCAGCGACAGGTGAAGCCAAGATGCTCTGTGGAGAGTGCCTCTGCGTCTGTTCCCGTATCGGGCGGCAGAGGCAGTAGTGAGTCGCGTCTGTCTCGCATCGAGCGGCGGCTCACCGAAGTGGTTGTGGCTCCCAGCACCCCTCTGGCTTATCAGAGGAGGCAGGGGATGTCCTAAGGACTCTGGTCCTCATGGCGAAACGAGGGTCTTGGCTTAACCGCCCGGACCCTCCTGAGAGACGGCGCCAGTGTGCCGTCTGGAGTGGGATGAGATCTCCTCACCCCACTCCGTGGAGATCCGCCCTCCTGCTTAGAGGGCGGACGTTGCTGCTGGCAAGGGTCGCGGGACTGTTGAGACACCGCGGCCCCTGCTGTCACAGCCACACGCAGCGGGCTTCGTCAGGTTTTAGTGGGTATACCCGAAGACGGGGGAGTCCCACACACGCCCCTCCGGTCCCCGACGGAGGGGTACGGTGCGTAATTGACATTTCCTGACGTTAAAAAAAAAAAAAAAAAAAAAAAAAAAAAAGGTTAGGTTAGGTTCCCGTGTGGAGTTTGATGACAGTCTCCCATCGGGCGCGTCCCCAGGTGGCGGATAGGGGAATGCCTCCCAGATATGGGGGGTACCGGCTTTGCCCGGCGCGGACCAAAACTGTCGAAGAGGTGTACTCTCTCTCCTCTTCTTTTAGAAGAGGGGCCGAGATTCTTGAGTAGGGGCTCATGGGGCCCAGTGGCCATCTTTTTGATGGCGTAGTATGGCAGGCCTACAAGGCTTGCGGTCACTTTTAAGTGACAACAGTGGTGTGGCGTCGTTCGGATGCTGCCAGGAGGAAGGGAGCGTTATTGCTCGTGGCGTTCTGTCGCCGTTGTAGAATGGTGTGTTTCGGCACGTGGGATGGCGGGATGTACCCGCGGCGCGATGGGTCTGGTGTCCGCCTCGCGACGGCTCCGGATAGGCCATGCTGGCCACCATCGGGCAAACCTGTTACCTTACTGCCCCGTCCGTTGTCATGTCTAGCGGGGGGCAAAGTAGGACCAGGGGGTCTTGCCTTAACCGGCCGGACCTGAGAGGTAGCGCACCTCATTAAAAAATGCGCCTCAAAGTTCTTGCGCTGGGGCGCCCTTCGGGGCCTTCGCGCGGCGTAAGGACGCCTCTTAGGAGATGGTTGGGGAGTGCATCAACCAGCTAGCGGCCAACCCGTGGAGACCACCCGACCTCTACGGTGTAATAGGGTTACCCGGGTACAGGGGGCACTGCCCGGGTGGACTGTTTATTTCCCCCACACTCGTGGGATTTAATATGGAAATTAATCTAAATATTAGGGGTAATACAAGGGGGGAATGCGAGAGTGATCTCGCCATCCGCGGGAGTTCCGCGAAGGCGCCTTCGAGCGCAGGGAATAATGAGGAGGAATCGGGAGTGAGCTCCCATACAAATCAGGGCAATGAGGTCGTAGATCTCTGCGCATCTGTGGAGACAGACGGGCGAAAGAGCGCTGCGGAGATAATCGCAGACGTAGGTCGACGTCAAGCCACAGTGCATATCGAGAGACTTGAGATGGATAAGCTGTCCGATTCGTCGACAGCCACTATGAAATCGGCGGAAGGTCGGCTTTGGCAACCAAGAAAAAGAGGAGGTCGAAGTGTGGAAAGTGAGGTTGGCAGGGTATCGGACTCGGATGGGTCGAGTCGATCTCGCTCTCCTGCACGAAAAATGAGTACGGCGCGTCGTGGCAGAGGTAGGCCACCTACAACTGGCGAGTATGTTGGGCTCGCCAGCAGAAAAGCTGAGTTCCTCAAACTCCAAAGAGAGGAGATGGAGTTGGAGGCGGAGAAGGAGATGTTGGATCTCGCCAACAAGGCTGATGCCGTGCGGGCGAGAACAAGACAGCTTGCATACTCAAAGGGGCAACTACGCAACGTGGATGATGAAAAAACCACATCGGCCCTCTTTGAGCAGATAGCGGAGGGTCTCAATATTATAGAGGTTGTCAAAGATAAGAGCGGCAATATGAAGGGGACAATGAAGGCTCTCCTGAAGAAAGCCAAAGCCACCATTTGGGAGGCTTCTAATATCCTGGCTTCCCGCACCACAGAAGACGAAATCCGAATCCTCAAGGAGGAAAATGATCGCCTCAAGGCCGAAATGGCTGATCTTAAGAAGGAAATGGCCGACATCAAGGTCGGCCTTCAACGAACGAAGGAATCGGCTCCTGGTGAGACGGCCCCATCAACTATGAAGGAGTGGGCGGATCATGTGATCACGGTCATGTCGGCGCGCATGAATGCCAGGGTGGAGGGGATCGAGCCCCGTCTCAACCCAGAGCCAAGGCTTCGCCCGACACTGGCACACGAAACGCGCAGAGGGGCTGAAGCGGAAACCATGCCACCGCCAGCGTCGCCAGCGCAGACCGGACCAGCGCCTAAAGTAACGCGTCCTGGTCAGGAGCTGCCGAGGAAGCCGGCTGGGCAGCCCGAGGTCACACGAATGCATGCCGAGCCAGTGCCTAAAACGGGGAACGGGACTAAGAAGTCCAACAAGAGGAAACGGGGCAAACAAACCCCTCAGAATGTGGCAGCTCCACAGCCAACACCACGTCCCTTACCACCAGCCCCAGCTTCAATGGCCGAGGGTTGGACGTCGGTGGTGAAGAGAGGGAAGAAGAATGGTCATGGACCAATATCTCAGCCCAAGGTCCGAAACCAGACTGTGGTGCAGCCTAAGGTTCGAGCACCGCGTTCGACAGCGATTGTTTTGACTCTGCAGGCTGGGGCGGCCGAGAGAGGGGTCACGTATTCGTCGGTTGTTGCAGAGACAAAGAAAAAGATTCAGCTTTCGGAGGTGGGTCTTGACGGCGTGCGGATGCGCATGGCAATGACGGGTGCCACCATTATAGAGGTGCCCGGGTCAGACAGCGCACAGAAGGCGGATGCCCTGGCTGATAAAATCAGGCAAGTGGTGAAGGAGGAGGACGTTCGAGTCTCCAGGCCAACAAAGTGCTCTGAAATAAGAGTGTCCGGCCTGGATGACTCCGTCACCACCGCGGAGGTCGTTGCGGCAGTGTCAAGTCTTGGGGGTTGCTCGGCCGACCAGGTGAAGGTCGGCTCCCCTCGTCAGGACCGCACGGGGCTCTACGGGGTGTGGGTGCGCTGCCCAGTTGCAGCAGCCAAAAAAGTGGTCGAAGGTCGTCTTCTGGTCGGTTGGGTCGTCGCCAGGACGCGACTTTTGCCCACCCGCAAGATGAGGTGCTTCCGGTGTCTGGAAGTTGGCCACGTTCAGGCTGCTTGCCAGGCTGATGTGGACCGAAGCCGGCAGTGCTACAGGTGTGGGCAGCTGGGACACACTGCTGCCGCTTGTAGCAATGCAGCCCACTGCACCTTATGTGCTGCGGCCGGCAAACCGGCAGACCACCAGATCAGCAGCGGGGCCTGTAAAGCCCCTGAAAAAAGAAAATAAATATGGTTTTGTAGCTTTAATTTATTGAGTTGGTTTTGGCCATCGACGCGCAGGCTTTCTACACCTGCCGTCGGTGCTCGTTATGAGTTTTAATTTATTGTTATTTATTATCTGAGTAGTTGTACATAATTTTATATTTAAATGAATTAATTTGTACATTTGGTGTATATACAATTTAATTGTCTTAAACGTGCCATTTTGCTCGATTTTAGTGATGATTTTATATGTATAGCTTTAAGAAGGTCGGATATGGTTGGTTGTTTTTCTCCATCCATATCCAAACGAGAAGGACTGTGGTCCCCAAGGTGGGCCTGCGCGAAACGCAGGCATTCCATGCTTCTGAGACTCTTGCTGGGTAGGGCGCTTGCTGATACCAGCGGTCCCAGAGCATTGCGAGGAGGTAGTTCGTCAGTCGTTTTAGTGGGTAGGCCTCGCCCTTCTGGCGGGGAGAGCGAAAGGCAAGTGCTTGCCCGACCAAGTCAGGGCGAGCGAGGTCAAGACGCTGCCATCGTCAGGCCTGGGCACAACGTGGGTGAGCTGCCCAGTAACGGCTGCCCAGGCAGTGATGCAAGGGGGACGCCTGCTAGTCGGGTGGGTGTCCGCCCAGGTCAAACTCCTGGAGCCCAGGCCCACAAGGTGCTACAGGTGCCTGGAGGCCGGGCACATGCGTGGCCAATGCACCTCCGAGGTAGACCGCAGCGACCTCTGTTATCGCTGCGGCCGCCCTGGCCACAAGGCCAGAGGCTGTGACGCCCCTCCGCACTGCGTGTTATGTGCGGAGGCCAATAAGAAGGCGGACCACGTGGCGGGCGGTAAAGCCTGCACTGCCATGACGGCTAGACGGCGACGTCGCCCTAGGGAGAATGCGGGGGCTAGTGATGCCCCCAGCCAGCCAACTCGGCTGCCGGATAATGCCGGCGAGCCAATGGAGGCGGAGACGGCACCCTCAAGACATACCGCTGGCTGCACTCATTAGGGTGCTACAGGGCAATCTGAACCACTGCGTCGCGGCCCAGGACCTCCTGGTCCAGTCCATGGCGCAGTGGTCCATCGACGTGGCAGTAGTCGCCGAGCCCTATCGCGTCCCCCCCAGGGATAACTGGGTAGGAGACGCCGGAGGCACGGTGGCCGTTGTCACCCGCGGTGGCGCCCACTCCCGGTCCCTGGTCTCATTAGCCAGTCGACCGGGTTGTGTGTTAGCGCTGGTGGGTGACACTGCCGTAGTTGGGGCATATTGCCCTCCCAGTAGGTCCCGCGCCGAGTTCGAAGAGTTTCTCGATGACGTCGGGGCCCTGGTGAGACAAGGCCACCCCCACCCGATCCTGGTGTTGGGGGATTTCAACGCCCACAGCGTGGCTTGGGGATGCCCGTCGACGGACGTCCGGGGCGAGGAGCTCCAGGAGTGGGCCCTGCGGATGGGGCTCGTACTCCTCAATCGCGGTTCCGTGCCGACTTGCGTGCGCCGGCAGGGCGAGACGATCATAGACGTCTCGTTCGCTGGCCCGGCGTTGTCGCACCGAGTCCGCGGTTGGAGGGTAGAGGAGGGGGTGGAGACAATGTCGGACCACCGATACATCCGATTCGATGTGTCCCCCCTCTCCGCGACGAGGCCCCGGGATCTGCCTCGAGGCCCCCGGTGGTCCTTAAAGCTGCTGGACAAGGATTTCCTCCAGGCGGCGGCTCTGGCCGAGGAATGGGCTTCTGTGTCCCACCACGGCCCGGCAGTGGACGTAGATAGCGAGGCGGAGCGGCTTCGAGCCGCAATGACGTCGATCTGCGATGCGGCGATGCCCCGGGTTGGCCCACGGAAGCCGGCGAACCAGGTGTACTGGTGGTCACAAGAGCTCTCCCAACTCCGGGAGGAGTGCGTGACCAGGCGACGCCAGTACACCAGACACCGCAGACGGCGGCGCAGACGGGTGGAGGATGATGCGCCGCTGTACGAGGAGTACCGCCGGGCCAAAAAGGCGCTACAGGCTGCCATTGCCCAGGCCAAAGACCGGGCGAGGGAGGAGCAGCTGACGGCCTTGGACCGGGATCCGTGGGGGCGCCCCTATTTAGCGGTGCGCAAGAAATTGCGCCCGTGGGAACCCCCGATCACGGAGAGTCTGGAGCCCCAGCTGCTCCAGAATACGGTGGCGGGGTTGTTCCCTCGCCGGGAGGCCTTTTCCCCACCGCCTATGGCTGAGGTGGCTGAGAGCCCGGCCTCTGCAGGCTCTGTCCCTGCAGCGGAGGTGACGGAGGGCGAGTTGGGAGCGGCCATGCTCCGGCTTCGGGCCAAAAAGTGTGCCCCTGGGCCCGACGGAGTTCCAGGACGCGCTTGGGTTCTCACCCAGGACGTCCTCGGGCCCAGGTTGCGGCGTCTGTTCACGGCGTGCCTGGAGACGGGGCAGTACCCCGCTCCGTGGAAAGAAGGCCGGCTGGTGCTGCTACGTAAGCCTGGTCGCAGCGCTGGATCGCCGTCGGCTTACCGGCCGATTGTCTTGCTCGATGAGGTGGGCAAGCTCTTCGAACGTATTCTTGCCGCCCGCCTCATCAATCACCTCGGGCAAGAGGGTCCGGACCTGGCCGAGACCCAGTACGGCTTCCGATCGGGGAGGTCGACTGTGGACGCCATCCTGCGGCTGAAGAGCCTGGCGGAGGATGCGGTCTCCCGGGGCGGGGTGGTTCTGGCGGTGTCTCTCGACATCGCCAACGCATTCAACACCCTGCCCTGGTCGTGCATCATGGAGGCACTCCGGTATCACGGGGTGCCCCCATACCTCCGTCGGATGATCGGGGCGTACTTGGAGGGCCGGCGCGTCTGCTATCCGGGGCGCGAGGAGTGGCATTCCCATGCCATGTCGTGCGGCGTTCCACAGGGGTCAGTCCTAGGGCCGCTCTTGTGGAACATCGGGTACGACTGGGTGCTGCGGGGGGCCTTCACCAGAGGTGTCGAGGTGATCTGTTACGCTGACGACACCCTGGTGGCGGCCCGCGGTAGGGACTACGGGGAGGCCGCTCTTCGCGCGACGGCTGGTGTGGCGCAGGTGGTGGGCCGCATCAGGCGACTGGGACTGGAGGTTGCTCCGGAGAAGTCCGAAGCCATCGCCTTCCACGGGCCTCGGCGCGCGCCGCCGGCGGGCAGTGGGATTGTTCTGGATGGGGTGCGCATTGCCGTCGGGAAAACGCTTAAATATCTTGGGCTCACCCTCGACGGCAGGTGGCAGTTCACGGCCCACTTCAAACGGCTGGTCCCGAAGCTGGTGGGGACAGCGGGTGCGCTAGGGGCCCTTATGCCCAACGTGGGCGGTCCGGGGAGTGCTTGCCGGAGGCTCTATATGGGAGTCGTGCGGTCCATGGCCCTTTACGGGGCCCCCGTCTGGGCCGACGCCTTGACCAGCCAGAGCGTCAGACTGCTGCACGGCGCGCAGCGAACGCTGGCGGTCAGGGCCATACGGGGATACCGCACGATCTCATATGGAGCGGCGTGCGTGCTGGCTGGCTTTCCACCCTGGGAGCTGGAGGCCGAGGCCCTCGCGTCTCTCTATTTCTGGCGCGAGAGGGAGACGGCGAGGTTGGGACGGCGGCCAGCGCTGCAGGAGACAGAGCGACAGCGGTCCGGACTCCGCCGGGCCGCTGTCGAAGAGTGGGTAGAGGTGCTTGCGGACCCAAGTGCGGGCCTCCGCACCATCGGGGCAGTCCGCCCTGTTTTGCAGGAGTGGTTGGACAGGCGACACGGCTCCCTGACATTCCGTCTGGTGCAGGTTCTCTCGGGACACGGCTGTTTCGGGAGATATCTGCACCGAGTCGCGGGAAGGGAGCCGACAGCCAGGTGTCACCACTGCTCGGGTTGCCCCGAGGACACGGCGGACCACACACTGGTGGAGTGCCCCGCCTGGGTCTCCCAGCGTACGGCCCTTACGGGTATCATTGGTACCGACCTCTCGCTACCGACCGTGGTGCGAGCTATGGTCGAGAGCGACAGGTCGTGGAGCGCAGTGCAGGACTTCTGTGCGAGGAAGTCCTGCTTCAGAAAGAGGCGGCGGAGCGGGAACGGGAGATTTCCACTTCCGACCCGATCCGCCGCAGACGGGCGAGACGACGGCCGAGGGCCGATCCAGCCGCGAGGCGTCCACCATGAGGCCTGCGAATGGCGGACTTAGGGGAGTCCGCCATCCGCCACTTAGAGGCCTGAGCAGTGTGTGTGTGTTCCCACACACTGCTCTCTGCGAGTGAGGAGGGGCTCGACAAGGAGCCATCGCCGCCGGGGTTACGTAGAGAATGCGCGGAGCGATCCCGTGGCCCCAGCACAGAGGCGAGCTGAGGGAACACCGTGGTGGTTTTAGTGGGTAGGACGCCCTTTTCAGGGCGGGAGTCCCACACAGGCCCTCCCCTCCCCGGGGGGGGTATCGTGCGTAAAGGCATTTCCACCACGCCAAAAAAAAAAAAAAAAAAAAAAAAAAAAAAAAAAAAAAAAAAGGTTAGGTTAGGTTAGGTTAGGTTTATCTTGGGCTCACCCTCGACGGCAGGTGGCAATTCACGGCCCACTTTAAACGGCTGGTCCCGAAGCTGGTGGGGACAGCGGGTGCGCTAGGGGCCCTCATGCCCAACGTGGGCGGTCCGGGGAGTGCTTGCCGGAGGCTCTATATGGGAGTCGTGCGGTCCATGGCCCTTTACGGGGCCCCGGTCTGGGCCGACGCCTTGACCAGCCAGAGCGTCAGACTGCTGCACGGCGCACAGCGAACGCTGGCAGTCAGGGCCATACGGGGATACCGCACGATCTCATATGGAGCGGCGTGCGTGTTGGCTGGCTTCCCACCCTGGGAGCTGGAGGCCGAGGCTCTCGCGTCTCTATACTTCTGGCACGAGAGGGAGACGGCGAGGTTAGGACGGCGGCCAGCGCTGCAAGAGACGGAGCGACAGCGGTCCGGACTCCGCCGGGCCGTTGTTGAAGAATGGGTAGAGGTGCTTGCGGACCCAAGTGCGGGCCTCCGCACCATCGGGGCAGTCCGCCCTGTTTTGCAGGAGTGGTTGGATAGGCGACACGGCTCCCTGACATTCCGTCTGGTGCAGGTTCTCTCGGGACACGGCTGTTTCGGGAGATATCTGCACCGAGTCGCAGGAAGGGAGCCGACTGCCAGGTGTCACCACTGCTCGGGTTGCCCCGAGGACACGGCGGACCACACACTGGCGGAGTGCCCCGCCTGGGTCTCCCAGCGTACGGCCCTAACGGGCGTCATTGGTGCCGACCTCTCGCTACCGACCGTGGTGCGAGCTATGGTCGAGAGCGACAGGTCGTGGAGCGCTGTGCAGGACTTCTGCGAGGAGGTCCTGCTTCAGAAGGAGGCGGCGGAGCGGGAACGGGAGATTTCCACTTCCGACCCGATCCGCCGCAGACGGGCGAGACGCCGGCCGAGGGCCGATCCAGCAGCGAGACGTCCACCATAAGGCCTGCGGATGGCGGACTTAGGGGAGTCCGCCATCCGCCACCCGCCACTTAGCGGCCTGAGCAGTGTGTGTGTGTTCCCACACACTGCTCTCAGCGAGTGAGGAGGGGCTCGACAAGGAGCCATCGCCGCCGGGGTTACGTAGAGAATGCGCGGAGCGATCCCGTGGCCCCAGCACAGAGGCGAGCTGAGGGAACACCGTGGTGGTTTTAGTGGGTAGGACGCCCTTATCAGGGCGGGAGTCCCACACAGGCCCTCCCCTCCCCGGGGGGGGGGTATCGTGCGTAAAGGCATTTCCACCACGCCAAAAAAAAAAAAAAAAAAAAAAAAAAAAAAAAAAAAAAAGGTTAGGTTAGGTTAGGTTAGGTTAGGTTAGGTTAGGTTAGGTTAGGTTTGGGGTGGGGTGCCAGGTCAGACAGCCTCCTCGTGGCGCACCCCGGGCAACTGGCGTCGAACGGTTTTCGGCGTCAGGCTGATGGTCTGACAGCGGCGGTTGAGTCCACATCTAGCTGGGCTCCCGCGGGGTTCTGCTCCCCTTCTCTCGCCTCAGTGAGGATTGCGTGGAGTGACCCGCAGTGGGTGGTGCGCTTGTTGGCGCTCTGCAGGTACGGTTCAGCCTGCGAGGCACCTAGGGCCGTCGGGGCTTCTGCCCGGGTCTGAAGTGCGGTGGCGCGGCAGGTTTCGTCAACTCGGCGGGCCTGTCGGGCAACCCGTAACCCTCCCTCGCGGGGGGGCCGGGGGTCTCGGCTATTGAAGTCGGGGCCACGACAAGGAAAAGTCTTTAAAACCAAACTCGGGTCGGCGGGGCATCTGCTCGGGCCTGAGTCGTGCGGGCGTCCCTTCGGGGACGAGTGGCCGGGTCCAAGCGGACCTGGCGTGGGTGGGGCCACAGTAGTGGCCTCGGCACGAGCGCCCTTTTCAGGGCGAGCGGCTGGGTCTTTCCAGACCCGGCATGGTTGGGACGACAGTAGTGTCGTCCTGTTTCGTAATCCGCATCAACGGAGTGTCGTGGATCACGTCTCGCGGCTCTGTGCGGAACGAGGGTCTTGGCTTAACCGCCCGGACCGCGAGGAAGAAAACCTCTATAAAAAATTACCCCAATCACAAGCGTGGTAGCTCCGCGAGGTGATGCGTGGCTGATGGGTGATCAGTCGCTAGAGCTTACTCCAGCGGGATACCTGCCGACCTCCCGTTGGGTTATCAACCCTAAGGCTTTGCCGGGTGCAGGGGGCACCGCCCGGCAAGGACCCTTACTTCCCCCATACTCGTGGGATCAATTATGCAAAATTTGAACCAAAACCCTAAACCCGACCGTGAGCTCGGTCGTGAAAATAGCTCTAAACCGGAGAAGGAAGAAGAACAGCAAGGCGTTCAAAACGTAGAGGAAATGGAGAGGAGAGAGAAGCAGAGGGACGATGGCGTCTTATTTAAGTCGCCAGTCGTGGTACTCGAGCGGTGCACCACACCAGCGTCAAGTGGGAGTATGTTCTTCCGCCCCGGAGATTTCTCTGGGACGGAGGACGAAAGCACATTGACTGATGCCTCTGTGGCAACGGTCGACCGTGCTGTTGATATGGAGCGAAGCGAGCGCAAACGTTTTCGCAAAACGAGGGAGCAAGGGGCGTCTAGCTCGGACACCTCAGTCGCAAAGAAGGCAAAGCCCTCTAAAACAGCTAAGGGTAAGCGGGTGCAAAATACAGCAACCGAGCAGCATTTTGTCGGCTTAGCAGACGCTCGGCGGGAGTTAGGCGCACTGAAGCGGCAAGAGCTCCAGTCGGAGCTTGAGGAGCGAGTTGCCGCTAAAGAGCGGAAAATGAGGGAGGCCCGTGCTAAGCTCGGATACGGGTCAATCTTTGACGTCGAAGAGAAAACTGTCCCCGAACTGGAACAGATGGTCCAGGATGACGTGGACGAAATAATAGAAATCGCTTCCAAGTCGTCGAATTTAAAGGGCACATTACAAAAGGCCCTCAAAAGTCACGCTTCCAGTGTGCGCAGTGTTATGAGCGAGCTCCTAAAAAGGACTCTCTCCGAAGAGACTCTTCGAATGCAGGCCACGATAAATCGGCTCTCCGCGGAGGTTGCACAACTGCGTGCCAAAAGTGGGTGCAAATGTGCCGCATCAGCGGTCACCTGTGCGGGACCAGCCCGTGGAGCTACGCCAGCACCCATGGAGGTGGCCCAAGACCAGTCGATCGACCTTGAGACTACCATCCGCAGGGTTATGATGGAGGAGAGGTCGTTTGTTAGGGCCTGCCTAGCCGGCATTGAAGACCGGCTGCTGCCAGCAAAGCGGACACGTCCACCATTGTCAGCTGACACAAGGAGAGCGGCGCTTACCTCAGCCAGTCCCGTGGTTGAGTCATCTGTGCCCCAGGCCGAGGCCCCTAAGCCAATCAAGGGGAAGGGCAAGGGCAAAAAGACCAAGGTTTCTGCTGAACCCACAGCGGTGGTCTCTTATGCTGCTGTTGTGGCTAAACCAGGGCCTTCTGGACATGCAGTGCCCCCCAAACCCTCCAAAGGGAAAGGTCAGGGCAAAAAGACTGCAGCGCCTGCCTCGGACGCCATTGCTGGACCATCAGGTCTCCGCGATTCTCGCCCAGTTGCATTAGAGGAGGACCTTCTGCTCCCTTCTTCCACCCCTGCCAATGAGTGGAAAAAGGTTGAGAACAAGAAGAAAAAAAAGAAAGGCAAGGCAGTGCATTCGGCGTCTGCGTCAAACCTAAAGCCGGGAACATCTAAGCCCTCCGGCAAGGGGAAAAACAGGGCGGCTAAGAAGCCTAAAAAGCTCGCTCCCCCTAAAACCGCCGCGGTGGTGGTTACCATTTCACCGGAGGCCGTAAAACGGGGAGAGACATATGGCACCATCTTGGAGAGAGCTCGCACGTCAGGTGTCAACAGCAGTGAGCTCGGAATTGATGCCAACATTAAGTGCCGGCACACGGCTACGGGTGCTCGACTGTTCGAGTTCCCTGGCGATAAGCGCAACAGTCACGCGGACCTCTTCGCCGCAAAAATGCGCGAAGCAATTGCCGACGTCGCTCAGGTTGCACGTCCTGAAAAGTTAGCGCCCCTAATGATCGTCGACATGGACGATTCAGTCAGCAGGGGCGAGGTGATAGCTGCGGCTGCCCGGATTGGTGGCTGCTCTGAAGCCGCCATAAAAAGTGGAGAAATAAGATGTGGCCGGGGGGGACGGCGCGCTGTGTACGTGCAAGTACCAGTTGCGGCGGCTCTTGTCCTAAAAGACAAGAAGCGAATCCCCCTGGGACTGAGCTCAGCTGTGGTCCGGACCTTGGAGCAGTTGCCCATGCGCTGCTTCAGGTGTTATGGCACCGGCCACACGGCAGCGCGCTGCCCATCTATAGACCGCACCCAGCTGTGCCTACGATGCGGGCAGACCGGTCACAAGATCGGCGCTTGCAAGACGCAGCCTAAATGTGCGGTTTGCACGGCCAGCAAAGTGCCTGCTGGCCATGTTATGGGAGGGCCCAAGTGCAACCCTCCCCCCAAAAAGGGCAAACACCAGGTGAATACCTCACCTGCTGTAGCAACGGCCGAGGCTAGTCCTGAGCCGGTAGAAGAAAATTGTGCAATGTCCGAATAATGCAAGCAACGGGACATTGCACCATTCTTCAGGGGAACCTGAACAAATGTAGGGCGGCTCAGGACTTGATGACACAGGTGTCGGCCGACTGGATGGCTGGGTTGGCGGTCGTAGCTGAACCATATTCGGTGCCCTCGAGTTGGCTCGGCGACGCCGACGATTTGGTGGCAGTTGCCCCGCGGCTCTCCACGGACTCCCCTCCCCTCTCACTTATCGAGAGGGGGCACGGATATGTGGCCGTCGCTTGGGGTGAACTTGCCATTGTAGGTGTCTACTTCTCCCCTAACCGCCCTTTGGCGGAGTTTGACACCTTCCTCAGTGTCCTGGCGGCGGTTGTCGCCCGAATGACACCAAGGCCGGTCGCCGTGTTAGGGGACTTCAACGCCAAGTCCGTGGCGTGGGGAAACCCAGCCACCGATCCCCGAGGAAGACTTTTGGAGATGTGGGCAACATCGGTCGGCCTGTCTCTCTTGAACAGAGGGACCACCCAAACATGCGTGCGACAACAGGGGGGGTCAGTGGTGGACTTATCGTTCGCCACCCCTGCATTAGCCGCACGAGTGACAAAGTGGGAGGTCGACCTTATGGAATCTCTATCCGACCATAGACACATTCGGATAGAGATCTCCAACAATAGCTCCAGAGCAGAACTGAGGCGCGGACAGTCGCCGTTCCCTAGGTGGGCACTCTCTCGCCTCGACGTCGACGCGGCGAAGGAAGCTGCTTTTGTCCAGGACTGGCTTGGGCCACCGACCAGTCTAGACATCGACGTAGCCGCCCTGCAATTGCGGAGCGCCCTGACCGAGGTGTGTGACTCTAGCATGCCCCGGTCTCGCCGTCCCCCTCCAAAGCGGGCAGTATATTGGTGGTCGCAGGAGATCGCTGACCTCCGATCCACCTGCGTCGCCGCGCGCAGAGCCTACACGAGGAGTCGTCGTCGCCGCAATAGGGACGAAGCGCACGAGGCCCGCTTGTACGCCACCTATCAGGAAGCAAAGCATGCCCTCAAAAAGGCAATTGGGGCTGCCAAAGATGCGGCTAGGGAAGAGCAGAACTGAGGCGCGGACAGTCGCCGTTCCCTAGGTGGGCACTCTCTCGCCTCGACGTCGACGCGGCGAAGGAAGCTGCTTTTGTCCAGGACTGGCTTGGGCCACCGACCAGTCTAGACATCGACGTAGCCGCCCTGCAATTGCGGAGCGCCCTGACCGAGGTGTGTGACTCTAGCATGCCCCGGTCTCGCCGTCCCCCTCCAAAGCGGGCAGTATATTGGTGGTCGCAGGAGATCGCTGACCTCCGATCCACCTGCGTCGCCGCGCGCAGAGCCTACACGAGGAGTCGTCGTCGCCGCAATAGGGACGAAGCGCACGAGGCCCGCTTGTACGCCACCTATCAGGAAGCAAAGCATGCCCTCAAAAAGGCAATTGGGGCTGCCAAAGATGCGGCTAGGGAAGAGCTGCTTGAGGGTCTGAACAATGATCCGTGGGGCCGACCATATAAAATGGTGCGCAAGAAACTGCGCCCCATAGGTCCCCCACTGACAGAGACCCTCGAGCCGGATCTATTGGAGGAGGTTGTCCGGGTTCTGTTCCCGGACCGAACTGATTTCACTCCTCCTCGCATGGATCCTCCGACGATGGGCAACCCTCCTGATATGGAGATCGCCCCAGTATCTGCGGAGGAGCTTGCAAAGGCTGCAGAATGCCTCCGCAGCAAGAAAACGGCACCCGGCCCTGATGGCGTACCCGCCAAGATCGTCGCGATCTCTATTAAAGAGATGGAAGCACGCTTTCGGGACGTACTTAACCGCTGTTTCGAGGTAGGTAGGTTCCCGATGGCATGGAAGGAAGGGCAGCTGTGCCTACTGAGGAAAGAGGGGCGGCCGGCGGACTCTCCGTCCGGATACCGCCCTATCGTTCTCCTGGACGAAGCCGGAAAACTCTTTGAGCGTGTGATTGCTGCTCGACTCAAAGAGCATTTGACGCAGACCGGCCCGGATCTTTCCGACGCCCAGTTCGGGTTTCGGTCGGGCCGGTCAACAATAGACGCCTTAATGAGACTTAAAAACCTCACACAGGAGGCCGCCGAGAAGGGGGAGGGAGTCCTGGCTATATCTTTCGATATAGCCAATGCTTTCAACTCGATCCCCCATTCTGCAATTTTGGAGGCGCTCCGATATCATGGAGTGCCTCCTTACCTCAGGAACCTGTTGGCGGACTACCTCTCAGGTCGAGATGTACTGTACGTCAACAGGGACGGCCTCCTAAAGAGGCGATGTGTGGCCACCGGGGTTCCCCAGGGGTCGGTACTCGGCCCCTTACTGTGGAACCTCGGTTTCAATTGGTTGCTCCGAGGTGCCCTCTTGCACGGAATGAGTGTCATCTGCTATGCGGATGACACTCTAGTCACGGCACGGGGTCACTCATATGGAGCAGCCGCGCGTTTGGCTTCGGTCGGCGGAACTCTTGTGGCTGAGAGAATTTGTCGGCTGGGGCTCAAAGTGGCGCTTGAAAAGACCGAGGCCCTCTTCTTCCCGGGGCCTCGGCAGCGCGCGCCCGCAGATGCCCACATTATTGTGGGCGGAACACGAGTCGGACTTAAGACCCAGATGAAATATTTGGGTCTGACAATCGACGGCCGCTGGCACTTCGGGGCCCATTTCCAGGGACTGTCGGAGCGCCTTTTGCGTGCCGCCGACACATTTGGTTGGCTCCTCCCGAATCTGGGAGGGCCACGAACAAGATGCCGGCGACTATATGCCGGTGTTTTGCGCAGTATGGCTCTGTACGGCGCCCCTGTGTGGATCGATTCCCTCCATAAGAGGGACAACGCAGCCCTCCTCCGCAGGCCCCAACGGGCCATCGCTTTGCGCCTTGCGAGGGCTTACCGCACAGTAGGGGGCGCCGCAGCCTGTGCCATTGCAGGCACACCACCGTGGGAGCTGGATGCACGGGTCCTCGCTACCGTCTATCGTTGGACGGCGGCACAGAGGGCCCTTGAAATTACTCCGGCTCCCGAGGAGCGCGGTGCGGTGCGGCGCGAAGCGCACGAAGCCTTGGTCCGGCTGTGGAAGGAGGACCTGGCCAGTGCGCAATCTGGGCGCCGCACCCTGGACGCCATCGGTCCGCATCTGGACCGGTGGCTAGAGAGGCCCCACGGGTTCCTCACTTACCGTCTGGTGCAGGTGCTAACCGAGCATGGTTGTTTCGGTAAGTACCTGCACCGGATCGGAAGGGAGGAATCCCCGTCGTGCCACGAGTGTGGCGCGGCGGAGGACACGGCGCAGCACACCCTCGCGGACTGTTCGCGATGGGATGAGCAGCGCCGTGACCTGGTGGCGGCGGTCGGCCAGGACCTCTCATTGCCTAGTATTGTTAACGCAATGCTAGATAATGAGAGGAACTGGAAGGCGATGGCCTCCTTCTGCGAGACAGTGATGTCCCAGAAGGAGGCGGCGGAGCGGGAGAGGGAGGACGATCCCTCGGCGCCCCCGCTCCGCAGACGGAGGAGGGGCAGGACGCGGCGGTTGTATGACCGCTCTCTTGCCCTTCAAGGTGGCGTGCAGGTTGGTGGCACGGGGGTGCCCCGGCCTGCATTGCACACGTCACCGCCGTCGGGAGGGAATAGTGCCGTATCCCCGGCTATTCCCCCTGTCCCCCCGCAAGGGGGGCGCGCTGGGCCCACCGTGTAGGTGGGCACGCTGTCGGAGGTGGTCATGGACGTAAAGGATTAGCCAGCACCCATGTCACCTCCTAGACAGGGAAGGGATACCGCAGGTTTTTGGTGGGTAGTCCCCGCTCCGGATTTTCCCCGGAGCGGAGCCGTGTCCTTTTCAGGACGCTGGGAGTCCCACACACGGCTGAGGCCCCCCGGCCTCGGCTATGGCTCTTAAAAGGGTTTTCCTGCGACAAAAAAAAAAAAAAAAAAAAAAAAAAAAAAGGTTAGGTTTGGGGTGCCAGGTCAGACAGCCTCCTCGTGGCGCACCCCGGGCAACTGGCGTCGAACGGTTTTCGGCGTCAGGCTGATGGTCTGACAGCGGCGGTTGAGTCCACATCTAGCTGGGCTCCCGCGGGGTTCTGCTCCCCTTCTCTCGCCTCAGTGAGGATTGCGTGGAGTGTCCCGTAGTGGGTGGTGCGCTTGTTGGCGCTCTGCAGGTTCAGCCTGCGAGGCACCTAGGGCCGTCGGGGCTTCTGCCCGGGTCTGAAGTGCGGTGGCGCGGCAGGTTTCGTCAACTCGGCGGGCCTGTCGGGCAACCCGTAACCCTCCCTCGCGGGGGGGCCGGGGGTCTCGGCTATTGAAGTCGGGGCCACGACAAGGAAAAGTCTTTAAAACCAAAACTCGGACCGTCGGGGCATCTGCCCGGGTCTGGGTGGCGTCGGCGCGGCAGGTTCGTCAACTCGGCGGGCCTGTTCGGGCAACCCGTAACCCCCCACCGGGGGCCGGGGGTCCCAGCTATTGAAGTTGGGACCGAGACAAGGAAAAGTCTATAACACCACAGGTGGAGGTGTATTCTCCCCCTCTTCATAATGAAGAGGTTTCGAGAGTCCCTTCTGAGGTGTGGCGCTCTGTCGCCGTGCAGTTTTATACTGCGTGTGGAGTCCTATGGACTAGCGGAGCTTCTGCTCGTGGGATGGCGGGTCTGCAAGACCTGCGGCTGGACGGGCCCACCACCCGCGTTTACGCGACTAGGTGGGTGACTTCGGTCAACCGTCTGGCAACCTGCTCCCGAAGGGTGTTGTGGACATGTCTCGCAGCCCTCGGGAAGTAGGGGCCTTGGCTTGGTCGCCCGGGCCGAGAGGAGACAACCTCAATAAAAAACCCCAAAAGGTTGGCCGTTTGTCGCGTGACGGTCGGCCGCCTCGGTCTCGAGGTGGTAGGATGGGTCAATGCCTACCCGCTAGCGCGACACCTGCACGAGACCGCCCGCCCTTGTGCAGTATTAGGGTTACTCAGGTGCAGGGGGCTCCGCCTGGGTGGACTTTTTATTTCCCCCATACTCGTGGGATCATTATGGATTTAGTTTTTAATGATAAGGGAAATCCAGGGGGGGGAAGCGAGAGCGATCTCGCCGTCCGCGGGAAGTCCGCGAAGCGCGAAGAAGGCACAAGTAGCGACTCATTCGCTATGCCTGAAGCCGCGAAACCCATACAGGTATCATCACCTGTCCAATCGCCGTCCGTTCCGGACGAGGGCGTGTGCGCCGATACAGGTGCCATCGCAGGAGGTAGGGTGTTGCGGTCCCGTACCGTGACTCCCGTTGCGGGTTTGAGCCCAGCCGTGGTGCTCACCCGCTTGGATTTGACGGGCCGAACCGGCCAAACAGGACTGACTAGCGGTGCGGGTTCTTCCCGCGCTGCAACACCTACGGTTGGGGCTTCCACCCCCGAACTGAGGTCCAGAAGTGGAAGCCTCAGCTGTTCAGCTGCCCTGGGGAGAATGGACGTATCGGAGCTGTCGGACGCATCGTCTGCCAATACCAGCAGAAGCCAGTCCCGGAAGCGAAGTCGCATCCAATGCGACCCAGACGCTTCGGACAGTTCCGCGAGCTCCGTTCATACCATACCGGCTGGACCAAGAGCGCAGAGGGCCGCTGCGAAACAGGCCCGACAAGAGGAGCGGCGGGCTCAGCGGTCTGCGGAGGCGGAAGCGGAGGCCGAAGTGTGGTCGGCCAAGCTCCGCCGAGAGATCGGACGGGCGCAGTATCGCGCTGCGGAACTCAGCGCCGATGAGTTGGTTCGCCAGGTGACGGTAGCCACGGACTCGATTGTGTCCGGAGTTAGGAAGTGCGGCAACATTAAGGGCACCATTCAGAAAAACCTGAATGATGCCGCCGCCCTTATCCGTGCGACTGTGGAAGCCCTTACCAGGCGGACCGCTGACGAGGAGGTGCAGCGCCTTAGCGCTGAAAACAAGAGGCTCAGCGTGGAGCTGGCGCAGTTGCGCCGGGACTTCGAGGCCATGAGCCAGCGCCGCATTGGGCCTGCTGCCGCAACGGCACCCTCCGTTGAGGAGCTGAGGCGCGACATCATGGAGTCTTGTGGCTCCATGATGAATGCAAGGCTGGAGGGCCTCCAGGACCGGCTTTTGCCGGAGAGGACCTCCAGGCCTCCACTAGCCGCGGACAGGAGACGTCGGGAGGACTTTCCGGCTCTCCCCTCCGTCGCCCCACCCGGAACGACTGCCAGGCCGCGCTTCAGCGCGCCAGGCAATAAAGCGCCTGTGGCTGCTGCTCAACCGCCCAGTCGAATGCCTGCCAGGGCGCCTGCCCCACTGCCGAGTCGAATGCCGGCCAGGGAGCCTGCCCCCGCCACAGCCGCGAGAATGCGTGCCCCTATCGCAGCCGCAAGAGCTTCAGGCCCAGCTGTACCAACGCGTGCGCCCACCAGTGAGGCAGTAGACCCCGCTGCAACCGTAGGGGTGGTCGCCGCTGTCAATCCAGCTCCTGGAGCTCCCGTGAGCCGAAATGCTCGTCGCCGGGCCAGAAATAGGGTGCGACGCAGGCGTACGACCCCTGTCCAGACGAGACAACCCCGCCCCCTCCCACCGCCACCTACGTCCATGGACGAGGGATGGACCACGGTTGTGAGGCGAGGTAGAACGAACGGGCGCGGTGCTGCCCAGCAGCCACAGACAGCCACTAGGACAGCCCAACCAGCCCGGAAACGGAGGCTCCGCCCACCGCGGTCGTCTGCAGTGGTGCTGACACTTCAGCCAGGGGCAGAGGAGAAGGGAGCCAAATACGACACTCTCATCCGGGATGTCAAGTCCCGGATCGATATAGAGAGTCTCGGGATAAGTGATATGCGCTTCCGCACAGCACGCACGGGTGGCAGGCTCCTGGAAATCCCGGGAGCGAATAGTGACACCAAGGCCGACAACCTTGCTGCCAAGATCCGCGAGGTCCTCTCGGAGGACGTGATGAGAGTCTCCAGGCCCACTAAGACGGTGGACGTCCGTCTGTCGGACCTGGATGACTCAGTCACGCAGGCGGAGGTGGCGGCTGCAGTGGCCAAAAAGGCTGGCTGTTCGGAGGCGACCGTCAAGGTAGGCGAAATTTCGCCAGGTCGTGGTGGCGCCGGTACCGTCGTAGTCAAGGTACCGGTTGCTACTGCGAAGACCTTATCCCAAGGCCGTCTTCGTGTGGGCTGGATTTCGGCCCACGTGCAAATCTTGGAAGCCAGGCCCTTGCGCTGTTACAAGTGCCTGGAGCCTGGCCACGTTAGCAGTCTTTGCCCGGCTTCAGTCGACCGCAGTGATCACTGCTATCGCTGCGGCAAGCCTGGGCATAAAGCGAGGGGTTGCGCTGCCGCGCCGCACTGTCCTATCTGTGCGAGCGCTGGTCTGGCTGCGAACCATAGGGTCGGGGGCAAAAGCTGCTCCCCACCGAAAAAGAGGGGCAGGGCAGTAGCCCGAACGCCAGCGCCCACTAGCAGCGGGGCCCACGAGCAGGCGCGCATGGACACTGGCTAAGGATGGCCCTAGCAGTTATCCAGGCGAACGTCAACCACTCCTCCAGAGCGCAGGACATCCTTGCGCAGCACCTGGTGGAGTGGTCGGCGAACGTTTCGGTGGTGGCCGAGCCCTATTTTGTGCCTGACGCAGATCGAGAGGACTGGGTGGCGGACCTTTCCCGGAGCGCCGTCTACATAAAGACGGAAGGCCTACGGTTGTCTGTCATCGACAAAGCCGACGGCATTGTAGTTGCCAAGTGTGGGGGATTGCTGCTGGTCGGGGTTTATCTCCCGCCTAGCAGCAGTATCGCTGCAGTCGAGGCCGGCCTTGATTGGCTGTGTGCCGTCCTGCGGCGAACCGCTCTCCCTGCACTCGTGTGCGGCGACTTCAACGCCAAGCACTCGGCTTGGAGTTCCCCGGTGACGGACCCCAGGGGCCGCTTGGTCCTCGAGTGGGCAACGGCGGCGGGCATGGTTCTCCTGAATCAGGGCAACGTGGCGACATGTGTGCGACCGCAGGGCGAGTCTATAGTGGACTTATCGTTCGCTAGCGCCGCGGTCGCAGCGAGAGTGCCGCGCTGGATGGTGCTGGACGGTGAGGAGTCACTTTCCGACCATAGGTATATATGGTTGGAGGTGTCCTCCTCCCCCTTTCTACCGGCGCCTAGACTAGCTGCGCGCTCTCCCTATCCACGCTGGAGCCTTGGTGCCCTGGATCTGGAGAACCTTAAGGCGGCGGCTCTGGTCAAGGCTTGGCTACCCGGGCCTAGACAGCCGGTCGACATCGACGGGGAGGCGGAGTGGTTCCGAAAGGCGATGTCGCAAGTCTGCGACGCATCCATGCCTCGGTCCGGACCCCCGCTGCCCCGGAGATCGGTCTATTGGTGGACCTCGGAGGTGGCACAGCTGCGACGAGAGTGCCTCGCGGCACGTCGCGCTTCGTCCCGTCATCTTCGCAGGCGCCGCAGAGACCCGGAACAGGACGCTCCTCTGCACGAGGCCTACCGAGTGGCCAAGAAGGCCCTCCAGGTCGCCATCGCTAAGGCGAAGGCGAAGGCGCGAGAGGAGTTGCTGGCGACCCTTAACAGGGATCCGTGGGGACGCCCCTATCGCACGGTCAGAGGTAAACTCCGACCATGGGCACCCCCGGTCACGGAGACCATGGAACCAGCACTCCTGCAGAGTGTAGTGTCCGGCCTGTTCCCCGACCGGCCTGAGCATAGGCCGCCTCCCATGAGGCCACACCCCCCGGCCTCATCGGATGCTCCTGAACCCGTCTCAGAGGCAGAGCTCGGAGTAGCGATGATGCGCCTCAGAGCCAAGAAGGTGGCTCCAGGTCCCGACGGCATACCAGGCCGAGTGTGGGTCCTCGCCGAGGACGCCCTTGGAGACCGGTTGCGCCGCTTATTCAGCGAGTGCTTGGTCCAAGGGCGATTTCCGGAACTCTGGAAACGAGGACGCCTGGTACTGCTGAGGAAGGACGGCCGACCTGCCGACGCTCCGTCGGGGTACCGTCTCATAGTGCTGCTGGACGAGGTGGGCAAGCTCTTTGAGCGAATAATTGCCCGGCGCCTTGTCCGGCACCTAGATACTGTGGGGCCGAACCTGTCGGAGTTCCAGTTCGGGTTCAGGGCTGAGCGGTCCACGGTGGACGCTGTTCTTCGGGTCCGCGACCTGGCCGAGAGGGCGGTGGATAGCGGCGGGGTGCAGCTGGCGGTGTCTCTCGATATCGCCAACGCTTTCAACACCCTGCCGTGGTCCTGTATACGGCAGGCCCTCGTACACCACGGGGTGCCTGTCTCCCTCCAGGCGGTAGTCGCCGACTATCTGGCGCGGAGAACAGTGGAGTGGGCTACGGCAAGTGGTGCGATTGAGTCGCAAGCGGTGACGTGCGGTGTGCCACAGGGGTCGGTCCTCGGGCCGCTCTTGTGGAACATCGGCTACGACTGGGCTCTACGCGGGCTGCGAATCGCTGGGGTGGGCGTAACTTGTTACGCCGATGACACCCTGCTGACAGCCCGCGGTAGCGACTTGCACGAGGCGCTCCAGCGCGCGACGGCCGGCGTGGCGAGCGTGGTGAGCCGGATTCGGCAGCTGGGACTCGAGGTGGCGCTCGAAAAGTCGGAGGCCCTGTGTTTTCATGGGCCCCGGCGAGCGCCGCCGGCCGGGTCTCACCTGCTCGTTGGCGGAACCCGCATCAACGTCGCGTCGTCGATGCGCTATCTGGGATTGTGGTTGGATGGGCGGTGGTCCTTCCGCACCCACTTCGAGCGCCTAACGCCGAAGCTCATGGGAGCCGCAGGGGCTTTAAGCAGGCTCATGCCCAATTTGGGGGGTCCCTCTGCGTCGTGCCGGCGCTTGTACATGGGCGTTGTCCGGTCCATGGCCCTTTACGGGGCCCCGGTTTGGGACGACGCCGTGTCCGGAGACAACGCCAGGCTGTTGCAGAGGGCACAGCGCCACTTGGCCATACGGGTAGTCCGCGGATACCGCACAATCAGTGCGGACGCGGCACTCGCGCTTGCCGGGAGCATGCCATGGGACCTCGACGCCCAGGTCCTCGCTGCCGTTTTTCGGTGGCGGGGAGACCTAAGGTCTCAGGGGCAAAGGCCCGCGCCGCGCGAAGTGGAGGCCGAGAGGGCGCAACTGACGCAGGTCGCCCTGCACCAGTGGAGACAGCGCTTGTCTGAGAGCCGCTTCGGTCGCAGCACCCCGGGGGCAATCGCCCCGGTCCTCGCGGAGTGGGTGCAGCGCCAGCACGGTCGCCTGACCTTCAGGCTGACCCAGATGCTCTCGGACCACGGCTGCTTCGGGTGGTACCTCTGCATGATTGGTCGCGAGCCGACGGCAAAGTGTCACCATTGCCCTAGTTGCGATAATGACACTGCGCAGCACACCCTCACGTCATGCCCGGCCTGGGCGAGGGAGCGCAGTGCCATGGTCGCCGTTGTGGGCGGTGACCTGTCGTTGGCAGCAATCGTGCGGAGGATGGCGACCTGCGAGGAAGCGTGGCAGGCGGTGCTCACCTTCTGTGAGACTGTCATCTCGCAGAAGGAAGCAGCGGAGAGGGAGCGAGAGGCTTCGGCTGACGCCCCAATGATCCGCCGCCGGCGTCATGGGCACCGGAGAAGGAATTTCCTTCTCCACCTGCCCCTTCCTGGGCCCCGGGCTTCAGACACGGGGGTGTCTGTCGTCCGCTAAAGGGGGCCCGAGACGGCGTTGCGCGTGTTCCCGCGCGCCGTCTGTTGTTTCTGCGACGGGGTCGAGTTTCTCCCTCGTCGCAACCGGTAGGGGCTCGCTGCGAAGCGAGTCGGCCGAGTCTGGGGAACTGCGGTGAATGCCTATGGCCTCTCGGCCTACGGCGAACCCGCCACGTCCCCGTCTCACATGGCACCGGAGGGCACCGTCAGGTTTTTAGTGGGTAGGCGGGTTCTCACTCTGAGGCCTGGAGTCCCACATAACCCCCAGCTGCCCCCGCGGCCGGTGGGTATGCGTAACAGCATTTCCCTGACGCTAAAAAAAAAAAAAAAAAAAGGTTAGGTTAGGTTTGGGTCCCCGGGGTGCCAGGTCAGACAGCCTCCTCGTGGCGCACCCCGGGCAACTGGCGTCGAACGGTTTTCGGCGTCAGGCTGATGGTCTGACAGCGGCGGTCGAGTCCACATCCAGCTGGGCTCCCGCGGGGCTTCTGTGCCCGGTGTTGGGTTATGCTCCCCGTCTCTCGCCTCAGAGATGATTGCGTGGAGTGACCCGTAGTGGGTAGAGCGCTTGGCGTTCTGCAGGTTCAGCCTGTGAGGCACCTAGGGCCGTCGGGGCTTCTGTCCGGGTCTGAAGTGCGGTGGCGCGGCAGGTTTCGTCAACTCGGCGGGCCTGTCGGGCAACCCGTAACCCTCTCTCGCGGGGGGGCCGGGGGTCTCGGCTATTGAAGTCGGGGCCACGACAAGGAAAAGTCTTTAAAACCAAAACTCGGACCGTCGGGGCATCTGCCCGGGTCTGGGTGGCGTCGGCGCGGCAGGTTCGTCAACTCGGCGGGCCTGTCGGGCGAGCGGCTGGGTCTTTCCAGACTTGGCGTGGTTGTTTCGTAATCCGCATCAACGGAGTGTCGTGGATCACGTCTCGCGGCTCTGTGCGGAACGAAGGTCTTGGCTTAACCGCCCGGACCGCGAGGAAGAAAACCTCTATAAAAAATTACCCCAATCACAAGCGTGGTAGCTCCGCGAGGTGATGCATGGCTGATGGGTGATCAGTCGCTAGAGCTTACTCCAGCGGGATACCTGCCGACCTCCCGTTGGGTTATCAACCCCAAGGCTTTGCCGGGTGCAGGGGGCACCGCGCGGCAAGGACCCTTACTTCCCCCATACTCGTGGGATCAATTATGTATACATTAAATCAAAACCCTAAACCTGAAGGAGGAGTGAATGAGGAAGGCGCAGTGGGCGCGGAGGTAGGCGCAGTGGGCGCGGATGTAGGCGCAGTGGGCGCGACAAACAGCGGGACATCTAGGCGGTCATTCTGCCTGAAGTTCAATAAACCGGCCGTCTGTGCTAGTGCCGGAACAAGATCAGCGGGTGTAATGGGCTCGGCGAGTCGTTGTAGTTCGGCGCCTCACTCGCGCTCGAGTTCGATGAGCGGAGCAAACCCGAGGGTTGTGCTGCAAGATATAGCGGTGTCGATAGCTAGAAACGACGGCGACGACTCCGATGCTGTGTCTTGCTGCAGCACGCAGACGATTGGGTCCCAATCAGGGGCCACAAAGAGAAAACGCCCTCTAAATAAAAAGGCGGGCAGGGATGGGAGCAGCGAGTCCGACACGGCGAGTGACCGAACCGTCACTGCCGCAAAGATCTCGGCTGATGGTAAAGGAAGAGGTCGCGGCAGAGGCCGTCCTCCTACCACAGGGGAGTACGTAGGTTTGGCTGCAGCGAAGAGAGAGCTGCTCCTCGCCAAACAAGAGGAGATGAAGATCCGTGCTCAAGAAGAGCTAATGGAGGAAATCGCAGAGAGGCGTAGGCTCCGCTCAGAATCGGGGTCGATGTCCTCTCTAAATAACATGGACATGGATGAGGGCGAGCCTGCGGCTTACCAGCTTTTGGGCGCCATAGAGGCGGAGCTTAAAACGGTGCGCCACGTGTCGGCGAAGTCGTCGCAGCTTAAGGGTACCTTTCAGAAGGCCCTGAATCAGGCTGTGGCGACGATATCTGCGTCGGCGAAGTCACTCTTGGAATGCAGCTCCAATAGCGAGACCCTGAAGTTGCAGAGAGCCAATAAGAAACTTCAGGAGGAGGTCTCCTCTCTCCGTAAGGAGCTCGAGGAATTGAAAAAGGAGTTGCGCTCCAAACATAAAGGAGTCACAGCTGCGCCGAAGTCCGTTTCGGCGCCAACAGAGGAGACGCTACCTCCGTATATGGAGAAGCTTATCACGGAATTGAGGGTCTCGATCGGCAACCAAATCAACTCCAGGATTGCCGACCTCGAGACCCGCTTGCCCCCTGAGCCGCGACTGAGGCCTCCTCTCGCAGCCGACAGGCGGACGCAGGACGTGGAGATGGATGAGGATCCATTCCCTCTCCCTCAAGTTGTCGCGGCGCCCCAGACTAAGCCCTCCGTGGCGAAGTCGAAGGCTGCTGCGATCAAGCAAGCGGAACCGGCGCCGCTCAAAGCGGCCAGAACAAAACAGGCAGGAGGCAAACGAGTTACCGCTGCCAGCCGTCATTCAAATGCCACTTCTCACCCAATACCAGTCCCATCCACGTCCCGGGGCCCCGCTGTGCCTGAGGCGCAGAATGCACCCCCGGTCGAGGAAAACGACGGTGGCTGGGTGACACAGGAGGGGAGAAAAAAGCGCAGGAAGAAGAAGGGGAAAGCTGCGTCTGCCCCTCCCGCACCTTCCGCTCGGTCCTCGAACCCGGCCGGACGGACATATGCGTCTGTGGCCGGCACTGGAGCAGCGCAAAAAAGGCGCTCCGAGGTTCCAGCCCCCAAGCCGGCTCCGCGCACATCTGCGCGGAAACAAAAGTTGACCCCTCCCAAGTCGGCTGCGGTGGTGCTCACACTAACACCGGCCGCTGTGGAGAAAGGGGTCACGTACGGGGAGGCGCTGTCCCGTGCTGCCGACGCTATAAATGTCGACAGCATGGACATTCCTAAGAGAAGGTGCCGTAACACGATGGCCGGCGCGAAGATTATAGAGATCTCCGGCGCAGGCGCAGGGGAAAAGGCCGACCTGCTAGCAACTAAGCTGCAGGAGGTCCTCGCTGAGGTGGCGACAGTTATCCGGCCCACGAAGTGCATTGACATGCGCGTCATTGGGCTGGACGACTCTGTTAGTGTGGATAAGCTTGCGGTCACCATAGCAGCAAAAGGGGGATGCAGTCGGGACTTCGTCAAGGTGCGTCCCATTCGCACAGGCCCCGGCGGGATGGGTACGACAATTGTGTCTTGCCCGGTGGCTGCGGCCAAGAAGGTAGTGGACGCAGGCCGTTTGCCAATCGGCTTTAGCTGCGTCCAGGTAAAGCCGCTGGAGACCCGGCCTGTGCGTTGCTTCAGATGCATGCAGCCGGGTCACGTCAGGCAGAATTGTCCTTCGGCGGAGGACAGAAGCGCCCTGTGCTACAGGTGCGGGAAGGCCGGTCACAAAGGGGCAAACTGCAACGTTAAGCCCCACTGTGCAGTTTGTGCCGCTGCTCGGAGGCCCTCCGAGCATGTGATGGGCGGGCGCAGCTGTAAGCCGCCCCAAGCGCGAGGAAAGTCAACGGCCCGCCCGTCAAATGAGGCTCCCGTCTCGCAGCCGGCGCTCAGTGCTGAGCAGCAACAGCAGGAGGTTCGCATGGACGAGTAATGGACAGAGTCCGTCCATGTAACCTCCTGCAAGGGAATATAAACCACTCCGCCAGAGCCCAAGATATGTTGCTGCAAGCCCTGGCGGAATGGTCGATCGATGTGGCGGTCGTGGCGGAGCCGTATTTCGTTCCCGACCAGCCCAACTGGGTCGGGGACCGTGGCGGCACCGTCGCGGTTATCGTGCGCGCAGCGCCGGGTTTCATTCCCCCCACCGCGGTGGAGAAGGGAGAGGGATTCGTCGTGGCGGTCTGGGGTGGCATTGCCTTTGTCGGGGTGTACTTCTCCCCGAACAGGCCCCTCGCCGAGTTCGAGTCGTTCCTCGAGGCCGTCGGTGCCGTAGTGAGGAGGGTGATGGTCTCGCACCAGGTTCTACTAATGGGGGACCTGAATGCCAAGTCCACACTGTGGGGCAACCCGTCCACTGACGCACGTGGGCGGGACCTCGAGTTGTGGGCAGCCGCTATTGGTCTCTCCCTACTCAACGTAGGGACGGTACACACCTGCGTGCGCCGACAGGGTGGATCGGTGGTGGACCTATCCTTTGCCACCCCGGCCCTGGCGCGAAGAGTACACGGATGGCGGGTGTTACGGACGGAGACTCTCTCGGATCACCGCTACATCCGATTTGAGACCTCCGTCCATCAGCCCGTGACGCGGCCGGAAAACCGGGATCGACCCCGCTGGGCCCTCAGTCGGCTGGACAAGGCTTTGGTAGAGGAGACCGCCATCTTTGAGCGATGGTTTTCCCGGCCCATGGATGGCGAAGACACAGACGAGTCGGCAGCACGATTTCGTGGCGCCCTGACGGAGGTGTGTGAGGCTTCCATGCCGAGAGCACACCCTCCACGCGACCGAACAGCGGTGTATTGGTGGTCGACTGACATTGCAGCCCAGCGCAGGGACTGCAATGTTAAGCGCCGAGCGTACACCCGCTATCGCCGACGTCGCATCACGGTGCCAGAAGAGGAGGAGCGCCTGTACGGGGAGTACACGCGAGCCAAAAAGGCCCTGCAAACTGCGATAGCCTCCGCGAAGGAATCTTCTCGCGAGGAGTTGCTGCAGGGCCTCGACCGGGATCCGTGGGGGAGGCCTTATAAAACCGCGCGCAACAAGCTCAAAGCGCGCGGTGCCCCCCTGACGGAAACTATGGATCCGTCACTGCTGTCGAGGGTCGTCGGAGAGTTGTTCCCCCCTAACGAGGCTAGTTTCGTCCCCCCTCGGATGGCTCCACCATCTGCCGAGGAGGCGGGACCGGGCGAGGAGGCTCCACCTCCCCTTATAACAGACGGAGAATTTAAGGCTGCCGTCGATCGCCTTAAGGGCAAAAAGACGGCCCCTGGTCCCGACGGAGTCCCGGGCAGGGTTGTGTGCTTGTCCCTCGAACATCTCGGGGACAGGCTTCGGGAACTGTTCGATGCATGTTTTCGCACCGGAAAGTTCCCGAAGCCATGGAAGGAGGGTGCTTTATGCCTCCTTCGTAAGGAGGGCCGCCCGCCCGATGACCCGTCGGCATACAGGCCGATCGTCCTGCTGGACGAGACCGGGAAGTTGTTTGAGCGGGTAGTTGCGGCTCGGCTCGTCCAGCACATCTCGGAGGTGGGGCCGAATTTCTCGCCCGTCCAGTACGGGTTCCGTGCAGGGCGTTCGACAATCGACGCCCTGACGGACTTGCGGCGCCTCGTAACCGAGGCCACCGAGAGCGGGGAAATGGCGTTGGCTGTCTCTTTGGACATTGCCAACGCCTTCAATAGCCTGCCGTTCGGGGTCATCATGGAGGCACTCCGATACCATGGGGTGCCTCCGTATCTGCGACACCTTGTGGCGGATTATTTGGAGGGCCGAGTCGTGGTTTGTCAAGGGCGGGATGGTCGTACCCGACGCTACACTGTGGCTCGTGGAGTCCCACAGGGGTCCGTACTGGGCCCCTTACTATGGATAATCGGGTACGACTATGTTCTGAGGGGCGGGCTTCCCCGGATGGTTGGACTGTTCTGTTATGCAGACGACACTCTAGTCACCATCCGGGGGAAAAATATCGCAGGGATACTGCGATTGGCGGGCGTATTTGTGAGTCACGTCGTGCGACGAATACGGTCCCTGGGCCTTAAGGTGGCCCTCCACAAGACGGAGGCCCTGTTGTTTCACGGCCCCCGAAGAGGAGCCCCCGCGGGAACAGTGGTTGTCGTGGACGAAGTGAGGGTACCACTGCAACCCACCTTCAAATATCTGGGGCTAGTGATTGACGGTCGATGGGGCTTCGAGGAGCACTTCAAGCGCCTCGAGCCCCGCCTTCTGGGTGCGGCGGATGCGCTGGGTCGTCTCCTCCCAAACGTGGGGGGGCCGAGCGCCAGTGTACGCCGCCTATACGGCACAATCGTCCGGAGCATGGCGTTGTACGGTGCTCCGGTCTGGGCGGATGCGCTGAGCCCGCGTGCCACTGCCTCGCTGCAAAGAGCGCAGCGCGCAATGGCGCTGCGGATGATCCGGGGCTACCGGACAATCTCCCGGGCGGCAGCATGTGCTCTCGCGGGCACGCCACCCTGGGAGTTAGTCGCGGAGGTTTTGGCGGCCGCCTATAGGCTCCGCTGCGACGAAAGGGAGAGCGGCAACCGACGGGCGCCGCGTGAGAGGGCTGCGGCCTTAGAGGAAGCTCGCGAGACGATGTTCAGTCTCTGGGCGGAGAGCCTAGGCCAACCTGCCTCGGGTACACAGTCGCGCACCCTTGAGGCCATGCGCCCAATTTTAAGGCCCTGGGCTGAGAGGCAGCACGGGTCGCTGACATACCACCTGGTGCAGATTCTGAGCGGGCATGGCTCGTTCGGAAAATATCTGCACCGGATTGGACGTGAAGCGACCCCGCAGTGTCACCACTGTGACGAGGTGGAAGACACGGCGCAGCACACTTTAGAGGTGTGCCCCGCCTTCTCTGCGCAGCGCGCCGCAATGGTGGCCGTGATAGGGGTCGACCTCTCCCTCCCCACTGTGGTCAAGGCCATGGTGGATAGCAAGGAGTCATGGGAGGCAGTAAATACCTTCTGCGTCGAGGTTGTGACGGAGAAGGAGGTGGCGGAGCGAGCACGCGAAGAAGATCCCAACGCTGTTCCTTGCCGCCGCAGACGTTTGGGCAGGAGACGACGGCAGTTTGCCCGAAGTCTCCCGCCCGTCGGAGGCCAGCGCGGTCCGAGTCTGGGGGACTCGGATCGTGCATTGCACGTGTCTCCGACCAGAGTCGACTCCCCTGATGCTCCGGGGAGTCGACAGCCCCCCTCACAGTAGCGCGACTGCGGTCATAACGAGTACACGTAATTACTTTCGTTTCCCTACAAATAGTGTTGTGCGCATACAATTATTCATCGACATCGATAGTCCCAGGATGTATTGCACATCGAACCAACATGGACAAATTCCTCGTTAGGTCATCGTCTAATCCAAATCTATCGAAGCGTCAGGCCGATGGAACTGCAGCTCGAGCTTCGAAACGACTGGCATTTGCCCGGACAGTGGACCAGGGACGGCCGCAATCAATTTTTCTCGAAAATAGCTTCGAACCACTTCAAACTGATGTAGACACCGATGCAGATTCAGTAACACAGGAAAATGCAGCAGGCGCCACCTACAGGAAGGCAAGTCATATACCTCCCATAATTTTAAATATAGAAAAAGATCTTACCCATGAGAAGATTAGGGAAATCATATCAGCCCACACAAAAACATACCATCTTCAATATCGAGGCAAAGGAAAAGTTGCAGTAATTTGCCACTCTGCAGATGGACACAAAAACCTTAAAGAGGGCCTCCGGAAGGTAAACATTCACTTTCTTACTTACTCCAGGAAAGACGAGAGGACACCAAAGCTTGTCCTACGTGGTTTGCCTGCTTGCTTGCACCAACAGGTACCTGAAGAATTAGCAGCAATGGGTTACAAAGATACCACAGTTACAATAATGAAAACAAAGAAGGCTGTTGAATGTCCGCCATTTCTGATCAAGTTGGCACCAGGAGCAGATGTAAAGAAATTCCGCCAGATAAAATTCATCCTTAATTGCGTAGTTACTGTTGCAAGATACCGCCCAAACCAAACCATGGGCACGCAATGTTTTCGTTGCCAAGCTTTCGGGCACTCTTCCAGAAATTGTAACATGCCTCCCCGTTGCGTGAAATGCGTAAACCAGCATCCCATAGGCGAGTGTCCTAAAACCAATCGCATAGAACCTGCAAAATGTGTAAACTGCAGCGAAGACCACCCTGCAAATTATAGGGAATGTAGTGCAAGGTTGGCATATGTCCAGCGAATCCGTGAACATCATGAGAAAATACGTAAGCCACGTAACTCTGCGATTGTAAGAAGTGGTAAAACTTGGGCCGACGTTGCCAAAGCAACACAACAACAATTGTGGAGGCCGCGCCATGAAAAGTCGCCACCTACATCCCCTCTCAGACCTACTAAGCGTGACATCGTTAGAACAACGAGTGACAGTGACCATGATCCAGTTAAGGGTTTTCTTAAAACAAGTCATAATGTACGTGTAGACAATGTAACCTCCAATGAACATAAAGTCCCATCTTCCGAAAATGATTCGGCCACAAATGAAATTGTTACTATTTTGACAGCAGTCAGAGAGCTTAAAAGTAAATTTGCCGCTTGTGAAACAATGCTGGACAAGGTTTTGTTGGTGCTAACGCACCTCGGTCACTGTGTGTGAGTCTGATTTTCTCCGGGTTTTATGTTGGAACGCTGACGGCGTTCGAGGTAAAATTCATGAATTACTGAACTTGATTAGCTCCTTAAGTGTTGATATAGTGGCGATTAGTGAAACCCGGCTGAGTCGCAACGTTTCACTTGCAACTCCTGGGTATGTACTTTATAGACAGGACAAACATTCTGTCGATCGCGGGCAAGGCGTTGCAATTTTGGTCAAAGAAAATATTGAACATAGCTTCGTTTCCCTACCTACTACCCAGAACCTTGAGGCGGTTGGAATAAAAATGTTACTGTCAGGTACAGAGTACATCCTTGTCTCTGCTTACCAGTCTCCTAATTTACCACTAATCACTAGAGATTTTGATATGTTATTGGCCATGGCTCACCGCGTTGTTGTAATGGGTGACATCAATGCAAATCATGATCTTTGGATTCCTGGTATTAGAAACACCCACGGCAACAAGCTTTTCGAACACATGCTGTCTTCTGACTTTTCCATTCACGCAAGCAGCAAACCCACTCTCGTTCATTATCGACCAGATCTTACCCCCACTAACCCTAACCTAGTGATAACGCAAAACATATATAGCATAACTGAAATCCATGCCCTGAATTGCCTGTCATCTAATCATTTGCCGTTATTGTTTACCTTAGGTGGCAAAGCTTCTCGTAAGCCCCCCATTCAAAACTTTAAATACAAAGATGCGGACTGGAAGAAATTTCGTTCACACCTTAATGACGCCATAAGTTTGGATAGTAGTACCTATCAAACTCAAAAACAAATAGATGCGAATGTTTCCTATTTCAATGAATGTTTAGTGGAAGCTCGTGATAGAAGTGTTCCCATGGGTATCAAAGCGACGGATAGGGCTGTAAAACTTCCGTGGTACATACGTAGACTAATTAAATTTCGTAACCGATTACGCCGTGACCTTCTTGGGGTAGTTGATCTAAACACCAAGAGAGCTATTCGCTCAGAAATACGTACACTTCAAAACAACATTAATACTATGACACAGAGGTTCATGGATTCAGTTTGGCACAGAAAGCTCGCCAAAGTCAACCACCCCAGAGACGATATCTGGCGCTTGGTCAAATCGTTAAAAACAAAATCGAGTGTTACGCCTCCCTTGGTTAAAGACGATGGCACCTTTACTCGTGACACATCTGAGCAGTGTGAAGTTCTTGCTGAGACATTCAAATCGAACATGCTACTAACATCCGACTGGAATGACTCGGAACTGGCTGCTGTGGTCCGAAATTCTATCAAAACCCTAGATAGCCACCACTCAGGTCCGACCCCCGTCATACACCCACATGAGGTGTGGTCTCTTATTCGGAAACTGAAGCTCCGAAAGGCCCCTGGTGAGGACAATATCCATAATGTCCTGCTCAAAAACCTGTCCCAGAAGGCCGTGGTCTACCTGACAAAAATTATAAATGGTTGTTTTCACTTGTGCTACTTTCCAATCGCATGGAAATCCGCTAAAGTAATAGCCATTAAAAAACCTCATAAGGATGAATCAATTCCCGTGAGCTATCGACCTATTAGCCTTTTACCGGTCTTAGCCAAGCTGTTCGAACGAGCTATCTATACCCGCTTACTGAAATCTGCCGCCCATATAATACCCGATGAGCAATTTGGTTTCAGGAGTGGCCATTCCACAAGCCATCAACTGGTTAGAGTAGCAGAGCATATTTCTCAGAAATTAAATTTAAAACAGTCCACGGGTATGTTTCTGCTTGATATTGAGAAGGCCTTTGACACTGTCTGGCATGAAGGTCTTCTGCACAAACTTTTAGTCTCCAATATTCCTATTCACCTAGTGAAATTAATCCAGTCGTATCTCTCTAACCGCAGTTTTAAGGTTTTCATGGGTACAAATAGCTCCGAGTCAAAGAGTATTCTTGCCGGTGTACCCCAAGGATCCATTCTTGGGCCCTTTCTATTCATTTTGTACGTGCACGATATGCCTATACAACCACGCACAAGTCTTGCATGCTTCGCCGATGACACGGCATCTCTTACTTCATCCGCGGATGAAGATCTTATTATTAGTAGATTGCAGTTGTCTTTGGATAGCCTTAGAGCATACTTTCGAAAATGGAAACTTAAGTTGAATGAGACAAAGACCGAAGCTATTATGTTTTCTCGCAAACGAAGTATGCCTAAGCGAACTTTAAAAATTGGTGAACACGAAATTCCTTGGAGTAACGCCGTGAAATATCTTGGAGTCACTTTTGACAAAAATATGACTTGGTCCAAACACGTAAATAACCTTAAAATCAAGGGCGCATCTGCCATGATTGGTCTTAATCCTATTTTCAATCGGAAAAGCCCTCTTAGCCAAAGCACAAAACTAAAAATTTACACCACGCTTATACGACCTTGCCTTACATACGCCTGCCCAGCATGGAACGCCACTTGTGTTACAAACCACAAAACTCTTCAAGTGATCCAGAATAGGGCACTAAAGATTGCATTTAATACCCCGTTTCGGACAAATTTACAAAATTTACATAATAAATTAAACCTTTTGCCGTTACGCGAGTTCATTCTAAAACTAAGTCGTAAATTCTTCAAAAATGTAAAAAGTCATAGTAACAGTCTTATTTCAAATATTGCTCGAACTAAAATACACGATCTGCCGTATATCGACACTTATGGTACCTATCGCTTACCCCAACACTACGCCGACGTCACCCTTTGTCCACGCGCACTCGCACAATACCGGTTACCGCGTTCGTAACCAACATAACCTGAACCCGTTTACTGGTATTTTTAACGCTTCGCCGGAGCTCCATCATTTTGGTGCACTTGACCAATGCACCTCACATGTAGCTACCTACCGTCTAAGTTTAAGATATTTTTATTTTTATGTTTTACCAGACAATTTGTTTATCTGTGTAATCGATCCTTTTTTAGAAGAAACTTTGAACTAAAAAGTTTCTATGTATCTGTCATGGTTTTATTATATGTTATTTAGTGTGTTACTGTTGTTTATATATTGTTGTAAGCTTTTAGAGGCGCTTCCAGCCTAAAAAGTGTTTAAAAAAAGTGATCAAAGTGTAAGTGTATTATAATTAATTAATGTTATAATAAGCTTGTATCTTGTGTGTTATGTTTTAATAAAGAATTTTGAAAAAGAAAAAAGAAAGCCCCCCTCACTGGGGGGCGCCGGAGGGGTTCGCCCTAGGCGAACAATCACCGACGAGGCTGTGGTAGTGTCCTACGGGGATCCCATGGCTTCGTCAGGAACCGACACATATTCGTCCGACGAATCGTTTTCCTCTGATGAGGACGATCCGGCGGGCGTCTATGTGTTCGCGCCCAGGTGATAGAGGGAGCATCGATGGTCGTTTTAGTCGGTATGCCGGTCATGGCTACGCTGAGCAGTAGTTCAGCGTAATCATCTCCGGAGAGCCCGACACTCCCCCGCTACCCCCCCAGGGTGCGGGGCGTGCGTAAGGCATTTTTTCCATCGTAAAAAAAAAAAAAAAAAAAAAGGTTTGGGTCCCCCCTGTCGGATCTCCACCTTGTCGTGGTGGGGGGGCTCAGTAACCGTGGCTTTGCCACCCACGGTGAAGCTAAGAGGGATCCCGGGAGGGGACGCTCCACGTGGGCTTGGGGAGGCCTGCGCAGGATGCGTCCGGGAGTGCGGGTGTGGGGGACGGTTTAGGCTGTCCCTCGCGGTCGGGTGCGGTCGCGGGAGGAGAGTCGTCTCGGTGTGTCGTTGCCGTGCGGCCTATCTCCCGCGACCAAACGGGGGCGCACCGTTTGATGGCGCTGCGGTGGGGCCGCAGAGGAAGAGGAGATGCGGTGTGTCGTTGCCGTCCTCCCTATCCTCTGCGGCCGTGTGGGAGTTAGTTTTGGTGGCGGAGCCCAACACCTAGCTCCGCCGCCAAGGAGTTTGTGGCCCTCGGGCTATCCGCCGGGGTGCCGTGGTGAATGCTCACGCGACCCCATGGCGCCCCACAATGGCGGAAAGGCGGAATGCGCTGTGGTTTTAGTGGGTATTACGGCCTTGCACACCAGCCGTTGAGTCCCACATACCCCCCTGCAGTTGTGTGGGGGGCATGCGTAAAAGCATTTCCACAGCGAAAAAAAAAAAAAAGGTTAGGTTTGGGTGGCTGCTCTCATGGGGCAAACGTTTGTCGTTGGGACATACTTTTCCCCGAATAAAACTCTGGCAGAGTTTGAGAGCTATCTTTCGGGGCTGGAGGCACTTATTGCTTGTAACCGCTCTCACGAGCTGCTCGTCGTCGGGGACTTCAACGCCAAATCCTTGACGTGGGGATCTCCGGCGACTGATGCACGAGGTGCTGCTCTTGAGGAGTGGGTGATCGCCACCGGCCTGGTGGTTCTCAACCGAGGTGCGGTTGACACGTGTGTGCGTCAGCTGGGTGGGTCCATCGTGGACATTTCGTTCGCGAGCCCGGCTCTTGCGCGCCGTGTATCGGACTGGAGAGTGGTGGAGGATGTGGAGACGTTCTCGGACCACCGGTATATCCGGTTCAGCGTCTCTGCTTCACCGCTGCTCCACACCGGTCCGAACCTCCGAAACTCCCTAACAAGGGACTGCCCCCGCTGGGCGCTTAAGCGCCTTGATAGGGAAGCGCTGGAGTTGGCCTCCATTGTCCAGGCATGGGTGCCTGTGCCGGACGGTCAGTCTGAGGTGGAAGGAGAGGCGGAGTGGTTTCGGGAGGCGATGTCGCATATTTGTGACGCGGCCATGCCCCGAGCCAGGTCCCTTCCAGCGAAACGCCAGGTGTATTGGTGGTCCGCAGACCTAGCGCAGCTGAGATACGCTTGCGTAAGGGCGAGACGCCAATACGCCCGACACCGGCGAAGAGCGAACCGAAATGAGGAACAGGAAGCGCTCCTTTATGAAGCCTATCGTGAGGCCAAAAAGTCCCTCAAGGTGGCTATTTACAAGGCCAAGTCAGAAGCGCGGGAGGAGTTTTTAGAAACTCTCAACAGTGATCCGTGGGGGCGGCCTTACCGAATGGCGATGGCCAAGCTCCGGCCGTGGGCCCCTCCATTAACGGAGAGCATTGAACCCACGTTGCTGGAAAATGTGGTGGCAACCCTGTTCCCAACAAGGGGTGAGTTTGTCCCTCCACCAATGGCCTCCGTCGGCCCACTGGATGAAGACGTGTCTGAGGCATCTCAGGTCACCGATGCCGAGCTAGGTGTAGCCGTACTGAGGATGCGGGCGAAAAACACCGCGCCCGGCCTGGACGGCATACCGGGTCGTGCTTTAGCCCTTGCGCTAAAGTCGTTGGGCCCGAGGCTACAGAACTTTTTTACGGTCTGCCTCAGACAGGGTCGGTTTCCGCGGCAGTGGAAGACTGGGAAACTGGTCCTATTAAAGAAGGAAGGGCGACCGGCAGATTCTCCGTCCGCTTACCGCCCCATCGTTCTGCTCGACGAGATGGGTAAACTTTTTGAGCGAATCATCGCTGCTCGTCTCGTCGAGCACATCGAAGGTGTTGGTCCCAACCTGGCGGATTGCCAGTTTGGCTTTCGGCGGCACAGGTCCACCGTGCACGCCATTTTGCGGGTGAAGACCCAAGCCGAGGAGGCTGTAGCCCGGGGGGAGGTCGTTTTGGCGGTATCTTTAGATATCGCCAACGCTTTTAATACGATCCCCTGGGTATGCATCACAGAGGCCCTCAAATACCACCGGGTACCTGTGTATTTGAGCAACCTTATTGGCGATTACCTCTCCGAGAGGTACGTTGAGTACCCCGGGCGAGATGGATGGTGCAGACGGCCTATGTCGTGCGGTGTCCCACAGGGATCGGTCCTTGGGCCGCTCCTGTGGAACATCGGTTACGACTGGGTGCTGCGAGGTGGAAATTTACCGGGTGTCAATGTAACGTGTTACGCGGACGACACACTGGTCACCGCTCGGGGGAAAACGTTTCGAGAAGCAGCGCTTTTAGCCACTGCGGGAACGGCGCATGTGGTGGGTCGAATTCGGCGCCTGGGTCTGGAGGTGGCTCTGCACAAGTCCGAGGTCTTGTGTTTTCACAAACCCCGGCAAGCCCCTCCAGCTGGCTCACACATTGTGGTGGGTGGAGTCCGTCTTGACGTCAAGTCGACTATGAAATACTTGGGGCTAGTCCTCGACGTTAGACTGGACTTCCGCGCCCATTTTGAGCGGTTGGCGCCGAAACTGCTGAAAACAGCAAACGCGCTTTGCCGGATCCTGCCCAATTTATCTGGGCCACGCGACTCGTGCAGGAGGCTCTACGCAGGGATCGTGCGATCCATTGCCCTTTACGGGGCCCCCGTATGGGCCGACGCTTTGAAGCCTCAGAGCATCGCCATCCTGCGCAGGCCACAGAGAGCGATGGCCATAAGATCAGTACGGGGTTATCGCACGATTTCCTTTGAGGCGGCGTGTGTGCTGGCTCGCCAACTGCCCTGGGATCTAGACGCGAGGGCCCTCTCAGCTGTATTTTACTGGCGTGAGGATGTGCGTACCTCAGGCGGCCGGGCAGCACCACGAGAAGTTGACGGCCACAGAGCCAATTGCCAAAATGAAGCAATTGCCATCTGGCACGACAGACTGGCTACTCCAGGAGCCGGCCAGTGGACTTTGGAGGCAATTCGCCCAGTATTCAAACAGTGGCTAGAGCGGCATCACGGATCCCTGTCGTTCAGGGTGACACAGGTCCTGTCGGGGCATGGCTGCTTCGGCAGGTACCTGAGCCGAATCGGGAGGGAGTCATCGGCAAGGTGTCACCACTGTGACTGTGGCGAAGATACAGCACAACACACACTGGAAGTGTGCCCAGCGTGGGTTGAGGAGCGCAACCAACTCAGCGCTGCCCTCGGAGGGGACGTGACGTTGCCGAGTGTTGTATTTAACATGACGGCTAGCCGAAGGGCGTGGGCGGCAGTTGCCACTTTTTGTGAGGCAGTTATATCCCAGAAAGAGGCTGCCGAAAGGATCAGGGAGCAGGAGGATCCGAGTAGGAGAAGAAGTAGGCGCCGGGGCGGTGGCATTTAATGCCCCAGCATGTGCCCTGTGGTCCGGGGCGTTAGAATACGGCCACGGTTCCCCCCCGCCTGTCGTAAGAGGCGACTAAAGGGGGGGCCTTCGGGGTCGCTAAGAGTGTATGGCGGGGGCTGTGCGCTCTGTTTCAAGTGGCCCCGAGGAGGACGGCACTGTGGGGTGGCCTCATAGTGCTGGGCAACACCAGAGGGGTGTGAGGAGAGATACTCTCTCCGAGATGGGCTGCGCAAGCGGCATTGCGCACTCGACTTCACCGGAGGAATTCTTTCAGTAGAAATCCCGGTTACTCGAGACATGCGCGAGGACGGCCACCGCGGGGTTTAGTGGGTATTCTCACCACTCTGGTGAGCGAGTCCCACACCCCCCCGCCCCTCCCCCCGGAGCGGCGGGATGTCCGTAAATGGATTCCCCGCGTCAAAAAAAAAAAAAAAAAAAAAAAAAAAAAAAAAAAAAAAAAAAAAAAAGGTTAGGTTAGGTTAGGTTAGGTTAGGTTGGGGTGCCAGGTCAGACAGCCTCCTCGTGGCGCACCCCGGGCAACTGGCGTCGAACGGTTTTCGGGTTTTCGGCGTCAGGCTGATGGTCTGACAGCGGCGGTTGAGTCCACATCCAGCTGGGCTCCCGCGGGGCTTCTGTGCCCTGGTGTTGGGTTTTGCTCCCCTTCTCTCGCCTCAGAGATGATTGCGTGGAGTGACCCGTAGTGGGTAGAGCGCTTGGCGTTCTGCAGGTTCAGCCTGCGAGGCACCTAGGGCCGTCGGGGCTTCTGTCCGGGTCTGAAGTGCGGTGGCGCGGCAGGTTTCGTCAACTCGGCGGGCCTGTCGGGCAACCCGTAACCCTCTCTCGCGGGGGGGCCGGGGGTCTCGGCTATTGAAGTCGGGGCCACGACAAGGAAAAGTCTTTAAAACCAAAACTCGGACCGTCGGGGCATCTGCCCGGGTCTGGGTGGCGTCGGCGCGGCAGGTTCGTCAACTCGGCGGGCCTGTCGGGCAACCCGTAACCTTCCCTCGCGGGGGGGGCCGGGGGTCTCGGCTATTGAAGTCGGGGCCAAGACAAGGAAAAGTCTTTAAAACCGAACTCGGGTCGGCGGGGCATCTGCTCGGGCCTGAGTCGTGCGGGCGTCCCTTCGGGGACCAGTGGCCGGGTTCAAGTGGACCTGGCGTGGGTGGGGCCATAGTAGTGGCCTCGGCACGAGCGCCCTTTTCAGGGCGAGCGGCTGGGTCTTACCAGACTCGGCTTGGTTGTTTCGTAATCCGCATCAACGGAGTGTCGTGGATCACGTCTCGCGGCTCTGTGCGGAACGAGGGTCTTGGCTTAACCGCCCGGACCGCGAGGAAGAAAACCTCTATAAAAAATTACCCCAATCACAAGCGTGGTAGCTCCGCGAGGTGATGCGTGGCTGATGGGTGATCAGTCGCTAGAGCTTACCCCAGCGGGATACCTGCCGACCTCCCGTTGGGTTATCAACCCTAAGGCTTTGCCGGGTGCAGGGGGCACCGTCCGGCAAGGACCCTTACTTCCCCCATACTCGTGGGATCAATTATGAATATAATGAACCAAAACTCTAAACCCGAAGTAGGAGAGAAGGAGGAAGGCGCAGTGGGCGCGGATGTAGGCGCAGTGGGCGCGAAAAACAGCGGGACATCTAGGCGGTCATTCTGCCTGACGTTCAATAAACCGGCCGTCTGTGCTAGTGCCGGAAGAAGATCAGCGGGTGCAATAGACTCGGCGAGTCGCTCCAGTTCGGCGCCTCACTCACGCTCGAGTTCTCTGAGTGGAGCAAACCCGAGGGTTGTGCTGAAAGATATAGCGGCGTCAATTGCGAGGAACAACGGCGATGACTCCGATGTGTCTTGCTGTAGCACGCAGACGATTGAGTCCCAATCAGGGGCTGTAAAGCGGAAACGCCCTCCTACCAAAAAGGCGGGCAGGGATGGGAGCAGCGACTCCGACACGGCGAGTGACCGAACCGTCACTGCCCCAAAGATCTCGGCAGATGGTAAAGGGAGAGGTCGCGGCAGAGGCCGTCCTCCCACCACAGGGGAGTACGTGGGTTTGGCTGCAGCGAAGAGAGAGCTGCTCCTCGCCAAACAAGAGGAGATTAAGATCCGTGCTCATGAGGAGCTTATGGAGGAGATCTCAGAGAGGCGTAGGCTCCGCTCAGAGTCGGGGTCGATGTCCTCTCTAAATAATATGGAGATGGACGAGGGCGAGCCTGCGGCTTACCAGCTCGTAGACGCCATAGAGGCGGAGGTGAAAACAGTGCGTCACGTATCTGCGAAGTCGTCGCAGCTTAAGGGTACCTTTCAGAAGGCCCTGAATCAGGCTGCGGCGACGATATCTGCGTCGGCGAGGTCCCTTCTGGAGTGCACCTCCAATAGCGAGACCCTGAAGTTACAAAAAGCCAACAGAAAGCTTCAGGAGGAGGTCTCCGAGCTCCGTAAGGAGTTAGAGGAGCTAAAGAAGGAGATGCGCTCCAAAAAAGGAGCCGCAGCTGCGCCGAAGTCCGTTCCGGCGCCGACAGAGGAGACGCTACCTCCATATGTGGAGAAGTTATTCTCGGAGATGAGGGTCTCAATCGGCAACCAAATAAACTCGAGGATTGCCGATCTCAAAGCCCGTTTGCCCCCTGAGCCGCGACTGAGGCCTCCTCTCGCAGCCGACAGGCGGACGCAGGACCTGGAGATGGATGAGGATCCATTCCCTCTCCCTCAAATTGTCGCGGCGTCCCAGACTAAGCCCTCCGTGGCGAAGTCGAAGGCTGCTGCGATCAAGCAAGCGGGACCGGCGCCGCCCAAAGCGGCCAGGACTAAAAAGGCTGGTGGCAAGCAAAGTATTGCTGCCAATAAGCCTTTAATTGAGGAACTTCCCCCACCACCAGTTCCGTCCACGTCCCGGGGCGCCGATGCGCCCCACACGCAGGCTGCAACCCCGGTTCAGGATAATGACGGTGGCTGGGTCGTCCAAGAGGGGAGGAAAAAGAAGCGTCAGCGGGGGAAAAAAGCAAAAGCTGCGAATGACCCTGCTGCGCCCCCAGTTCGGACCTCCAAGCCGGCCAATAAGACATTTGCGTCTGTGGCCAGTGCCGTAGCAGCGCCAAGTAGGCGCCCCGTCGTTCCGGCTTCCACGCCAGCTCCTCGCACTGTCGCGCGGAAACCAAAATTGACCCCTCCCAAATCGGCAGCGGTGGTGCTCACTCTGACACCGGCCGCCGTAGAAAAGGGTGTCACCTACGGGGAGGCATTGTCCCGTGCTGCCGACGCTATCAACGTTGACAGCATGGACATCCCAAATAGGAGATGTCGGAATACAATGGCCGGCGCAAAAATAATTGAGATTTCCGGCGCGGGCGCTGGAGAGAAGGCCGACCTGCTAGCAAGTAAGCTGCAGGAGGTCCTCGCTGAGGTGGCGACAGTCGTCCGGCCCACGAAGTGCATTGACATGCGCGTAATCGGGCTGGACGACTCCGTAACGGAAGAGAGGCTTGCGGCTGCAATCGCAACTAGAGGTGGATGCAGTCGGGACCTAGTAAAGGTGCGCCCAATTCGCACAGGTCCCGGTGGGATGGGCACCACAATCGTATCGTGCCCAGTGGCTGCGGCCAAAAAAGTGGTGGACGCGGGCCGCTTGCCAATCGGTTTCAGCTGCGTCCAAGTTAAGCCGCTGGAGACCCGGCTCGTGCGCTGCTTCAGATGTATGCAGCCGGGCCACGTCAGGCAGAACTGTCCTTCACTAGAGGACAGAAGCGCCCTGTGCTACAGGTGCGGGAAGGCCGGCCACAAAGGGGCAAACTGCAACGCAACGCCCCATTGTGCAGTGTGTGCCGCAGCCCGGAGGCCCTCCGAGCATGTGATGGGCGGGCGCAGCTGTAAGCCGCCCCAAGCGCGAGGGAAGCCAACGGCTCGCCCGTCAAATGACGCTTCCGTCTCGCAGCTGGCGCTCAGTGCTGTGCAGCAACAGCAGGAGGTACCCATGGACGAGTAATGGATAGGGTCCGTCCATGTAACCTCCTGCAAGGGAATATAAACCACTCCGCCAGAGCCCAAGATATGTTGCTGCAAGCCATAGCGGAGTGGTCAATTGATGTGGCGGTGGTGGCGGAGCCGTATTTCGTTCCCGACCAGCCCAACTGGGTCGGGGACCGTGGCGGCACCGTCGCGGTTATCGTGCGCGCAGCGCCGGGTTTCATCCCCCCAACCGTGGTAGAGAGGGGAGAGGGATTCGTCGTTGCGGTCTGGGGGGGCATTGCCTTCGTCGGGGTGTACTTCTCCCCGAATAGGCCCCTCGCCGACTTTGAGGCGTTCCTAGGCGTCGTAGGCGCTGCAGTGAGGAGGGTGTCCACGCATCAGATCCTCTTAATGGGGGACCTGAATGCTAAGTCCACTCTGTGGGGCAACCCGTCCACTGACGCTCGTGGGCGGGATGTAGAGTTGTGGGCAGCCACCACTGGTCTCTGCCTACTCAATAGAGGCTCGGTGCATACCTGCGTGCGCCGACAGGGCGGATCCGTGGTGGACTTATCTTTTGCCACCCCGGCTCTAGCGCGCATAGTACGCAACTGGAGGGTTCTACGGACGGAGAGTCTCTCGGATCACCGCTACATCCGATTTGAGACCTCCGTCCATCAGCCCGTGACGCGGCCTGAAAACCGGGATCGACCCCGCTGGGCCCTCAGTCGGCTGGACAAGGCTGCTGTAGAGGAGACCGCCATCTTTGAGCGCTGGTTTTCCCGGCCCATGGATGGCGGTGACACCGACGAGTCGGCAGCACGATTTCGTGGCGCCCTGACGGAGGTGTGCGAGGCTTCCATGCCGAGAGCGCACCCTCCACGCAACCGAACAGCGGTGTACTGGTGGTCGGCTGACATTGCAGCCCTGCGCACGGACTGCAATGTTAGGCGCCGCGCGTACACCCGATATCGCCGACGTCGCATCACGGTACCGGAGGAGGAGGAGCGCCTGTACGGGGAGTACACGCGAGTCAAAAAGGCCCTGCAAACTGCGATCGCCTCCGCGAAGGAAACTTCTCGCGAGGAGTTGCTGCAGGGCCTCGACCGGGATCCGTGGGGGAGGCCTTATAAAACCGCGCGCAACAAGCTCAAAGCGCGCGGTGCCCCCCTGATGGAAACCATGGATCCGGCTCTTCTGTCGAGGGTCGTTGGGGAGCTGTTTCCCCCCAACGAAGCTAATTTCGTCCCCCCCCGGATGGCTCTACCGTCCTCCGAGGAGGCTGAATCGGGCGAGGAGGCTCCTCCGCCTTTGGTAACTGATGGGGAATTTGAGGCCGCCGTTGATCGCCTTAAGGGCAAAAAGACGGCCCCTGGACCGGACGGAGTCCCGGGCAGGGTTGTGTGCTTGTCTCTTGAACACCTCGGGGACAGGCTTCGGGAACTGCTCGATGCATGTTTTCGCACCGGAAAGTTCCCGAAGCCATGGAAGGAGGGCGCTCTATGCCTCCTTCGAAAGGAGGGCCGCCCGCCCGATGACCCGTCGGCATACAGGCCGATCGTCCTGCTGGACGAGACCGGGAAGTTGTTTGAGCGGGTAGTTGCGGCTCGGCTCGTCCAGCACATCTCGGAGGTGGGGCCGAATTTCTCGCCCGTCCAGTACGGGTTCCGTGCAGGGCGTTCGACAATCGACGCCCTGACGGACTTGCGGCGCCTCGTAACGGAGGCTACTGGCAGAGGGGAAATGGTGTTGGCTGTCTCATTAGACATTGCCAACGCCTTCAATAGTCTTCCGTTCGGGGTCATCATGGAGGCACTCCGATACCATGGGGTGCCTCCGTACCTACGGCGCCTTGTGGCGGATTATTTGGAGGGCCGAGTCGTTGTGTGCCAAGGGCGGGATGGTCGTACCCGACACTACAACGTGGCGCGAGGAGTCCCACAGGGGTCCGTATTGGGCCCCTTGCTATGGATCGTCGGGTACGATTATGTACTGAGGTGCGGACTTCCCTGGATGGTTGGCCTGTTCTGCTATGCAGACGACACGTTGGTCACCATCCGGGGTAAAAACATAGCAGGGATATTGCGGCTGGCGGGCGTATTCGTGAGCCACATCGTTCGACGAATACGGTCCCTGGGTCTTGAGGTGGCCCTTCACAAGACGGAGGCCCTACTTTTCCACGGGCCCCGCAGAGGAGCCCCAGCAGGATCGGTGGTTGTGGTGGACGAAGTCAGGGTGCCGTTGAAGCCCTGCTTTAAATATCTCGGGCTGGTGATTGACGGCCGATGGGGTTTCGAGGAGCATTTCAAGCGCCTCGAACCCCGCCTTCTGGGTGCGGCGGATGCGCTGGGTCGTCTCCTCCCGAACGTGGGGGGGCCGAGCGCCAGTGTGCGCCGCCTATACGGCACGATCGTCCGGAGCATGGCATTGTATGGTGCTCCGGTTTGGGCGGATGCGCTGAGCCCGCGTGCCACAGCCTCGCTGCAAAGAGCGCAGCGCGCAATGGCACTGCGGATGATACGCGGGTATCGGACTGTTTCCCGGGCGGCAGCATGTGCCCTCGCGGGCACGCCACCCTGGGAGCTAGTCGCGGAGGTTCTGGCGGCCACCTATAGGCTCCGCTGCGAGGAAAGGGAGAGCGGCAACCGACGGGCGCCGCGTGAGAGAGTCGCGGCCTTGGAAGAAGCCCGTGACACCATGTACAGGTTGTGGGAAGAAAGTTTGGCCCAACATGCCTCGGGTACGCAGTCGCGCACCCTTGAGGCCATGCGCCCAATTTTAAAGCCCTGGGCTGAGCGGCAGCACGGGTCGCTGACATACCACCTGGTGCAGATTCTGAGCGGGCATGGCTCGTTTGGGAAATATCTGCACCGGATTGGGCGTGAAGCGACCCCGCAGTGTCACCACTGCGACGAGGTTGAGGACACGGCTCAGCACACTTTAGAGGTGTGCCCCGCCTTCTCTACGCAGCGCGCCACAATGGTGGCCGTGATTGGTAGTGACCTCTCCCTCCCCACTGTGGTAAAGGCCATGGTGGAGGACGAGGGGTCCTGGGATGCCGTGAACACCTTCTGCGTCGAGGTGGTGACGCAGAAGGAGGTGGCGGAGCGCGCGCGGGAGGAGGATCCCCACGCTGATGCCTGCCGCCGCAGACGTTTGGGAAGGAGACGACGGCAATTTGCCCGAAGTCTCCCGCCCGTCGGAGGCCAGCGCGGTCCGAGTCTGGGGGACTCGGATCGTGCATTGCACGTGTCTCCGACCAGAGTCGACTCCCCAGATGCTCCGGGGAGTCGACAGCCCCCCCTGTCGGGGGGCGCCAGAGGGGTTCGCCCTAGGCGAACAATCACCGACGAGGCTGTGGTAGTGTCCTACGGGGATCCCATGGCTTCGTCAGGAACCGACACATATTCGTCCGACGAATCGTTTTCCTCTGATGAGGACGATCCGGCGGGCGTCTATGTGTTCGCGCCCAGGTGATTGAGGGAGCATCGATGGTCGTTTTAGTCGGTATGCCGGTCATGGTTACCCTGGTCAGCAGATCAGCGTAGCTATCTCCGGAGAGCCCGACACTCCCCCGCTACCCCCCCAGGGTGCGGGGCGTGCGTAAGGCATTTTTTCCATCGTAAAAAAAAAAAAAAAAAAAAAAAAAAGGTTAGGTTAGGTTGGGGTGCCAGGTCAGACAGCCTCCTCGTGGCGCACCCCGGGCAACTGGCGTCGAACGGTTTTCGGGTTTTCGGCGTCAGGCTGATGGTCTGACAGCGGCGGTTGAGTCCACATCCAGCTGGGCTCCCGCGGGGCTTCTGTGCTCCGGTGTTGGGTTTTGCTCCCCTTCTCTCGCCTCAGAGATGATAGCGTGGAGTGACCCGTAGTGGGTAGAGCGCTTGGCGTTCTGCAGGTTCAGCCTGCGAGGCACCAAGGGCCGTCGGGGCTTCTGCCCGGGTCTGAAGTGCGGTGGCGCGGCAGGTTTCGTCAACTCGGCGGGCCTGTCGGGCAACCCGTAACCCTCCCTCGCGGGGGGGCCGGGGGTCTCGGCTATTGAAGTCGGGGCTACGACAAGGAAAAGTCTCTAAAACCAAAACTCGGACCGTCGGGGCATCTGCCCGGGTCTGGGTGGCGTCGGCGCGGCAGGTTCGTCAACTCGGCGGGCCTGTCGGGCAACCCGTAACCTTCCCTCGCGGGGGGGCCGGGGGTCTCGGCTATTGAAGTCGGGGCCAAGACAAGGAAAAGTCTTTAAAACCAAACTCGGGTCGGCGGGGCATCTGCTCGGGCCTGAGTCGTGCAGGCGTCCCTTCGGGGACGAGCGGCCGGGTCCAAGTGGACCTGGCGTGGGTGGGGCCACAGTAGTGGCCTCGGCACGAGCGCCCTTTTCAGGGCGAGCGGCTGGGTCTTTCCAGACTCGGCGTAGTTGTCTCGTAATCCGCATCAACGGAGTGTAGTGGATCACGTCTCGCGGCTCTGTGCGGAACGAGGGTCTTGGCTTAACCGCCCGGACCGCGAGGAAGAAAACCTCTATAAAAAATTACCCCAATCACAAGCGTGGTAGCTCCGCGAGGTGATGCGTGGCTGATGGGTGATCAGTCGCTAGAGCTTACCCCAGCGGGATACCTGCCGACCTCCCGTTGGGTTATCAACCCTAAGGCTTTGCCGGGTGCAGGGGGCACCGCCCGGCAAGGACCCTTACTTCCCCCATACTCGTGGGATCAATTATGAAGAAAATTATCCAAAACCCTAAACCCGAAGGAGGAGAGGAAGGCGCAGTGGGCGCGGAGGTAGGCGCAGTGGGCGCGGAAAACAGCGGAACATCTAGGCGGTCATTCTGCCTGACGTTCAATAAGCCGGCCGTTTGTGCTAGTGCCGGAAGAAGATCAGCGGGTGCTATAGACTCGGCGAATCGCTCTAGTTCGGCGCCTCACTCACGCTCGAGTTCTATGAGTGGAGCAAATCCGAGAGTTGTGCTGCAAGATATTGCGGTGTCAATTGCGGGAAACGAAGGCGACGACTCTGATGCTGTCTCTTGCTGCAGCACGCAGACGATTGGGTCCCAATCAGGGACTTTAAAGCGGAAACGCCCTCCTACCAAAAAGGCGGGCGAAGATGGGAGCAGCGACTCCGATACGGCGAGTGACCGAACCATCACTTCCTCAAAGGTCTCGGCATGTGGCAAAGGGCGAGGTCGCGGCAGAGGCCGTCCTCCCACCACAGGGGAGTACGTTGGTTTGGCTGCAGCGAAGAGAGAGCTGCTCCGCGCAAAACAGGAGGAAATGAAAATTCGTGCTCAAGAAGAGCTTATGGAGGAGATCGTAGAGAGGCGTAGGCTCCGCTCAGAGACGGGGTCGATGTCCTCTCTAAATGATATAAATATGGACGAGGGCGAGCCTGCAGCTTATCAGCTCGTGGACGCCATAGAAGCAGAGGTTAAAACAGTGCGTCACGTGTCTGCAAAGTCGTCGCAGCTTAAGGGTACCTTTCAGAAGGCCCTGAATCAGGCTGCGGCGACGATATCTGCGTCGGCGAGGTCACTTCTGGAGTGCACCTCCAATAGCGAGACCCTGAAGCTCCAAAAGGCTAATAAAAAGCTCCAGGAGGAGGTCTCCGAGCTCCGTAAGGAGCTAGAGGGGCTAAAGAAGGAGATGCGCTCTAAAAAAGGAGTCACAGCTGCGCCGAAGTCCGTTCCGGCGCCGGCAGAGGAGATGCTACCTCCGTATATGGAGAAGCTTATCACGGAATTGAGGGTCTCGATCGGCAACCAAATCAACTCCAGGATTGCCGACCTCGAGACCCGCTTGCCCCCTGAGCCGCGACTGAGGCCTCCTCTTTCAGCCGACAGGCGGACGCAGGACGTGGAGATGGATGAGGATCCATTCCCTCTCCCTCAAGTTGTCGCGGCGCCCCAGACTAAGCCCTCCATGGCGAAGTCGAAGGCTGCTGCGATCAAGCAAGCGGAACCGGCGCCGCTCAAAGCGGCCAAAACAAAACAGGCAGGAGGCAAACGAGTTACCGCTGCCAGCCGTCATTCAAATGCCACGTCTCACCCAATTCCAGTCCCATCTACGTCCCGGGGTTCCGCTGTGCCTGAGGCGCAGATTGCACCCCCGGTCGAAGAAAATAACGGTGGCTGGGTGACACAAGAGGGGAGGAAGAAGCGCAGGAAGACGAAAGGGAAAGCTGCGGCTGCCCCTCCCGCACCTTCCGCTCGTTCCTCGAACCCGGCCGGAAGGACATATGCGTCTGTGGCCAGCACTGGAGCAGTGCCAAAAAGGCGCCCTGAGGTTCCAGCCCTCAAGCCGGCTCCGCGCACAGCTGCGCGGACGCAAAAGTTGACCCCTCCCAAGTCGGCTGCAGTGGTGCTCACACTAACACCGGCCGCTGTGGAGAAAGGGGTCACGTACGGGGAGGCGCTGTCCCGTGCTGCCGACGCTATAAATGTCGACAGCATGGACATTCCTAAGAGAAGGTGCCGTAACACGATGGCCGGCGCGAAGATTATAGAGATCTCCGGCGCAGGCGCAGGGGAAAAGGCCGACCTGCTAGCAACTAAGCTGCAGGAGGTCCTCGCTGAGGTGGCGACAGTTGTCCGGCCCACGAAGTGCATTGACATGCGCGTCATTGGGCTGGACGACTCTGTTAGTGTGGATAAGCTTGCGGTCACCATAGCAGCAAAAGGGGGATGCAGTCGGGACCTCGTCAAGGTGCGTCCCATTCGCACAGGCCCCGGCGGGATGGGTACGACAATTGTGTCTTGCCCGGTGGCTGCGGCCAAGAAGGTAGTGGACGCAGGCCGTTTGCCAATCGGCTTTAGCTGCGTCCAGGTAAAGCCGCTGGAGACCCGGCCTGTGCGTTGCTTCAGATGCATGCAGCCGGGTCACGTCAGGCAGAACTGTCCTTCGGCGGAGGACAGAAGCGCCCTGTGCTACAGGTGCGGGAAGGCCGGTCACAAAGGGGAAAACTGCAACGTTAAGCCCCACTGTGCAGTTTGTGCCGCTGCTCGGAGGCCATCCGAGCACGTAATGGGCGGGCGCAATTGTAAGCCGCCCCAAACGCGGGGAAAGCCAACAGCCCAATCGGCAAATAAGGCTCCCACTCCACAGTCGGCGCTCAGTCCTGAGCAGCAGCAGCAGGAGGTTCCCATGGACGAGTAATGGATAGGGTTCGTCCATGTAACCTCCTGCAAGGCAATATCAACCACTCTGCCAGAGCCCAAGATATGTTGCTGCAAGCCATGGCGGAGTGGTCAATCGATGTGGCGGTCGTGGCGGAGCCGTATTTCGTTCCCGACCAGCCCAACTGGGTCGGGGACCGTGGCGGCACCGTCGCGGTTATCGTGCGCGCAGCGCCGGGTTTCATTCCCCCCACCGTGGTGGAGAGGGGAGAGGGATTCGTCGTGGCGGTCTGGGGGGGCATTGCCTTTGTCGGGGTGTACTTCTCCCCAAACAGGCCCCTCGCCGACTTTGAGGATTTCCTAGGGGTCGTCGGCGCTGCAGTGCGGAGGGTGGCCACACATCAGGTCCTCCTAATGGGGGACCTGAATGCCAAGTCCACTCTGTGGGGCAACCCGTCCACTGACGCACGTGGGCGGGACGTCGAGTTGTGGGCGGCCGCCACTGGTCTTTGCCTATTAAATAGAGGCACGGTGCATACCTGTGTGCGCCGACAGGGCGGATCCGTGGTGGACATATCTTTGGCCACCCCGGCTCTGGCGCGCACAGTGTGTAACTGGAGGGTTTTACGGACGGAGACTCTGTCGGATCACCGTTACATCCGATTTGAGACCTCCGTCCATCAGCCCGTGATGCGGCCCGAAAACCGGGATCGACCCCGCTGGGCCCTCAGCCGCCTGGACAAGGCTGCGGTAGAGGAGACCGCCATCTTTGAGCGCTGGTTTTCCCGGCCCATGGATGGCGGTGACACCGACGAGTCGGCAGCACGATTTCGTGGCGCCCTGACGGAGGTGTGTGAGGCTTCCATGCCGAGAGCACACCCTCCACGCGACCGAAAAGCGGTGTACTGGTGGTCGACTGACATTGCAGCCCAGCGTACGGACTGCAATGCTAAGCGCCGAGCGTACACCCGCTATCGCCGACGTCGCATCAGGGTGCCCGAGGAAGAGGAACGGCTGTACGAGGTGTACACGCAAGCCAAAAAGGCCCTGCAAACTTCGATTGCCTCCGCGAAGGAAGCTTCTCGCGAGGAGTTGCTGCAGGGCCTCGACCGGGATCCGTGGGGGAGGCCTTATAAAACCGCGCGCAACAAGCTCAAAGCGCGCGGGGCCCCCCTGACGGAAACGATGGATGCCGCTCAACTGTCGAGGGTCGTTGGGGAACTGTTTCCCCCCAACCAAGCCAATTTCGTCCCCCCCCGGATGGCTCCACCGTCCTCCGAGGAGGCGGAACCAGGCGAGGAGGCTCCTCCGCCTCTGGTTACAGACGGGGAATTTGAGGCCGCCGTCGATCGCCTTAAGGGCAAAAAGACGGCCCCTGGTCCCGACGGAGTCCCGGGCAGGGTTGTGGTCTTGTCCCTTGAACACCTCGGGGACAGGCTTCGGGAACTGTTCGATGCATGTTTTCGCACCGGAAAGTTCCCGAAGCCATGGAAGGAGGGCGCCCTATGCCTCCTTCGAAAGGAGGGCCGCCCGCCCGATGACCCGTCGGCATACAGGCCGATCGTCCTGCTGGACGAGACCGGGAAGTTGTTTGAGCGGGTAGTTGCGGCTCGGCTCGTCCAGCACATCTCGGAGGTGGGGCCGAATTTCTCGCCCGTCCAGTACGGGTTCCGTGCAGGGCGTTCGACAATCGACGCCCTGACGGACTTGCGGCGCCTCGTAACGGAGGCTACTGGCAGAGGAGAAATGGTGTTGGCTGTGTCATTAGACATTGCCAACGCCTTCAATAGTCTTCCGTTCGGGGTCATCATGGAGGCACTCCGATACCATGGGGTGCCTCCGTACCTACGGCGCCTTGTGGCGGATTATTTGGAAGGCCGAGTCGTTGTGTGCCAAGGGCAGGATGGTCGTACCCGACACTACAACGTGGCACGAGGAGTCCCACAGGGGTCCGTATTGGGCCCCTTGCTATGGATCGTCGGGTACGATTATGTACTGCGGTGCGGACTTCCCTGGATGGTTGGCCTGTTCTGCTATGCAGACGATACGTTGGTCACCATCCGGGGTAATAACATCGCAGGGATATTGCGACTGGCGGGCGTATTCGTGAGCCACATCGTTCGACGAATACGGTCCCTGGGCCTTGAGGTGGCCCTCCACAAGACGGAGGCCCTACTTTTCCATGGGCCCCGCAGAGGAGCCCAAGCAGGATCGGTGGTTGTGGTGGACGAAGTCAGGGTGCCATTGAAGCCCTGCTTTAAATATCTCGGGCTGGTGATTGACGGCCGATGGGGTTTCGAGGAGCATTTCAAGCGCCTCGAACCCCGCCTTCTGGGTGCGGCGGATGCGCTGGGTCGTCTCCTCCCGAACGAGGGGGGGCCGAGCGCCAGTGTGCGCCGCCTATACGGCACGATCGTCCGGAGCATGGCTTTGTATGGTGCTCCGGTCTGGGCGGATGCGCTGAGCCCGCGTGCCACTGCCTCGCTGCAAAGAGCGCAGCGCGCAATGGCATTGCGGATGATACGCGGGTATCGGACTGTTTCCCGGGCGGCAGCATGTGCCCTCGCGGGCACGCCACCCTGGGAGCTAGTCGCGGAGGTTCTGGCGGCCACCTATAGGCTCCGCTGCGAGGAAAGGGAGAGTGGCAACCGTCGGGCGCCCCGTGAAAGAGTCGCGGCCTTGGAAGAAGCCCGCGACACCATGTACAGGTTGTGGGAAGAGAGTTTGGCCCAACCTGCCTCGGGCACGCAGTCGCGCACCCTTGAGGCCATGCGCCCGATTCTCAAGCCCTGGGCTGAGAGGCAGCACGGGTCGCTGTCATACCACCTGGTGCAGATTCTGAGCGGGCATGGCTCGTTCGGAAAATATCTGCACCGAATCGGCCGTGAAGCGACCCCGCAGTGCCATCACTGCAATGAGGCGGAAGATACGGCGCAACACACGCTAGAGGTGTGCCCTGCCTTTTCCACGCAGCGCGCCGAAATGACGGCGATAATTGGTAGCGACCTCTCCCTCCCCACTGTGGTAAAGGCCATGGTGGAGGACGAGGGGTCCTGGGATGCCGTGAACGCCTTCTGCGTCGAGGTGGTGACGCAAAAGGAGGTGGCGGAGCGCGCGAGGGAGGAGGATCCCCACGCTGATGCCTGCCGCCGCAGACGTTTGGGAAGGAGACGAAGGCAGTTTGCCAGAAGTCTCCCGCCCGTCGGAGGCCAGCGCGGTCCGAGTCTGGGGGACTCGGATCGTGCATTGCACGTGTCTCCGACCAGAGTCGACTCCCCTGATGCTCCGGGGAGTCGACAGCCCCCCCTGTTGGGGGGCGCTGGAGGGGTTCGCCCGAGGCGAACAATCACCGACGAGGCTGTGGTAGTGTCCTACGGGGATCCCATGGCTTCGTCAGGAACCGACACATATTCGTCCGACGAATCGTTCTCCTCTGATGAGGACGATCCGGCGGGCGTCTATGTGTTCGCGCCCAGGTGATAGAGGGAGCATCGATGGTCGTTTTAGTCGGTATGCCGGTCATGGCTACGCTGAGCAGTAGTTCAGCGTAATCATCTCCGGAGAGCCCGACACTCCCCCGCTACCCCCCCAGGGTGCGGGGCGTGCGTAAGGCATTTTTTCCATCGTTAAAAAAAAAAAAAAAAAAAAAAAAAAGGTTAGGTTAGGTTAGGTTAGGTTAGGTTAGGTTCCCGTGTGGAGTTTGACAGTCTCCCATCGGGCGCGTCCCCAGGTGGCGGATAGGGGAATGCCTCCCAGATATGGGGGGTACCGGCTTTGCCCGGCGCGGACCAAAACTGTCGAAGAGGTGTACTCTCTCTCCTCTTCTTTTAGAAGAGGGGCCGAGATCCTTGAGTAGGGGCTCATGGGGCCCAGTGGCCATTTTTGATGGCGTAGTATGGCAGGCCTGCAAGGCTTGTGGTCACTTTTGAGTGACATCAGTGGTGTGGCGTCGTTCGGATGCTGCCAGGAGGAAGGGAGCGTTATTGCTCGTGGCGTTCTGTCACCGTTGTAGTATGGTGTGTTTCGGCACGTGGGATGGCGGGATGTACCCGCGGCGCGATGGGTCTGGTGTCCGCCTCGCGACGGCTCCAGATAGGCCATGCTGGCCACCATCGGGCAAACCTGTTACCTTACTGCCCCGTCCGTTGTCATGTCTAGCGGGGGGAAAAGTAGGACCAGGGGGTCTTGCCTTAACCGGCCGGACCTGAGAGGTAGCGCACCTCAATAAAAAATGCGCCTCAAAGTCCTTGCGCTGGGGCGCCCTTCGGGGCCTTCGCGCGGCGTAGGGACGCCTCTTAGGAGGTGGTTGGGGAGTGCATCAACCAGCTAGCGGCCAACCCGTGGAGACCACCCGACCTCTACGGTGTAATAGGGTTACCCGGGTACAGGGGGCACTGCCCGGGTGGACTGTTTATTTCCCCCACACTCGTGGGAACTACATGGATTTGTCTGATATTTCTCTTTCGACGAAAGTGCCGTGCGACGCGGCGGAGTCTGTAGTAGTGCCGAGTGATTCGGCGGTGAAGGTGCTAGTGCCGAGAGATTCGGCGGTGGAGATGTCGGTGCCGAGAGATTCGGCGGTGAAAATGAAAGAGGTGAGGGTGGTGCTGGAACGCAGTCCTTGCGTCACACCGGCGCCCCCTTTAGGAGATGGATACGCATCGGATTCTTCCGTAGTATCAATGGAGTCGTGCTCCTCGGGAGTGATTCAGTCACCGGGTCGCTTCTGGCGGAAAAGGGAGCGAGAATTCGACCCAGTAAGTGAGCAGGGGCCAGCTGCCAAAATTAACGTAGCCAGGAGAGGAAGGGGACGTCCTCCGACCACAGGGGAGTACGTTGGTTTGGCCAAGGCCAAAGAAGAGCTGGCAAAAGCCACTCAGCTTCAGTTGCAAGTAGAAGCTGAAAAGGAAGTCGCTGAGGCCTCTCGGTTACTCAGGAGTCGCCACACAACCCGCCTCTCGGAGTCCTCCTGCTCCGACGGTGACTTGTGCATGGACCTGGCCAACCGGGTTCAATCTGGCATACAGATGATTGAGACGGTCGCCAATAAGTCGTCCAACCTTAAAGGCACTATGAAAAAGTGCCTTAAAGAGGCGATCGTCCTAATCAAGGAGGCGACAGAGGCACTTGTATCTCGTAGCTCCACTGAGGAGACCAAGAAGCTGCAGGCTGCAAACATCCGCCTTCAGGCGGACATGGCAGCCATGCGTAAAGAAATGGACGAACTGAGAGCCAGTATTCAGCGGGGGGCCTCCACGCTTGGACCCGCTACGCAGTCACAACTGGCGGAGGAGTTGGAGGCGAGAATTATGGGCCGGGTATCTGATCGGCTCAATGCCCGAATCGAGGGGCTCGAGCCACGCCTCAACCCAGAGCCACGTCTTCGCCCGTCTCTGGCACACGAGAGACGCGAAGAGGCGAGGAGAGCTGATAGTGCAAGCCAACAGCCTACGCCTGCTCCTCGCGCCAGTAAGAAGGCTGCGCCGGTAGCTCCAGCGCCACCCATTCGTGAGGTGGAACCCTCGGCTCCTGCCCCAACGCAGGCCAAGGGAAAGAAAAAGAAGAAGAAGAGCAAGAAGAAGGCGTTGGCCTCCTCTGCAACGACCCAGCAACCTTCGCCCCCCTCACAGGAGGAAGGGTGGACGACGGTTGTACGTAGAGGAAAGCAGAAGGCGCCCCAAGCCGTGACAGCGGGGCCCCGACCTGTACAACAGAGAAGAGAAGTGGCGAGGCCTAAGCCTAGTGATCAGCCCAAAAAACCTAAGCTGAAACGGCCAAAGTCAGCCGCGGTAGTGGTCACTGTAGCCCTTGCTGCAATAGAGCGGGGAATGACCTACGCCCAGGTCATATCGGACGCCAAACGGTCCGTGGATATTAAAAAACTCGGAATTGAGTCCGTAAGGTTCCGCCACGCTGCAACTGGGGCCACAATCATCGAAATCCCAGGGGCTTCCAGTGATGCTAAAGCGGACCAGCTGGCTCAGAAGCTGGTGGAGGTGTGCGGCGCTGGTGGCGACGTAAAGGTCTCGCGGCCTGTAAAAAAGGCAGAGCTCATTGTGGCTGACCTCGATGACTCTGTAACGAGTGAAGAAGTAGCCCAGGCGGTGGCAACGAAGGGAGGATGCCCGATTGACCAAATTAAGGTCGGTGTGCCTCGACGTGACCGATCGGGCCTTTTTGCTTTTTGGGTTAGCTGCCCGGTCGCAACGGCTAAGAAGGTCACAGAGGGCCGCCTGCTGGTCGGATGGGTATCAGCTCGAGTGAAATTGCTGGCGAAGCGGGAAATGCGCTGCTTCCGCTGCATGCTCGCGGGCCATGTCAGAGCCCAATGTAAATCGGAAGTAGATCGCGGTCAGCAGTGCTACCGATGTGGACAGCTGGGTCATCAGTCTGCTGAATGCAGCGCCACTCCCCATTGCGCGGTATGCGCAGACGCGGGGAAGGACGCTAACCACCGCCTGGGAAGTGCAAAATGCTCGGCTCCCAAGCGAAAGGTGAATCGGAGGGCACTTGCGAGTGTGAACCCACCGGGCGGGTCGCAAGATGCAGAAATGACCACGACAGATTAGTGGATGGCTTCGTCCTGTCTCCAAGCGAATATCAACCACTGCGCCAGAGCTCAAGACCTTCTTGTCCAGAGCCTGACGCAGTGGTCGATCAAGTTCTGTGTGGTCACAGAACCATATGCAATCCCTTCCAGGAACAACTGGGTGGGGGACCTCAACGGAGAAGCGGCCGTCGTCGTTAACACAGGCGACGGGTCGCCGCAAATCCGCAACTCCTTTCAAGGACATGGATGCGTGGCGATCGTCTGCGATGACATGGCAGTGGCTGGAGCGTACTTCTCGCCAAACCGGTCACTGTCCGACTTCGAGACGTTCCTCCTGGAGTTGGACTCTGTGGTCGAGCGTTGTCGTCCTAAGCCGACAATAGTTGCGGGAGACCTCAACGCCAAGTCTACCCTGTGGGGCTGCCCAACAACTGACGCCAGAGGTATGGTTCTGGAGGAGTGGCTGATCGAGAAGGGACTCGTTGTTCTTAATCGTGGAGCCACAAACACGTGCGTGCGGATGCAGGGTGGCTCAATCGTGGATGTCACATTCGCAAGCCCCGCCCTGGCGTGTCGTGTCCAAAACTGGTCAGTCATGGAGGGGGAGGAGACTCTGTCTGATCACCGATATATTCGGTTTGATGTCTCTCCCCCTCTGTCAAGGTCGAGGGATAGTTCTGGGGCAACGACTCCCATCATGGGTCCTAGATGGGCTCTGAAGAAGCTGGATCATGAGGCTCTCGTCGTAGCCTCGCTCATCGAGAGTTGGTCTCCTGCGCCGGAGTCGCCGGAGGTAGAGTCGGAGGCGGAGTGGTTCCGAGATGCGTTGGCACACATCTGCAACATGTCAATGCCGCGCGTCACGAAGCTCCCAGACCGGGTTCAGGTATACTGGTGGTCCGCTGAGCTGTCTCAGCTTCGCGCAGCTTGCGTATCTGCCCGCCGTCGGTATACTCATTATCGACGGCGACTAGTCCGGAACCACCAGGCCGTCGGTCAGAGTGAAGAGGAGCAGGCTCTGTATAGAGCGTATCAGCAAGCAAAGACGGCTTTGAAGGTGGCAATCGGCGAAGCGAAAGAGAAGGCGTGGGAGGACTTATTGGCCACCCTGAATCAGGACCCATGGGGCAGGCCATATAAACTCGTCCTGAGTAAGCTACGTCCCTGGGCTCCTCCGCTTACTTCGCAAATGGATGCGGAACTCTTGGCGAGAGTTGTTGCAACCCTCTTCCCCAGACGTACAGACCAATTTCAGCCGCCGGTCATGGGAGATAACATAACGGGCGATGACCATGGTGAGGTCCCCGAAGTGTCGGAGAATGAGCTGAAAGAGGCCGTGAAGAGGCTCCAGAGTAAAAACACGGCCCCTGGCCCTGATGGCGTTCCCGGACGGGTGTGGGTGACCGTTTTAAAGAGTGGTGATCTTGCACCGCGATTTATGTCGCTCCTCACTGCCTGCTTGAGGGAAAGGAGGTTCCCAGCTCCCTGGAAGGAGGGCAAGTTAGTCTTGCTACAGAAACATGGTCGACCGGCGGATTCTCCGTCTGCTTACCGCCCGATCGTACTGCTCGATGAGGCGGGTAAGCTCTTTGAGCGCGTTATCGCAGCCCGCCTTATCGACCACCTCGACCGGGTCGGTCCGAATCTATCGGACAACCAATTTGGATTCCGCCGGGGCCGGTCTACTATCGACGCAATTGCGCGGGTCAGGACCCTGGCTGAAGAGACGGTGGCTGCGGGCGGAGTAGTATTGGCGGTGTCTTTAGACATCGCCAATGCCTTTAACACTCTGCCGCACTCCTGTATAAATGAAGCCCTCAGGTACTTCCAGGTGCCGCCATATCTGCGGCAAGTTATAATGGATTACCTGTCGGAACGAATTGTCAGGTTCCCGACGAGGGACGGCGAGGCGCAATGGGGCGTGTCTTGTGGTGTTCCGCAGGGGTCGGTCTTAGGGCCACTTCTGTGGAATATCGGATACGATTGGGCCATTCGAGGCGCAACCCTTCGCGGGGTGACGGTCACGTGCTACGCAGATGATACGTTAGTAACAGCACGTGGCCAAACTTATAGAGAGGCCAGCATTCTGGCCACTGCCGGCACAGCAGCGGTTGTCAGCCGCATACGACAGCTGGGCCTGAAAGTAGCCTTGGAAAAGTCAGAGGCCCTTTGTTTTCACGGGCCGAGGAGGGCGCCTCCCCAAGAGGCTGACATAGTAGTGGGTGGAGTCTCCATCGGCGTCGGAAAGACAATGAAGTATCTCGGTCTTGTTCTCGACGGCCGATGGAACTTCAAAGAACATTTCGTCCGGTTGGCCCCCAAGCTAATGGGGACGGCTTCCGCCCTGACACGGCTCATGCCCAATCTTGGTGGCCCGAAATCCGGGTGTAGACGCCTGTACGCGGGGGTGGTGCGGTCGATGGCTCTATACGGAGCCCCGATCTGGGCAGACCGACTGTGCGCCCAAAACAGGGCGTGTCTGCGGAGGCCCCAGCGCATTGTTGCAGTTAGAGTGGCCCGGGCATACCGCACCATCTCTTTTGATGCTGCGTGCACACTGTCCAACACTCCCCCCTGGGAGTTAGAGGCCGCAATGCTGGCCGACATATACGATAATATCGCGGAGGCCAAAAGAGAAACAGTGGAGCTTCCAATCGAGCAAATCGGGCGATGGCGTAGCGATGCTAGAGACGAGGTCTGGCACAAGTGGAAGGACCACTTGTCAGAAGCTCAAGCCGGACGCCGCACCATTGCGGCTATTCGTCCAGTCTTGGAGGAGTGGCGAGATCGCAAGTGGGGCTCGCTCTCTTTCCGCCTCGTACAGGTCCTTTCGGGACACGGTTGTTTCGGAAGATACCTGTGCAACGTAGCGAGAAGAGAGGCGACCCCCGCTTGCCATCACTGTGGGGCGGCGGAGGATACGGCCGACCACACGCTCGCAGAGTGTGGGGCATGGACGTCTCAACGAGCCAACCTCGTAAGGGTGGTCGGAGGTGATCTGTCGCTGCCGGCCGTTGTTCACGCGATGGTCGACAGCGAAGAGGCGTGGGCTGCAGTCAAGACATTCTGCGAAGAAGTCATGACCCAAAAGGAGGAAGACGAACGGGTTCGCGAATCTGATTCGACAAACCCGCTTCGGAGGAGAAGGACAGGGCGGCGGCGCCGGGCTTTTGCCCATGCGGCGTCGCACCGGTGATAACGATATCTGTGATATTTATTTCATTCATATGAGTTTGACTTTACACAAACTCGGAGTGGGTCGAACGCAGTGTTCTGTGTTTGAGCAGATCTGTGATGTCTGGGGTGGTGCTCCTTACACACTACCCCATGTAACGCAAAGCGTTTGAAGGTGTGTCCGCAACGCCCGTGGACGGACGGCCAGCAGAGGTTGGGGATAAGGTCCCAACTGTTACTCCTCCTCTGCTATACGAGATGGTGGCCAAAAGGTGGGGTCGTTTAGTGGGTAGGCCCGCCCCTTCAGGGCGGGAGAGCCCCACATAACCCGGCTAGCGGGTATGCAGTTTCATGCATTTTTCCCCACCCTAAAAAAAAAAAAAAAAAAAAAAAAAAAAGGTTAGGTTAGGTTAGGTTAGGTTAGGTTAGGTTAGGTTAGGTTTTTTTTTTTTTTTTTTTTTTTTTTTTATCCTCCCTCCTCCCATCCTCTGCCGTGGTGAGCAGAGACGTTTTCAGCTAGCTTTTCCTCTAACGTAATCAGAGCCTGTGTCCTCTTTTCCTTTACTTCCATACATCATCATCTAATAAAACCCTAATACCTTGCCTTCCGTATGTTTTTCCTTTTCACTCTTAATAATTGGGGTGCGTTTATTTTATATGTTTTTATTATATAATTACCTTGCTATATGTATATTATTTTATCTATTTATTTCAATATCCTATATATTCTATCTATTTATATCTTGAATTATTAAATTATATTATATTTGTTGCTATTTATACTACACTTATTATCATCGTTTATATTTATTTACATTCCTATTTATTTTTCTCATACCTATTTCTTTCCGTTTTTCTTTACATCTGGTGTTTTTTTGACTTATTTAGAATGGTGCGTCATGACCTCAGCATGATCTTTATGTTGCGCCATTGCTACTTTCCTTTTAAACTTCTATACTTTCTCTACTACTTTCCTTTTAAACACTCTATATCCCCAACAGTTTCACGTCATATCTCCTCGTTTTGGACGGCTAAGATCCCTGGTCCTTACTCCGAATAATTTGCGACAATTTCTTAATGAATTTGCTGCCAATTATTGACTCGTATTTCCGGGATCTCAGCAATAGGCGACGGAGGCGCGGGCTATGGACTCCCATTTTCTACGTATCGGACAGTCCCTGCTGAACGTGTTGTGCTTGTTGGTGTCTGACTTGGCACGGGTGCAGTTGACGCAGGCTGGCGGCTCCTCTGCAAGTTTTGCGGGACACCCATCCCTAAGATGAGGGCCACCGCAGTGACTGCAAAGGTCCTCGCTATCCTTGCAGAAGCGTCTGCTGTGGCCATAGCCTAAGCACCTCGTGCACTGGACCAACGGGGACTGATCTTCTACGGTAACCTTTTGCAGGTCGATACGCAGCTTTCGCGCCTCCGTCGCTCTCTGCCAGATTACTGGAGCGACACTCAGTATGACGTGACAACTGTGGGGGTTTCTGGTCTTCCTCCTATACTTCACCTCTATCCTGGCCTCCTCGGGATCGAGGTCATGGAAGATGGACCCGTTCTGGTTCCTTAAGGCTGTGACTATTTCCCCATCACTATGGACGAGGAGGACGTCCCTTAAGACCAAGAGCGGGTCCCTATTTCTCATTTCCTCGATCACAAAGCGGCCATCAGACTCGAGCCTTTCCTTTACCCTACTTCTATCTTCCTTCGTTCTGCACCCCATTATTATTTTCCTGTCTTTCGCTTTCCTCACTCTTTCTACTTCTATCCATCCTTCCTTTGCGTTCATCGTCTTCCTTATTTTTTCTAACACTTCATCTCCTGTTTCCATTTCGTCTTTCGACGTGACAACTACGGAGTGGAGCGCTGTCCTCCCCGAGACCTGCGTAGGAGTTGCGGTAGCGGCTGCTACACTCGCGTAGGTTGTCTTTCCTTTCTCACTTTCCTGTTTCTCTATCATCCCTTTCAATTCATCCATCTTCCGTCCATTCTCTTCCAATAATTTAACATTTGCTACTACTTCCTCACGTTCCTGTTTTTCTATTATTCCTTTCAATTCTTCTAACTTCTTTCCATTTTCTACCAATAGTTTCATTTGTTCGTTCAACT